>QXEO01000555.1:2152053-2828301 GCA_007115705.1 Dactylis glomerata
TTATATATATATATATATGTTGTTTTCAGCAAAATCTAACCGCTGCTATCATCTTTATGTCTGGTGACTTCTATTGCACATCAAATAGATGCATGAGTACATTTTGTTCGTTCCGCATGCTTTTCAGTTGTCATATATTTGGTTAATTCTCCCTTTGTGTTGGACATGATTTTTCTTTATGATGGTCCCCTTATTGTTGATTTATTTTCTTTTTAATCTTATTCTTACCTCATACAATGGACATGCCGTTTTGGTTCACAGTTATATTAGAATTTTATAAATTGATGATCGTTGTTTACCCGTAGATCGAGAATGACTGATTCCGCAGGGCATCGTCCACTGGTTAAGGAAATCTTTTTGAGCAACACCTGGTAAAATTCAGAGATACGTCGTACGACTCCACTGCTCTTATGAAATAGAACATGTTTCTTGGTTCTACCAACTGTTACACACTTACACCAATTTATGTTGTCAGACAGGCTAGCTATATCCAAGGGTATGCGTGTTGATGAGGAGATAATTGCATGGTTTCCCTATCACAAAGAAGCACTATGAACTATAAGGCTGGGTGGAACAGAGGAAATTCTATGAGTCAACGGTTGCCCTATCGATTTTCTGTAGGAGATACAAGTCTATCTAAGAAGCAGAGCAGATAATCGTTGTATGCATCTCCTGTATATATTTACTACTGGTTAGTTCCATGTTATGGCAAAGCGGAGCCTCTCAGTTCTCTTCTTATGTTGTTGTGTAATGTACTGATCAATCAGTGTACCGTTGTACTTAAAACTACTCTTTGTTTTTCATGTCCTTAAGTTGTCCCCAATGACTATTGGTTTTATCAATAATAATGCCTTATGATTTTCATGTACTTTAGATTACCTTTACCTATCTATTTTCTATTTATTTCTTGGTGTATGAAATATAGGCTTGAACAGTCAAAGTCCACTGTTTTCATGTACTTGCGCTTTCCTTTGACTACCTAATTTCTGTTTATTCATCGGTGTACAAAAGACAAACTTGAACAGTTCAAGTCCACTGAAAATTACAGTTTAAGATGGTGTGGCTACTTATTTCCTATAGCTCTACCTTGCTGTTTTCTTTAGTGTGACAATGTCACTTGGTATCAAAATTAGGGCCTTTCCAAAATAATTGGACCTGATAATTTCATTTGATATACAATTCAGGACCACTGAAAAGCAGCTTAGTCCATTACGGTGGATTATACAAAGAAACACGCAGAAAGGACATAACTACGACCATGCCAAAACAATAGTAAACCATGGACTTTGGCTCCAGGTTCTAGCTGCATTCGAATATGCAAGAACATAGGAGATTTCACTAAAAGCTTCTAAAAGTTTTCTTTAATAAGGATATAGAAATGTCGTGGGACATGCTATATCGACACGAGAAATTAGTAGCACATAGACACTGAAACTAAACCAACCCTTGCTACAGCCATATAGCATGTGATTGTTCCCTCTCTTAGATGGTTTGCGAGTACAATTCCAAAATGTACTCACGGCTTTGTCCCTGGCTATTAACTTGGCCAGACTTCGGAGATGACTACTATGAAGATGACGAGGAGTATGACGACGCCGGTGCGAATTAGGATTCGTTTTCTGGTCAGTCGCCTGTAGGGTAGTAGGCCTGACTTGGTCCACTACGCTATGTGTATCCGCTGCTATATTATTAGTGTGTCTGTTGAACTTGCCCTGTGAGGCGTGTGTATTCAGCCAAGCGGCTATGTAAGACTTAACGACTTATTTATGTAATGGATGATGTATCTGTAATGCCAACTCTGTTATGTGGATTCACGACGGTCTCCTGGGATCGTGAATTGTATGCATAACGGGTATCCCGGGTGGTAAGCCGGGGTCCCCACAGTATCAGGTTCCTGTGACGCTGACGAGTGGGCCACAGTGGTGGCGGGTGTGTTGAGCTGGCGTGTGGGCCGGAGCTCCTGCGTGTGTGCGTGAGTATTTAACGAACCTGAGTTGTAACAGAACGCAAGCTTGATGATTGGAATAGAAATCAAATCTCCTCGCTATCTTCTTTCTTCTTCTTTCTTCTGTTCCAAGTCAAGCGAGAAAGAGAGCGACCTCACGCTGGCAATCATACCAGCAAGGGGGTGATTACAAGTTGCTCGCGCGGCGGACGTCCGCGACTGCTCGCTGCTTATCTGGTCACGAGTTGCTGCAGTCTGTGGCCGCCACGCTCGCCGACGCGGCCAAGCTCGCCGCGCGGCCGCCCAGCGCGGGGAAGCTTCAGATGCAGAGCGCCATCGATGCGCTGGCGGGAAAGCTCGACGTCAACCTCCGGGACTGCTCGCTGCTTGTCCGAACGGGCGTGCTGTCCGACGCCTCCTCGGCCGCCCTGACGACGTCAACGACGACGGCGACTCCGGCGGACGTGCGGGAGTTGCTCGCGCGGCTGCAGATTGGGCACGGCGAGGCCAAGGGCAGGGCGGTCGACGGGCTGCTCGACGCGCTGGGCAGGGGCGAGAAGAGCGTCATCTCCACGCTTGGCCGCGCCAGCGTCGCCGCCTTGGTGCAGCTGCTCACGGCGCCGGCGCCCGCGGTGCGGGAGAAGGCCGCCACGGTCGTACACCAGCTCGGGGAATCGGGAAACTGCGAGGCGCTGGGCGTGTCGGAGGGCATCGTGTCGCAATCCGCGGCGGCCGGCACGCTCAAGAACCTCTCCGCGGTGTCGGGCAGCGGGGCGGCAGGGCAGCGGGAAGGGCGGCCAGGCGATGGGCGGTGGAGGGATTTTGACGGGATGCAAAACGGGGGCGGTGGAAGGCGGTAGGCGGCGCAGCGTGGCGGTCCGGGCAACGAGGCAGCAGGGCGGCGGATCGCGGATCGCGGTCCTTGAGGAGCGGCTAGTGGGGAATGGTGGGGAACGGTGGGGAGCGGCTACTGTCTGGAGGTGGGAGAGGAGGTGAGTTAGGCAGGACTCAGGCAAAACACAAGCACGCAACTAACAGGGGGTAAGCGGGGGGCTGAGTATTTGAGCAAGTCAACGGTTCGAATCACGAAGCACAAAATGGACGGATCAGATAAGCCCGGAACGCACATGCATATGTGGTTTTTGTTTTTTGCAGCACGGAAGCGAAACCCTCGATCGATCCCGCTCAAAAGGGTGAGTGCTCGAGATCGAAAAGAGCCAAAGAGGCCAAGGATCCAGTACCATTGGATAGTGGAACCAAGAACGTGTTTGCTAGCCTAGAGTCCTCTAAACGTGTTTGGATAAAATAATTCCTTTTTAGGAAATAAAATGAACTATTCTTGACAGAGATCCCAGGTAATGTAACGGTTTTGCTAGAAAACATACGCCTGATCTCTAGTTAGATCAGTCATATGTATAAGTCATCGGATGTGTTGGAGATTCGTGCTACTGGCCTTGCACTCCTATTTTTCATTTTTCTATTTTTAAAAACCTGAATATTTTTCATTTATTCATATTGCAAATATGTTCAGTTTTGAAATTTGTTCAAATTTGAATTTTATTCACACTTCAAAATTTTGTTCATACTCCAATTTTGTTCAGGTTGGGAATTTGTTCAAATTCAATTTTTATTCAGATTTGAAATTTGTTCAAATTCAAATTTTGTTCACAATTCTGATCATAATCCAATTTTTCCGTATTCCAAATTTTGTTCACAATTCAATTTTTTTTTTGAAAAAGAGATGACGTCAGGCGACTGTTCTCTAGGAGATGAGCTCCAGACGCCCTCATAATTTAAATAGAGAACATCTTACTTTCAACTTGTATAAGTGATTAAGGATAAGGTCCTTGACTCCCATCACCAGTAAATGGATCCTTTGTAATATCCTTCACTACATGACGAGGGATGATAAAACTTGGTTCTTTTTTCTTTTCTCCAACCTTTTAGGATTTTTCATTAATTTGTTCCCTTTTAGACAACATGACTAACGCAAATAGGAATAAAAGCAAACAAAGTAATAAAGAAAGTAAGACATACTATTAAGTAACCTAACCAAACAACTTACCAAAAGTGTGCTGCTCCTCGGCAATGGCGCTAGAAAGTATCTTGATAACCCACAAATAGGGGTCAACTATAGTATCTTTCGAATAGAAAAGGTTGTGAACCCACGAGGATCTAAATGTATTGGTTCACGAGTTTGGCAAAAATAACAATAAAAGCTATAAACATTTTTGGTGCTTTTGGTTATAAGCTGCAAGAAAGCAAACAAGTAAGTAAAAGGAAATATAAAAGATAACAAACTGCTCTTTTCAGGAAAAAAGAAATTCTCTATGCACAAGAGGACAAGATTGAGTGTGCATGTATAAGAAACAAACGTTCCCGAGGACAATCGGAATTAACTTAACACATATATTTTTACAAGAATATGGTGAATAAAATATCAAATTCTAGTCTCTCTAAATAGATTTATAAATAGGTGCAACCATTACCATAGGTGGAGCTAGATCGGTACATAGGTGTACAAATGTACATGCATTAATTTTGGAAAAGCTCATAAGTATGACTAAATTAAGAGAAATTTGAGTAAATCTTTTACATTTTAGTGGACTCTATACAACCATTGTTCATACGCTAGCTTTGCCACTAGCCATTACCATGCTTATTTACACTCCTAGTGATCGATCCCAAAGCCACTACCGCGCGCAAGCAAGGGAGTTATTAAGACTAAAAATCCAAACCATTGTTGTAAGTTCTAAGATCCCCGATCAAGAACCCCATATTGCAAGTATATGGGTTGGAAATATGTTTCCGTCACTCACCATTCCTCCCCATATCCTTGCTGTAGGCTGCAGCCCGATGAGCCCATAAAGATGAAGTAACACATAGTCGATATTCATATATTACCATCATATAATTACACCAAAGCCTAAAGCTTTACCTATCACTCTATATAGAAAGCATAGTTAAGTCATCCTAAGCCCTCGGGAGCATAGAGAACTACTCACAACGGTGAATCATGTCAATGTGAGTGGCATAATGGATACAACACAATGTGAAAATACAACTTCACCACAAAATAATCTCAAATCCCCAAGAACAAATATGCACAAGGTTCAATAAGGACGATCTAGGTTTTGACCTACACAAACTACGAGGGGGTGATGTCGATCTCGAAGGTGATGGTGATGTTGCTGTAGATGATGGTGAAGACACTTCTCCCCATGCAAAGGGAGAGTTAATGGTGATGTCGGTGTCGATTTCCCCTCGACGATGTCCATGGAGCAGTAGGATCTGCCCTCTCCTGAAGAAGAAGAGGACTTTCACCTCTGTCGTTGCCTCGGAAAAAATACATGAAAAATTGGGTGCGTTTTCCATTGGGACGAAGATTTCTATAAAAAGGAGGAGGCGAGGAGACGCTCAGGGCTGAAAGTGTACTCAACCACACAACCAGAGGGGTGGGCGGCATGGTGCACAACCTTTCAGGCTTCGCAAGGCCTTTGGCCCCTCCCTATCGCTGGTGTTCCATTTCATGATGAAAAACTTCATTGGTAGAATTTCAGCTCCTTTTGAGTCCATAATGATACCTGAAAGTCCAAAATACACAAAATAGAGGTTCAGTCTAGCAGGGTTAAATAATTATGCAAAAGGATTTTGGAACAAAACCCCCCATAAATTATCTAAAATAGATCAAATAACTCAAGATCAAACCAAATATCAAGGAATTTATGAACAAAAAGATCCATATATGATGATACGAATTGCACGTATCATCAAAGAACCTAGTTTTATTGGTAAGACCACTTGTGTTCATTAATTACCTGATTTACTTATTTGTTTGTCATCATGGGAAATGATAAGAATTCTGAAAACTATGTGTTCTGCCTTCTATTACTAAATGAGGAAGGAATTTGCCAACCAGGAATCAATCCCCCCCCCCCCCCCCCACACACACACACAAATGATGTTAATGCTACTACTTATAAAAATACAACTACTGTTTTGCCTAGCTCATCATCAGTGGCAGAGCTAGCATGTAGGGATTAGGTTCAAATGAACACAATAGATTTGTACTAATCTAGACTAATTACTACTTACCACCACTTAGCACTTAGTTAAATCCCATTTCTTTGTAGAGATGAAACCAATGATTTATTGTTCTAGCTTCGCCCTTGCTCATCATTGTCTAGGATGTCTACTACTACTGAAAGTTATAGAGAACTAATCTGTCTAGTGCTTCAGGTGTGAACCCTGTTTGGATGAATGTGTGGTCTTTAAAAGTCCCAGCCAAAGTTAAAATATTTGCTTCGAGGTTTTTGCATGGTACAATTCCTTGCAAGGCAGTGTTAGCTAATAGACACATAATCACCACTAGCCTTTGCCTGGTCTGCCTTGATCATTGTGAGGACACAAAGCATGTTCTTTTTCGAGTGTTCTAGGGCAGCAGAAATTTGGGAGAATTTGAATATCTCAAATCTGATTCAAGAAACTTGCTCGCAAGATAGGGCTGGCTCAGTTTTTTTTTTAAAATCAACTGCCGCGGCAGCAGCAAAAAGCGCCCGGTTTTTTCGATTTTGATGTTGATAACTCTGTAGTAGCTTGTTGGTACATATGGTGGTATAGGAGGCAGATCGACCATGATGAAGAAGTCCAAAAACCGGCAAGATCTTCTCAATCTATCGCAACGTTGGCACTCAACTATTGCAAGGCTCTGAAGAAGAACACTATGACTCGTCGATGTGGTTGGGAGACAGAAGAGACACCCCGAGCCTCGTGAGCCGCTCCTACGACTCACGGGGCGATTCCACCGCCGCCACCCAAACCTCCCCTCTCCCGGCGTCCTCTCCCTCGCCGCTGTCGCCGGCGGCCGACCGGCGGTGGCGGCGGGACCTCCCCGAGCCCTTCTCCTTCAACCCTGGCCTCTCCTTGCTCCGGCCTCGACCCCGTGTGCCCTCTTTCCTCTTCGGCTGTGAATCCTCATGGTGCTCTCTGGCTGTGGGTGGTGGGCGGCCAGATCTGCCATGGGAGAGCTCCACCATGGCGGGGGTGCCGTGTGTGGGGCTGTCCGGCGGCTCCCCACACCCAGATCCAGATCTTGGGCTGCGGCCAGATCTTGATGGTGGGATCTCTCGGGCCGCTTCTTGCTGTTCGGGGCTGTCTCACTGGCCGGTGGGCGGCCACCAGTGCTACGTGCGGTGCTCGTTCGGGTGGAGGTGGGTGGTGCGGGTGACAGGGAGGACGACGGGGTCAGGTGATCGTGAAGGTGTTCTTGTGGCGGTGGCTGGAGCGGCCGGCCTCGCACAGGAAGCTTGTTGTCTCCGATGATACGCAAGGGTGGGACCCTATGGATGCCGGGGCGGCAGCCCTGGTCGGCGGGAGTCGCGACGCTTCGGCAGGGGTCGCGGCTCGGGTGCTGCCCGGTGGTTATGGTCGCAAGGGCGGCGTGATGACCGGGGGGTGTCTTGCGGTGGGTGTGGTCCAGCTTCGTCTGGTCACTCTTGGATGTGGATACGGAGCTTTGCCAGGGTGAAAACCTGCCCGGCTTGTCCGGGGCCGGCGGTGGCGACGCCCGTGGGCGCCGCTTTCTTCCTGAAGATGCTGTCGCGGCTTCCTCCCTATCCCACCTGTTGCTCCGGGTGAAAACCCTGATCCTCTCGGATCGGGCGGCGGCGGAACTCTTGGGTGCCGCTTCCTTCCTGAAGGCGCCGCCTTGGAGCCCACTGTGTGTCTCTCTGTAGCCGGTTGAGTGTTGGCATTGGCGTGTTGCTCCTTGGAGGTGTCGTCTGCGATGTTGTGATAGTCTCGGCTTGGGTGTGGTGTTTGTTGGTGTGCTGGCTTGAGCTCCAGGGAGAGCTCTGGTCCGCCGTATGCGGCATCTTTTGTTCGACCAGGGACAGGGGTTCCCTCCGGTTACAAAGATTGAAGGCGAGACTGCACCGCCCTGATGGCGAACTTGTACTAATCTTCTTCAGGCCTAGTCCTCCTTTGGAGTAGCTTTGCTTTTGTTTAGCCCAGCCGGTTGTCCCGGTTTACCTCCAGTGCCTTGTTCACTTGTGTTTCTAGCTTTATCTTTTGTGTTTTGGGGTTTGGTTGTAAGCTGGATCAGCGCTCATGTATCTTCTGCCAATGTGGCGTTATTAATTTAACGCAGGGCTTCTGCCTTCTATTTCATGTGGTTGGGAGAAACCCAGGGAAGGGTATATAACAAGCTTAAGGTTGATGCGGCCTTTTCTCAATCCTCCTTCTAAGGGCTACTGCGCTGTTATTAGAGATGACTGAGACCTGTTTTTAGCTGCGAGCAACTGCAGAATTCCTAATATTAAAGATGCGGCATTAGCAGAAGCTAGAGCGCTGTGAAATGAACTACTTCTAGCCGGACAAATCGGTTGCACGAGGCTGGAGATCAATAGCGATTGTGTTGAAGTCATCAGAGTTATGCAAGATGGTGGTAATTCTGCAGGATCAACAACTGCGATTTATAAAGAACTTCCCCTCTTAGCTAGAGGCTTCGCTCATACGTATTAAATTTGATCATTGTCCATGAGAGAACAATGTGGTAGCTCATACTTTAGCTAGTAAAGCTGGACCTCAGCTTGTTGTTTTGGCTGGAGGATCAACCGGATTTTATTCGTTGGTTTATTAGCAGATGATGTAAGGGCCTCTTTATCAATCAATGAAGTGCCATCATGGCTTTCCCTAAAAAAGGAAAATCTAGTTGCGACGCGTATGCCGTACATATTCGAGGAGCGCTAGCCCAATAAGGCAAAAAACAACGGACAAATATGCTAACAAAAGGGCCAAATCAAACGTTACAATGAATTTCCGGCATTCAGCTTGTCAAATGCTCGATCACTCTCACTGATCGTATGGCATTAATTCAGCTGGACTGCAGCCAAACAGGCATCGAAGGATCGAGCCATCAAGGCATCAACTACGAGTTCAGTAACACGCGGATACAGAGAGACAGGGAAGAAGCATCCCACGCTGCACAGATCATCTTCAGCTAGCTGCCTCCTCGCCGGACCCCGCCAAGAAACGCACGCTTGATCTTCCCGATGAGCACCTTCGGCATGGCGAGCCATCCCCCGGCCGGGCTCCGCGGCGCCGCCGGCCGTCTCGCGCCGTCCCCGTGCAGCAGCAGACGGTTCAGCCGCGCCACCATCGCGTTGAGCTCGAACGAGTCGTACAGCGTGCTCCGCTGCACCACGCTCCGCCTGACGCCCACGCTAGGTCCTTCCCGAACACCGGTGCTCGCCGGCTCGGCCGCTGCCGCCACAGGGCGCCCATCAGCGGCGGCGCGCCACGGTTCGTCCGGGAACATCCCCCGGCCGCGCCGTGCTTGCGATGAGGCCGTGCTCGCGCGTGTGCAGGCGTGGAGTGCCGATCACAAGGACAGCCCCCTGCGTGGGTTTTGACGTCGCGAGGCGTCAAGTCCCAGGAGCTGCCCCGAGAGCAGACAAGAGCCCAAGCAATCAAGCATACATACATGAATAAACAGCCGCCCAGCAGCAACTTATATGATACAGTATATCACGCTAAAAAACCCGGGTCCAATCGTGTCGCTCGTTTTCACGGCAGTTGCATCCAAAAATCAATCGATCAACTCAACGGCAAGACAAATACACGCAGCGCTGCTGATAGCCATGCCTACCAGTGATTATTACTACGTAACAATATGGATGCGCCTAGCCTCAGACAATTTATCTTAATTCTTGGTCGATCCCCTCCTATGTTTTTCTCTTTTGAAGAGCTGATGAATTTTCTACTCCTATGTTATCCTTTTTTTGGGGATATAATGACATTTCTATAGGTGGTCAGAAGCCCAATAATATGCTCATAAACAAAACAACTACAACGAAACAACTAGTACATGATTTTTCTACTCCTATGTTATCCTTTTTTTATAATGACATTACAGGTTAACAGCGGAAACTCCAAAATAAAAAATATGCTATAAATTAAAAAATTACATATATATGCAGTTACACGTAGATGTGCAATTGCACACTAATATGCATTTTTCTGTTTATTGCCACTTCAATTTATACAATATTATTGTGAAATTACACTATACACCCTCCAATTTATAATAAGTGGCGCTGAATTAGTACAACCAAATCAGCGACAGTTATTATGGATCGGAGGGAGTAGCAAATTACATGATACATGTTGCGTACTAATGTGCAATTGATGCGATTACGCAGAGATTTCATATTTGATTACAATTCATGTCAACTGCAATGCATATGCTATTTGTGCATGCAATTGCATACTAATAGCCAATTGAGCGTGTAGAGTTTAACTCCAATTGCATACTACTATTTCATACTATTTAAACACCAACAAAAAATGTCTCTAAAAAAGCCAGAAGAAAAAGGACCCGACAAAAACTATAACAGCAAAGAACCTGATTCACGACCAACAAAAAAAGCCCAAAATCTCTCAAAAATAAATAAATGAAAAAGCCCAAAATAAAAAATAGTACCAATTCAACCGACAAATTCATAGACCGAGAGCTACCCAAAATCTCGGCTAACGAAAAGTTAGTGGCTAAATAATATTCACCACGTTCCGGGGGTCCTCTCCCCGAAGAAAATGGTCGGCGATCCAGCGGTGGAACCAATACTTTGTTCGCACTGTCATGAGCTCCAGCGATCCAGCGCTGCGCAGGATGTACAAGGCCAGCGCGATCAAGTCCTTGTTGAATATGAACCCTCGGAATGAGGCCGTCTTGAGGTGGTCATGTGGCTGGCTAGGAACCCACGGTAACGACTCGTCGCAATCAGAAGACTGCATCCTGAGTTGACCGATCTGAACAAACAAGAACAGGAAAAGTTATCAAGAAGAAAAGTTCCGAAAAATGAGCGAATATACAGCAGGCGAAAAGCCAAAGCCTAGAAATTTATTGCACATAACTTACATTTAGCTCAAAATGTTCCAGAACTGGCGCAGCTTCTAGCACATCAACAAGTCGGAGAATATTGAATTTGCAATCCGGGCTGAGGTCCATGCTCAAGGCTAGGTGCCTTAGATGCATGAATCTGCTCGGGCATCTTGGTATTTGCAATGTCTGATCAAAATCAATGGTTGCGGTAGATGTAGTTAGCTGAAATAAAAAAGCAATACAGAATCACCGGTTGCAAGCAACTAATTGCAGAGTTAGCCAAGATCAAGGGCAATGCCCTCCTTCAGCAAAAGAGGAAGAAATGCAAGACCAGAAACGTTACATTGCTTGAATAAACCTGTATGTTTTCATGGATATCTAATGATAGCTTCTCTAGACAGGGCAAAGTACTGGGAAGGCCGGTAAATATATACTGCAGTGTGTTTTTATAGCCAATGCATCTGCGGAACCCAGGTATGGTATTCATGTCAGGAATAACCTCAGTGATTTGAGAATCTTTTCTCACAACTATTTCCCGGATGTTGTAACTATGTGAAATTGTCTTCAGGTTGATGGCATCGATCTACAGGTTCTCCACCAAGGTACCACTGTCAAGAATCAAATGCTCCAGTCGATAGAGCTGATGGCCAATCCGCAAGGACACGAATGGTCCGCATGAGTTAAGTGCTAGCCGCTCAAGAGCCGGGCATCTGCAAAGCAATGATTCGAGATCATCCTCTGTGACACGCACACGTTGCAGCTCAAGCAGTGTAAGGTTCAGGAACCCTCTGAAATCACCAAGCGGCTTCAGATAGAGATTACTTAGTTGAAGAATATGGAGATGCTTTACTGTGGCGGTCTCATCTAGAAGCTTCAAAGAGAATGCATATTTCTCAGGGTCAACCTTGCAGTCCATTGAGAGCTCGCTCAAGTCGATGACGAGTCGTTTCAACCTCATGGAGGCAGCACGGGTGACCCAACTGTCAATACGATGTGCATCCCTCTTGCCGAGCCGATACTCCAGCACAAACTCCTCTACCCGAAAACCCCTGTGTTGCCGCATGAAAGCATGGACATTCTTGATGAATTTCTCCCTGTATATTTGTGCTTTTACTTCGGGAGCATAGTTAATCTTCTCCCATAGAGTGCCACGCATTGTTTCCAAGTTCAGTGTTATCTTGGGGTAGCTCGCCCATCCTTGCCTCCACTCACTCGACAGCATGCTAGTTCTCGCGGCATCCTTCATTGGCAAATATGAGATCACCATATCCACAATTTCCTGCAAGTTTGATTTTTGTTCACCACAAAATAACATGTATCACACCAGAAGAATCACACATTCTAAACTGCAGATTTTTTAAGCAGTACTACCAAACACTAAAAAATAAATTATTATTTCCTTTACGTGAGGCTGACAATAGTAGGTTCACAGCAAACTGTGAAGTATAATTCTTTGGTCGGTCCGCCCTTCGGGATACTACTGCTGGAGAATCGACAGGCTGCGGCATGTGGGTGCCAAAATCTCCAGCATTGTGTGTTGTGCAAAACTGAGACCATTGATCATCAACTACTACAATGTTGCTTTGCATGAAAGATTTCGCATCAGGTCTTTTTATGGCTGTGGGAGAAAGTGCTAAGTAAATAGGGTCAGTTAGCTTTGGCTGCATTCTCGGTGCTCTCAGATCTGGAGCAGCATGGGGGCAGAGAACAGGAAATGCTAAAGTTCTATCATAAAGTTCATCAGTGCATGACCAATCTATGAGGCTGTTGCTGGAATTTTGGGCACCTCTTGTTGTAAAGAAGTTTGCAGTCATCAGGGATGGAGTTGGCTTGTCCATGTTAGTTGCGACCAGTTGTTTCTATAAAAAGATTACATGCAGGCTTTTGAGTATGGATGGGAATTGGTTAACCCTTTATCTTTTGGATTGGAACCTAAATAGCCATTTTATTTAAAGGGATAATCTAGGTTAACCATTAGGTTGTTAGTGTTTAACCGGTTAACCATTGGTTATTCAGGGTCGAACCGCTTTAACAGAAATTTTTATCTTTAGATATTCTACTTTTCTAACGATAATACTATTAACCAACACAAGTAGAAGATAATTATGATAAATTTGTTTAAGTTGAATCGGTATAACAACAGTTTTCATGTTCAGAGAATGAGTGTTAGTGACAGCATGCTCCGTAACCTGGTGAAATATTCAAAGTACAAGGGCGTGACTACTGATCATAGGGTACTTCAGAAATTGATACTGAATTCTCGGTACTGAGTAGCTGGGCAAAATAACTTGAGTTGAAATTCCCCGTAAGAATGACCAAAGTGAGTTCTATCGCTCTTAGCAGAACGGATTTTGTTGTTGTTCCGGCTGGGAGAGAAGTGAACGGAGAGGAATCGGGGGTGGAAGGAGGGCTCACCAACTGCACCAGGATCCACAACATGATGAACTGTGAGATATTGAGATGGACGCAGAGGCCGAGGAGAAGGAGTCCCACCTGTGGACTGAATTCGAAGGCGATGGACATGGGCTTCCCAGTCGTCAGGCTCGCAGGTGGCGCCCAGATGGGACCGGCAACCACGCACGAGAGATCTACAGAGGAACTCGAGCTGATCGAGCAGCACCTCCGGCGGCATGCGCGCAGGCGGCGGCGGGAGGTCGGGACTTTGTAGGCGCTCGATCGGCGGTCGGGATGAGTCGTGCGGGGATAACCATCGGTAGAAAGGGATCTAACCGTTTGATCCTAAATAATTTTGAGGATATCCATTTGGCCCATTGGGGTCTTTTTTAGGTTAGGTTAACCTAACCAATGGATAAAAGGTAACCTAGTCCCAAATTTACTTTTGAGAGGAGGGTGTACTAGCCCAAAGTAATTTTATCAGAACCTGGACTGTGTTTGCGCACCTGTGGGAGATGGCGAATCTGTACCTCAGGCTTCCGCTTCCTCTTGAAAGTGCTACGACTTCGCCGCCACCAATGACCACAAAGCTGCCGACCTGTACATGCAAGGGGCAACCAAATTCAGGTGGCCAGTTAGCAGGAGAAAGGAAATAATGAGATCAAATCGATTCAATGTTGTGTTACTTACGGAACAAGAATGGCGGCATATTTCAGGTGACTTCTCCAACGCAGCAACGGCAGATTGGTAGGCTGAAACTTGTCCAGAAACAACTTTAGACACGCTGTCAAGGTCCAAGGGAACCAGCTGCCCTTTTTTGTTTGGCTGGGTGGTTGAGTTGCAGATGGAGGTAGATATTACTAACGACGATGACCCGGAATCATGTAAGCTGGATCATTTTGAGTTGAAGCTTAAATACAGATCTAGATAAAAGAAAAAACATAACAATGTCTCGAAAATAATGATCAACCGACGTAATAATTATACACAATAAAGAATCACGTTCAACGTATATTGCTACCATTAAACAGATCATATATGTCTATGCAGGAGTGAGAAACTAGACTGCCCGGTGCCCTGGTTCAGTTAGCAAACTAAATCTCCAGTTCTCCACCAGACGCTTTTAGTTTGCTCATTACCACACCGCTGACATCACACCCACCAGGACCATCTGTGCCAAGAGCAGCACTGCGACCTCACCCAGAGTCTTGTCCAGGACTTTGTCATTAACCTTGCCAACAGTTACACCTAGTCGCCTGGCATCATAATTCACCCTTGTCCTATTATCTTGTATTTCCGATTACTTACAAAATCCCAATTCCCAAAACAACATACTTTATAAAACATCTCTTAATACGATTTTCTTGTTCCCTGAACATTATAAGTTCAGCCTACGAGGATACGACCAGTCCTCTAAAAGTTGGTATACAAGCAACGCTGAAACTAATCCCCTCCAAGTTCTATCAAACTAACTTGTCTGCCTTCAAAGACGCTAGCAATTGATTTCAGTAGAACCAAAACAACAACTAGCTAGTGTACATGAATATCAGTACAACCAGAAGATCGAACCCATTAGGGATTTGATTCTAAGAGCAATCGCATCCCAGACCAACCAACCATTGAGCAATGGTTGGGCAATCATCTTGGGTTAACTTCATCATTAACCAACCCTAATCAAATTTAGCTCTAGGCTATCTCCAAATCGAAGTTCTAGAATATCCAAATCGGGCTCACCTGTTCCTGTGTCGTACGGCAGGGGGTTCGGGGAGGAGCCGGCAGCGGCGGCGGCGGAAGGATGCTGCGTGGCTGGCTGCCAGGGAGGACGCGGAGGTGGTGCGGCCGGCGTCGAGAGGGAAGGGGGCTGCGCCGGGAGAGACTGGGGCGGCGCCGCCGACCTACTGCACGCAGCACGCTGGTTTTGAGCGGTCGATTTGCACACGTCCTGAACCGGTGGTGATCCGGCCGGCTCACGAATTGTAATGTGCAGAGTGCGCCGTGCGCGCCTACAGCTCTGTCTTGTCTATGAAGACTTCACCATCTTGCTAACCCTGCCGATCCAACGTGCTGCTTTGAGTACTCCACTGCTAGCTGCACTGCAGTTGATAGCTTTCTCCTGATTCGATGATGAAACGGAAACAGTTTGCTACTGAGCGAACCTGAAATACATTGCTACCGAACAAACGTGGAACAAAATGCACTTCAGCTCTTATGCAGTATATCATTTTCAACCTCGGTTACAACTTCAGGTCCCTTTCGGACATGTCCAAAAGAATAGCTTTGGACCTTATACTATCACATGAAGAAAAATATTACAGCAGCAGGACATGTCTGAAGAAGAAGGTGGCCGTGTGGTACACAGAGTAACTGACCTAGTTGTCATACAAGTACAGCACAATAATCTCACAAAAGAAAAATGGAGCAAGAACAACATCATTACAAGAACATGACCAGCATATCAGCTTCCTTAATCACTTTGAAGTAGGCATAGCTGCAGAAACAAGCTTTAAGCTCCACAGCATAGTCAAAACTGTCAAATGCATGGACACAGTGGAATATCACTTCCCAAGCAACCGACGTCCCCGTTGGTTCGCCCCTTTGACTCGGAAGTTGAGCTCATCAACGTCGTCACTGAAAGAATCCAGTGATTTGTTTTGCCTGCAGCAAGGAATGATCTCCATCAGATCAAATCTTATAAGAATGGACAGTATAGCTGTACATGCATCCCTACTGATGATATATTTCAAGAGGTAGTATTACGTAGTAGTACCTATCGATTTCTGTACCCATATCCAGTGCCATGTCCTTCATGCTTCCCAGTATGTTGCTCAAGTCTGCAAATGCATCATCCTGCTTTGCTTTCTCAGCCTAATAAAAAGAACATGATGTTAAGTTTCAGAATATGTCAGTTCACTGTCCATTCTACGGTTTCTAGCAAACTGACAAGACAAACCTCAACTTTCTCCATCGCGGTTGCAGGCGAGTGATGTACAGGATTAGAAGATTGTTGAGGTTTTGAGACAATTCCTAGCCTCTGCCTCTGTTCCATGTGGGTTGATGTACTGGTGAAAGAATTACCTGCAATAAAACGAGCGTATCAGATAATGCAAAATAAAAGAGCTAAATTACTCAGAATATGCAGCACCATACTCTGTGAAATTGGTCCTTTTATGTGTTGATTTTTCTTTGCCCTCCATGTCTTTGAGAATAGTCCACCTAGACTTCCCAAAAGCTTCTCACTCTGAACAGACAATAAATTAGGCACTTTCAGTTAGTTCTCAGAAAAAAAATAACCTGAAAAATAAAAAAACAACAACGTAAATTCATTTTCTTGTAGAGTTCACTCAAAAAGATAAAATGAAACCAATTACTCTGAATCCGAGAGACAGACATTATTATCTGCAAAAGGAAGAACATCTACAATAATTATGCACAGATCCATGCATACAACGTTTGGCACAACTTGCGGTTGCAGAGGCGCATAGAGATTATCAAGTATGTCCTTGTGTAGGTGGATTATAAAGGACTAATGTCTGATGAGGTGATGACTGAAATTAGGATCAACATATATGGAAACTCTATCAAAGTTGACTCCATTTTACGAGCAGTAGTAATGAGAAGAAACTAAAGCATAGTTTTTAGAAAGCTAACTACAGTATAGTAAGGTAAACCACTAACAGTATGTCTCTAAGAAAAAAGTTAGTCAATATCGTACGAAGTGCAGAACTTACCACAGTAAGGTCCTGCTCTATGTCAGCTGCTACTTGATGAGTCTTAGTGATTTGTTCACCTTGTCGATGCAAGGACAGCAGGATTTGCGTAGCATCTTCTCTAATAGCTTCAGCGGCCCTAACACAATCCTTTGCTTTGCACGACGTTTGCTCTGCTTTACGTATGGTGTACTCTTCCAACTCTTGCACAGATTGGTTGGAGCGCTGCACTGGGGCAGATTGTGTCCTTGATGGTCTTGATGGCGCTTCAGAATCAGAGTCAGAATCGAAGGGGTTTGTCCTATGGATAGGAGTGCCGAGTGAGTTTTGCTTCCTATCCATTGATACTGGCACCTCAGTTTATTTACTTCACGTCTTGGAGCAATGGACAGAGCTCTGGTATGAAAAGGGAAGCATCAGCAAGCGTTACAGCTGTGAGGTGACTGAATTATAGCTGTGTGGTGAACTTACCACAGTAAGCATCAAACATTTAATATGATGAAACAAACAGATAAGTGGAGGCAAATAAAGCCTGACTTCTTGGACTACTCTTTATGATGCAAAGTCAATGAAGCTCACAAAGCCGGAACGAGAAATCATTGCTAAAAGATTGGTAAAGATATAAAAAACTTTAAACCCTATAACTCCTTCCTAGTATCAAAACTCCGACTGTGATTTATTTACAGCCTACACAACAAGCCAGGTCAAATCAGCCGCCAATCTGTAGGGAAGGGCATGTCAACCTCAGAAGTACAGATATGGTGTTTTCAAACAGAACATTCAGTGCTGAAGATTCTTGCATTCATACAACTAAGACAAATATTGCCATCAGATGTACAGCATCTGCAAGTGTGGAATCGATCAAATTTTAAGCACACATGAACTGCAAGTATTCACATTCAGCATCCTGCATGTTACTCAATAGTGCATCACATCACTAGACGATTCCGTAACGACACACCCCGATTTCTTAAGTTACCCCGTTCCAAAAATAACTGAAGTTCTAGTTTTGTCTTTGAGTCAAACTACTTTAAACATGACCAAGTTTACAGAAAAATATACTATCAACATTTATAACACCAATCTTTTTTATTAGATTCAAAAGTACTGCATAGATGGGATGTTGTAAATATTGGCAATTTTTTCTTTAAATTCGGTGAAACTTAAAAAAGATTGAATTACTACAAAACTATACCTTCAATTATTTTTTGCAACGGGGGGAGTATACATGACCCAAATTTGAAGAAGAAACAACACCACAGCAGTGCGCCCTCTCGCCCTTACAGAAATCATGACAGACCTAAAGCAGCTACAACAACTGGATCACAGATTCACCGCAAGCAAATGGTACCGCAGACCGGAGGGAGAGGGGCAGGAGGAGGAGGAGGGCGGCGGCTCCTCACCTTGCTGGGTCGAGTCGTCGGATCGGAGCAGAGGAGGAGAGTTTGCCGGGGGCTTCCGCCGCCTGCTCCCGGAACCCTAGCTCCGCCTCGTCTCCGGGGTGGTGGGGGGGCGAGCCAATGCTGCGCCGCCGGGGGGTGGGGAAGGAGGGGAAACGATGAGGAGCCGGGCCGCGGTAGAGGAGGCCGCCGGCGAGATATCCGGTACGGCGCTAGGGTTAGGCCGCCGACACTAGCGGCTTGTGCGATGGGGATGGGAGAAGGGGAAGAGCGAACGGGGAGTTGAGGCAGGTGAGATTGAGCGAGAGGAATATGACCGTTGGGCTGGGAGCCTGCCTGTGCCTGGGTTGGGGTCGGGGAACCCGGCGCAGATTCTCTAACCTGCCAACAGCAAGTCAGAGGCTGCCCAGCCCCTGCCCGATGCCGTCCGTCTCAAATCGCCCGGTCTCTGCTTCCCTCCATTCTCTCAACGTCCAACGGCCCATGTAACAAGCCCAGCTTCGGGACAGAGTACGGAAAACGAGTTCTTTTGGCGGGAATACAGCGCGTGCACAGGATTTTGGCGAGGAAGTTCATCCAGATCGCGGTGTAGAAAGATAAGTACCAACAGCAATGGCTAACAATGCCTTCAGTAGCTTCACAGATTTGTTGATGCTAGTTTTAATATTGCTCTATCTGAACTGCTCGGAACTATCTAGTTTCGGTATTGCCATAATTCAATTTTTCCTCTCTCTTTGCAGGGTACTATTTTTTTAATAAAAAGTATATATTAATATCAAGACGATACCAACGCAGTGCCCTAGTGGCAATACGAATGCATACAGCTAAAAAAAGAAAAATTATAGAAAAAGAAAAAGCCCCCGCTATATTGATAAATTCCTTGTAGCAGCAACACTAACACCACCAAGACATCACCAAAAGTCCAACATCTCCTAAAGCGACGCCTCCAAGAAGGGAACAATGCACTAGCACCGTCGTCGTTCCGATCATAGATCTTAGATTTTTACCCTGGAGAAAAGTCCGCGCTAACAAAATAATGTCGTCAACAAGGCTATTGCCAGGCACAATCAATTAAGGCCAGACATTGGATTTTCACCCTGCAAGGTCGGACCTTGAACTACTCCTGTACCTGTCGCCACCACTAGCCATGTCACTGCTATAAGTTACGAATCACGAAGCAAGTTCCTCTTTGCCACAAAGACTCGAACCTCCAATGCAATTCTCCAGGACTCGGCAGCCATGACATTTCCCGTTTTCGCCGCCGAAGTTCGCTGAGCAGGAGCTCACGGACCCGTTTTCGCCGGAGACATTTGACTCGGACGGCCGGATGTGGAACGACCTCTGGACCGAGACGACCTCCGACGACGAGTAGTAGTTTAGGTTTTATTTAGTCTAAATAAAAAGTTTATGTCGCTCGTCGTTTAATTTTAACTGTAATTTTTAGATTCTATCAATCCAAGTTTCTATCGCGAAAAGTGTTTGCAACGCCGAATTTGGCGCGTCTGGTGCTGACAGTATTCGAGCGGTGCGCACGCGCTGCAAATTTGGCGCCTTCGGTGGAGGAAAGTTCAGCGCCGTGCGCTGGATACCTATACAGTGCGCTCGATGTGCCGTTTACAGTGTCAAAATATAGCGTTGTTGTTGAAGATGCTCTAATGAACTTGATCATATGCATTTTCAAGATCTTTTGTAGGACCCATTTTAGTTGTTGCTGTCACATGAATCTTATTCTATTCATGGATGCATTTTGGTGTTGCTCCACCTGTCCTGAAATCATGTGCTAAAATGCACATATTGATCTGCTGTACCAGTGAGTTTTTTACAGATTATTATGGTTATTTGGTCCATAACACTGTTCAATATATGGATTGCACTGGAGTTACAAGCTTTTTCAAATTTGTACTAAAAAAATGTATGTTTCTGTACGTTTTTGAACTGAATCGGCGAGCTACTGTCGCTGTTTGCTGTGTTTTTACCTCTCGAACTGGACTCATTTCGGTCCCTACTTGGGCCTCGTGTGGCCTTATTTGGGCTAACCTTTGCATCTGACCTGGATGTTTGACGTTGAGAGAAGGGAGAGAAGCAGGGAACGGGTGATCTGGGATGGACGGCATCGGGCAGGGGCTGGGCAGCCTCTGACTTGCTGTAGGCAGGTTAGAGGATCTGCGCCGCGGGGAACCTGGGGGTTGGGAACTTGGCCACTTGGGATTGGGATTTGGGAGATGGTGCCGACTGCCGACTTGTAGGGGTGTGTTTGGTAGCATTGGTGAATGGAGATATTCTCATTTTAACCTCGCTCAACTAACAATTTATTGTTTGTTAGGTCGGTTCGTGTCATCTCAGCATTGCCGAAGTCATACAAAAAATGGCTCTCAGTCAGGCCCGACTGCGAAGCTCAAATCGAGCTTCACAACTCGCCTAGGCTGACTCCATACCCGTAAAACACTGTAGACTGGTCCCGCGGCACCTCCAAACCCCCACCTGCATCTTTCTCTCCCTCTCATTTTTCCCACCGCTCCTTCCTCCCGTCCTCTCCCGTCGGCCAAGCCCCCTCCTCTCCTGAGCCCCATCCTCGACGACGGTCTGCCCCTCCTCTCCTCTCCCGAGCCCCCTCCACTCCCTCTACCTCCTCGATGGTGGCCAGGACCAGACCGCAGGCGATGGCGGTGGTTGCACGGAGGCGGTGGCGATGGTTTCACGTAGGCGGCGACGGTGATTTCACGCAGGCGGCGCCCTGCTCCTGCTCGCGCTCCCTCCTCGATGGCGGCGGTTGACGGAGGCCTCCGATGCTCTTCTCCTCGACGGCGGCTAGGACCAGAGCTCGCCGGGCACCCCCGATCTACGGCCATGCATCTGCTGCCCTTTGCCCTCCTCGACGACGGTCTGCACCAGAGCTCACCGGGCACCCCCGATCTACACCACAGCAGGCGTCCGCCGCCCCGATCTACACCGGATCTCGCCGTCCAGGACTCCCACCGGCGGCCGGCGGCCAGCCCAAACGCCGGCAACCATTGTTGAGGAGAGGACTTGATTGATTTTTATTTTTTATTCAGGATTGTGTGTAAAAAGTTAGACTTGTTTTCAATAGTTTTTGATAGAGGGTCTACTCCGTAAGAAATCAGACTCAACTCGTATCTCAACCCATACAGGCTACCAAACACATCACACAATGGAGCTTTTCCTAACAGATACAAGCTACCAAACACACCATAAAATCTGAAGCCAGCTTGTATGAGGTAAGATATCTGAGGTGGAAAAGTAAATCTGAGGTGACACAGTCTACCAAACACACCCTAGATTCTCAAAACGGAATTGATGTGCGTACGATCATTTCCGTCCGTCGTTCGTACGACACTTGCTCTGTTCTGTTTGATGGTCAGGCAACCAAGACACACACGGCTTGATGTGAACGTCGTACATGAACCGTAAGGCAATCGTCGTATGTATAACACTTCTCTTTTCAAAATTTGACTCCCCAATAGTATGCATCCCCAGTAACCAATCATATCCGGTATAGTAATAGGACAAATATAGACCGATCTATATCCCTTTATAGCACGTCTTAGTTTTTTCAAAGGTCAAACGAGATAAAGTTTAATTAAATATGAAACATCAATTTAATATTATTAGAATCATCATGATATTTACTTACATGTTATATTTATTTATCATTACATATTTTTATATTTATACATACTTGGGCAATCTTTTAATTATTTATCATTTTTTAAACTATTAGTATCCACTATATTTTGGGAGAGTGAGAGTGCAGTGGTTCCACGAATGAAACTACAAGTACAAGATGTGCCAAACAACCTACAACAACCTGAATACATAAGGTAAGTAAGAATAAGGCATAACCTATATAAACATATGAGGTTAGCCACAATAGGCTTGGCAACCCAAATGGTTTTTTTTCTTAACACCACTTTAAGTTTCAACAAATTTTGCAAACACATTGCCATCCTTATCCTTCCAAAGAGAATAATCATCATAACCAACAATGATAGGATTAAATAAGATATCGCTTAAGCATGAATAAGAAAAGTGCCCATTCTCACGGTAAATATAGCAACAATTCCTTCTATTTTCTCTTCTTCGTTGATTTCTTGATTTGGAAGCTTTATCTTGAATCTTCTTGGGAAGTGCCATATCTTCAACTTGAGACTGAGATTGAGCTTGACCTTGTGGCCTCTTTCCTTGTTGCGTCCCACTCAAGTGCTTTGATGAGGTTTTAACCCAGCAATGCCCATGTTTAGAGCTTTCGATTCATGGAGCGTATGTGGGCGCTTGGCGGATTCGACGGCTTCAGATAGAAACAGGGGTACACACGAATTTATCCAGGTTCGCCCCCCCGGAGGGTAAAGACCTACATCCTATTTGTGTGATCTTGTATTGCTTGTATATTTGGTGCTGTTACAATGGTGTACAGATGGGATCTGGCTATGATCGAAAAAGAGATGGCGTGTGCTAGCCTATGTGAAATCAAGGATCTATGCGAGATCAACCTATCTAGGGGATGCCCTTGGTGGCTTTATATATGCAGCCAGTTAGGGTTTACAAGTAGTCTTTGCCTTCTACTCCAAGTCGAAGTGCTGGGCCTTGCGGGCTTCATGTATCCTTCGAGCGGGCTTCTTTCTTGGCAAGAACCAGGTAGGCTAATATGAGTACCCGAGGGGTCGTTCCCTCGTCATGCTTCTTCTTCAATAGGCAAGATCTCACATGATAACCTTCAATCTTGCACTTGAATCAAACAATCTTGGTCAATTTCTTGACTTAGTCTTTTTTTTCTTGTTGCTCTTGGACATTTTCTTGTTGTTGTAGTTGAATCCAAGTCCACTTTTGTCACTAGGGTACTTTTGCACACTCCAAATTTTATCGAGTGTGAATTTTGCTTCATGAATCTTTTCCAAGTCTTTCTATGAACTAGTGACTTATGCCTTAAACTCTTTGATTTTCTCTACAAGATTAGTAGTAATACAAGTACTAGAGAAAGTAGACACTCCGTTGTTAGAGCAACAAGAGAAAACAAGTAATTCATCACAAGATATAGTAATATTATGCCTAGACGAATTAATAAGACTAGCACAAGGGAATTTAACATTTTGAGTAGAAAACAGTGCTAATGTCCAAATGAGACTCGAGAGGTATTTGCCTTAGTGGTACTCGCCTCATGAGTTAACTATAGCCCTCTATAAGAGATTAGAATATCCCCATAAGAGCTTGAGAGATTTTCATCGCTTTCCTCCGGTTTCTTATAGCTGCTAATTAACAACTCAAGTTAGTCCATAGAGATTGTAGTCAATTACCAAAACACACATCGGGGCGATGTGCACTTACATCCGTGAGGAAAATCATGACTACAAAGAAAGAACAAACATTTAGCGCTCGTGGAACAAGTCAAGACTATAGAGGAAACGGAAATTTTGTCATCCACTGAATGAATCATGACACTGAGAGGAAGAATAATATGAATCTTGTGAAACAAATTTCAATCTCGTGAAACAAAGATTATAACTTATGGAACATAATGATGACCCACAACTATAGGGGATCGCAATAGTCTTCGAGGGAAGTAAAACCCAAATTTATGGATTCAACACAAGGAGAGCCGAAGGATATTTATAAGCCTTAACAGATGAGTTATCAATTCAGCTGCACCTGGGAACAGACTTGCTCGCAGCGGTTTATCAGTAGCAACAGTTTTATAGTGGTGATAGTAGTAAAATAGTAGCAACAATAATAAAGTAAAGACGGTAATAGTAGCAATAGTAAACAGTAGGATTAAATACTATAGGCATAGGAATGGATGTACGGGCATTGCATGGATAAGATAATTCATGTAATAATCAAGATATGGGCAATTGTAGATAAATAATGATAAAGCATCCTAGTACTAAACAACCATAGGCATGTGTTCCGTAAATAGTCATACATGCTCACAATGAGAAACTTGCATGACATCTTCTGTCCTACCAGCCCGTTTGCAGCGGGGCCTCAAGGGAAACTACTGGTAATTAAGGTACTCCTTTTAATAGAGTACCGGAGCAAAGCATTAACACACAGTGAACACATGTGATCCTCACATCACAGCCATCCCCCCCAGTTATCCCAATTGCTGTCACTTTGGGGCCTCGGGTTCCGGACAACGATATGTGTATACAACTTGCAGGTAAGATCATAAACAACAACTATCATCATAAAACAATAACAAGTTCAGATCTGAGATCATGACACTCGGGCCCAAAGTGATAAGCATTAAGCACAACAAGTTGCAACAATGTCATAAGCACTAATAATAGATACTAGGCACCATGCCCTAACAATCTCATAGCAAATTACATGAATGATCTCATCCAATCCCTACCACCCCCTTCGCCTATAGCGGGAATTACTCACACATGGATGGGGGAATCATGGATGGTTGATGGAGAGACATCGGTGATGATGGCTCGAGGAGACGGCAGGTGGCGCAGCGGTGCCAGAACGGAGTTTCTGGTTCTGAATCGCGGTTTCTGATGGTGGTGGCGCAGCGGAAGTCTATCTGGAAAAAACGCCGAACCCCCGATAGTTTCAGGTCAAAGGGTATTTGTAGGCGGAAGGAGGGCTCGAGGAGACGGCTGGGGTGGCCTCACCACACCCTGGCACGGCCAGGCTTGGGCCGCGCCACCAGGTGGTGTGGTGGCCTCCCAGCCCCTCTTTGTCTCATATTCTGGCTCCGTGGGTCTTCTGGTAAAATAGGATTTTTTTCAGTATTTTCTGGGATTTTTCCTAAAAGTTAGATTTCTGCACACAAACAAGACACCAGGGCAATTCTGCTGAAAACAGCGTTAGTCCGTGTTAGTTGTATTCAAAACACACAAATTAGAGGAGAAACAACAGCAAAAGTGTTTGGGAAAGTAGATACGTTTTGGACGTATCAACTCCCCCCAAGCTTAGCTTATTGCTTGTCCTCAAGCAATTCAGTTAACAACTGAGTGCGATAAAAGAAACTTTCACGAACACATTTACTTCATAAGATGTATATATTCTCACTATATGATCAAGTACTCAGGCAATTCATAATAAGAAATATGCAACTAATGTTATCTCATAGTTATGCAAGCTATGAAAGAGTGCCAACACACTAATAACAAGCAACATAAAACATAAGAAGCTGCAAGATTGTAATGCTCATAATAAGATATGAAAGAGTGGTATCCCGCTTGCCTTTATTTGTGGGGCAAAACATAAATGCCAAGGCACCTCTGAAGTTCAAGAGAAGACTAGAAGTAAAAATATCAAAGATACAAGCATCAAAGTTATACCACAATTAACCGTGTTCTGGGACAAGCATATTACACTAAGAACGACAGCCATGCTCTCAAGAAAGTGCTTAAAGTTAGAAGATGGAGAATCAACATAAAAATAAAAGAAAGGCCCTTCGCAGAGGGAAGCAGGGATTTAACATGTGCTAGAGCTTTTCATTTGTAAAACAGAGGTAAAAATTTGCTTTGAGAGGTGGTTGTTTCATGTCAACGACTGGCAATGGGTTCTTGCTATCTTCCATACTAAACAAGTGAGAGCGGTTTCGAGTTCTTTGAAAAATTGGCACATTGGTGCTCTTTTATAAAGCTTGGCACTCCTCCCCACTCTTCCTTTCTCAAACCATGGCTAACCGATTCCATCGGGTGCCCACCAACTTTCACATACCATGGAGGAGTGCCCTTTTTTTCTTTTCTTTTTAGATTTAGATTACAATGGTCTGACCAGCTCCCTTGCAAAATTAATGACGAGCAGATGAAGCATGCAAGTCGAGGGGTACTTAATTTAATATGGAAGATAGCAATTCCGACCACTACGTCCTCATGAGCTAAAAACAGTGGCACAAAATGAGAAGTATTTGAAAGTTTTGAAAGGTAGCATATGAAAATTTACTTGGAATGGCTTGCAAATACCATGCATAGGAATTTATAGTGGAATCTTTGGGATTACTTGGTTTTCAGGAGTTGGATGCACGAGAAGTATTCCCTCTCAGTACAAGTGAAGGCTAGCAAAAGACTGGGAAGCGACAATCGAGAGAGAAATAACTGTCATAATCATGCTTGCGACACAACAAAATTAATATAGGCATAAAAACGATACAAGGACTCTGATGCAAAGTAAATCATCGAGGCTTAATTGACTTTTTGTTCAGTCATACGCATGCTTGAGCATGTGCCAAGTCAATTCAAATGAAACATTTTAGAGGAGGATACCACAAGGTCATACCGTTTTATGAATAAAACAATGCAAGCAAACAACTACATGACATGCTACAAACTATTAGTAAATTGGAACCAATCATATGAGAGCAAGAACTATTAAGCATCCATTAGATAACATATACCTTACATGAACAAGCTAAGCAAGTCCACATAGATGAGTATATGTACAAAAATGAAAACAAACAGAGTTTATACCAGCCTCTCACCACATCTCGAATTGTCATATGTCGTTATTATTGCCTTTCACTTGTGTGGCTTCAATAATATGAAGTGATAACCAAGCACCAATGGAGTCACGGGAGACAGAACTTGATGGCTGGCGTGTAGTTGATGATGATTATGGCCAGACAGTTGGGAAACTCCAAGCAGAAAGTATGATGAGCACAGCGGCAAGTCTTTTCCCTCAGTAAGAAACCAAGGTTTGTCGATCAGGAGAAGAGCAGACAAACAACTGAAGGTGATGCTTGATAGCCTAGTGACACTCCAACAAGGGCGCCGTTTCACGATAAAACGAGTTAGCGCGTCTTCAGCTAGTAGCAACGTGGAACCTGCACACAACACAACCAAATACTTTGTTCCCAACTTACGATGAGGTTATCAATCTCACCGGTTTGCTTGAAACAAAGGGTATGAGCGTATCGAGTGGAAAACAGTAGAAGTATGCGAGTAAAGTAAACAGTGCGAGTAAAGTAAATAGGTGATAGCAATATGATGGAAATAGGACCGGGGTCCATAGTTCACTAGTGGTGTCTCTCCATAAGATAAATAACACATGCTGGGTAAACAAATTACAGTTGGGCAATTGATAGAATAAAGATAACGTGATATATCAAGAAGATCACTATGCGATTTACTCTGGGCATTACAACAAAATACATAGACCGCCATCCAACTGCATCTATGACTAATAATCCACTCACGGGGATATCATCCGAACACCCCATGAGTATTAAGTTGCGAACAACAGATAATTGCATTAAGCAAAGTGTGTAATGTAAACAAAGCATATGCCCTCGAGCATATGAATGTTGTTTTCTCCCTAGTGGCAACAGCACATCTACAACCTTAGAGGTTTCTGTCACTCCCTCAGATTAAATAGAGGCATGAACCCACTATCGAGCATAAATACCCCCTCTTGGAGTCACTAGCAACTACTCGGCCAAGATAGCTACTAACAACGGAGAGCATGCAAGATCATAAATAACATAGAGATAACATAAGATATATTTCAGTATAGCAACTCAATCATAACACCAATATTCATCGGATCCCAACAAACCAAACATGTAGAATTACATAACGGTGATCTCAATCATGTAGGGCAGCTCATGAGATCTAAACATGAAGCACATGGTGGAGAGGACAACCATCTAGCTACTGCTATGGACCCATAGTCCAAGGTAGACTACTCACTCATCGCTCCGGAGGCAAGCATGGCGATGAAGAAGACCTCCGGTGGCGATTCCCCTCTCCAGTAGGGTGCCGGGAAGAGCTTCTGGACCCTCCCGATCCCGGGTCGACGACGGCGGTGGATCGCGATGTGTTTCTAGAAAATTGATCGGGTACTTAGGTTTTTCCCGTCGGGGGGTCTTTATAGGCGAAGGGGCATCGTCAGGAGTGGACCGAGGTGCTCTCACACATAGGGGGCGCGGCCAGGGGCTGGGCCGCGCCGCCCTGGTGTGTGGGGCCCTCGTGGCCCCACTCTGTCTCCTCTTCGGATCTTTGGAAGCTTCCGGGAAAAATAAGACTTTAGGAACTTGTTTCGTCCAATTCCGAGAATATTTCCTGTGTAGCTTTTCTGAAACACAAAAACAGCAGAAAACAGGGAACTGACACTGTGGCGACTTGTTAGTAGGTTAGTTCCAGAAAATGCATAAAAGTGCCACGAAGTGTAACGAAACATTAGGCAAATGGTGTAAAAACAAGCATGGAGCATCAAAAATTATAGATACGTTGGAGACGTATCAAGCATCCCCAAGCTTAACTCCTGCTCGTCCTCGAGTAGGTAAGTGATAACAAAAGAATAATTTTTGAGGTGACATACACCTACACAATCTTGATCATATATGTAAGCATTTGTGAGCTGGGATCAAAAGAACTTCAAACATGGGCATGAAAGATATAACCTTGATAGAAGAACTTAGCAACCATGTTATAAACATGCAAATGAACACAAACAAAAGATCATGAAAATGAAACAATGAAAGTCAAATGTGTGTTCAAATCATAAGGAAAAACATACAAATGGTTTTTAGCTTGTCCTTCATGGAGAGCAAAACATAAATGCATAGGACACCTTCAAGTTTAAGAGGGCGACTAGATACAAATAATTTGAGAACAAGTGAAACCAGCAATATGAATCAATCAATGAAAACTTTGGGACAATGCACATTATACTAAGAATGACAACTATGCTCTCTTAATGGTTCATAAAGATAGAAGGTGGTGACTCAACATAAAAGTAAAAGAAAGGCCCTTCGCGGAGGGAAGCAGTGATTGCAAGTTTTATAACCTTCAAAAATTATGGTACTTACCAGCTTTGAGCTCTCATTGCCCCCATCATAAGCATCTTGAATGGTTAAAGTTAATGCGAGAACAATTATGATGCATATGCTTGACAAATCATAAGTCGAAAACCTCGTGTCCCGTGAATACGAGTACCCAAACCTCATGCTACTTTACTTAGAGTCCCAAGCAAGGCTCTTGTCATTGTAAGTATATGCGTATCATCGAGAACCGCCAACGGGGTACCTCCGTGCCCGATGACATGGAACAAGCCCACATCAAAATGACAGGACAAGGAGACAATGAACACCTCGACATCTCTTTTATTTACCATTTGTTTAGCTTTTTATTTTGAGATGCGTCGTCGAATGTCCACTATGGGTATGCTGCAAATTTCCACCATGAATTATGCATGGCTTAGATTGGCGGCCCAGGCGTTTCCCTAACACATATACAAACTCCATGATCCCCACAAGATTCCCAATTCATTTCACACCGCGGGCATCCATAAACAAAAGATCACGATATCAACTCAAATAAGAAGTGCAATGTTGAAAGCTTGCCCATGACGGCATGGTTGGGCTAGTGTCCAACTTACAACTTGCAAGCATAACAACTCAACATAAGAGACCACAATGTCAAATTTTTAAGAACAAGAAAAAGTAAAGTGTGCCATCCGGTTCGTGAGAGCTTTACTGACCAATTTTCGCATAACACTCGTAAGAGCTTAACTCTTGCTCGTCCTCGAGTAGGTATGTATGGTGGACACTTTGGAAAACTTGGTTTTTTGGAGTTGGATGCACGAGTAGAGCTCATACTCAGTACAAGGCGAGGGCTAGCAAAAGACTGGGAGCGACCAACTAAGAGAGCAATAATGACCATAATCATGCAAAGCGACAAAGCGACATTGAAATAAGCATAAGATGGCATCAAAAGTCAAAAACTAAATGATCATAGAGGCTATTGGCGACTTTGTAAGACTCTAACATGTGTGAGCATGCGCCAAGTCAACCCAAATAAAGCATCAAGGAGAAAACCAAAATAATGCTTCCAAACGATAAAAACAACGCATGATTTTTTCAAAGGCTCATTAAGCAATCTCAGTTATTTGAGACAAGTCATGCTACAGCAAAACCACTAAGCATACTATCAAAAAGACATCAAGCATGACATGAAAAAGCCTAAGCCGCAGTCTACACAAGCTCCTTCTTGTACCACTTTTTTGCATAAAGTTTTTTCTCTTTTCCAACACCATTCAAACTTTTTAAATCCAACTCTTTTGAGGAAAACCAACATGGTCCAGAGGCAAAAATACACCTTGATAAATATATATAAGAAGATCTGAACGCAAATCAAGGCAAAAACGAAAACCAAAAGCAGTAGCAGAAAAAGAAGAACACTCGGTTTTTGATAAGAATGAAAACTAGAGCGTTCTTGGCAAATGAAAAGCAAGGCAACTTCTCCAAAAGAAATTTGTTGGGGTCCAACCATTTATTGCAGCAAACAAAACTAAACTAATAAAGAAAACTAAAACAACTGACGCTCCAAGAAAAACACATAGTGCATGAAACAATAAAAATATAGTGTCTTGAAAGGTGACCTGATTTTTGCCGATGAAGAAGGGGTGCCTCGGGGGCATCCCCAAGCTTTGACGCTTGTACTTCTTGGATATTTCTTGGGGTGATGCATGGGCATCCCCAAGCTTGAGCTTTTGTCCATTCTTCAACTCATCTCATCATTCTCCAATCCCTACACTTGAAAACTTTCTTCATACAAAACTAAACACAAGTCTATTAGCAACATTAGTGTAGCATAACATATAATCAACCTCCTTTTTGCTTCAGGTTTCAACCCAAAACCACCACATATAAAGTATATACTACTGTAGCAACTTCCCCAAAAGTTCCGTGATCAAAAGAACTCAAAAAGAAAGCGATAAAGCGGCAACACAAATATTGGCAGAAATCTGTCAAAACAGAACAGCTGACAAAGGTCGAATTTTTAAAGGGTTTTCTGTTGCTCAAATCAAAAAGTGTTCAACTAATGAAAGTTTGGATATAACCTGGGGCATATTCACAAGAAATCGCAGGTCCAAAATATCTACAGAGAATTTTCACGAATTTTTACGGTGCAGCACCGAAAACAGTTTCAGGACAGCAACATCCCCAAATCTTTACCTCACTCAAATTAGAGGCTTCTCTTGGCACAACAATGAAATAAAAAGGATAAGGAGAGGTCATTACAGTAGTAATGACTTCCAATACTCAAATAAAAGAAAAAGTACTGAAAAGAAAACATTGGGTTATCTCCCAAGAGTGCTTTTCTTTAACGCCTTTGAGCTAGGCGCAGAAAATTGCGAATCAAGTAACATCAAGTGATGAAGCATCAAGCTCATAATTTGCTCTAAGAATAGAGTCAAAAAGCAATTTCTTTATTTTCCTAGGGAAGTATTCCATACCTTTCTTGAGTGGGAATTGATATTTGATGGTGCCTTCTCTCATATCAATGATGGCACCTACAGTTCGAAGAAAGGGTCTTCCCAAAATAATAGGACATGAAGCATGGCATTCAACATCCATAATGAGAAAGTCAACGGGAATAAGGTTATTGTTAACCACAATAAGAACATCATTAATCCTTCCCAAAGGTTTCTTCTTAGCAACATCAGTAATAGGAACATCATAATAACATTTTTCAAGAGGTGGTAAATCAAGCATGTCATAAATTTTTCTAGGCATAATAGAAATACTAGCACCTAGATCACATAAAGCATGGCAATCAAAACCATTAACATGCATATCAATGATGGGTTCCCAACCATCTTCTAACTTCTTGGAAATAGAAGCTTTTTGTTGCAATTTTTCATCCCTAATTTTCATGAGAGCATTGGTAATACGCTTAGTAAAAGTAATATTTAAAGAACTAGCATTGGGAGTCAAAGCAAGCTTTTGCAAGAACAAAATAACTTCAGATATATTGCAGCCATCAACATTAAAATCATTAAAGGAAATAGAGCTATCATCTCCTACACTCCGAAAAATTTCAGCACTCTTTTGAGAAAAAGTTTTGGCAGTTTTAGGCTTTTTAACAGAAGGAGTGGGAGTTTTCTCTACACCAATCAAATTAAGAGGATTGCTAGCATTAGGAACAACATCATTAGAGGTAGTAATAGTATAAACTTTCGTATTCCTAGCAATCTCATCCTCTCTTTCCCATCTAGCATGCAATTCTGTTAACAATCTAATATTTTCATCAATTCCAACTTGAATAGCATTAGCAGTAGCAAAAACATTGTTCTCTTTCATGTCATTAGGCAACACTTTTAGTTTCAGAAGTTCAACATCATGAGCAAGGCTATCAACTTTAGAAGCAAGAATATCAATTTTGCCTAACTTTTCCTCAACAGACTTGTTAAAAGCAGATTGTTTCACCATGAAGTCTTTGAGCATGACTTCAAGTTCAGAGGGTGCGGCCCTAGTGTTGTAGGAGGAATTACCATAAGAATTACCATAACCATTACCATTGGTAGAAGGATATGGCCTATAATTGTTACTAGCAAAATTGTTCCTATAAGCATTGTTGTTAAAATTATTGTTTCTAATGAAGTTCACATCAACATGCTCTTCTTGAGCAACCAAAGAGGCTAAATGAACATTATTAGGATCAACATGAGTCCTATCATTAGCAAGCATAGCCATAATGGTATCAATCTTATCACTCAAGGAAGAGGTTTCCTCAACAAAATTTACCTTCTTACCTTGTGGAGCTCTCTCGGTGTGCCATTCAGAGTAATTTACCATCATGTTGTCAAGTAGCTTTGTTGCGGCGCCCAAGGTAAGGGACATAAAAGTGCCTCCAGCAGCTATATCCAATAGGTTCCTTGAAGAAAAATTCAGTCCTGCATAAAAATTTTGGACAATCATCCAAGTAGTTAGTCCATGAGTGAGGCAATTCTTTATCATAGATTTCATTCTTTCCCAGGCTTGAGCAACATGTTCATTATCAAACTGACTAAACTTCATAATATTGCTACGCAGAGATATAATCTTAGCAGGAGGATAATATCTACCAATGAAAGCATCCTTACACTTAGTCCATGAATCAATACTATTCTTAGTCAAAGATAGCAACCAATCTTTAGCTTTTCCTCTCAAAGAAAAAGGAAACAACTTGAGCTTAATAATATCACTTTCTACATCCTTATATTTCTGCATCTCACATAGCTCAACAAAATTGTTGAGATGAGCTACAGCATCTTCAGTACTAGCACCAGAAAATTGCTCCTTCATAACAAGGTTCAATAAAGCTGGCTTAATCTCATAAAAGTTTGTAGCAGGAGCAGGTGGCGCAATAAGAGTGCAGATAAAATCACTATTGTTTATGCTAGTAAAGTCACACAACTTGGTGTTTTCAGGATTAGCCATTTCAGCAAAACTAAAAGTAGACAAGTAAAAACAACTATCAAGGATTCTATTTTTTTTTGGGTTTTTGATAAAACAATGCAAGTAAAAATAAAGTAAAGCAAAACAATAAAACAAAGTAAAGGATGTGCGTGCGAAAAACTCCCCTTGCAGAGGTCTTCCACTTCTTCCCCGGCAACGGCGCCAGAAAAGGGCTTGATGGCTGGCGTGTAGTTGATGATGATTATGGCGAGACAGTTGGGAAACTCCAAGCGGAAAGTATGATGAGCACAGCGGCAAGTCTTTTCCCTCAGTAAGAAACCAAGGTTTGTCGATCAGGAGAAGAGCAGACAAACAACTGAAGGTGATGCTTGATAGCCTAGTGACACTCCAACAAGGGCGCCGTTTCACGATAAAACGAGTTAGCGCGTCTTCAGCTAGTAGCAACGTGGAACCTGCACACAACACAACCAAATACTTTGTTCCCAACATACGATGAGGTTGTCAATCTCACCGGTTTGCTTGAAACAAAGGGTATGAGCGTATCGAGTGGAAAACAGTAGAAGTATGCGAGTAAAGTAAACAGTGCGAGTAAAGTAAATAGGTGATAGCAATATGATGGAAATAGGACCGGGGTCCACAGTTCACTAGTGGTGTCTCTCCATAAGATAAATAACACATGCTGGATAAACAAATTACAGTTGGGCAATTGATAGAATAAAGATAACGTGATATGTCAAGAAGATCACTATGCGATTTACTCTGGGCATTACAACAAAATACATAGACCACCATCCAACTGCATCTATGACTAATAATCCACTCACGGGGATATCATCCGAACACCTCATGAGTATTAAGTTGCGAACAACAGATAATTGCATTAAGCAAAGTGTGTAATGTAAACAAAGCATATGCCCTCGAGCATATGAATGTTGTTTTCTCCCTAGTGGCAACAGCACATCTACAACCTTAGAGGTTTCTGTCACTCCCCCAGATTAAATAGAGGCATGAACCCACTATCAAGCATAAATACCCCCTCTTGGAGTCACTAGCAACTACTCGGCCAAGATAGCTACTAACAACGGAGAGCATGCAAGATCATAAACAACATAGAGATAACATAAGATATATTTCAGTATAGCAACTCAATCATAACACCAATATTCATCGGATCCCAACAAACCAAACATGTAGAATTACATAACGGTTATCTCAATCATGTAGGGCAGCTCATGAGATCTAAACATGAAGCACATGGGGGAGAGGACAACCACCTAGCTACTGCTATGGACCCATAGTCCAAGGTAGACTACTCACTCATCGCTCCGGAGGCAAGCATGGCGATGAAGAAGACCTCTGGTGGCGATTCCCCTCTCCGGCAGGGTGCCGGGAAGAGCTTCTGGACCCTCCCAATCTCGGGTCGACGACGACGGCGGATCGCAATGTGTTTCTGGAAAATTGATCGGGTACTTAGGTTTTTCCCGTCGGGGGGTCTTTATAGGCGAAGGTGAAGGGTTTCGCAGCATAGTAAATCAAAAAAATTCCTACGGATGCGAACAAGAAAGCCAAGATCTAATCTAGGAGATGTAATCAACGAGAGAGGTAGATGAGATCTTCATACCCTTGAAGAAATCACACAGTGGAAACGTTCAACAGAACGTGGATGATGTAGTCGTACTAGCCGTCTCCTCCCCGCGATCCGATCCGATCCAACGCCGCAAGTGGCGGCGCCTCCGAGAGATGCACACGTACGGTGCAGCGACGTCTCCTCCTTCCTTGGTCCAGCAAGTATGTTGGAGAGATAGATTGGATCTGCAGCACGACGGTGTGGTGCTTATGGTGGAGAGTTTCTGCGGTAGGGCTTTGCCTACGCGCAGTCGGGAGAGAGAGAGAGATTGGAGGGCAGCAATTCAGCCGACGGCTAGGGTTGGGTGAGGGGGAGGCTGCGCCCTAGCCCTCCCTTATATAGGAGGCTGGGCGGCCAGCTTGGCCCCTCCTCCAAGCCCTAGGGCCGGCGGCCAAGGGGTGGAGTGGGGGGCAAGTCTTCCCCCTTCCCTCTAGAACGTTCCCCTAGGGTTTCCCCTTTGGGCTGGCCGGCTGGGCCTTAGGGGCTTGGTGCACCTAGCCCAAAGTGGCCAGGACACTTCCCCTTAGGCCCATGCAGGCCTCCGTCAAGTGGGCCCACGTTGGCCCCACTCCGGAACCTTCTAGAACCTTCCGGTACAATACCGATAAACTCCGAAACTTTTCCGGAATCCAAAAACTGCTTTCCTTTATATGAATCTTATTCTCCGGACCATTCCGGAACCTCTCGTGATGTCCTGGATCTCATCCAAGACTCCGGACAAAAACTCATTAACCAATTATCCATTTTATCCTAGCATCGATGCACGTTAAGTGTGTGACCCTACGGGTTCGAGAATATGCAGACATGATCTTCTATCAATAATCAACAGCGGGATCTGGAAACCCATATTGACTCCCACATATTCATCGATGATCATATCGGATGAACCATGATGCCAGGATTCAATTAATCCCATATATGTATTCCCTTCGTCACGCGATATTTTACTTGCCCAAGATTCGATCGTCGGTATCGCCATACCTAGTTCAATCTCGTTCACAGCAAGTACTTTACTCGTTTCGTAATCCGATATCACTTTGTGATTAACTCCTTAACCACGTGCTTGCAAGCGGTGTTGATATCGATTACCGAGTGGGCCTGAAGTATATCTCTCCGACTCGGGAGGGACAAATTCCATCTCGATACATACAACCCAACAAGTACTTTCCGATCACCTGAGAGACACCTTTATGATCACCCTCTCATAGGATGACTTTTGATGACCTCAAAGCTTTCTTCCGATACCAGGGAGTTGTATTATCTCATGGTCTAAGGAATAAAATACTTGACATAGGAAAAAGCTTCGCAAAGATGAACATGAAGACACGATCTAATTGCTCTGCTTTATTTGGGTCTGTCCATCACATCATTCTCCTAATGACATGACCTCATTATTAATCGACAACTCATGTCTATGGTTAGGAAACCTTAACCATCATTAATCAATGAGCTAGTCTAGTAGAGGCATACTAGGGACACGGTGTTGTTCATAAACCACACAAGTATTAATGTTTCCGCTTAATACAATTATAGCATGGAGTATAAACATTATCATGAACAAGAAATATGATAATAACAATATTATTATTGCCTCTAGGGCATATTTCCTTCAGTCTCCCACTTGCACTAGAGTCAATAATCTAGTCAATACTTGCGCATTCAACACCTATGGCATTTCGGTGTTACTCATACGCATTGCACGTGGTAAACCTTATCTACGGGTCTGACACTTTCAGGTCCGTTTGTATTTGCATATCTTTTGCATCATCACGCATTACTCATCTTGATATGAGATGGCATCGTATAAACTTGGTCTTCTGGCGAGACCTCAATTTCTTTGCCGAGACTATGTTGTCACTATTGTCATACAATAGAACTACATGGTACTAGCACACTTGGAACTAAACCTCCACGATCGGATCGTGGAAATTTAATTTTCCTGTTACGATGGTTTTCCACTTTGTTCTGAAATTCTTTGAACTTTTCAAACGTTTCAGATTTATGTTTCATTAAAAGCGAGAAAATAGCGATATCCACCGCGCGTCGAAATACTCATTGGTCCGCACACATCGGTATGTATGATTTCCAATAAGTCCGTTGCTCGCTCCATTATTCCGGAGAACGGGGTTTTGATCATCTTGCCCATGAGGCATGGCTTGCACGTGTCAAATGATTCAAAATCAAGAGACTCCAAAAGTCCATCAGAATGGAGTTTCTTTATGCGTTTTACGCCAATATGACATGGACGACAGTGCCACAAATAAGTTGGATTATCACTATCTACTTTGCATCTTTTATGCCGCTTCTAAAGCGATTATATACTTAGCCCTCGTTGCAGTGTCCGCCACAATATTAACATTGGAACTCATCCAAGTCATTATGGAACTTTCTTCCATCTTATTATGCCACCTTCTAACTCAAAAACAAATAGCTTAAAATTGAGATAAAATTTTACTTGTATGTGTGACAAAGCCAATGTAACTCATTGCAATGAACCATTTGTCACTTCTGCATACAGAACATATTCTTACTTCTTCGAAAGTGCATAAGAATATCTTTACTATTGTCCAACGATCATCATATGAATGCTATAACCATTAGAGCATTGGACACATCTGGATCTACATATCATGGTATACAAGATTGATAAAATCATTCTTGTGGTTTCACTCATCAAGTGTCAAAACAATTGATTCTTGCTCCAACCTCTTCCATGCAACAAGAACCGTTCTTATTGTTTCCATATTGAACAAATTCAATATTTTATCTATGTACTCTGGCAAAACTATATTAGTGCCTCAATCTATCTGCATAGACATTGATGCTTAATATTCTGGTTTTACCTAAGTCTTTCATCAAAAACTAATTTTAATGAAAAACTTAACAATATCAAGAAAAACACATTATTTCCAATAAACGATATGTCACCTACATAAAGCATTAGAAATATGTCTTAGCTCTCCCACTTACTTTCTTGTAATACAAGCATCTTCAAATATCTTGATGAAATTAACACTTTAACATTTTCATCATTGAAGATTCCAACTTCGCTATGCTTACTTCTACCATAGAAGTTTGCATACATATCTAGCAACCTTTGAATCAACAAAACCCATTGGGTCATGTCATTTATTCAACTATCATATCTCAATATGTAATTGTTGCTAGAATAATTCATATGACAAAGTCAGGGCCCATCATCGCTTCTTTGTATATTGTTGGTTACTATTATCTAATAATATCTCATCCTCAAATCTTACTATTTGATTACGACCAACTTGGTTAAATAGGAACTTTGATGTCCATGACTACAACATATTGTAGGTGCGGGAGCCATGAATGCAGTTGCCGCTTCCAGAACATTTTCCGTGCTGTGCTACTTTGCTCATCTTGCTCAGGTTCAATAACCTCATCGAGTTCTATTTTCCTCCCACTTAAACCTTTCGCGAGAAAACTCCTTCATAAGAAATTCACTTTTAAGTGACAATCACTATGTGTTTGGGTTCATAGTAGAAGGAATACCCATCGACATTCTTTGGGATGACCTACAAAGACTTACTAATCCGATTTTGGTTGTAAACATTTACATATGCCATGCATACCAAAATTTAAGAAAAGACAACTATAACTTGTACGGTGTCATTTCAGCGGATTATGATGGTGCTCTATTCAGTGAAAAGTGTTAGTCTCTAAAGCACAATCCACAAATTATATTGGTAGTTTTATTTCATCATTGATCCAACCATGTCAAAAAGGTTTGATTACATCCATCGAAAACTCCATACTACTATGGTGTTTATTACGATGCAAGTTTGTGGAACAATTCCTCTAACTCTTAGATGTTTGCTAAACTTGTAACTCAAATATTCTTCTTTATGATCCAATCATAAAAACTTGAATTTTTCTTGTTACAACAATTTCCACTTCATAAATTAAACAATTTCAATTGTTTCATACTTCTATCTCTTCAAGCAGATATACCATACATCTATTTGAGTCATTGATGAAATAGAAAATACACCATGATCGACTTCACACCATGGACTACATACATCAACATGTACGATCTCCATTTAGTTAGTCACTTGTTCTGTCCATGGCCCATGAACGGAGTTTAATCATCTTTAGAAAAAGTCTCACAAGCGTCAATCAATTCAAAATCAAATGACTCGAAATTCTATCAATATAGAATTTCTTTCATGTTTTGTTTCCAATATGACTTAAACAGCGGTGTCATATATAAGTGAAATTCGTTTTGTCTTGCGACCTTTAGCATCAGTGTTATAAATGTCTATTTCACCAACAAGATAATAATAATCTATCCATCGATTATGGAAGACGGTAATAATTTGAACAACCATTGCTCTCATAATACCGGAACAAAATAACAATTATTAAGTTCTTAACAAATCTAGAAGGCTAGGTTTTATGCCAACGAAAAACACAATAACACATTTATTTGTTTCTCGATGCGCATTGTTACCACATTCTTTTGCTAGTTACTTAGGCCATCGTAGTTCTTGTTTTGTTGCTTTGTATGACATTTCGTACCAACAATTTAGTATCCAATACCCAAGAATTACATTATGTACTAGCAAAGAATACATCTATAACATGTATATCATTTATATACCTGTGCTGGACATTTCCAGTCTTTTCCTTTTCTACCAAATACTTTTGTAGATCCTATTTAGCATTTCCTCTCCCTTTTAGAAGAATCTATCGACATCAATAGTGGCATCAATCATTTGACACATAGTCCAAAGGATGTTAGTCAAATACTAATAGCCTTGGATTTTGCACTTTGAAGTGGATCGCCATCATCATATGATTGGTATTCTTCCATATTCCATTCTTTAGTATTCTTTTGGTATGGCAAAACAATTTAGCCGATACCTTTTCATTCATCTTATCATGACAACTTTCATGATGAAACTACTATAGCTCTTAAGGACAAATGCAAGTATAATATTAGTTTCCCAAACTTTTGGGTGATCGGGACGCCTAGCATCTTCAATCTTCACATATATTCATACAATATGAGCATATGTTCTTTTACTAAATTATACTTCATCATTTTGCAAACAATCAAAGTTTTAGATATAAAATATCTTTCACTTCTTGTTAGTTTCTGAAACAAATCTTTCAGCTCCAAGATCACTTTGATTCTCAAACAATTTTGAAGATCAATTTCTCATGGAGGCAAACATGATCTTAGATGCTAAACTTGAATTGTTGCTCTTAGATTAATACAACTTATTAAATCGCATAGAGCAAGTGAGGTTTGCTAAAGTTTGCAATAAGATTTAATCTTTGATCTTGATATTTTAACTAAACGGCACTAGTCCGAAAAGTGATTATCCAGAATTCTATAGTTCTTTTAACTCAATTAAGCTAAGATTTGGTGGGAAACGGTGCCAAAGACTACAACGACTTATGCAAATACAACAAGATTTAGTTCAAGATAATTAGTTCAAGTTAATCAAATTACTAATGAACTCCCACTAAATTCAACATCCCTCAAACTTGTTTAGTGAAGCATGATCCAAATTCACTACACCGAGACCGATCATCACGTGAATGATGTAGCTTTAATGGTGAACATCAACATGTTGATCATATCATCCATATAACTCATGCTTGACCTTTCGGTCCGTGTGTTCCGAGGCCATGTCTGTACATGCTAGGCTCGTCAAGTCAAACCCAAGTATCTCCGCATGTGCAAATACTGGCTTGCACCCGTTGTATGTGAACGTAGAGTTTATAGCACCCGATCATCACGAGATGCTTGAACACGACGAACTTTCGCAACGGCGCATACGAGGGGAGAACACAATTTTATCTTGATCTTTAAGTGAGGAATCATCTTATATTGCTACCGTCGCGATCAAAGCATAATAAGATACATAAAAGGATAAACATCACATGCATATAATTTTATGTGACATGGTATAGCCAATCTCCGCGCAATGATCTCCATCTTGTGTGCACCGGCATGATCTTCATCACTCCACCATGATTGCCTCCACCACGAATAGCAACTACAACTATTGCTAACTACTTAGCGATAAAGTAAAGCTATTACATGGTGTATAAGAAGTTGACACGCAGGTCATACACAATTATAAAGACAACCATATGGCTCCTGCCGGTTGTGAACTCATCAACATGCAAGTCGTGAAATATTACAAAACATGATCATCGCATACATCACATATATCACATCACATCTTGTGGCCATACCATACTACAAAACACTCCCTGCAAAAACAAGTTAGACGCATCTACTTTGTTGTTGCATGTTTTACGTGGCTTATGGGAGTAACAAGCTAAGAACGATTCTTACCTACGAAAAGCCACAACGGTGATATTATGGTTGCTAACATCTGTTGTAAATCTCATGACTACTATAGTGAGAGAAACTGGCATCCACCAGCCGCATGTGTGGAACAAGCCACACGTCAAGTGCGGAGCCGGTCTCGCGAACGAGGTCGCGTAAAGTTGGCCTGGACCGCTTCGATCTCACTATGCCGCACCATAAGAAATACACAACAAAGAGGTTTGCAACAGAAAACATCAGCGCCCGCAACAAGCATGTTGCGTTCTACTCATGAAACACATCTACGCATAGATCTAGCTCTGATACCACTGAAGGGTTTCGCAGCATAGTAAATCAAAAAAATTCCTACGGATGCGAACAAGAAAGCCAAGATCTAATCTAGGAGATGTAATCAATGAGAGAGGTAGCTGAGATCTTCATACCCTTGAAGAAATCGCACAGCGGAAACATTCCACAGAATGTGGATGATGTAGTCGTACTAGCCGTCTCCTCCCCGCGATCCGATCCGATCCAACGCCGCAAGTGGCGGCGCCTCCGAGAGATGCACACGTACGGTGGAGCGATGTCTCCTCCTTCCTTGGTCCAGCAAGTATGGTGGAGAGATAGATTGGATCTTCAGCACGACGGCGTGGTGCTTATGGTGGAGAGTTTCTGCGGCAGGGCTTCGCCTACGCGCAGTCGGGAGAGAGAGAGATTGGAGGGCAGCAATTCAGCCGGCGGCTAGGGTTGGGTGAGGGGGAGGCTGCGCCCCAGCCCTCCCTTATTTAGGAGGCTGGGCGGCCAGCTTGGCCCCTCCTCCAAGCCCTAGGGCCGGCGGCCAAGGGGTGGAGTGGGGGGCAAGTCTTTCCCTTCCCTCTAGAACGTTCCCCTAGGGTTTCCCCTTTGGGCTGGCCGGCTGGGCCTTAGGGGCTTGGTGCACCTAGCCCAAAGTGGCTAGGACACTTCCCCTTAGGCCCATGCAGGCCTCCGTCAAGTGGGCCCACGTTGGCCCCACTCCAGAACCTTCTAGAACCTTCCGGTACAATACCGATAAACTCCGAAACTTTTCCAGAATCCAAAAACTACTTTCCTTTATATGAATCTTATTCTCCGGACCATTTCGGAACCTCTCGTGATGTCCTGGATCTCATCCGAGACTCCGAACAAAAACTCATTAACCAGTTATCCATTCTATCCTAGCATCGATGCATGTTAAGTGTGTGACCCTACGGGTTTGAGAATATGCAGACATGATCTTCTATCAATAATCAACAGCGGGATCTGGAAACCCATATTGACTCTCACATATTCATCGATGATCATATCGGATGAACCACGATGCCAGGATTCAATTAATCCCATATATGTATTCCCTTCGTCACGCGATATTTTACTTGCCCGAGATTCGATCGTCGGTATCGCCATACCTAGTTCAATCTCGTTCACAGTAAGTACTTTACTCGTTCCGTAATCCGATATCACTTTGTGATTAACTCCTTAACCACGTGCTTGCAAGCGGTGTTGATATCGATTACCGAGTGGGCCCGAAGTATATCTCTCCGACTCGGGAGGGACAAATTCCATCTCGATACATACAACCCAACAAGTACTTTCCGATCACCTGAGAGACACCTTTATGATCACCCTCTCATAGGATGACGTTTGATGACCTGAAAGCTTTCTTCCGATACCAGGGAGTTGTATTATCTCATGGTCTAAGGAATACAATACTTGACATAGGAAAAAGCTTCGCAAAGATGAACACGAAGACACGATCTAATTGCTCTGCTTTATTTGGGTCTGTCCATCACATCATTCTCCTAATGACATGACCTCATTATTAATCGACAACTCATGTCTATGGTTAGGAAACCTTAACCATCATTAATTAATGAGCTAGTCTAGTAGAGGCATACTAGGGACACGGTGTTGTTCATAAACCACACAAGTATTAATGTTTCCGCTTAATACAATTATAGCATGGAGTATAAACATTATCATGAACAAGAAATATGATAATAACAATATTATTATTGCCTCTAGGGCATATTTCCTTCAGAAGGGGCATCATCAGGAGTGGACCGAGGTGCTCTCACACATAGGGGTGCGGCCAGGGGCTGGGCCGCGCTGCCCTAGTGTGTGGGGCCCTCGTGGCCCCACTCCGTCTCCTCTTCGAATCTCTGGAAGCTTCCGGGAAAAATAAGACTTCAGGAACTTGTTTCGTCCAATTCCGAGAATATTTCCTATGTAGCTTTTCTGAAACACAAAAACAGCAGAAAATAGGGAACTGGCACTGTGGCGACTTGTTAGTAGGTTAGTTCCGGAAAATGCATAAAAGTGCCACGAAGTGTAATGAAATATTAGGCAAATGGTGTAAAAATAAGCATGGAGCATCAAAAATTATAGATACGTTGGAGACGTATCAGAACTCTGCAACAAACTTTACAAAACCGGAGAAGAACAACAAATATTTTTGGGTTTTCGAATTTTGAAACAAGAACAGAAGGAAACAACAAACAAAGCAAAATCTTTTTGGATTTTTCAAATATCAAACCGAAAATGAGAAACAAAGCAAACCAAAGCTAGAAAACTCAAGAGGCAAACAAAGAGAAACAAAGGAAATATTTTTGGTCTTTTTGTGTTTTGGAAAGTAGAAATAAGAACAAGAATAACAAAGAAAAGAAAAGAAAGCGAAACATGGATATACAAAGTACCGACAAGATATGATGTATAGATGAGTGAATCATTGGCGTACCTCCCCCCAAGCTTAGGCTTTTGGCCTAAGTGGAGATCAATCCCATCTCCGGTAATCACCCCAAGCCGGTGGGTCATCATTGGCATGGTCGTAGCCTGGCTCTCGTGAAGACGAAGCAGATGGTGCATAATCATAATAAGGCTGCTGGTACGGAAACTCCCAAGTGTTGGAGGGCTGGACCGACTCTTCGGTTGCCTCCCCATCATCGTGTATGGGCGGAGGGTGTTCCTCTATGTACGCATCAAGCTCATCCTCCGTGAGTGACCATCCATTCCTGTCATCAAGGTTAAACAAAAGAGGTGCAGGCAAATGGACTGATCGATCAGTCTTAACTACTTTCCAGGCTGATTCCTTGAAAATGATTATCTCAAACAACAAGTTGTCCAAACAAGCATGATGAGAAACAAACTTGTGATGTATCATAGAATCAAGATCAAGCCTCTCTATGGGGAAATGAAGGTCTAAAACACGAGGCACTACACCATGCAAAGCTAATAATCAAGAAGCAATAAGACCTCCACAAACGCCCCCTTTCTCATGGTTGGCAACAAGACGGAAAGCTATCAAAGCACCCAAATTATAAGTCCTATCACGTTTCAGAGCAGCTGAAATAAAAGCTAGATCATAAGAGGATAACTTGCTTGCAGTCTTCCTAGCAAGAACATACTTGGTAACAAAGTAGGCAAAATATCGAATGGATGGGAAATGAATATTCCGAATTTTACCACTCTCTCCTGAGAAGCTTCTTCCTTGGCAAATCTCCTCATATAAGTCCATCAATGGCCTGGGCCACTCCCTCATCTTTTCGTGCGATCCCCACTGTGGTACTCTAATAGCTGCAAAAAAAAACATCAAAGGGCAAGTCCACAAATTTATTGTAAATTTTATAATGAACCATGGGGTTAGATGAGGACCAACTGAATCTAAAAATCATGCACCACATACATGGTTAGTTTAGCATATTGGTGAGGTTCATCATCAACAAAATGTTCCAATCCTGCATTAGAAATTAGAGTTTGGAAGTCCTGCAGGATCCCAGCAGCATTCATGAACACCGAGCATGGATAGATTGAGGGAAAGACTCTCTCTTCACGGTGGACTCTCATGCACCTCTAGTTCATGTTAAAAGAGTTGGTATGCATTCTCTTCCATCTCTAATTTTTTTAAGTAAACCTCATAAAAATGATTTTGAAACAAACAATTGAAGGAAACTACTATAGGGAGTTGCAAGAGGGCTAACATGCATCAAAATAACATTTCTAAGCAATAGAACAAGCATGCAAACTCATTTAACCTGTCACCTATAGAGCTAAAATACTCAAGAAATACTCCACTAAACAAAATTCTAATTGGACAATCGAAGGAGTCACATACCGGAGAACAAATGCTCCAAATCTCAGCAGCAAAGATGGGCTGAGCAAGGAGATTGAAAATTGCAAGGAAGAACAGCAAGAACATGGGTTTGAGCTATGGTGTGGAGATATTTTGGGAGAGAGAGTGGAGTGGAGGGTGGAGAGGTAAGTGGAGGGCCAGGGGGCCCCTCACCATGCCACGACGCGGCCTAGCCCTGGCCACGCCACCATGTGGTGTGGTGGCATGGTTGGTCCCCCTGAGGTGTCCCAGGTGCCTCTCTGGCCCATTTTGACATAAAAATTTTCTGGAATTTTTCGAGAAACTTTATTTTTGAGGATTTTTAAAAAATTGATAAGAGAATAAAACTCGGGAAAACAAAGATGGAACGATAGAAAGCAAATCCAAACCAAGCTTACAGCAGCTCTAAGATATTCTAGTATGAAACTAAACAGCGGAAATAAAAATGAACAAGGTGGAGAAGAAAGTAAATGCGGTGAACACATAGTTTTGTTCATTCGAAAACCGCTTTGTTAACAAGGTTGATCAAGTCTTGTTACCAAACCACTTTTATATGAAGCAAAACTTTGCACTTCACTAAATGATTATGTTACCTCGACCTTGATAGGCATAGTCCCAACCATAACAATTTGATATTCTTCCTTGGGCTTTAGCCTTGAGCAAATAATTAGACCAACTTTGATGGTATCAATATTCTTGATTGAGTTTAGAGCATATTTTCTATCAATCTTCTTGGGAAAATAAACTGTGTGCTCTTTATCATTGACATTAAAAGTTACTTTCCCTTGGTTGCAATCAATAACAGCACCTGCAGTGTTTAGAAAAGGTCTCCCCAGAATAATAGACATATTATCATCTTCAGGCATTTCCAACACAACAAAGTCAGTCAATATCAAGCAATTATTAGCAACTTGAACATGAACATTCTCACATATACCAATCGGAATAGTAGTAGACTTATCAGCCATTTGCAAAGATATATTAGTCGATATCAACTTTTCTAGATCAAGTCTCTTGTAGAGAGAAAAAGGCATCACACTAACTCTAGCTCCCAAATCACACAAAGCAGTTCTAGCTGATACGTCTCAAACGTATCTATAATTTTTGATGCTCCATGCTTGTTTTTACACCATTTGCCTATTGTTTTGTTACACTTCGTGGCACTTTTATGCATTTTCCGGAACTAACCTATTAACAAGCGCCACAGTGCCAGTTTCCTGTTTTCTGCTGTTTTTGTGTTTCAGAAGTGATACACAGGAAATATTCTCGGAATTGGACGAAACAAGTTCCTGAAGTCTTATTTTTCCCGGAAGCTTCCAGAGATCCGAAGAAGTGACGGAGGGGGGCCACCAGGGCCCCACACGCGTGGGTGGCGCGGCCAGCCCCCTGGCCGCGCCGGGCCCACGTGAGGGCGCCTGGCCCCTCCTCTGACATCGTCCCTTCGCCTATAAAGACCCCCCGACGGAAAAAACCTAAGTACCCGATCAGATTTCCAGAACACATCGCGATCCGCTGCCGCCATCGACCCGAAGATCGGGAGGGTCTAGAAGCTCTTCCCGGCACCCTGCCGGAGAGGGGAATCGCCACCGGAGGTCTTCTTCATCGCCATGCTTGCCTCCAGAGCAATGAGTGAGTAGTCTACCTTGGACTATGGGTCCATAGCAGTAGCTAGATGGTTGTCTTCTCCACCATGTGCTTCATGTTTAGATCTCATGAGCTGCCCTACATGATTGAGATCACCGTTATGTAATTCTATGATGTTGGTTTGTTGGGATCCGATGAATATTGGTGTTTATGATTAAGTTGCTGTACTGAATTATATCTTTTGTTATCTCTATGTTGTTTATGATCTTGCATGCTCTCCGTTGTTAGTAGCTATCTTGGCCGAGTAGTTGCTAGTGACTCCAAGAGGGGGTATTTATGCTCGATAGTGGGTTCATGCCTCTATTTCACCTGGGGGAGTGACAGAAACCTCTAAGGTGGTAGATGTACTATTGCTACTAGGGAGAAAACAACATTCATATGCTCAAGGGCATATGCTTTGTTTACATTACACACTTTGCTTAATGCAATTATCTGTTGTTCGCAACTTAATACTTTTGGGGTGTTCGGATTGATATCCACGAGGGTGGATTATTAGTCATAGATGCAGTTGGATGGCGGTCTATGTATTTTGTTGTAATGCCCAGAGTAAATCTCATAGTGATCTTCTTGACATATCACGTTATCTTTATTCTATCAATTGCCCAACTGTAATTTGTTTACCCAGCATGTTATTTTATCTATGGAGAGACACCACTAGTGAACTGTGGACCCCGGTCCTATTTTACATCATATTACAATCACCTGTTTACTTTTCCCGCACTGTTTACTTTATTGCATTCTCTACTGTTTTCCACTCGATACACTCATAACCTTTGTTTCAAGCAAACCGGTGAGATTGACAACCTCATCGTAAGTTGGGAGCAAAGTATTTGTTTGTGTGTGTGCAGGTTCCACGTTGCAGCTAGCAAGCAAAGCTTGGACGAGGCGCCAGTTGTCCGTTGCTGTCGCAAACTAGCAAGCATCACCTTCAGCTGTCATTGTCTGCTTTTCTCCTGAACGATATTAAACCTTGGTTTCTAACTGAGGGAAAACGAGCTACTATACTCATCACACCTTCCTCTTGGGGTTCCCAACGGGCTGGTCATTCACCACGCATCAAGCTCTTTTTCTGGCGCCGTTGCCGGGGAAAAGTGGAAGACTTCTGCGAGGGGAGTTTTCGCATACACATTCTTTACTTTGTTATTGTTTTGCTTTACTTTATTTTACCTGCATTGCTTTTTATCAAAAACCCAAAAAAATTAGAATCCTTGGTAGTTGTTATTTCTTTACTTTAGTTTATCATGTTGTTCCCTAAGTTCGTTATGGAGGACCTCTCAGTAGGTAGTGGTTCAATCATTGGAAATAGAAACATTGAGGAGTTCTTTAATCACATTAGTATGCATGAGGAAGTTGAGGAAAAGTCTTGGGTTGAGCTTGCTCCTAGTATTGAATTTGCTTTTGTTTGTTTGATTGACATGTTGGAAACTAGGTTTGCTAGTCTTAATCCTTATATGCAATACATGTTCCTCAAGCTTCATGAAATTGAGGATCCCGAAAAGAAAGCTTTTATCTTGGAAACTCTGCGCCTAGAATTTAAGGATGTCGTTGTTGAAGCTAGGAAGGTTCTTAAACGTTTTAATAAACTCGGTTCTCCTATAAATGTTATTAGTACAGATGATGAAGAGGCCAAAATACCTATTCCTTGCAAGCTTTTGGGATTGAGTGAAGCTTTTGAAAATAATTTTGATTGGATCTGTCCTGAAAATCTTTTTGATGAAAGTAGTGTGCCAAAGAATGATCACAAAGGGTCTTCTAAAACTTATGTGGATGAAATACAATGCCTTATTGATAAGACCTCTGCTGTTGATCTTAATGCTTCTTCTGAAAATACTTGATTCACAATTTTTTGCGCCTAGCTCAAAGGCGTTAAAGAAAAGCACTCTTGGGAGATAACCCAATGTTTTATTTTCATTACTTTTTCTTTTATTTGAGTCTTGGAAGTTATTACTACTGTAATGACCGCTCCTTATCTTGTTTATTTTGTTTTTGTGCCAAGAGAAGCCTCTAATTTGAGCGAGGTAAAAATTTGGGGATGTTGCTGTCCTGAAACTGTTTTCGGTGCTGCACCGTAAAAATTCGTCAAAATTCTCTGTTTATCTTTTGGACCTGCGATTTCTTGTGCATATGACCCAGGTTATATCCAAACTTTTCTTAGTTGAACACTTTTTGATTTGAGAAACAGAAAACCTTTCAAAAATTCGTCCTTTGTCAGCTGTTCAGTTTTGACAGATTTCTGCCAATATTTGTGTTTGCCACTTTATCGCCTTCTTTTGAGTTCTTTTTGATCATGGAACCTTTTGGGAAGTTGCTACAGTAGTATTTACTTTATATGTGGTGGTTTTGAGTTGAAACCTGAAGCTAAAAGAGGTTGAATATATTTTATGCTTACACTAATGTTGCTAATAAAATTGTGTTTAGTTTTGTATGAAGGAAGTTTTCAAGTGTAGGGATTGGAGAATGATGAGATGAGTTGAAGAATGGACAAAAGCTCAAGCTTGGGGATGCCCATGCATCACCCCAAGAAATATCCAAGAAGTACAAGCGTCAAAGCTTGGGGATGCCCCCGAGGCACCCCTTCTTCATCGGCAAAAATCAGGTCACCTTTCAAAACACTATATTTTTATTGCTTCATGCACTATGTGTTTTTCTTGGAGCGTCAGTTGTTTTAGTTTTCTTAGTTTGTTTAGTTTAGTTTGTTTGCTGCAATAAATGGTTGGACCCCAACAAATTTCCTTTGGAGGAGATGTACTCGTTTTCATTTGCAAAGAACGCTCTAGTTTTCACTCTTATTAAAAATCGAGCGTTCTACTTTTTCTGCTGCTGCTTTTGGTTTTCGATTTCGCCTTGATTTGCATTCAGACCTTGTCATATATTTTCATCAAGGTGTATTTTTGCCTCTGATCTTTATTGGTTTTCATCAAAAGAGGTGTTTATAAAAATTTCAAATGGTGTTGGAAAAGAGAAAAAGCTTTGTGCAAAATAGTGGTACAAGAAGGAGCTTGTGTAGACTGCGGCTTAGGCTTTTTCATGTCATGCTTGATGTCTTTTTGATAGTATGCTTAGTGGTTTTGCTGTAGCATGACTTGTCTCAAATAACTGAGATTGCTTAATGAGCCTTTGAAAAAATCATGCGTTGTTTTTATTGTATGGAAGCATTATTTTGGTTTTCTCCTTGATGCTTTATTTGGGTTGACTTGGCGCATGTTCACACATGTTAGACTCATACAAAGTCGCCAATAGCCTTCATGATCATTTAGTTTTTGACTTTTGATGCCATCTTATGCTTCTTTTAATGTCGCTTTGTCGCTTTGCATGATTATGGCCATTATTGCTCTCTTAGTTGGTCGCTCCCAGTCTTTTGCTAGCCCTCACCTTGTACTGAGTATGAGCTCTACTCGTGCATCCAACTCCTAAAAGCCAAAGTTTTCCAAAGTGTCCACCATACATACCTACTAGCAATTTGCTATTCCAAGTAAATTTGACTTGCTTTTATATTCTCTTCAAATTAAACTCTTACCAGTGTTATGCGAAATTCGGTCAGTAAAGCTCTCACGAACCGGAAGGCACACTTTACTTTTTCCTGTTCTTAAAAATTTGACATTGTGGTCTCTTATGTTGAGTTGTTATGCTTGCAAGTTGTAAGTTGGATTCTAGCCCAGCCATGCTGTCATGGGCAAGCTTTCAACATTGCACTTCTTATTTGAGTTGATATCGTGATCTTTTGTTTATGGATGCCCGCGGTGTGAAATGAGTTGGGAATCTTATGAGGATCATGGAGTTTTTATATGTGTTAGGGAAACGCCGGGCCGCCAATCTAAGCCATGCATAATTCATGGTGGAAATTTGCAGCATACCCATGGTGAACATTCGACGATGCATCTCACAATAAAAAGCTAAACAATATAGCAAATAAAACAGATGTCGAGGTGTTCATTGTCTGCTTGTCCTGTCATTTTGGTGTGGGCTTGTTCCATGTCATCGGGCACGGAGGTACCCATTGGCGGTTCTCAATGATACACATATATTTACAATGACAAGAGCCTTGCTTGGGACTCTAAGTAAAGTAGCATGAGGTTTGGGTACTCGTATTCACGGGGCACGAGGTCTTCAACTTATGATTTGTCAAGCATATGCATCATAATTGTTCTCGCATTAACTTTAACCATTCAAGATGCTTATGATGGAGGCAATGAGAGCTCAAAGCCGGTAAGTACCATAATTTTTGAAGGTTATAAAACTTGCAATCACTGCTTCCCTCTGCGAAAGGCCTTTCTTCTACTTTTATGTTGAGTCACCACCTTCTTTCTTTATGCACCATTAAGAGAGCATAGTTGTCATTCTTAGTGGGATATGCATTGTCCCAAAGTTCATTGATTGACTCATGATGATTGGTTTCACTTGTTCTTAAATTATCTGTATCTAGTCGCCCTCTTAAACTTGAAGGTGTCCTATGCATTTATGTTTTGCTCTCTTTGAAGGACAAGCTGAAAACCATTTGTATGTTTTTCCTTATGATTTGAACACACGTTTGACTTTCATTGTTTCATTTTCATGATCTTTTGTTTGTGTTCATTTGCATGTTTACAACATGGTTGCTAAGTTTCTTATTGTCATGATTATATCTTTCATGCCCATGTTTTAAGTTCTTATGATCCCAGCTCACAATTGCTTACATAGATGATCAAGATTGTGTAGGTGCATGTTATTTTATCTATGGAGAGACATGATACGTCTCAAACGTATCTATAATTTTTGATGCTCCATGCTTTGTTTTACACCATTTGCCTATTGTTTCGTTACACTTAGTGGCATTTTTATACATTTTCCGGAACTAACCTATTAACGAAGTGCCACAGTGCCAGTTTCCTGTTTTCTGCTGTTTTTGTGTTTCAGAAGTGATACACAGGAAATATTCTCGGAATTGGACGAAACAAGTTCCTGAAGTCATATTTCACCGGGGAGCTCCCAAACATCCGAAGGAGAGAAGGAGAGGGGCCACGTGGGCCCCACACACAGGGGTGGCGCGGCCAGGCCCCTGGCCGCGCCGGCCCCGTGTGAGGGGGCGTGGGACCCCCTCTGACAGTCCCCTTTCGCCTATAAGTACCCCCTGACGAGAAAAACCTAAGGGCCCGATCAGTTTTCCAGAATACATCGCGATCCGCCACCGCCGTCGACCCGAAGATCGGGAGGGTCCAGAAGCTCTTCCCGGCACCCTGCCGGAGAGGGGAATCGCCACCGGAGGTCTTCTTCATCGCCATGCTTGCCTCCGGAGCGATGAGTGAGTAGTCTACCTTGGACTATGGGTCCATAGCAGTAGCTAGATGGTTGTCTTCTCCACCATGTGCTTCATGTTTAGATCTCATGAGCTGCCCTACATGATTGAGATCACCGTTATGTAATACTATGATGTTGGTTTGTTGGGATCCGATGAATATTGGTGTTTATGATTAAGTTGCTGTACTGAATTATATCTTTTGTTATCTCTATGTTGTTTATGATCTTGCATGCTCTCCGTTGTTAGTAGCTATCTTGGCCGAGTAGTTGCTAGTGACTCCAAGAGGGGGTATTTATGCTCGATAGTGGGTTCATGCCTCTATTTCACCTGGGGGAGTGACAGAAACCTCTAAGGTGGTAGATGTGATGTTGCTACTAGGGAGAAAAACAACATTCATATGCTCAAGGGCATATGCTTTGTTTACATTACACACTTTGCTTAATGCAATTATCTGTTGTTCGCAACTTAATACTTTCGGGGTGTTCGGATGATATCCCTGGGGGTGGATTATTAGTCATAGATGCAGTTGGATGGCGGTCTATGTATTTTGTTGTAATGCCCAGAGTGAATCTCATAGTGATCTTCTTGACATATCACGTTATCTTTATTTTATCAATTGCCCAACTGTAATTTGTTTACCCAGCATGTTTATCTATGGAGAGGCACCACTAGTGAACTGTGGACCCCGGTCCTATTTTTAATCATATTGCAATCACCTGTTTACTTTTCCCGCACTGTTTACTTTACTAGCATTTTACTACTGTTTTCCACTCGATACACTCATAACCTTTGTTTCAAGCAAACCGGTGAGATTGACAACCTCATCGTAAGTTGGGAACAAAGTATTTGTCTGTGTGTGTGCAGGTTCCGCGTTGCTGCTGGCCGAAGACGAGTCAACAAGTATCGTTAAACGGCGCCCTTGTTGGAGTGTCACTAAGCCAGTCCGCATCACCTTCAGTCGTCACCGTCTCCCTTCTCCTGATCGACATACCTTGGTTTCTTAACTGAGGGAAGACTAGCCGCTACACTCATCATACCTTCCTCTTGGGGTTCCCAACGGGCTGGTCATCACCACGCACAAGGACTCACTGCTCCCACATCATCACACGAGTAGCAGCTAATTTTCTGGCGCCGTTGCCGGGGAAGGAAGAGAAGACTTCTGCGAGGGGAGTTCTTCGCACACACATACTTTACTTTGTTATTTGTTTTGCTTTACTTTATTTATTTTACCTGCATTGCTTTATATCAAAAACCCAAAAAAATTAGAATCCTTGGTAGTTGTTATTTCTTTACTTTAGTTTATCATGTCGTTTCCTAAGTTCGTTCTGGAGGACTTCTCTGTAGGGAGTGGTTCAATTATTGGCAAAAGTAACATTGAGGAGTTCTTTAATCACATTAGTATGCATGATGAAGTTGAGGAAAAGTCTTTGATTGAGTTAGCTCTTAGTATTGAAGTTGCTTCTGTTATATTAATTGACATGTTGGAAACTAGGTTTGCTAGTCTTAATCCTTTTATGCAATATATGTTCCTTAAGCTTCATGGAATTGAGGACCCCGAAAAGAAAGCTTTTATCTTGGAAACTTTGCGTTTAGAATTTAAGGATGTTGTTATTGAAGCTAGGAAGGTTCTTAAACGTTTTAATAAACTCGGTTCACCTATAACGGTTATTGATACACATGATGGGGAGGCCGAGATACCTATACCTTGCAAGCTTATGGGATTGAATGATGCTTTTGAAAACAATTTTGCTTGGATTTGTCCTGAAAATCTTTTTGATGAGAATAGTGTACCAAAGCATGATCACCAAGGGTCTTCAAAAACTTATGTGGATGAAATACAATGCCTTATTGACAAGACCTCTTCTGTTGATCTTAATGCTTCATCACTTGATATTACTTGATTCGCAATTTTCTGCGCCTAGCTCAAAGGCGTTAAAGAAAAGCACTCTTGGGAGATAACCCATTGTTTACTTTTCAGTACTTTTTCTTTTTCTTGAGTCTTGGAAGTCATTACTACTGTAATGACCGCTCCTTATCTTGTTTATTTCGTTTTTGTGCCAAGAGAAGCCTCTAATTTGAGTGAGGTAAAGATTTGGGGTTATTGCTGTCCTGAAACTGTTTTCGGTGCTGCACCGTAAAAATTCGTGAAAATTCTCTGTTTATCTTTTGGACCTGCGATTTCTTGTGCTTATGCCCCAGGTTATATCCAAACTTTTCTTAGTTGAACACTTTTTGATTTGAGCAACAGAAAATCCCTCAAAAATTCGTCCATTATCAGCTGTCCAGTTTTGACAGATTTCTGCCAATATTTGTTTTTGCCACTTTATCGCTTTCTTTTGAGTTCTTTTTGATCATGGAACTCTTGTGGAAGTTGCTACAGTAGTATATACTCTATATGTGGTGGTTTTGGGTTGACACCTGAAGCTAAAAGAGGTTGAATATATTTTATGCTTACACTAATGTTGCTAATAGAATTGTGTTTAGTTTTGTATGAAGGAAGTTTTCAAGTGTAGGGATTGGAGAATGATGAGATGAGTTGAAGAATGGACAAAAGCTCAAGCTTGGGGATGCCCATGCATCACCCCAAGAAATATCCAAGAAGTACAAGCGTCAAAGCTTGGGGATGCCCCCGAGGCACCCCTTCTTCATCGGCAAAAATCAGGTCACCTTTCAAGACACTATATTTTAATTGCTTCATGCACTATGTGTTTTTCTTGGAGCGTCAGTTGTTTTAGTTTTCTTAGTTTGCTTAGTTAGTTTGTTTGCTGCAATAAATGGTTGGACCCCAACAAATTTCCTTTGGAGGAGATGTACTCATTTTCATTTGCAAAGAATGCTCTAGTTTTCACTCTTATTAATCGAGCATTCTAGTTTTTCTGCTACTGCTTTTGGTTTTCGTTTTCGCCTTGATATGCATTCAGATCTTGTCATATCTTTTCATCAAGGTGCATTTTTGCCTCTGATCTTTATTGGTTTTCATCAAAAGAGGTGTTTATAAAGGTTTCAAATGGTGTTGGAAAAGAGAAAAAGCTTTGTGCAAAATAGTGGTACAAGAAGGAGCTTGTGTAGACTGCGGCTTAGGCTTTTTCATGTCATGCTTGATGTCTTTTTGATAGTATGCTTAGTGGTTTTGCTGTAGCATGACTTGTCTCAAATAACTGAGATTGCTTAATGAGCCTTTGAAAAAATCATGCGTTGTTTTTATTGTATGGAAGCATTATTTTGGTTTTCTCCTTGATGCTTTATTTGGGTTGACTTGGCGCATGCTCACACATGTTAGACTCTTCCAAAGTCGCCATTAGCCTTCATGATCATTTAGTTTTTGACTTTTGATGCCATCGTATGCTTCTTTTAATGTCGCTTTGTCGCTTTGCATGATTATGGCCATTATTGCTCTCTTAGTCGGTCGCTCCCAGTCTTTTGCTAGCCCTCGCCTTGTACTGAGTATGAGCTCTACTCGTGCATCCAACTCCTAAAAGCCAAGTTTTCCATTGTGTCCACCATACATACCTACTAGCAATTTGCTATTCCAAGTAAATTTGACTTGCTTTTATATTCTCTTCAAATTAAACTCTTACCAGTGTTATGCAAAATTCGGTCAGTAAAGCTCTCACGAACCGGAAGGCACACTTTACTTTTTCTTGTTCTAAAAATTTGACATTGTGGTCTTTTATGCTGAGTTGTTATGCTTGCAAGTTGTAAGTTGGATTCTAGCCCAACCATGCCGTCATGGGGCAAGCTTTCAACATTGCACTTCTTATTTGAGTTGATATTGTGATCTTTTGTTTATGGATGCCCGCTGTGTGAAATGAATTGGGAATCTTGTGAGGATCATGGAGTTTTTATATGTGTTAGGGAAACGCCGGGCCGCCAATCTAAGCCATGCATAATTCATGGTGGAAATTTGCAGCATACCCATGGTGAACATTCGACGACGTATCTCACAATAAAAAGCTAAACAATATAGCAAATAAAAGAGATGTCGAGGTGTTCATTGTCTGCTTGTCCTGTCATTTTGGTGTGGGCTTGTTCCATGTCATCGGGCACGGAGGTACCCCATTGGCGGTTCTCAATGATATGCATATACTTACAATGACAAGAGCCTTGCTTGGGACTCTAAGTAAACTAGCATAGTTTGGGTACTCGTATTCACGGGACACGAGGTTTTCAACTTATGATTTGTCAAGCATATGCATCATAACTGTTCTCGCATTAACTTTAACCATTCAAGATGCTTATGATGGGGGCAATGAGAGCTCAAAGCCGGTAAGTACCATAATTTTTGAAGGTTATAAAACTTGCAATCACTGCTTCCCTCTGCGAAGGGCCTTTCTTTTACTTTTATGTTGAGTCACCACCTTCTTTCTTTATGCACCTTTAAGAGAGCATAGTTGTCATTCTTAGTGTGATATGCATTGTCCCAAGGTTCATTGATTGACTCATATTGATTGGTTTCACTTGTTCTTAAATTATTTGTATCTAGTCGCCCTCTTAAACTTTGAGGTGTCCTATGCATTTATGTTTTGCTCTCTTTGAAGGACAAGCTGAAAACCACTTGTATGTTTTTCCTTATGATTTGAACACACGTTTGACTTTCATTGTTTCATTATCATGATCTTTTGTTTGTGTTCATTTGCATGTTTACAACATGGTTGCTAAGTTCTTATTGTCATGATTATATCTTTCATGCCCATGTTTTAAGTTCTATTGATCCCAGCTCATCAATGCTTACATATATGATCAAGATTGTGTAGGTGCATGTCACCTCAAAAATTATTCTTTTGTTATCACTTACCTACTCGAGGACGAGCAGGAGTTAAGCTTGGGGATGCTTGATACGTCTCAAACGTATCTATAATTTTTGATGCTCCATGCTTTGTTTTACACCATTTGCCTATTGTTTCGTTACACTTAGTGGCATTTTTATACATTTTCCGGAACTAACCTATTAACGAAGTGCCACAGTGCCAGTTTCCTGTTTTCTGCTGTTTTTGTGTTTCAGAAGTGATACACAGGAAATATTCTCGGAATTGGACGAAACAAGTTCCTGAAGTCATATTTCACCGGGGAGCTCCCAAACATCCGAAGGAGAGAAGGAGAGGGGCCACGTGGGCCCCACACACAGGGGTGGCGCGGCCAGGCCCCTGGCCGCGCCGGCCCCGTGTGAGGGGGCGTGGGACCCCCTCTGACAGTCCCCTTTCGCCTATAAGTACCCCCTGACGAGAAAAACCTAAGGGCCCGATCAGTTTTCCAGAATACATCGCGATCCGCCGCCGCCGTCGACCCGAAGATCGGGAGGGTCCAGAAGCTCTTCCCGGCACCCTGCCGGAGAGGGGAATCGCCACCGGAGGTCTTCTTCATCGCCATGCTTGCCTCCGGAGCGATGAGTGAGTAGTCTACCTTGGACTATGGGTCCATAGCAGTAGCTAGATGGTTGTCTTCTCCACCATGTGCTTCATGTTTAGATCTCATGAGCTGCCCTACATGATTGAGATCACCGTTATGTAATACTATGATGTTGGTTTGTTGGGATCCGATGAATATTGGTGTTTATGATTAAGTTGCTGTACTGAATTATATCTTTTGTTATCTCTATGTTGTTTATGATCTTGCATGCTCTCCGTTGTTAGTAGCTATCTTGGCCGAGTAGTTGCTAGTGACTCCAAGAGGGGGTATTTATGCTCGATAGTGGGTTCATGCCTCTATTTCACCTAGGGGAGTGACAGAAACCTCTAAGGTGGTAGATGTGCTGTTGCTACTAGGGAGAAAAACAACATTCATATGCTCAAGGGCATATGCTTTGTTTACATTACACACTTTGCTTAATGCAATTATCTGTTGTTCGCAACTTAATACTTTCGGGGTGTTCGGATGATATCCCTGGGGGTGGATTATTAGTCATAGATGCAGTTGGATGGCGGTCTATGTATTTTGTTGTAATGCCCAGAGTGAATCTCATAGTGATCTTCTTGACATATCACGTTATCTTTATTCTATCAATTGCCCAACTGTAATTTGTTTACCCAACATGTTTATCTATGGAGAGACACCACTAGTGAACTGTGGACCCCGGTCCTATTTTTAATCATATTGCAATCACCTGTTTACTTTTCCCGCACTGTTTACTTTACTAGCATTTTACTACTGTTTTCCACTCGATACACTCATAACCTTTGTTTCAAGCAAACCGGTGAGATTGACAACCTCATCGTAAGTTGGGAACAAAGTATTTGTCTGTGTGTGTGCAGGTTCCGCGTTGCTGCTGGCCGAAGACGAGTCAACAAGTATCGTTAAACGGCGCCCTTGTTGGAGTGTCACTAAGCCAGTCCGCATCACCTTCAGTCGTCACCGTCTCCCTTCTCCTGATCGACATACCTTGGTTTCTTAACTGAGGGAAGACTAGCCGCTACACTCATCATACCTTCCTCTTGGGGTTCCCAACGGGCTGGTCATCACCACGCACAAGGACTCACTGCTCCCACATCATCACACGAGTAGCAAGACACCACTAGTGAACTGTGGACCCCGGTCCTATTTTACATCATATTACAATCACCTGTTTACTTTTCCCGCACTGTTTACTTTATTGCATTCTCTACTGTTTTCCACTCGATACACTCATAACCTTTGTTTCAAGCAAACCGGTGAGATTGACAACCTCATCGTAAGTTGGGAGCAAAGTATTTGTTTGTGTGTGTGCAGGTTCCGCGTTGCAGCTAGCAAGCAAAGCTTGGACGAGGCGCCAGTTGTCCGTTGCTGTCGCAAACTAGCAAGCATCACCTTCAGCTGTCATTGTCTGCTTTTCTCCTGAACGATATTAAACCTTGGTTTCTAACTGAGGGAAAACGAGCTACTATACTCATCACACCTTCCTCTTGGGGTTCCCAACGGGCTGGTCATTCACCACGCATCACTAGCATAATTATGTTTAATGGAGCAAGGAATAGTTGGTATACCTGGATCTCCAAGCTTCTCTGGAACTTTACCATCAAAAGAGTAATTAGCAAGTAAAGTAGAAATTTCCTCACTAGGAATCTTCCTTTTGTTAGTAACAATATCCTTCATATACTTTGAATAAGGAGGCATTTTAATAGCATCAGTCAAAGGAATTTACAAAAATAAAGGTCTCATCCATTCAGAAAACCTGTTGTAGTGTTCTTCTTCCTTGGATTTATGTTTCTTACCAGGAAAAGGCATTGGTTTCTGCACCCAAGGTTCTCTCTCACTACCATGTTTATTGGCAATGAAGTCTTCCTTAGTGTACTTTGCATTCTTAGCAAGCTTTTCTGGTTCGTCTTCAACTTCTTCTTTATCATAAGCATTACCACTTTTGGTTTCAGCATCAGAAATAGAAACACTATTAGGATCTTTACCTGTTCTGGAAGATTCTGCAATTGTTTTTTGCTTCTTCTTCTTTTTCTTGGAAGGAATATCATCTCTTGCAACACGTTGAGAATCCTGCTCGATCCTCTTAGGATGTCCTTCAGGATATAAAGGATCCTGAGTAGAAGCACCACCTCTAGTGCGTATTTCACACGCTTGTTTTTCTCTTGAAGCATTAACTAGCAAATCTTTTTGCACCTTGGTAAGCTGATCAATTTGAGTCTGAACTATTTGAAAATGTTTAACAAGCATCTTCACATCATTGGAGGTACTCTCCACAATATCCTGCAACTTGTTAATAGCTCTAGAATTTTCCAACAAATGATTCTGCACTTTTTTATTAAAGTTATCTTGCTTAACAATGAAATTATTGAATTCATCTAAGCATTGATCATGAGGTTTAGAGTAAGGAATATCTCTATTATCAAAGCGTTGGAGAGAGTGTACCTCAATAGTGGAGGAGCGAGGGATTGGCTTACATAATTCTTCTATAGGAGGTAGATTCTTCACATCTTCAGATTTAATACCCTTCTCCTTAAGAGATTTCTTGGCTTCTCTCATCACTTTATCATTTAATTCAATCATTCCTCTCTTCTTTGGCGTGGGCTGATACGTCTCAAACGTATCCATAATTTTTGATGCTCCATGCTTGTTTTTACACCATTTGCTTAGTGTTTTGTTACACTTCGTGGCACTTTTATGCATTTTCCGGAACTAACCTATTAACAAGTCGCCACAGTGCCAGTTCCCTGTTTTCTGCTATTTTTGTGTTTCAGAAAAGTTACACAGGAAATATTCTCGGAATTGGACGAAACTAAAGCCAGTCGCCCTGAATTTCACCGGAGCTTCCAGAGAACCGAAGAGGAGTTGGAGTGGGGCCACGAGGGGCCCTCACACCAGGGCGGTGCGGCCAGGGGCTGGGCCGTGCCCCCTATGTGTGAGACCGCCTCGGTCCACTTCTGACGATGCCCCTTCGCCTATAAAGACCCCCCGACGAGAAAAACCTAAGTACCCGATCAGTTTTCCAGAACACATCGCGATCCGCCGCCGCCGTCGACCCGAAGATCGGGAGGGTCCAGAAGCTCTTCTCGGCACCCTGCCAGAGAGGGGAATCGCCACCAGAGGTCTTCTTCATCACCATGCTTGCCTCCAGAGCGATGAGCGAGTAGTCTACCTTGGACTATGGGTCCATAGCAGTAGCTAGATGGTTGTCTTCTCCACCATGTGCTTCATGTTTAGATCTCATGAGCTGCCCTACATGATTGAGATCACCGTTATGTAATTCTACATGTTTGGTTTGTTGGGATCCGATGAATATTGGTGTTATGCTTGAGTTGAAGTACTGAAATTTATCTTTTGTTATCTCTATGTTGTTTATGATCTTGCATGCTCTCCGTTGTTAGTAGCTATCTTGGCCGAGTAGTTGCTAGTGACTCCAAGAGGGGGTATTTATGCTCGATAGTGGGTTCATGCCTCTATTTAATCTGGGGGAGTGACAGAAACCTCTAAGGTTGTAGATGTGCTGTTGCTACTAGGGGGAAAACAACATTCATATGCTCGAGGGCATATGCTTTGTTTACATTACACACTTTGCTTAATGCAGTTATCTGTTGTTCGCAACTTAATACTCATGGGGTGTTCGGACGATATCCCCGTTAGTGGATTATTAGTCATAGATGCAGTTGGATGGCGGTCTATGTATTTTGTTGTAATGCCCAGAGTAAATCTCATAGTGATCCTCTCATCATATGCACGTTGTCTTTATTCTATCAATTGCCCAACTGTAATTCGTTTACCCAGCTTGTATTATTTTATCTTATGGAGAGACACCACTAGTGAACTGTGGATCCTGGTCCTATTTACTTTATATTGCTATCACCTGTTTACTTTACTCGCACTGTTTACTTTACTCGCATACTGTAATCACTTTCCACTCGATACGCTCATACCCTTTGTTTCAAGCAAACCGGTGAGATTGACAACCTCATCGTAAGTTGGGAACAAAGTATTTGGTTGTGTTGTGTGCAGGTTCCGCGTTGCAGCTAGCAAAGCAAAACTTGGATGAGGCGCCCTATAAATTGTTCGAAGCTCTCGCAAGCTAGCAAGCATCACCTTTAGTCGTTTGTTTGCTCCTCTCCTGAACGATAAACCTTGGTTTCTTAACTGAGGGAAAATCTTGCTGCTATATTCATCACACCTTCCTCTTGGGGTTCCCAATGGGCTGGTCATTCAACTAGGCATCAGTTCTTTTCTGGCGCCATCAACCAGCAATCAAGCTCTTTTCTGGCGCCGTTGCCGGGGAGGAAGTAGAAGACTTCTGCAAGGGGAGTTTTTCGCACGCACATCCTTTACTTTGTTTATTTGTTTTGCTTTACTTTATTTATTTTACTTGCATCGTTTTATCAAAAACCCAAAAAAAATTAGAATCCTTGGTAGTTGTTTTTACTTGTGTGCTTTTAGTTTGTTAAAATGGCAACTCCTGAAAACACCAAGTTGTGTGACTTTACTAGCACGAACAATAGTGATTTTATCTGCACTCCTATTGCGCCACCTGCTCCTGATGCAAATTTTTATGAGATTAAGCCTGCTTTGTTGAACCTTGTTATGAAAGAGCAATTTTCTGGTGCTAGTACTGAAGATGCTGCAGCTCATCTCAACAATTTTGTTGAGCTATGTGAGATGCAGAAATATAAGGATGTTGAAAGTGATATTATTAAGCTTAAGTTGTTTCCTTTTTCTTTGAGAGGAAAAGCTAAGGATTGGTTGCTGTCTTTGACTAAGAATAGTATTGATTCATGGGCTAAGTGTAAGGATGCTTTTATTGGTAGATACTATCCTCCTGCTAAGATTATATCTTTGCGTAGCAATATTATGAAGTTTAGTCAGTTTGATAATGAACATGTTGCTCAAGCTTGGGAAAGAATGAAATCTATGATAAAGAATTGTCCCACTCATGGACTGACTACTTGGATGTTTATTCAAACTTTTTATGCATGACTGAATTTTTCTTCGAGGAACCTACTTGATTCAGCTGCTGGAGGCACTTTTATGTCCCTTACCTTGGGTGCTGCAACAAAGCTACTCGACAATATGATGGTAAATTACTCCGAATGGCACACCGAGAGAGCTCCACAAGGTAAGAAGGTAAATTCTGTTGAGAAAACCTCTTCCTTGAGTGATAAGATTGATGCTATTATGCGTATGCTTTCAAATGATAGGACTCATGTAGATCCTAATAATGTTCCTTTGGCCTCTTTGGTTGCTCAAGAAGAGCATGTTGATGTAAACTTCATTAGAAACAATAATTTTAACAACAATGCTTATAGGAACAATTTTGCTAGTAATAACTATAGGCCGCTTCCCTCTAATGGTGAAAATGGCTATCTTGGTAGACCTAAAATGCCTAGTGAAGAGAGGTTTTTAGAACTTGAAAAGGCTACCAAGAATTTTATGCAAATGCAATATGAGCAAAATAAGTTGTTTACTAAGACTATGGAGGAGCAATCGGCTCTATTGAGGACTATTAGTCATCAACTTGAAAATTTAAACAAGGCTATTCCTGAATTGCAAGCTTAGGTTTCCAAAGCTGAAACCGATATTTCATCTTTGTCTAATGTGCAATCTTCTTTGGTTAACGGAATGTCCGCTAAGCCTGATCCTTTTGCTACTGCTAATGCTATCCAAGTTAGAATTGATGAAAATGTTAGATTGTTAGCAGAATTGCATGCTAGATGGGAAAGAGAAGATGTGATTGCTAGGAATATGAAAGTTTGTACTATTACTACCTCTAATGATGTTGCTCCTAATGCTAACAATCCTCTTACTTTGATTGGTGTAGAGAAAACTCCCACTCCTTGTGTTAAAAAGCCTAAAACTACCAAAACTTTTTCTCAAAAGAGTGCTGAAATTTTTCGGAGTGTAGGAGATGATAGCTCTATTTCCTTTAATGATTTTGATGTTGATGGCTGCAATATATCTGAAGTTATTTTGTTCTTGCAAAAGCTTGCTTTGACTCCCAATGCTAGTTCTTTAAATGTTGCTTTTACTAAGCATATTACCAATGCTCTCATGAAAATTAGGGATGAAAGGTTGAAGCAAAAAGCTTATGTTCCCAAGAAGTTAGAAGATGGTTGGGAACCCATCATTGATATGCATGTGAATGGTTTCGATTGCCATGCTTTATGTGATCTAGGTGCTAGTATTTCTATTATGCCTAGAAAAATTTATGACATGCTTGATTTACCGCCACTTGAAAAGTGTTATTATGATGTTCCTATTGCTGATGTTGCTAAGAAGAAACCTTTGGGAAGGATTAATGATGTTCTTATTGTGGTTAACAATAACCTTGTCCCCGTTGATTTTCTTGTCATGGATGTTGAATGCAACGCTTCATGTCCTATTATTTTGGGAAGACCCTTTCTTCGAACTGTAGGTGCCATCATTGATATGAGGGAAGGCACCATCAAATATCAATTCCCACTCAAGAAAGGTATGGAACACTTCCCTAGGAAAAGAAAGAAATTAGTGTTTGACTCTATTCTTAGAGCAAATTATGAGCTTGATGCTTCATCACTTGATATTACTTGATTCGCAATTTTCTGCGCCTAGCTCAAAGGCGTTAAAGAAAAGCACTCTTGGGAGATAACCCAATGTTTTTACATTCAGTTATTTTTCTTTTATTTGAGTCTTGGAAGTTATTACTACTGTAATGACCTCTCCTTATCCTTTTTATTTCGTTTTTGTGCCAAGAGAAGCCTCTAATTTGAGTGAGGTACGATTTGGGGATGTTGCTGTCCTAAAACAGTTTTTCGGTGCTGCACCGTAAAAATTCGTGAAAATTCTATGTATATCTTTTGGACCTGCCATTTCTTGTTCATATGCCCCAGGTTATATCCAAACTTTAATTAGTTTAACACTTTTTGATTTGAGCAACAGAAAACCCCTCAAAAATTCCACCTTTGTCAGCTGTTCTGTTTTGACAGATTTCTGCCAATATTTGTGTTGCCGCTTTATCGCTTTCTTTTTGAGTTCTTTTGATCACGGAACTTTTGGAGAAGTGCTACAGTAGTATATGCTTAATATGTGGTGGTTTTGGGTTAAAAACTGAAGCAAAAAGAGTTGATTATATGTTATGCTTAAACTAATGTTGCTAATAGATTTGTGTTTAGTTTTGTATGAAGGAAGTTTTCAAGTGTAGGGATCGGAGAGTGATGAGATGAGTTGAAGACCGGACAAAAGCTCAAGCATGGGGATGCCCATGCATCACCCCAAGAAATATTCAAGAAGTACAAGCGTCAAAGCTTGGGGATGCCCCCGAGGCACCCCTTCTTCATCGGCAAAAATCAGGTCACCTTTCAAGACACTATATTTTTATTGCTTCATGCATTATGCGTTTTTCTTGGAGCGTCAGTTGTTTTTAGTTTTCAGTTTAGTTTAGTTTTGTTTGCTGCAATAAATGGTTGGACCCCAACAAATTTCCTTTGGAGAAGTTGCCTTGCTTTTCATTTGCCAAGAACACTCCGTTTTTCATTCTTACAATTTCAACGAGTGTTCTCTTTTTCTAGAACTGCGTTTAGCTTTCGATTTTCGCCTGGATTTGTGTTCAGATCTTGTTATATCTTTTCATCAAGGTGTATTTTTGCCACTGATCTTTATTGGTTTTCATCAAAAGAGGTGTTTAATTTTTTTTTGAATGGTGTTGGAAAAGAGAAAAAGCTTTATGCAAAAAAGTGGTACAAGAAGGAGCTTGTGTACACTGCGGCTTAGGCTTTTGCATGTCGTGCTTGATGTCTTTTTGATAGTATGCTTAGTGTTTTTGCTGTAACATGACTTGTCTCAAATAACTGAGATTACTTAATGAGCCTTTGAAAGAATCATGCGTTGTTTTTATCGTTTGGAAGCATTATTTTGGTTTTCTCCTTGATGCTTTATTTGGGTTGACTTGGCGCGTGCTCACACATGTTAGACTCTTACAAAGTCGCTAATAGCCTCTATGATCATTTAGTTTTTGACTTTTGATGCCATCTTATGCTTCTTTTAATGTCGCTTTGTCGCTTTGCATGATTATAGCCATTATTGCTCTCTTAGTTGGTCGCTCCCAGTCTTTTGCTAGCCCTCGCCTTGTACTGAGTATGAGCTCTACTCGTGCATCCAACTCCTAAAAAACCATGTTTGTCAAAGTGTACACCATACATACCTATTAGCAATTTGCTATTCCAAAGTATATTTGACTAGCTTTTATCTACTCTTCAAATTAAACTCTTACGAGTGTTATGCGAAAATTGGTCAGTAAAGCTCTCACGAACCGGAAGGCACACTTTACTTTTTCTCGTTCTTAAAAATTTGACATTGTGGTCTCTTATGTTGAGTTGTTATGCTTGCAAGTTGTAAGTTGGAGACTAGCCCAGCCATGCCGTCATGGGGCAAGCTTTCAACATTGCACTTCTTATTTGAGTTGATATCGTGATCTTTTGTTTATGGATGCCCGCGGTGTGAAATGAATTGGGAATCTTGCAGGATCATGGAGTTTGTATATGTGTTAGGGAAACGCCTGGGCCGCCAATCTAAGCCATGCATAATTCATGGTGGAAATTTGCAGCATACCCATAGTGGACATTCGACGACGCATCTCAAAATAAAAAGCTAAACAAATGGTAAATAAAAGAGATGTCGAGGTGTTCATTGTCTGCTTGTCCTGTCATTTTGATGTGGGCTTGTTCCATGTCATCGGGCACGGAGGTACCCCGTTGGTGGTTCTCAATGATACATATATACTTACAATGACAAGAGCCTTGCTTGGGACTCTAAGTAAAGTAGCATGAGGTTTGGGTACTCGTATTCACGGGACACGAGGTTTTCAACTTATGATTTGTCAAGCATATGCATCATAATTATTCTCGCATTAACTTTAACCATTCAAGATGCTTATGATGGAGGCAATGAGAGCTCAAAGCCGGTAAGTACCATAATTTTTGAAGGTTTATAAAACTTGCAAACACTACTTCCCTCCGCGAAGGGCCTTTCTTTTACTTTAATGTTGAGTCACCACCTTCTATCTTTATGCACCATTAAGAGAGCATAGTTGTCATTCTTAGTATAATATGCATTGTCCCAAAGTTTTCATTGATTGATTCATATTGTTGGTTTCACTTGTTCTCAAATTATTTGTATCTAGTCGCCCTCTTAAACTTGAAGGTGTCCTATGCATTTATGTTTTGCTCTCTATGAAGGACAAGCTAAAAACCATTTGTATGTTTTTCCTTATGATTTGAACACACGTTTGACTTTCATTGTTTCATTTTCATGATCTTTTGTTTATGTTCATTTGCATGTTTACAACATGGTTGCTAAGTTCTTATTGTCAAGATTATATCTTCATGCCCATGTTTTAAGTTCTTATGATCCCAGCTCACAAATGCTTACATATATGATCAAGATTGTGTAGGTGCATGTCACCTCAAAAATTATTCTTTTGTTATCACTTACCTACTCGAGGACGAGCAGGAGTTAAGCTTGGGGATGCTTGATACGTCTCAAACGTATCTATAATTTTTGATGCTCCATGCTTGTTTTTACACCATTTGCCTAATGTTTCGTTACACTTCGTGGCACTTTTATGCATTTTCCGGAACTAACCTATTAACAAGTTGCCACAGTGCCAGTTCCCTGTTTTCTGCTGTTTTTGTGTTTCAGAAGTGATACACAGGAAATATTCTCGGAATTGGATGAAACAAGTTCCTGAAGTCTTATTTTACCCGGAAGCTTCTAGAGATCCAAAGAGGAGTAGGAGGGGGGCCACAGGGGCCCCACACACTAGGCCGGCGCGGCCAGGGCCTGGGCCACGCCAGCCAGGTGTGAGGCCACCTGGCTCCACCTCTGACATCGCCCCTTCGCCTATAAAGACCCCCCGACAGAAAAAAACCTAAGTACCCGATCAATTTTCCAGAACACATCGCGATCCGCCGCCGACCCGAAGATCGGGAGGGTCCAGGAGCTCTTCCCGGCACCCTACCGGAGAGGGGAATCACCACCGGAGGTCTTCTTCATCGCCATGCTTGCCTCCGGAGCGATGAGTGAGTAGTCTACCTTGGACTATGGGTCCATAGCAGTAGCTAGATGGTTGTCTTCTCCACCATGTGCTTCATGTTTAGATCTCATGAGCTGCCCTACATGATTGAGATCACCATTATGTAATTCTACATGTTTGGTTTGTTGGGATCCGATGAATATTGGTGTTATGATTGAGTTGCTATACTGAAATATATCTTATGTTATCTCTATGTTGTTTATGATCTTGCATGCTCTCCGTTGTTAGTAGCTATCTTGGCCGAGTAGTTGCTAGTGACTCCAAGAGGGGGTATTTATGCTCGATAGTGGGTTCATGCCTCTATTTAATCTGGGGGAGTGACAGAAACCTCTAAGGTTGTAGATGTGCTGTTGCTACTAGGGAGAAAACAACATTCATATGCTCAAGGGCATATGCTTTGTTTACATTACACACTTTGCTTAATGCAATTATCTGTTGTTCGCAACTTAATACTTGTGGAGTTCTCGGATTGATTCGCCACAAGTGGATTATTAGTCATAGATGCAGTTGGATGGCGGTCTATGTATTTTGTTGTAATGCCCAGACTAAATCTCATAGTGATCTTCTTGACATATCATGTTTATCTTTATTCTATCAATTGCCCAACTGTAATTTGTTTACCCAGCATGTGTTATTTATCTTATGGAGAGACACCACTAGTGAACTGTGGACCCCGGTCCTATTTCCATCATATTGCTATCACCTGTTTACTTTACTCATACTGTTTACTTTACTCGCATACTTCTACTGTTTTCCACTCGATACACTCATAACCTTTGTTTCAAGCAAACCGGTGAGATTGGCAACCTCATCGTAAGTTGGGAACAAAGTACTTGGTTGTGTTGTGTGTAGGTTCCGCGTTGCTACTGGCCGAAGACGAGTCGATAAGTGTCGTAAACGGCGCCCTTGTTGGAGTGCTATTAAGCCAGTCTACATCACCTTCTGTCATCTGTCTCTCCTCTCCAAGAACGATAAACCTTGGTTTCTTAACTGGGGGAAAACTAGCTGCTATACTCATCACACTTTCCTCTTGGGGTTCCCAACGGGCTGGTCATTCATCACGCAATAAGCAACAAGTTTTCTGGCGCCGTTGTCGGGGAACGAAGAAGTAAAATAAGAAGCTCCCACATCAACTACACGCCAGCAGACACCTTCAAGTTTAAGAGGGCGACTAGATACAAATAATTTGAGAACAAGTGAAACCAACAATATGAATCAATCAATGAAAACTTTGGGACAATGCATATTATACTAAGAATGACAACTATGCTCTCTTAATGGTGCATAAAGATAGAAGGTGGTGACTCAACATAAAAGTAGAAGAAAGGCCCTTCGCAGAGGGAAGCAGTGATTGCAAGTTTTATAACCTTCAAAAATTATGTTACTTACCGGCTTTGAGCTCTCATTGCCCCCATCATAAGCATCTTGAATGGTTAAAGTTAATGCGAGAACAATTATGATGCATATGCTTGACAAATCATATGTTGAAAACCTCGTGTCCCGTGAATACGAGTACCCAAACCTCATGCTACTTTACTTAGAGTCCCAAGCGAGGCTCTTGTCATTGTAAATATATGCATATCATTGAGAACCGCCAATGGGGTACCTCCGTGCCCGATGACATGGAACAAGCCCACACCAAAATGACAGGACAAGCAGACAATGAACACCTCGACATCTCTTTTATTTGCCATTTGTTTAGCTTTTTATTGTGAGATGCGTCGTCGAATGTTCACCATGGGTATGCTGCAAATTTCCACCATGAATTATGAATGGCTTAGATTGGCGGCCCGGCGTTTCCCTAACACATATAAAAACTCCATGATCCTCACAAGATTCCCGATTCATTTCACACCGCGGGCATCCATAAACAAAAGATCACGATATCAACTCAAATAAGAAGTGCAATGTTGAAAGCTTGCCCATGACTGCATGGCTGGGCTAGTCTCCAACTTACAACTTGCAAGCATAACAACTCAACATAAGAGACCACAATGTCAAATTTTTAAGAACAGGAAAAAGTAAAGTGTGCCTTCCGGTTCGTGAGAGCTTTACTGACCGAATTTCGCATAACACTGGTAAGAGTTTAATTTGAAGAGAAAATAAAAGCAAGTCAAATTTACTTGGAATAGCAAATTGCTAGTAGGTATGTATGGTGGACACTTTGGAAAACTTTGGCTTTTAGGAGTTGGATGCACGAGTAGAGCTCATACTCAGTACAAGGCGAGGGCTAGCAAAAGACTGAGAGCGACCAACTAAGAGAGCAATAATGGCCATAATCATGTAAAGCGACAAAGCGACATTAAAAGAAGCATAAGATGGCATCAAAAGTCAAAAACTAAATGATCATGAAGGCTATTGGCGACTTTGTAAGAGTCTAACATGTGTGAGCATGTGCCAAGTCAACCCAAATAAAGCATCAAGGAGAAAACCAAAATAATGCTTCCATACAATTAAAACAACGCATGATTTTTTCAAAGGCTCATTAAGCAATCTCAGTTATTTGAGACAAGTCATGCTACAGCAAAACCACTAAGCATACTATCAAAAAGACATCAAGCATGACATGAAAAAGCCTAAGCCGCAGTCTACACAAGCTCCTTCTTGTACCACTATTTTGCATAAAGCTTTTTCTCTTTTCCAACACCATTTGAAATTTTTTAAGACACCTCTTTTGATGAATACCAATAAAGATCAGAGGCAAAAATACACCTTGATGAAAAGATATGACAAGGTCTGAATGCAAATCAAGGCGAAAACGAAAACCAAAAGCAGTAGCAGAAAAAGGAAGAACACTCGATGAACGATAAGAGTGAAAACGGAGTGTTCTTGGCAAATGAAAATGAGTACATCTCCTCCAAAGGAAATTTGTTGGGGTCCAACCATTTATTGCAGCAAACAAAACAAACTAACTAATAAAACTAAAACAACTGACGCTCCAAGAAAAACACATAGTGCATGAAGCAATAAAAATATAGTGTTTTGAAAGGTGACCTGATTTTTGCCGATGAAGAAGGGGTGCCTCGGGGGCATCCCCAAGCTTTGACGCTTGTACTTCTTGGATATTTCTTGGGGTGATGCATGGGCATACCCAAGCTTGAGCTTTTGTCCATTCTTCAACTCATCTCGTCATTCTCCAATCCCTACACTTGAAAACTTCCTTCATACAAAACTAAACACAAATCTATTAGCAACATTAGTGTAGGCATAACATATAATCAACCTCTTTTTGCTTCAGGTTTCAACCCAAAACCACCACATATATAGCAAATACTACTGTAGCAACTTCCACAAGAGTTCCATGATCAAAAGAACTCAAAAGAAAGGGATAAAGTGGCAAAAACAAATATTGGCAGAAATCTGTCAAAACAGAATAGCTGACAAAGGCCGAATTTTCGAGGGGTTTTATGTTGCTCAAATCAAAAAGTGTTCAACTAACGAAAGTTTGGATATAACCTGGGACATATGCACAAGAAATCGCAGGTCCAAAAGATATACAGATAATTTATACGAATTTTTACGGTGCAGCACCGAAAACAGTTTCAGGATAGCAACATCCCCAAATCTTTACCTCACTCGAATTAGAGGCTTCTCTTGGCACAACAATGAAATAAAAAGGATAAGGAGCGGTCATTACAGTAGTAATGACTTCCAAGACTCAAATAAAAGAAAAAGTACTGAAAATAAAACATTGGGTTATCTCCCAAGAGTGTTTTTCTTTAACGCCTTTGAGCTAGACGCAGAAAATTGCGAATCAAGTAACATCAAGAGATGAAGCATCAAGCTCATAATTTGCTCTAAGAATAGAGTCAAAAATTAATTTCTTTCTTTTCCTAGGGAAGTGTTCCATACCTTTCTTGAGTGGGAATTGATATTTAATAGTGCCTTCCCTCATATCAACGATAGCACCTACAGTTCGAAGAAATGGTCTTTCCAAACTAATAGGACATGAAGCATGGCATTCAACGTCCATAACAAGAAAATCAATGGGAACAAGGTTATTGTTAACCACAATAAGAACATCATTAATCCTTCCCAAAGGTTTCTTCTTAGCAACATCAGCAATAGGAACATCAAAATAACATTTTTCAAGCGGTGGTAAATCAAGCATGTCATAAATCTTTCTAGGCATGATAGAAATACTAGCACCTAGATCACATGAAGCATGGTAATCAAAACCATTAAAATTCATATCAATGATGGGTTCCCAACCATCTTCTAACTTCTTGGGAACAAAGGCTTTTTGATGCAACTTTTCATCCCTAATTTTTATGAGAGCATTGGTAATATGCTTAGTAAAAGCAACATTTAAAGAACTAGCATTGGGAGTCAAAGCAAGCTTTTGCAAGAACAAAATAACTTCAGATATATTGCAGCCATCAACATCAAAATCATTAAAAGAAGTAGAGCTATCATCTCCCACACTCCGAAAAATTTCAGCACTCTTTTGAGAAAAAGTTTTGGCAGTTTTAGGCTTTTTAACACAAGGAGTGGGAGTTTTCTCTACACCAATCAAAGTAAGAGGATTGCTAGCATTAGGAGCAATATCATTAGAGGTAATAATGGTACATACCTTCATCTCTCTAGCCATCTCATCTTCTCTTTCCCACCTGGCATGCAATTCCGCTAACAATCTAATATTTTTATCAATTCCAACTTGAATAGCATTAGCAGTAGAAAAAACATTGCTCTCTTTCACATCATTAGGCAACACTTTTAATTTCAGAAGTTCAACATCATGAGCAAGGCTATCAACTTTAGAAGCAAGAATATCAATTTTGCCTAACTTTTCCTCAATAGACTTGTTAAAAGCAGTTTGCTTACCGATGAAGTCCTTGAGCATTACCTCAAGCTCGGAGGGTGCGGCCCTAGTGTTGTTGTAGGAATTACCATAAGAATTACCATAACCATTACCATTGGTAGAAGGATACGGCCTATAATTGTTACTAGCAAAATTGGTCCTATAAGCATTGTTATTAAAATTATTGTTTCTAATGAAATTCACATCAACATGCTCTTCTTGAGCAACCAAAGAGGCTAAAGGAACATTATTAGGATCAACATGAGTCCTATCATTAGCAAGCATATCCATAATGGTATCAATCTTATCACTCAAGGAAGAGGTTTCCTCAACAGAATTTACCTTCTTACCTTGTGGAGCTCTCTCGGTGTGCCATTCAGAATAATTTACCATCATGTTGTCGAGTAGCTTTGTTGCGGCACCCAAGGTAAGGGACATAAAAGTGCCTCCAGCAGCTGAATCAAGTAGGTTCCTCAAAGAAAAATTCAGTCCTGCATAAAAAGTTTGGACAATCATCCAAGTAGTCAGTCCATGAGTGGGGCAATTCTTTATCATAGATTTCATTCTTTCCAAAGCTTGAGCAACATGTTCATTATCAAACTGAGTAAACTTCATAATATTGCTACGCAGAGATATAATCTTAGCAGGAGGATAGTATCTACCAGTAAAATCATCCTTACACTTAGCCTATGAATCAATACTATTCTTAGTCAAAGACAACAACCAATCTTTAGCTTTTCCTCTCAAAGAAAAAGGAAACAACTTGAGCTTAATAATATCACTTTCTACATCCTTATATTTCTGCATCTCACATAGCTCAACAAAATTGTTGAGATGAGCTGCAGCATCTTCAGTACTAGCACCAGAAAATTGCTCTTTTATAACAAGGTTCAACAAAGCAGGCTTAATCTCATAAAAGTTTGCAGTAGGAGCAGGTGGTGCAATAGGAGTGCAGATAAAATCACTATTGTTCGTGCTAGTAAAGTCACACAACTTGGTGTTTTCAGGATTGGCCATTTCAGCAAAACTAAAATAAACAAGTAAAAACAACTACCAAGGATTCTAATTTTTTTGGGTTTTTGATATAAAACGATGCAGGTAAAATAAATAAAGTAAAGCAAAACAATAACAAAGTAAAGGATGTGCGTGCGAAAACTCCCCTCGCAAAAGGCTTCTACTTCCTCCCCGGCAACGGCGCCAGAAAACTTGTTGCTGGCGTGTAGTTGACGTGGGAGCTTCTTCTTATTTTACTTCTTCGTTCCCCGGCAACGGCGCCAGAAAACTTGTTGCTTGTTGCGTGATGAATGACCAGCCCGTTGGGAACCCCAAGAGGAAAGTGTGATGAGTATAGCAGCTAGTTTTCCCTCAGTTAAGAAACCAAGGTTTATCGTTCTTGGAGAGGAGAGACAGACGACTGAAGGTGATGCAGACTGGCTTAATAGCACTCCAACAAGGGCGCCGTTTACGACACTTGTCGACTCGTCTTCGGCCAGTAGCAATGCAGAACCTGCACACAACACAACCAAGTACTTTGTTCCCAACTTACGATGAGGTTATCAATCTCACCGGTTTGCTTGAAACAAAGGTTATGAGTGTATCGAGTGGAAAACAGTAGAAGTATGCGAGTAAAGTAAACAGTGCGAGTAAAGTAAATAGGTGATAGCAATATGATGGAAATAGGACCGGGGTGCACAGTTCACTAGTGGTGTCTCTCCATAAGATAAATAACACATGCTGGGTAAACAAATTACAGTTGGGCAATTAATAGAATAAAGATAAACGTGATATGTCAAGAAGATCACTATGAGATTTACTCTGGGCATTACAACAAAATACATAGACCGCCATCCAACTGCATCTATGACTAATAATCCACTTGTGGCGAATCAATCCGAGAACTCCACAAGTATTAAGTTGCAAACAACAGATAATTGCATTAAGCAAAGTGTGTAATGTAAACAAAGCATATGCCCTTGAGCATATGAATGCTGTTTTCTCCCTAGTAGCAACAGCACATCTACAACCTTAGAGGTTTCTGTCACTCCCCCAGATTAAATAGAGGCATGAACCCACTATCGAGCATAAATACCCCCTCTTGGAGTCACTAGCAACTACTCGGCCAAGATAGCTACTAACAACGGAGAACATGCAAGATCATAAACAACATAGAGATAACATAAGATATATTTCAGTATAGCAACTCAATCATAACACCAATATTCATCGGATCCCAACAAACCAAACATGTAGAATTACATAACGGTGATCTCAATCATGTAGGGCAGCTCATGAGATCTAAACATGAAGCACATGGTGGAGAAGACAACCATCTAGCTACTGCTATGGACCCATAGTCCAAGGTAGACTACTCACTCATCGCTCCGGAGGCAAGCATGGCGATGAAGAAGACCTCCGGTGGCGATTCCCCTCTCCAGTAGGGTGCCGGGAAGAGCTTCTGGACCCTCCCGATCTTCGGGTCGACGGCGGCGGCGGATCGCGATGTGTTCTAGAAAATTGATCGGGTACTTAGGTTTTTTCCGTCGGAGGGTCTTTATAGGCGAAGGGGCGATGTCAGAGGTGGAGCCAGGTAGCCTCACACCTGGCTGGCACGGCCCAGGCCCTAGCCGCGCCGGCCTGGTGTGTGGGGCCCCTGTGGCCCCCCTCCTACTCCTCTTCGGATCTCTGGAAGCTTCCGGGTAAAATAAGACTTCAGGAACTTGTTTCGTCCAATTTCGAGAATATTTCCTGTGTATCACTTCTGAAACACAAAAACAGCAGAAAACAGGGAACTGGCACTGTGGCAACTTGTTAATAGGTTAGTTCCGGAAAATGCATAAAAGTGCCACGAAGTGTAACGAAACATTAGGCAAATGGTGTAAAAACAAGCATGGAGCATCAAAAATTATAGATACGTTTGAGACGTATCAGTGTCCTATGCATTTATGTTTTGCTCTCCATGAAGGACAAGCTGAAAACCAATTGTATGTTTTTCCTTATGATTTGAACACATGTTTGACTTTCATTGTTTCATTTTCATGATCTTTTGTCTGTGTTCATTTTCATGTTATAACATGGTTGCTAAGTTTCTTCTATCAAGATTATGTCTTTCATGCCCATGTTTTAAGTTCTTTTGATCCCAGCTCACAACGCTTACATCGATGATCAAGATTGTGTAGTTGCATGTCACCTCAAAAATCATTTCTTTTGTTATCACTTACCTACTCGAGGACGAGCAGGGGTTAAGCTTGGGGATGCTGATACGTCTCAAACGTATCCATAATTTTTGATGCTCCATGCTTGTTTTTACACCATTTGTTTAGTGTTTCGTTACACTTCGTGGCACTTTTATGCATTTTCTGGAACTAACCTATTAACAAGTCGCCACAGTGCCAGTTCCCTGTTTTCTGCTATTTTTGTATTTCAGAAAAGTTACACAGGAAATATTCTAGGAATTGGACGAAACCAAAGCCAGTCGCCTAGAATTTCACCGGAGCTTCCAGAGAACTGAAGAGGAGTTGGAGTGGGGCCACGAGGGGCCCTCACACCAGGGCGGCGCGGCCAGGGGCTGGGCCGTGCCCCCTATGTGTGAGACCGCCTCGGTCCACTTCTGACGATGCCCCTTCACCTATAAAGACCCCCCAACGAGAAAAACCTAAGTACCCGATCAGTTTTCTAGAACACATCGCGATCCGCCGCCGCAGTCGACCCGAAGATCGGGAGGGTCCAGAAGCTCTTCCCGGCACCCTGCCGGAGAGGGGAATCGCCACCGGAGGTCTTCTTCATCGCCATGCTTGCCTCCGGAGCGATGAGTGAGTAGTCTACCTTGGACTATGGGTCCATAGCAGTAGCTAGATGGTTGTCTTCGCCACCATGTGCTTCATGTTTAGATCTCATGAGCTGCCCTACATGATTGAGATCACCATTATGTAATTCTACATGTTTGGTTTGTTGGGATCCGATGAATATTGGTGTTATGCTTCAGTTGCAGTACTGAAATTTATCTTTTGTTATCTCTATGTTGTTTATGATCTTGCATGCTCTCCGTTGTTAGTAGCTATCTTGGCCGAGTAGTTGCTAGTGACTCCAAGAGGGGGTATTTATGCTCGATAGTGGGTTCATGCCTCTATTTAATCTGGGGGAGTGACAGAAACCTCTAAGGTTGTAGATGTGCTGTTGCTACTAGGGGGAAAACAACATTCATATGCTCGAGGGCATATGCTTTGTTTACATTACACACTTTGCTTAATGCAGTTATCTGTTGTTCGCAACTTAATACTCATGGGGTGTTCGGACGATATCCCCGTGAGTGGATTATTAGTCATAGATGCAGTTGGATGGCGGTCTATGTATTTTGTTGTAATGCCCAGAGTAAATCTCATAGTGATCCTCTCATCATATGCACGTTGTCTTTATTCTATTAATTGCCCAACTGTAATTCGTTTACCCAACTTGTATTATTTTATCTTATGGAGAGACACCACTAGTGAACTGTGGATCCTGGTCCTATTTCCTTTATATTGCTATCACCTGTTTACTTTACTCGCACTGTTTACTTTACTCGCATACTATTATCACTTTCCACTCGATACGCTCATACCCTTTGTTTCAAGCAAACTGGTGAGCTTGACAACCTCATCGTAAGTTGGGAACAAAGTATTTGGTTGTGTTGTGTGCAGGTTCCGCGTTGCAGCTAGCAAAGGAAAGCTTGGACGAGGCACCCTATAAATTGTCCAAAGCTGTCGCAAGCTAGCAAGCATTACCTTCAGTCGTTTGTTTGCTCCTCTCCTAAACGATAAACCTTGGTTTCTTAACTGAGGGAAAATCTTGCTGCTATATTCATCACACCTTCCTCTTGGCGCCATCAACCAGCAATCATGGGCGCTGGTGTTGATGCTGGCGTTGGCTCAGCCATAGTCCAATCATCATAATTCCGGCTTATTTTAGCCATTAATTCTTCAGCTTCAGCAGGAGTTCTTTTCCTAAAAACACAACCAGCACAACTATCCAAGTATGTCTTAGATTCAACAGTTAGTCCATTATAAAATATATCAAGGAGTTCATTCTTAGGCAATGGATCTCCAGGCAGTTTTGTAATTAAAGAACAAAACTTTCCCCAAGATTCAAGCAGTTTCTCTCCTTTTACCTGCTCAAAGTCAAAGATTTTCTGCAAAGCAGCATGTTGAGCACTAGCAGGAAAATATTTCTGAAAGAAAGCATTAACCAAAGCAATAGGACTATCAATAGATCGAGGAGAAAAATTATTAAACCAAGCTTTAGCTGCGCCTTTCAATGAAAAAGGGAAAATCTTAGCAACAAAGTAAGTACGCAGCTTAGTATCATCAGATTATAAATTACTCAAAGAAGAAAGCTCATTCATGTGCTCCATAGCACTTTTATTTTCAGTACTACAAAAAGGTTCTTTCTCAATGATACGTCTCAAACGTATCTATAATTTTTGATGCTCCATGCTTGTTTTTACACCATTTGCTTAGTGTTTCGTTACACTTCGTGGCATTTTTATGCATTTTCCGGAACTAACCTATTAACGAGATGCCACAGTGCCAGTTCCATGTTTTCTGCTGTTTTTATGTTCCAGAAAAGTTACACAGGAAATATTCTCGGAATTGGACGAAACAAAAGCCGAACATCCAGAAATTTACCGAGCTTCCAGAGAACCGAAGAGGGGATGGAACGGAGCTAGGGGGTGGTCTCACCACCAGGGGGCGCGGCCCAGGGCCTGGCCGTGCCGCCCTGTGGTGAGCCCCACTTGGCCCACTTTTGACGCTGCCCCTTCGCCTATAAAGACCCTCCGATGGGAAAAACCTAAACACCGGATCACTTTTCCAGAAACACATCGCGATCCGCCGCCGTCGTCGACCCGAGATTGGGAGGGTCCAGAAGCTCTTCCCGGCACCCTGCCGGAGAGAGGAATCGCCACCAGAGGTCGTCTTCATCGCCATGCCTGCCTCCGGCGCGATGAGTGAGTAGTCTACCTTGGACTATGGGTCCATAGCAGTAGCTAGATGGTTGTCTTCTCCACCATGTGCTTTATGTTTAGATCTCATGAGCTGCCTTACATGATCAAGATCACCGTTATGTAATTCTACATGTTGTGTTTGTTGGGATCCGATGAATATTCGTGTTATGATTGAGTTGATGTGCTAAATATTATCTTATGTTATCTCTATGTTATTTATGATCTTGCATGCTCTCCGTTGTTAGTAGCTATCTTGGCTGAGTAGATACTAGTGATTCCAAGAGGGGGTATTTATGCTCGATAGTTGGGTTCATGCCTCTATTTAATCTGGGGGAGTGACAGAAACCTCTAAGGTTGTAGATGTGCTGTTGCCACTAGGGAGAAAACAACATTCTTATGTCCAAGGGCATATGCTTTGTTTACATTACACACTTTGCTTAATGCAGTTATCTGTTATTCGCAACTTAATACTTGTGGGGTTCTCGGATTGATTCCCCATGGGTGGATTATTAGTCATAGATGCAGTTGGATGGCGGTCTATGTATCTTATTGTAATGCCCAGAGTAAATCTCATAGTGATCCTCTCGACATATGCATGTTATCTTTATTCTATCAATTGCCCAACTGTAATTTGTTTACCCAGCATGTGTTATTTTATCTTATGGAGAGACACCACTAGTGAACTGTGGACCCCGGTCCTATTTCCTTTATATTGCTATCACTTGTTTACTTTACTCGCACAGTTTACTTTCTTGCATAATACTATTGCTTTCCAGTCGATATGCTCATCCCTTTGTTTACAACAAACCGGTGAGATTGACAACCTCATCGTAAGTTGGGAGCAAAGTATTTGGTTGTGTTGTGTGCAGGTTCCATGTTGCTGCTTGCAAAGCAAAGCCTGGACGAGGCACCATAAATTGTCCGGAGCTGTCGCGAAGCTAGCGGGCATCACCTTCAGGCGTTTGGCTTTTTCCTGGATAAGATTAAACCTTGGTTTCTTACTAAGGGAAAACTCGCTGCTGTACTCATCAAACCTTCCTCTTGGGGTTCCCAACTGGACGGTGATTTACACTATCACACACCGCCACAGCAAAGATTTTTCTGGCGCCGTTGCCGGGGAAAAAGAAGACTTCTGCAAGGGAAGTTTTGCACGCACATCCTTTGCTTTGTTTTAGTTTTGCTTTACTTTACTTTTTACTTGCATTGTTTTATCAAAAACACAAAAAAATTAGTTTCCTATTAGTTGTTTTTACTTGTCTGCTTTTAGCTTTGCTAGAATGGGTACTCATGAGAACACCAAGTTGTGTGATTTTACTAGCACTAATAATAGTGATTTTATCTGCACTCCTATTGCACCACCTGCTCCTGCTGCAATTTTTTATGAGATTAAGCCTGCTTTGTTGAACCTTGTTATGAAAAAGCAATTTTCTGGTGCTAGTACTGATGATGCTGCAGCTCATCTCAACAATTTTGTTGAGCTATGTGAGATGCAGAAATATAAGGATGTAGAAAGTGATATTATTAAGCTTAAGTTGTTTCCTTTTTCTTTGAGAGGAAAAGCTAAGGATTGGTTGCTGTCTTTGCCTAAAAATAGTATTGATTCATGGGCTAAGTGTAAGGATGCTTTTATTGGAAGATACTATCCTCCTGCTAAGATTATAGATTTGCGTAGCAATATTATGAAGTTTAGTCAGTTTGATAATGAACATGTTGCTCAGGCTTGGGAAAGAATGAAATCTATGATAAAGAATTGTCCCACTCATGGACTGACTACTTGGATGATTGTCCAAACTTTTTATGCAGGACTGAATTTTTCTTCAAGGAACCTACTAGATTCAGCTGCTGGAGGCACTTTTATGTCCCTTACCTTGGGCGCCGCAACAAAGCTTCTCGACAATATGATGGTAAATTACTTTGAATGGCACACCGAGAGAGCTCCACAAGGTAAGAAGGTAAATTCTGTTGAGGAAACCTCTTCCTTAAGTGATAAGATTGATGCTATCATGCTTATGCTTTCTAATGATAGGACTCATGTAGATCCTAATAATGTTCCTTTGGCCTCTTTGGTGCTCAAGAAGAGCATGTTGATGTAAATTTCATTAGAAATAATAATTTTAACAACAATGCTTATAGGAACAATTTTGCTAGTAATAATTATAGGCCGTATCCTTCTACCAATGGTAATGGTTATGGTAACTCTTATGGTAATTCCTCCAACAACACTAGGGCCGTGCCCTCCGAGCTTGAGGTAATGCTCAAGGACTTCATCGGTAAGCAAACCGCTTTTAATAAGTCTGTTGAGGAAAAGTTAGGCAAAATTGATATTCTTGCTTCTAAAGTTGATAGCCTTGCTCATGATGTTGAACTTCTGAAATTAAAAGTGTTGTCTAATGATGTGAAAGAGAACAATCCTTTTGCCACTGCTAATGCTATCCAAGTTAGAATTGATGAAAATGTTAGGATGCTAGCAGAATTGCATGCCAGATGGGAAAGAGAAGATGAGATGGCTAGAAAGATGAAGGTATGTACCATTACTACCTCTATTGATGTTGCTCCAAATGCTAGCAATCCTCTTACTTTGATTGGTTGAGAGAAAACTCCTACTCCTTGTGTTAAAAAGCCTAAAACTGCTAAAACTTTTTCTCAAAATAGTGCTGAAATTTTTTGGAGTGTAGGAGATGATAGCTCTATTTCCTTTAATGATTTTGATGTTGATGGCTGCAATATATCTGAAGTTATTTTGTTCTTGCAAAATCTTGCTTTGACTCCCAATGCTAGTTCTTTAAATGTTGCTTTTACTATGCATATTACCAATGCCCTCATGAAAATTAGGGATGAAAAGTTGAAGCAAAAAGCTTCTATTCCCAAGAAGTTAGAAGATGGTTGGGAACCCATCATTGATATGCATGTTAATGGTTTTGATTGCCATGCTTTATGTGATCTAGGTGCTAGTATTTCTATTATGCCTAGAAAAATTTATGACATGGTTGATTTACCACCACTTGAAAAGTATTATTATGATGTTCCTATTGCTGATGTTGCTAAGAAGAAACCTTTGGGAAGGATTAATGATGTTCTTATTATGGTTAACAATAACCTTATTCCTATTGATTTTCTTGTTATGGATGTTGAATGCAATGCTTCATGTCCTATTATTTTAGGAAGACCCTTTCTTTGAACTGTAGGTGCCATCATTGATATGAGGGAAGGCACCATCAAATATCAATTCCCACTCAAGAAAGGTATGGAATACTTCCCTAGGAAGAGAAAGAAATTGCTTTTTGACTCTATTCTTAGAGCAAACTAGTTGAATGCCCGTGCGTTGCTACGGGTCCTCGAGTTTTTTACCCTTTACACATGTAAACATAAACCATGTCAATATTTCTGGTGATGTGAAACATACACAAACAAAGAAAACATCTTAATGAACATTTTTCAAGAGCACGCAGTTACAGTTACTTAAATTGCAAGGCATACACTCGTACTCATAGTTCAGGTTATATATTTTCTTTTCTTGTATAATAGATATTTTGCAAAGGCCATAGAAGCAATTTTTGCTCATAGTCAAGCGATAGACATTACGAATTACAAGACGATTGTATTTCCTCTTAAAAGTTACTGGCAGCTCCATGGATAACTTCACCAATGAAACATAAGTTAATTATTTAGTTATGTATCACCTCCCCTTAGAATACTCTAAATCTTGGAAAAAAGCAAACACTCATATCACAAAATAAATAGTCAATTATTTTAGGAAAACATGACCATGAGCTCTCAGCTATGAATCATCACTTAAAATTGAAGACTTTGATGCACTGAACTACTTCATTCCTGAGAGAGCACCAAAATTAATTCTAAAACCAACTTCATGCAACGCTAAAATCAATTGCCAACACAAAAACACGGTGATTCTAAAATTAGATGACATTAATAGCAGGTCGGCTAGCAATGCATATCATAGCTTAGTGGCAGGTTTAATGAAGCATGACCATAAGCCCTCGGCTCTGAATCATCACTTAGCAACAATGAAAACTCTGATGCACTGAAATTCTTCATTCTGACAAAAATGATATTGCAAGGGAGATCATATCATACAACCAGGCCCCCCAAAAGGTAATTAAATGTGATTCTAAAATCAGTTCCATGAAATGGTAAAATCAATTGCCAACACAAAATCACCATGATTCTCCTGGTTAAAAACATAACTTGCATAAGTAAATAAGGTTTATTCACATATAAAGTGACATCTACAAATGCTTTTGAAGACCTGTACAAATATAGGTAAATCTCAGGGTACCCCATCAACTGAACCAAATGATTCATATATACATATGTTTTGGTCTTGTACACCAATAAAGATATCTAAAGTTTGCATTAAGTATAGTAATATACCTTACAAAATCTATAAGAATACATGCAGAATTCAAACACCTTACAAAAGATATGTAAAATATGATTAAAATTTACCTTGATCAAAATACCCGATGGCTTCCCACCAAGTATTGCTCTTGGCAAGCTGGTTGTCCCGCAGCTAGCTACCGGCGTGCCGTGACAATAGCTAAATGTCAGCAACCGAGCAAGAACCAATCACAACCTCTTTGTCTATGTGTTGGTGTATGATGCATCCACTGCCTGCAAGCAAAACAACTTGCATTTCACTACTATTTCTGAAGAGAACATCAGCTGAAACCCTTATGTACATCAGAAAAAAGAAAATAATTTAAGTCCATACCTTAGGCACGCTCTTAGATTCCAAGCAATAAAATCATTTAAGTCCATATCTTAGGCATACATCAGGCCATTGAATAATTTAAGTCAACCAAGCACCATAGTATATGAAACACAGTGAATAGCTTCACCATGTATCGATTATGTAAGTATAATGTATGAACAGGAAGTGAAGAAGTAGAAAGTATCGGATCAAACTGTATAGATGCTACGCTATGTGCTTGAAAGTAAAATTACAAGAGGCATTACAGAAATGAGGTAAATATTTATGATTTTTTTTAGGGAAACAACATTCAGCAGGTGATGCGTCAAGATGTAAGCAGTAAAGTGCACGCTCGTCATCATGGTTTTCCATTTAAGAAATAGGAGCATGGTGTGCTAAAATACCAATAATTTTAGCAATCCAAGGGCCATCGCCTCAATAATCTTAGTTCAATCAGTAACATATTTGTGTGCTCCTACCCTGCTAATGATGCGCCTACAACAAAGCCTAAATTAGCACTGTGTAACTCTCCTCCGGTCTATCATTTTTCTAGGATCAAAAGACTTCATGTGAAAAGCCATACTGAAGTTGGTCACTTTTCCATTTTAATTAATTCAATTTCTGAACTTTTGTCAGAATGAAAACCAACAGTATCCGAACGAACCATAGTCAATTAGCGGTAGTGTTTCAAAGTTAGTATCATCCTAAAAACAATGACCAAAAGCCTGGAGTCCTAGAGAAAAAGTGTTACGTAACCAAAATACATTATTATTTTTGAATCACAAAATTAGTCTGGGAGATGAAGCATGGCACAACCATTGTTACTCCAATTTAATGTTTCAGTCATTATCAAAAATTATAAAACCCAATTTTATGTTTCAACCATTAGCAAAATTTTAAAGCCAATTTAACGTTAACAAGTGGCACAGCCACAAAAATCAGCAGGCACTATAGTGAAAATATAAACAACGTATTACCAGGGGTCGCCGCCTTTCAACCGCACCACATTGTGACCCACCTCTGCAATGTTGAAGATCATCTCATGCATTTCCTCCTGCATCACATCAACGAGCCACAAACTTACGAACTGCAAACAACATTGGCAAAAACCTCACAGCACCTGAATCTTAATTCGAACATGGAATAAACGATCATTCTCACTAACCTGAGTGTGGCTGTGGTGTCCAGCTGTCTTGCCGGCATAGAGCAGCCTGGTTCCCTCCCAGACCAAACCGAGAACTTCCTTGGACAGGAAGTGATCGTAGAGCACAAGGTCTGCCGTCTCGATGGCTAGACCACCTTGAGCGTGAGTAGCTTTGGGTCCCAGGCCCCGTCCCCACCAGCGCCACCCTCTCAGGTCCACTGCCGCTGTCGTCCCCTTCCAAACCCTTCCCTCTAGAAGCCTAGAGTGCCTCCAGGAGCATCCGCAGCGGTAAAGAGGCCATGGTGGGTAAATCTGACGGCTGCGTTTGTCCAGTCGATGAGGAGATCCAAGGTGCTGAGTCTTCTAGCCCTTTTTAAGAGAAGCAGAAACATAATATGAAGAGCTACACAAGTGATCAATTAAAGAAAAGCAACGTATCAGTAATGCAATCCACAAGGAGGCAATCATGTATGTGCACAAAGCAAGTTACGCTAAATTATGCAAGAAAGCAGGTACTATGTATGCTCTATTATGTAAAAGGCTTCAACACAAATTAGGCAGATAAATTAAAGGGACTTATTTATCAAATTTATTCTCTAGTCTGGTGGGAGTGAGAATACATTGTATGTAAAACTACAAATGTCTTTCAGTCCCTTAAACGCAAGGAAAATATTACTAACTTTGTCCCGAAACGGATGTCGCAGATTTGTCTGGATTCACATGTATCTATATAGTAAAATGCGGCTAAATACATATGTATGTTGACAAGTTTACTTCGGGATGGAGGGAGTATATCTTTTGTCTTTCAGTCAACACTTCAACTTGAATTATGCAAGAAAAAATTAGCCTATCCCAACCAAATAGCAAAAACGTTAACCTCTGGTACGGAAGTATGGAACTGCAGCAGCGCCAACATCTTATTGCATAATTGTGCCGGAAATTAACAGTTGACGAACATGATCACAACCTGAAACGACCAAAATTATATGATTAAAAGTAAGACATAAAGGGGATTCAAACAAGGAGGCAAATTTGAGGAAGCGGGGAGCCCTAGAGCACCTGGAGTGAGGGAGCGCTGCGGGGGTATGGCGGATGCGCCTCACGTAGGAGCGCATGCACCATGCCCACCCATCGCGGAGCGGCGGAGGTCACGACCCGACACGGCGCATGGCACGGTAAGGGAGAAGGGGAAGGGCGGCGACGCAATATATGAGAGGGGCAAGCCGCGAGCGGCAGCTGCGCAAGCACAACCATGAATCGAGGGAGATGGCGTGGTCCCCCATGTCGGAACCCTAGCCGCTTTCGGCTCTGCCCGAGAGAGGAAGGGAAAACGTCCACCTCCGTGGGCTCACCGCCGACCGTCCGCCTCCGCGAGCTCACAGCCGACCTCTCCTTTTCTTGGCTGCCGACATATTTTCCTACAGAACAAACATTCTTTAGTACCACTTTCTTCTGTCAAATTTAATCATCGACCGATGAAAGTTTCCTTGTGGGTTGTGGCTAAATTAATGTGGACGTACATGTGTCCATAAAGAGTGCAAAAAACTGGGCATGTAGCAAAAATAGTAAGAAACGTTTAATTTTTTTTGACCAAGTAGATCCATAAGTCGCCTTACTTGCACAACTGTCAATTAAAAAATGAACACCAGTAGCACACAATCTATATAACAGCTAGACCTTATTAACTCAAGGAAAAATTGAGACATATTCTTCTTAGATTAGATGTTCCCCATCAAGTTCTAACATGCAAACAAGAGGTATTTGATCAATGCTACACCAAATTTTCAATGGAATAGTTTGTGTTTTTTCTAGAAAAAATAGGCAAATTCGAAATACACATGATATATTGTGTTTTGGGATCAATACTGGGATGGTACATATGAAGAAAAAGGGAAGCACAAACAATTTATCTAAGCTAATGGAACAGAGTAGTAAAGTAGCCTCTAATATTTTTTTTGTCTAAACTAATGGCACAGGGAAGTAAAGTAGCCTATATATGTAAGTTTTTTCGTAAGCGTAATTGGCAAATATATAAGGAGCAGGAGTTTTTTTAACGGATAAGGAGCCGGAGTTACAGAGATGTTAATGCAGGTTAGGAGAAAGAAGAATAATTGAGATGTTAACGGACAACTGAATGAAGAAACTCAGGAGGAGGGCACATCTTTCTTTGTCAATAGAAGTTCCTGCTAATTACAGAAAACCAAGAAATTAGTCTCCAGAAAACCAAGAAATTAGTCTCCAGAAACTATGCTCACGCCATAGAGTACATCTAGATGTATGTACAAACGAAATCTGTTAGGATCCAATCATAGTAATCAGTCACATGTACCTACAAACCGGTATATGTGAGGATCTAATCGTAGTAATTAGTAACAGGTTAGCAAGATGGTGTCTTATCAGACTTTGGTAGCTTTCAACAAGATCGCTTCGTCTAGGGGAGGAAGAAAACGAGGGGGTGAAAGATGGCTCACCAGCAGTGGGCCTATTCCATTCGAGCTAGTCGGAGGAGACGGCCGAGACAGAGCGCAGAGGAAGGAGGGCGCCGGATCTCAGCGGCGGTGAGGTATGCACACGCCATCTCTTCCCAGCGAGATGGTCGGCTCGACCCCGAGCTATGACCCAGCGAGATGGCCCGGGCATGCAGCAGCCTCTGTAACAAATTCGAAATTGGGATCTCAGGGGGGATCTCAGGGATGGCTTCAAACAAACTGACCAACTCGGATTCGAACGGATCTTCTGATTGAGAACTGTAGATCAAGAGAAACATGGCCATGGTGGGAACCATTCAGATCGAGGTTCTCGAGAATCAGTAGACACTCCACACGCGTGACGCCGCAACAGGAGGATTGAGACGCCGTGGGCACGCCACAACAGGAGGATTGAGATCGATTTAGGGCATAGACCGTCGCACGCCGCCTCTCTGACGTGAGGAGTGGGAGGGAGGGAGGGGGAACCCTAGGTTGGTGAACCAGAAGGCTGTTGACTTGCGGTGGCTAAGGGATAAATTACGTGGTATTGTAGGGGTAATTTTGGAAATCAAATGATGTAGCTAGAAAGTGGCTTCACCAACTCGAAACCAATAGTAAAGATTATGAGCTTGATGCTTCATCTCTTGATATTACTTGATTTGCACCTTTCTGCGCCTAGCTCAAAGGCGTTAAAGAAAAGCACTCTTGGGAGATAACCCAATGTTTTACTTTCAGTTATTTTTATTTTATTTGAGTCTTGGAAGTTATTACTGCTTTAATAACCTCTCCTTATCCTTTTTATTTCGTTGTTGTTCCAAGAGAAGCCTCTAATTTGAGTGAGGTAAGATTTGGGGATGTTGGTGTCCTGAAACAGATTTTGGTGCTGCACCGTAAAAATTCGTGAAAAATCTCAGAATATCTTTTGGACCTGCGATTTCTTGTGCATATGCCCCAGGTTATATCCAAACTTTCATTAGTTATACACTTTTTTATTTGAGCAACAGAAAACCCTCTAAAAATTCGACCTTTGTCAGCTATTCTGTTTTGACAGATTTCTGCTAATATTTGTGTTTGCCGCTCTATCGCTTTCTTTTTGAGTTCTTTTGATCATGGAACCTTTTGGGGAAGTTGCTACAGTAGTATATGCTTTATATGTGGTGGTTTTCAGTTGAAACCTGAAGCAAAAAGGGGTTGATTCATTATTATGCTTACACTAATGTTGCTAATAGAATTGTGTTTAGTTTTGTATGAAGGAAGTTTTCAAGTGTAGGGATTGGAGAATGATGAGATGAGTTGAAGAATGGATAAAAGCTCAAGCTTGGAGATGCCCATGCCACCCCAAGAAATATCCAAGAAGTACAAGCGTCAAAGCTTGGGGATGCCCCCGAGGCACCCCTTCTTCATCAGCAAAAATCAGGTCACCTTTCAACACACTATATTTTTATTGCTTCATACACTATGCGTTTTTCTTGGAGCGTCAGTTGTTTTAGTTTTCAGTTTTGTTTAGTTTTGTTTGCTGCAATAAATAGTTGGACCCCAACAAATTCCTTTTGGAGAAGTTGCCTTGCTTTTCATTTGCCAAGAACACTCAGTTTTTCACTCTCATCGTTTCAATGAGTGTTCTCTTTTTCTAGAACTGCGTTTAGATTTCATTTTTCGCCTTGATTTTTTTCAGATCTTGTTATATCTTTGCATCAAGGTGTATTTTGATCTCTGGTCCATGTTGGTTTTCATTAAAAGAGTTGTTTCAAAAAAGTTCGAATGGTGTTGGAAAAGAGAAAAAGCTTTATGCAAAAAAGTGGTACAAAAAGGAGCTTGTGTAGACTGCGGCCTAGGCTTTTGCATGTCGTGCTTGATGTCCTTTTGATAGTATGCTTAGTGGTTTTGCTGTAGCATGACTTGTCTCAAATGACTGAGATTGCTTAATGAGCCTTTGAAAAAAATCATGCATTGTTTTAATTATTTGGAAGCATTATTTTGGTTTTCTCCTTCGATGCTTTATTTGGGTTGACTTGGCGCATGCTTACACATGTTAGACTCATACAAAGTTGCCATTGCCTCTATGATCATTTAGTTTTTGACTTTTGATGCCATCTTATGCTTCTTTTAATGTTGCTTTATCGCTATGCATGATTATGGCCGTTATTGCTCTCTTAGTTGGTCGCTCCCAGTCTTTTGCTAGCCCTCGTTTTGTACTGAGTATGAGCTCTACTCGTGCATCAATCTCCTAAAAACCAAGTTATTCCAATGTGTCCACCATACATACCTATTAGCAATTTGCTATTCCAAATAACATTTGACTTGCTTTTATCTATCCTTCAAATTAAACTCTTTTGGTGTTATGCGAAAATTGGTCAGTAAAGCTCTCACGAACCTGATGGCACACTTTACTTTTCTCGTTCTTAAAAATTTGACATTGTGGCTCTCTTATGTTGAGTTGTTAGGCTTGCAAGTTGTAAGTTGGAAATTAGCCCAGCCATGTCGTCATGGGGCAAGCTTTTAACATTGTACTTCTTATTTGAGTTGATATTGTGATCTTTTGTTTATGGATACTCGCAATGTGAAATAAATTGGGAATTTTGCGGGATCATGGAGTTTATATACGTGTTAGAGAAACGCCTGGGCCGCTAATCTAAGCCATGCATAATTCATGGTGGAAATTTACAGCATGCTCATAGTGAACATTCGACGACGCATCTCACAATATAAAGCTATACCAATGGTAAATAAAAGAGATGCCGAGGTGTTCATTGTCTGTTTGTCCTGTCATTTTGATGTGGGCTTGTTCCATGTCATCGGGCACGGAGGTACCCCGTTGGCAGTTCTCGATGATACGTGTATACTTATAATGACAAGAGCTTGCTTGGGACTCTAAGTCAAGTAGCATGAGGTTTGGGTATTCGTACTTCATGGGACACGAGGTTTTCAACTTATGATTTGTCAAGCATATGCATCATAAGTGTACTCGCATTAACTTTAACCATTCAAGATGCCTATGATGGGGGCAATGAGAGCTCAAAGCTAGTAAGTACCATAATTTTTGAAGGTTTATAAAACTTGCAATCACTGCTTCCCTCCGCGAAGGGCCTTTCTTTTACTTTTATGTTAAGTCTCCACCTTCTACCTTTATGCACCGTCTAAGAGAGCATAGTTGTTATTCTGAGTATAATGTGCATTGTCCCAAAGTTTTCATTGATTGATTCATGATGTTGGTTTCACTTGTTCTTAAATTATTTGTATCTAGTCGCCCTCCTAAACTTGAAGGTGTCCTATGCATTTATATTTTGCTCTCTCATGAAGGACAAGTTGAAAACCATTTGTATGTTTTTCCATATGATTTGAACACACGTTTGACTTTTATTATTTCATTTTCATGATCTTTTGTTTGTGTTCTTTTTCATGTTATAACATGGTTGCTAAGTTTCTTCTATCAAGATTATATCTTTCATGCCCATGTTTTAAGTTCTTTTGATCCCAATGCACAACGCTTACATAGATGATCAAGATTGTGTAGGTGCATGTCACCTCAAAAATTATTTCTTTTGTTATCACTTACCTACTCGAGGACGAGCAGGAGTTAAGCTTGGGGATGCTGATACGTCTCAAACGTATCTATAATTTTTGATGCTCCATGCTTATTTTTACACCATTTGCTTATTGTTTCGTTACACTTCGTGGCATTTTATGCATTTTCTGGAACTAACCTGTTAACGAGATGCCACAGTGCCAGTTCCCTATTTTCTGCTATTTTTGTGTTTCAGAAAAGTTACACAGGAAATATTCTCGGAATTGGACGAAACAAAAGCCGAACATCCAGAAATTTACCGAAGCTTCCAGAGAACCAAAGAGGGGATGGAACAGAGCCAAGGGGTGGTCTCACCACCAGGGGGCGCGGCCCAGGGCCTGGCTACGCTGCCCTATGGTGAGCCCCACCTGGCCCACTTCTGACGCTGCCCCTTCGCCTCTAAAGACCCCCCGACGGAAAAAACCTAAACACCGGATCACTTTTCTAGAAACACATCGCGATCCGCCGCCGTCGTCGACCCGAGATCGGGAGGGTCCAGAAGCTCTTCCCGGCACCCTGCCGGAGAGGGGAATCGCCACCGGAGGTCTTCTTCATCGCCATGCTTGCCTCCGGCGCGATGAGTGAGTAGTCTACCTTGGACTATGGGTCTATAGCAGTAGCTAGATGGTTGTCTTCTCCACCATGTGCTTCATGTTTAGATCTCGTGAGCTGCCTTACATGATCGAGATCACCGTTATGTAATTCTACATATTGTGTTTGTTGGGATCCGATGAATATTGGTGTTATGATTGAGTTGATGTGCTGAATATTATCTTATGTTATCTCTATGTTGTTTATGATCTTGCATGCTCTCCGTTGTTAGTAGCTATCTTGGCCGAGTAGATACTAGTGACTCCAAGAGGGGGTATTTATGCTCGATAGTTGGGTTCATGCCTCTATTTAATCTGGGGGAGTGACAGAAACCTCTAAGGTTGTAGATGTGCTGTTGCCACTAGGGAGAAAACAACATTCTTATGTCCAAGGGCATATGCTTTGTTTATATTACACACTTTGCTTAATGCAGTTATCTGTTGTTCGCAACTTAATACTTGTGGGGTTCTCGGATTGATTCCCCATGGGTGGATTATTAGTCATAGATGCAGTTGGATGGCGGTCTATGTATCTTGTTGTAATGCCCAGAGTAAATCTCATAGTGATCCTCTCGACATATGCACGTTATCTTTATTCTATCAATTGTCCAACTGTAATTTGTTTACCCAGCATGTGTTATTTTATCTTATGGAGAGACACCACTAGTGAACTGTGGACCCCGGTCCTATTTCCTTTATATTGCTATCACCTGTTTACTTTACTCGCACTGTTTACTTTCTCGCATACTACTATTGCTTTCCACTCGATACGCTCATCCCTTTGTTTACAGCAAAACGGTGAGATTGACAACCTCATCGTAAGTTGGGAGCAAAGTATTTGGTTGTGTTGTGTGCAGGTTCCACGTTGCTGCTTGCAAAGCAAAGCCTGGACGAGGCGCCATATAAATTGTCTGGAGCTGTCGCGAAGCTAGCGGGCATCACCTTCAGACGTTTGGCTTTTTCCTGGATACAATTAAACCTTGGTTTCTTACTGAGGGAAAACTCGCTGCTGTACTCATCAAACCTTCCTTTTGGGGTTCCCAACTGGACGGTGATTTACACTATCACACACCGCCACAGCACTCAACAATAGATATGTAAGATAAATCCAAAGAGAAATCATAATCCTTGTCACTAATATTTATGGGAGAAGCAGCAAACTTAGCATCAGGAGATAACTTATATCTAACAACACGTCTTGCAAGAAGATCTCTAATAGCACCAGCATCACTAGTAGCATGAAATTCATTGATAAAAGCATCATCTAGCTCAATATAAGCCTCATCAAGATCGTCACTAGGGCATTCCCTAGACTCAGGTGAACTAGCAGGTGTAACGGTAGCGTTCTCCATTTGCTTAGTCCTAGCAATTGTAGCTTCTAAAAAGGAACCTAAGGAACCACTCTCATCAAGCATAGTAGAAGCATCATCAAAATTATCAGAAGCATTTTCAAACTCAGCAGAAGTAGTAGCATATGCATGCGGTGGTGTAAGCAACTTACTCATCATAGATGGTGAATCAAGAGCAAAAGAGGTGTTCAGAGTCGTATCTCTTCTTGTAGTGGATGGAAATATAGGAACTTTTCCATCACGAGGTTTACCCATGATGAATAGATTGCAGCGAACAATATGAATCCCAAGTGAACTTACAAATAAAGCTATGCTCCCCGGCAACGGCGCCAGAAAATAGTCTTGATGACCCACAAGTATAGGGAATCGCAACAGTCTTCGAGGGAAGTAAAATCCAAATTTATTGATTCGACACAAGGGGAGCCAAAGGATATTTATAAGCCTTAACAGATGAGTTGTCAATTTAGCTGCACCTGAGAACAGACTTGCTCGCAGCGGTTTATCAGTAGCAACAGTTTTATAGTGGTGATAGTAGTAAAATAGTAGCAACAATAATAAAGTAAAGACGGTAATAGTAACAATAGTAAACAGTAGGATTAAATACTGTAGGCATAGGGATGTATATACGGGCGTTGCATGGATAAGATAATTCATGTAATAATCAAGAGATGGGCAATTGCAGATAAATAATGATAAAGCATCCTAGTACTAAACAACCATAGGCATGTGTTCCGTAAATAGTCGTACGTGCTTGCAATGAGAAACTTGCACGACATCTTTTGTCCTACCAGCCTATTTGCAGCGGAGCCTCAAGGGAAACTACTGGTAATTAAGGTACTCATTTTAATAGAGTACCGAAGCAAAGCATTAACACACAGTGAACACATATGATCCTCACATCACAGCCATCCCCTCCGGTTATCCCAATTGCTGTCACTTTGGGGCCTCGGGTTTCGGACAACGATATGTGTATACAACTTGTAGGTAAGATCATAAACAACAAGTATCATCATAAAACAATAACAAGTTCAGATCTGAGATCATGGCACTCGGGCCCAAAGTGACAAGCATTAAGCACAACAAGTTGCAACAATGTCATAAGCACTAATAATAGATACTAGGCACCATGCCCTAACAATCTCATAGCAAATTACATGAATGATCTCATCCAATCCCTACCATCCCCTTCGCCTATAGTGGGAATTACTCACACATGGATGTGGGAATCATGGATGGTTGATGGAGAGACGTCGGTGATGATGGTGATGAAGATCTCCTCCAAATCCCCGTCCTGGCAGGGTGCCAGAACGGAGTTTCTGGTTCTGAATCGCGGTTTCTAATGGTGGCGGCGCAGTGGTAGTCTATCTGGAAAAAACGCCGAACCCCCGATAGTTTCAGGTCAAAGGGTATTTGTAGGCGGAAGGAGAGCTCGAGGAGACGGCTAGGGTGGCCTCTCCACACCCTGGCGCGGCCAGGCTTGGGCCGCGCCACCAGGTGGTGTGGTGGCCTCCCAGCCCCTCTTTGTCTCGTATTCTGGCTCCATGGGTCCTCTTGTAAAATAGGATTTTTGCAGTATTTTCTGGGATTTTTCCTGAAAGTTAGATTTCTGCACAAAAATAAGACACTAGGGCAATTCTGCTGAAAACAGCGTTAGTCCATGTTAGTTGTATTCAAAACACACAAATTAGAGGAGAAACAACATCAAAAGTGTTCGGGAAAGTAGATACGTTTTGGACGTATCACATAACACAGTACAAAGAAGAATACTTTTTTATAGAGTGACTGAAAACAAAAAATTATGTAAAATAATAAAAGGAACACTTCTAAAAACTAAACGAAATAGAAATTTAGAATTTTTTAAAATACAGAGCATGGTTTTAAAAGGAAAAAGGTAAAAGAAAAAAGAAAAAAGTGTGAAAGAGAGTACATGAAAACATAAAATGAAAACAGAAAGAGAAAACAAAAAAGAAACGAGAAGCATAGGTGAAAGAGAGAGAAGAATACATATTCTTGAGACTTGAGGGTTTCGGTTGCCTTTATTGATAAAAAAACAAAGGGATACAAGCGCCTTCTGGAGCCGTAACTAACCACACATTGCGACCCTGCTCATCAAGCACACTAAATTTAGCCAAACTATGGGCTCCTCTATTAGAGTCCTCTTCTTGTGGCCAAAGACTAGCTCTTCAAACTCACCTCTAGACTCTACTATCTCCTGAACAATATGAGCATAAACTCCTCTAGTACCATGCTGGTTCCAGATAACATTCTGACAGTCGCTCGCCATCCAAACTCGTCGAGCATAGAAGTCTTTCGCTAATGCAACACCTTCTCTGCACGCTAAGGCTTTGAGAGTCTCGGATTCTATTTTCCCCGGGTAAACGAGTGCTGATGCGCCCGTGAACTTGCCGGTGTCATCCCGCGCTACCGCTGCCACTGCACCCCTCCCGGTATTCTTGCTGACAGCCGCGTCCACGTTGATCTTGATCACTCCTTGTGGTGGAGGTATCCACGCCAGCCCAGGAGACGGAGTCACCAGCGCCGGTCTTTTGTGCTTCTTTCCCTCTGTCTCTCCCAGGTCCGAGCGGAACTGGTTCACAAAACAATGCACCGAGAGGGGACTCTGATAAATTTGTTCGTGTAGGGCCTTCCGTCTCGCGTGCCAGATTGACCATAGGGTCACAAAAACCCTAGTCCGCTCGTCATGCTTGAGCGTGGCAATCATTTGTGCCAGCCACGCTCTCGCGTCTTCCTCCTCCGAGCAATGGATGTGTTCGGTGATCTGTTCATCTTGTAACGCCCAGACACACCTCGGCATTGTGCATTCGATAAGGGCATGCCTCCATGAATCTCGTGCTCCACATAGCTGGCATCTATCATCGTCAGTCATATGCCTATGGTGGCGCACATCATTGGTTCGAAGCGATTGCTTCACCAACCTCCAGAGAAAGGTTTTTACCTTCGCCCAGACACGCGTTCGTCATAGCTCCGTCCACTGCTTCTCCAAAACAGCTCCGTTCGAGAGAGAAGAATACGTGAGAGAGAAACATATGCGCACACAAAACGAACGAAAATGGAAAACTCGTATGCATGGAACGGTGATGGGAACGAAAGCAGGTAAAAGTGCCGGCCTACAAACGAGCTGATACAGGGCCGTGTCGACAAATCCATTTAAGCAAGGAGATGGAGAGCTCGCGTTCCCCACTCCATTTAAGCAAGCAAGAAGTTTCTGAATCCCCCAAATTCAAACCGCAAATCCCTATACCCCGTCGACAAATCTCATCCATCCTAGCGTAGCCCGTGATGACGACCTCTGACGTAGTATATCCCATCAAGGGCAAGATGGAGGAGTTACCCAGCCATGGCGGGATCGAGGTCCTGGCGGAGAACCCCAGCTTGACTCGGTTTCGTCACAAGCGACTCCTTGCTTTCCTCCGGGGCCAACGCTACGGCGGTGCCTTCAACGCGTAAGTAAACGGACCCAATTGTTCAAAACTTTGTTCTTTTTGGCGGGGGAATTGTGACTCTGGTTAACACCACACTGATCCATGTACCGCAGGCTGTTGCATCAGGCGCGCGAGTAGTTCAGCTTGGAGCATACACTACAACAAAAACTGCTTGTAGCGGCACTTCTCTAGAGACACTTTTGATTTGCCTCTATAAAATTGTCAGATAATTATGTAGAGACACTTTCGTTGAGGAAGGGACACTTTTTATAGACACAAGGTAGAGTGTCTTAAATGTAGAGACACTAGTAGAGACATTTATCTCATAATTATCAAATGAGTGTTAAAAGGCATTGTATGAGACACTAGATAAGTGCCAAAAGAAATCATGTAGAGGCCTTTTTTAGGACACTTCATAAAGTGACCTTACATCATAGCTAGAGACACAGTTTGAGACACTATTTATATTGTGTAGAGGCATTTTCAGGCATGTAATACAGTCTAATAAGAATTTTCTAATGTGTATTAACAAGATGTTGTGTGAGGCTAAGTGGTTGGGTTAGTATGACCTTTAATTTACTTGAAGGTCTTGAGTTCAAGTATTGCTACTAATGCTTTTATAAATTATTTTTCTATATAAACAGTGACATAATGAATGTCTTTACTAATGCCTTACAGATGTATAGACATAAAGTGCCTCTATGAAATGTCCTATAATATATAGAGACATTATGAAAATATCTTTTAGTCCTAGGGACACTGCATGTAGTGACACTTATGTGACACCTGACCAAGTGCCTCTACTCTACTGTAGAGGCAATGATAATGTCTCTAGCTACCAAAAATAATGTCTCTACAGGCTATTTTTCTTGTAGTGATATGCAGCGGCTCGTGACGCAGGGCCTCTGGGAGGACGCTGCCGGGTACCTTGACGGCTTCCTTCCCGCCGGCCCGAGGAGCTTCGACGCCCAAGTCCTTCGCAACTTCGTCTTGACGCACCATTACATCGCCAGCTTCGTCGCCGGTGATGCCGCCGCCCTTTACGTTATCTTGAACGACGGCTGGATGCGCCATGTCACCTACGCCAAGCAAACCATCGAGCAGGTGGTTCCCCCTGTCATGACCCGCTCCGTGCTCTTCTTGGACGATGTCAGGTATATCCATCGATTTATCACTGACGAGCTATTTAATGCTCCATCTGTTCTGATAAGACATTTTGACAGTTCAATTTGAACCACCATTTCATGTGCGCACATTCTGCACGCTGGTTTCATCTAAAACGGTTCATCTGTGTGGTGTGTGTTAGGGCATGTATGGACTGGGCAGGAGTGAGGATGAGTGCAGCCTCTGCTCTCAACAGGTTGGTTTGGAAGACTCCTGAGCTGAATGTTGAGCTGACATTGCCTGCTGGCCACATGATGCCACATGACGTGCTCCCCTTTGGTGGTATTGGGTAATTTATCAACCTCAATCCTCACTTCCTCCTCGATCCATCTACCTTTAACTTTCCCATTTACCTTTGGTAGTTTGAGGCCGAGACATCGCATAAAGAAACAAGGGCCCCGGGTAAAATCAATTGCTGTGGCCAGGGTTATTCGAGGGAGGTATAACATAGTCATCTTTGAGATCGATTAAACTCTCATCTATTTTAGCTTTTTCTGAATCTATGGTCCCTTGCATTTTGCAGCCGGCGGTATATCAGACGCCTCAAGCAGTCAAGTTTTGGTACAATTAATATCCCCTTTACTGGCTTTATGTTTAAAAAATTGATCTTTCGAACATATTATTGGTTAGGTCGTAAGTTCACTCTAAATGTGCGCCAGTGAATAACGATGCATCTTTTCCAATGTGCAGAATCCTTTGACGAGGCAAAGGATTGGCTGTCCACTGTCGTTCGTAGAACCCCCCTCTGCGCTTCATGTTCTTTTGCGTTTGTCAAGTTTCCTGTTTTTGCATCACGCGTTGTCGTTGACTAGTTGTTGATTCTGGTAGCTTGAGAACACATGTTAGCTATTCATGATGTCATTTGATAATTTACTGCCAGCCATCACAATCACAGCAGATGTCTACTGTACAGTTTATTTTCAAAATTAATCACTTCTGGTTACGTGTATGTATACTCGGTCGCTACTGATAAACTTGTGTGATCTGCAGATAACAGTTTGCGAGGTGGTGTGCCTGTAGGGTGCTATGTAGTTCAACCAAGTGGGAAGGAAGGTAACTTCACATGTATTGCACGCCAAGTTGTTAGCTCAATGACTTATATATTGGGGACACATCTGCACATATATTTTATCAAGCAAACTTTTTCACCTGGGTGATCCTTGGAACTGAAGCTCTGTTGATAAAATATCTGCAGGATTTGAATGTAGAAACTTTTGTTGCATCACTTTGTAGTTATAATATTTGTTACCTTTGGAGTTCACTAGGTTTATGCTTGGACATTTCTGTATTGGCCTATGCTACTCTAATTTTCTGCCGTGCTACATTCTGTTACAATCCTTATTGTTTGGTTCCTATGCACATTATTTTCTCCTAAGATGTAAAAGTAATTTGAAAAGATCTAGCTGGTTACTCTTTTTACTGAAGAAAAAATCTTGTAAATAATCTAGCTGGGAAACTATGTTAATTAAGCTTTCCATCCAACAGCTTTGTCAAGTTTTGGTGTTGTTCTTTGCAATTTGCACCACTACCTGGGTACTTGCTACCATTTCTAACCAAGTCGTTGTAGGCGCTCTTGCTCTTCCAATCTGGAACCTGACAAGCTGTGCTGGAAGCTCTGGGGTCAAAGCAGGGACAAGTGCATGTAAGTTAATGAGCATCATCGAGAATTTTTATGCCAGTATAAATTCTCATCTGCTCAATTGATCCCCGATATGTTTATTTTTGAAAGATATCAAATGTTTAAGTCAAATTGTTATATGCATTTTAGCCATTTTCACATCGATATGTACATATTTCTATCTAAATGATACAACTATATTGCAGAGTAATTTTTAGTTGGCAGCGGTGCTCCTGCGGAACGAGTCGTCGACGGAACACGACACAACAGGAGCGGTGACGGGGTGCAAACCACGGTGGGAGCAGCAGCCGGTCGACCTGCGGGGTCGGCAGGGACTCTCGGCGGACAGTCGGTAGCAAAATAGGGCGTCGGCGTGATTTCTAGGGAGAGAGGAATAGTTGACATGGGAGAGGGGAGGAGCCAGGAGCAATTCTCTGTGTTGCTTGACTGAACTGATGCTTCATCGATTGAATACCCAATAACTTGCCACTCGGCACCCCTTGTAGATTCCACGTGAGTTCATCCTGATTGCCTTGTTTATGTACACATAGTAGCTAGGTTATTCAATTCTTTTTTTGGACAACATATACGTAAAAACTTGGTACAATCGTACCCCCTCTTTTATAAAATGTAGCGCGTCTTAGTTTTTTCAAAAGTCTAATGAGATAAAGTTTGATCAAATATGAAACGTCAAGCCAATATTATTAGAAGCATCATGCATGAGATATGTTTCATGTTTTATTTTTTTATCATTACATATTGTTATATTTTTCTACATGTTTGGGCAAGCTCTGGATTATTTAACATTTCAACAAACTAATAGTATCCACTATATTTTGGGAGAGAGGGAGTACAATGGTACCATGGGAAAGTATTATTTTTTCTATAATTTATGGTGGACGACTAGAAATCTCAATATGAGTCAAACGGTGTTGTCAGCAATGCAGAACCTCTTGTAAACTACGGCCTGTAACACATCATTTAGAAATGAAATTAATTTTGTTGTTTTCATGAATTAAAGATGAAAAAAATAGGGACAAATACAAAATGCTACTTGAAAATTTCAGTCGAGAAACTAGGAGAGATAAAGAGGCTAATCCTTACATGTCATGTCGAGGAACTAGAATGAAAGGAGTACCAGCCGTGACCGTGAGATGGTCATCTCGACATCGTAAGCATCATTCTACAAACGATGGCAATTTCAGGCGAGAAATTAAGAAAGAGACGAACAGTTCCATGATTTTTGCACATGATCGAAGACCATGTTGATTCCCTACTTACTCTGCTACTAGCATCAGCACTCACCTCCCCAGAATTCAGAAGTTACGAAGCCAAGCACAAATTGACTGAAAGCCTAGTGAGGATGTCAGCGAACTGAAGACAGTAAACTGCATTCTCCTGATCACAGTGGGACTCCGGCGACGGCCACCGCTCTAGCCCGCGCCCTGTTCACTCTGGGATGCCGGCGACGGCCACCACCCGCCCGCGCCCATCAGTGGGCGAAGGTGCCGTCTCGCCTGCGCACCTCCACCTTGAGCACGTGGTCCTCGCCGCGGCCGGCGTCGTCACCCCCGCGCAGAGCCCGGAAGAAGCAGGTGTCGCCGACGGCGAGCTGGTTGTCGACGCAGAACTGGTGCCACCCGTATCTGAGGGACGTGCGGGGCCTGCCAACCGTCCGGATGTTGTGCTTGAGGTTCACGGACCACGACTTCCCGCGCATCCGCAGCACCACCTTGCTCCTCTCCACGTACCGGTGCGCGACCTGGAACTCCGACGGCACGTTCTGCAGGGCGCCGGCCGACGAGCAGCGGAGGGAGTCAGTGACCAGGTAGCAGAGCACACGGGGTGGGACACTTGGCACATTCAGAAGTAGAACTGGAGCATGAAGAACGCACTCACCAGGTACTGCTTCTGCCTCGCGCACAAGTGGCATTGCCTCAGCATGACGGTGAACTGTGACGTCGGCCCGTCGTCGATGTCCATCTCCGCCGAGCCGCTGATGTTGCTTCCACTGTCGGTGCTGTTCTTGCTGCCTCTGTAGATGCTGTTCTTGCTGCCACTGTCGATGCTGCTCTCGCTGCCACTGTCGCTCTTGCTCTCACGGCCTGGAGAAAGGGAATCGTCTTCTTCTTTAACTGATGCAAGTTGCAACGGACGCGGTACTGGCGCCGTACTGGCGCTGTCGTCGTCGTCCTGCTTGTAGTGCCTGCGGCACATGGTTCCGTCGAACACCTTCACGGTGAGCACCGCGTCGCAGCAGTAGTTGAAGACAAGGAAGTTTCCGAGACCCAGGTCGTGATCGCGAGCGAATCGCTCCCAGCCACGCTCGAGGAACATACGGCCTTCGCCATCGAACACCACCTCCACGTCCCACAGCCGTCGCCCTCCTCCGGCCTCCCGCACCTTCACTTCTCGGGGCTCGCGGCCGTCGAGCATGCTCGCAAACTTTTCAGGGAGCCTCTGCAGCAAGGGTGAAGCGGTGATTGAAACCGATCAAACAATAGGAAGCAGAGTGATAAAGAGATGGGTGAAACACAACGGGAGATGTATTGTTTACCAGTTTCCTCAAGCCGCCTTCAAGTATGATCTGGAAGAACTCCAAATCTGCCAAGTCGTCCATTTCCAGTTATCTCTGCATATACCTTAGACAGTGAGGATTATATGTTCTGCAAGAAATATCTAGAACACAAGCAACACAAAGGTACTCCATATCCCCCTTTTGTACTGTATAATCCTCATACTTTCCTTGGTTACGTGATTCGAATTTTGAGAGAGGAAAGAGCAAGAAAGACATGTCCGTGTTGTGTTAGTGATGTACCTTCTAGCTCGTACTGCATTTTTCTAGTTTCGATCAATTGTCGGTGAAGCAGCGAAGATCAAGGGGAAGAACAAATGCCCCACTTTTTGCCCAATCGCAGGCATGTATCTTATACTCTAAAAATCAACTTTTCCCTGGATTCAACCCTTAAGTCCTCATTTGATCTCTCAAAAGCTCTAACTCCAAATCACTATACAAAATCCGATTCAACTTCACATGAAAAAAGAACAACAGATGGTATACCATGACCATGGCATCGCCATGTTTACTGCTCTGTGCTCAGCTCACCTTGGCTGATGGAAGCGTCGTGGAGAATGATGTGAGTGGTGCCGGCGGTGGTGGCCTCCTCCCTCTGGACGATAGACATCAAGCGGTGAGGCTGGAGTTGGTAGGCAGGGGTGGTTGCACTGCCGCTGCCGTGCAGCCTCAGTTTGGGCGCTGGGATGGTGAGCTGCAGAGCGGATGTAAAGAAGAGCCAGTTTGAGGAAGAAAGGTACTGCCGCAGTGATCACCTCTACCATGTTCCATTTTTGGGCTGTGGGTTTACTCCGGGATGGCAAGTTCAGAGAGGCGCATGTGAAGCGTGTTGACTACAAATGTGTAATCTGTGCTAGTGTCGTGCAGTATGACAGGATCCGATGGGATATCTTCTCTTGCCTTCTGGACGAGTTAAAACCTTCACTTTTTCTTGACTTCCTCGAGCTTAAGTAATATGAAATATTATAGTTAAATAAGTAAAACATTATCTAGTTGAGGTAAATATAAGTGCTCGAATTTCATCATGAACACTATGTCCATTTCCACAAGAGATAATATAAGGAGAATCACACATTTTTGCAATAATGATTAGTTATTAGTAGGCTGGTGGAAGGAATAATCACAAGAAATCTGAGAATTATCCGGTTTAACGAGGGTAAAATTAGTCTAAAATCCACTCATCTTATGCCATAATTTTTACTTTGATTGTATTGAAGCACATGCAATTCGAAATTCTATTAAGCATGCTTCTGTGATACCACTAGCTGGGTACATTTTTGCAACCTGCAAGCTTGACCTCTGTTAGTGTAACTTACACTTCGCCCTTTCAGTTCATGACATGTGATGTTTATAATAGTTCTGTCTGTATGGTAGATTAGAGGTAAAGAATCTCATTTGTTAAGCTAGATGGCTTCAAATTTTTCTAGGGCTTCAACTGGTAGTTGCATGTTCTTCTTAAAAAAGTTGCTCTCCTTGTTAGTTAGTAACTGATATTTATAAATCTTTATTACAATTTTACCAAAAAAATTATGCTAGGCGGCACAACAACGACAGGGCATGCATTTCAGTATCTGGTATTCACGGACATGACATTGTCGTTCTTCCTTGTAGAAGGCATGTTTACTATTTCCGCCAAATTTTGAAGACACCATGATACTTGCATTATTGTTTTTCATTCTCGACTAGAGATCTTTTGAATGGTGCATCATATATTCATGTGTATGAATTTGTTGCGGTGTTGTTTGAAAATAGTAAATATGATGTGTTATCTAATATAAAGCTGGTGCATGCATCACCTAAACATTTTATTTGTGCTGATCAATAAATTTGCAAAGTGCTTTTTTTCACTCGGCAGGGTTTTGGCAAATGTTATTAGATTCTGCCTCATTTTAGAAATAACACTAAACAAACTTGGTGAATCATCTTCCCACCACACATCAAATTGTTTAAACAAAAATGCCAACTCGATACATGAAGTTGTTTCGAATATGTGCACTGTAGTCACGAACTTATGCAAATCATGAATTCTGGGTCACAAATTTTCCAGGACGAGCTTTTGGCCAGTCGATGATGGCATCCGATCCGTTAGTTTGCTGACATGGCTGACCATTGTTTTGCAAATTACCGCCTAAATTTTTTTTCTTATAATTTTATGGTCCTTTGATCCTGCCATGTGCCACGAAAAACACTGGGCAAATACATATTTACATAATGACTACCACTCGCACTCGGAAAACACTTATCTGCCGACCGACCAAATATTTGCCAGTGTATTCGGCCATTCGACGAGTACCATGCGCACTCGGGAATTACCAGAATATGGTAGCATGAGTTTTTTTGCGAAACACTATACAACGCAAACACTAACAAATATGTACATACATTCAACTCTATGTACGCATGCATGCACACTCTACTCCTATAAGTGTCTATGAAGACTAAGTCTAAAAACTGATCTGGCGGATCTTGAAATTGATGAAGTCACCATGAATGCCTCGCTGTCAATAGGAACATCACCTTCCACTGAAAGAATATTTCACTTTTTTATAAGACACCAAAGTGTCAAACCTGTGGTTTGATTTCTGGTGGGCTTGGGGTGCCACTACCCTCCTTACCATCCAGCCAGAGGTTAGACACCAATATTTCACAATGTGACAATAAATGCAACAACGAAGAATAAATACCAGACCAATGAGGCACACATATTTTACAAGGTGACAGTAATTGTATCCATGAAGAATAAATAGCAGACCATTGCTTAATTGTATCCAGCATATTTGTATCAATATATGTATTTACCAATAAACTAGTTACAACGACAACAATTTATCTACCGTCATTTGTCCCTATGGATGAAACTTGCCCTTGTACCACTCAATAAGAAGGATAGTGAAAAGAGCGAAAACAAGGACGCCCAAAAGGAATAACAGAAACCCGAACTCAATGCGACGTTAGGCCGGTGGCGCACCGGCGGCGTCGTGGATTTTTCCATCACGAAGATGGAGATGCAAATAAGCGAGATACCGACGAAGCCCAAAAGGCACGTCATTGCCCACCTGTTGTACTCCTCGGGTTCCGCCACCAGCTTCTCTTGCTCCTGCCCGTCGTCGGCCACAGAGTATACGCTTTCACGCCGCCTCCCCGTCCGGCCGGCCTCTCGATGGTCTGGAAAGTCAGTTACTCCGTATTTGTTTGTTGGAATTCATCTATACCGGCTAGCTGAATATCACTTTTTATGTCATCCCATATTTTGCAGTCAGATGCCCCTAGTAAGGCTTTGTTCGTTTCACCCCACCCCCGCCGGGATCGGGCTGCAATACCCGTGGATCGGCCGGGATCAGACACACTGGGGTTTTATCCCTGCCCCATCTGATTGCGTGCTCGGTTAAACCCTGTGGGGATTCTACCCCGCTCGATTCCCCCCAAACCCCCTGGTTTCACCGGGTTAAAAATACACTCCCTCACCCTCGTGGATGGAATCCCGAAACGGTACGAAGAAAAGACAGACGAAAATCGAGAGCTCGTCCCTCTCGCGACAGCGGCGGCTGCTATGGGGACGGAGGGGAGGGCGGTGGTGGCTATGGGGACGAATTGGACGGCGGCGGCGGGGACAATGGGGACGGAGGAGGCTAAGAGGAGGGCGGCTGTGCAAGCAACAGAAGGAGGAGCTCCCCTAGTCTCCTTGCGCCCTCGACGGTGACGCCGCCATGGAACCCAGAAGCTCTAGATCTCCAGACTCCAGCAGCTCGAACTGGATCCTCCAGATCTCCGGCAGCTCGAGATCTCCCGCAGCTCTCCCTCCCCTTCTTAATTACCGCATGTTCTACCTGCTGCTGCTTGTGGTGAGGGGATTAACCGAACGACAAGTAGAAGAACGGGGAATCTGGGAGATGAATTCGTGGGGATTGGGGTGATTATTGGGGTTCACCCAATACCTGAGGCTGCGTTCGGTTCGATTTGTTAGCTCCCCGAGGAGGTCTGCACCCGGGCGGGAATAGAGTTAATTCCTTGTTGTCACTTTTTTCCACCCCTGAGACTCACGATGCTTTCGTTTCGTACGGGATTGCGTCCACGAGTTATGAGAGGATGTTTTAATCCACCACGGATTGAACGGGCTTGGGAGGGATTAGATCGGGGTGAGTTCCACGCCGGGCGTAGCCGAACACGGGGTTGTGGGTGGGCCGGGATTTAATCACAGCGACATTAACCCACGCGGTTTGACCGGTGTTAGATCGTATTCCCCGCGGGACTGTGGGGCCAACCGAACGCAGCCTTGAAGGAGTTAGATACACTAAGGGATCTAATCCCCTACAAACCAAACAAGGCCTAAAGGTGCCGTGAAACATCTTTCTTTTTTATTTTTGCGGGGAAACGTCTTCCATATCTCGCAAGCCGCAAAGCGTACACATGCATGCGCGCGTAATTAACGTCGGATCGATCCTTCTAATGAACTTGCACAGCTAGCTACTCCATCCGTTCCAATTAAATCGACGCGAGGGAGGCTGACTCTAGCGAGAACATGCGTCGATTATAACGGAACTGAGGTAGTAGTAGGTTTTTTTGATAAAGCGCAGCTAGCTATTCGATCCACCCGCAACATGGCCATATCATATGCCCATATGTCATATGTGACATACTCCCTCCTTTCACAAATACTTTGTGTTCTGAGTTTGGTTAAAGTCAAACTTTCTGAAATTTGACTAAATATCTATGAAAAAATACAAACATTTAGAATATAAAAACTATTGCATTAGAATCTCCTCAAAGCATATTTTCATATTATGTCTATTTGGGATTATGAATATTGATTCTTTTTCCTCAATTTTTAGTCAAAATTTACAAAATTTGACTTTAACTAAACTCAGAACGCGAACTAAATAAAAAAGAGGGAGTATGCTCGTGGGCTCATGGCTGTTTGAGTTTGCTGGGGATTACCGGCAAGGTGTTGCCTGGAGCACGCGGTCTTGCGTCTGCCTCACGGGAGGACGGAGGTGCCGGAGTTTTCACGGGAGGACGATGGTGTACAGACCATAGTGATGGCTCTCCACTAGATGTTGCCCTCAATGAATGCAATGAGTCCATTCTCTTCTGAGAAGAATATTCCAGTCATTGTCAATCTAAATATCTGGTTGTGGCCATTTGTACAACTACCAATTATCATATGATTTATATATAATTATGTTTTGAGACCCTATATTTGATGTTGAACACATCGATATTGTGCATTATTATCAAAAGGAAGCCTTGTGTATTGAACTTACCCGTGATGAGTCATGTACTCATGTGTTGCTTTTCAAGTAATTCTAATAAACTGTTCTATCAAAACATCAAATACTGGCCACTTGGAAAAAATTGATGCCGACCATGGATTTATTTAAAAATAAGGAGAGTGGAAAATAAAAATGAAACACAAAGTTTCCCAGCCATCAACAGAAGCTTGCTCGTGGTAGCAGCAATCTCGTTTGGAGAAAATAGCTTCAACCATGCTTCCTCCGTCCTGGGTTTATTAGTTTGAGACAGGGGAAATAACGGATGGAATACTGGCCATGATATCACAGAAAACAAATCACCATCTTCTTTACCCGATGCTTAATTAAATTACACGGGCGAGATAACCGTGCCAATTCTTAATTGAATGCTCATCATCAAACCTGCACTTTATTGGATAGGCAACCAAAGTGCATGCATAACATCACATAATTAAATAGGATGTTCTGATTTCCCATACCAGACGTCTGGATTTCCCGCGTGCTCCCGCCCTTACCTCTTTTCCCTCCTCAAAATTCAAACTAAATCTAGAAAATCTACACTTCCGGTGGCTCTATAAATACAAGGCCAGTGTCACCAAGCCGCGTATAGTTAGCACGTGAATTGTGATTTGGATCTTGGACGAGGACGAGGAGTGGAGTGGTCGATTCGGGGTGACGGAGAAACAACCACTCTCATCGTTGATTCAGTCAGGTAATCCTCGTGCGTACTACTAAGTGCCATCGGTTCTCTCAGATGCATGAGAGATGTATAAGCGCCTATGAATTCTGGTATGCAGGCACTTCTTCTACCGATTTGCTATTGCAGTGGTACTTTGGGACTCGTGTATTTGGAGAGATGAAGGAGCGTTTTCATTGCCGCGCCGTCAGGTAATCCTCTATTTTTTTTTGAAGAACCGACAACAACAGTTCGCACCGCGGCAGCAGACGCCAGCACACCGTGAGCCAGCTGTGTGCGCGCGTGCGTGGCTGCTCTAAAGGGAATAATAGAAACCCGAGCTCAAACACGACGTTAGGCCGGCGGCGCACCGTCGTCGTGGATTTCTCGGATTGATCCACCGACGTCAAACCCGAGCCAGATGGAGACTGAAAGGATCGATAGTCTAACTTAGAGGGGGTGAATAGGTTTTCATAAAGTTTACTTCTCTTTTTCATTAGTTTTAGGCTTTGCGGAATATAGGTGTGTGCCTAACAACTAGATGAACAACCTATATGATGCAATGCAAGGTACTTCAAGCACGAAGGCTATCACAAAGGTAAATATGCAAGTAAAGTGACTCAGATAGAAATAACCGAGGCACATAAGACGAAGATGTATCCAGATGTTCACTCCCTTAGGGCTCGTTTGGATGCAGCGGATCCCCTCGGGATCCACGACTTTTCCCTAGTTGGAGAAACCACGGGCTGAATTAGCCCGGGACAGACCTGCCTGGCAATTTGGTTGTCGACGAGGGGTAGGATCCCTGCCCTTTCCCTACCCTTCCCTGGGCGAGACTTCCGCGTCTCCAGAGGTCAGGAAGGATTCCCCCGGCTCTGTCGCGACGAGAGACGATGACGATGCGCTGCGGTCCTCCACCTTCCTCCAGCGTTGACCCGGCATCCAGCGACTGTCAGCGATGCCATCCCGATCTCGCACTTGCTATCCAAACTCACGTGGGGATCTCCCCCGTGGGAGAGGGGATCCGCTGTACTCATGGAATTTCTCCCCAAGGTGATTAGAACCCTGGGATACTCTCTCCTCTTAACCAAATTAGCCCTTAGGGGGAGCTAGTCACCGTTGGAGAGGTGTGAGTTCCCACGAAGGGTACCCAAACGCCACGGAAGCTCACCTTCTTCTCCTTGAGCCTCCTCCACGAAGTGGGAGCCCAATCACTCGTGGTAGACCTTAGGGTGGTCTCCAAACCCTCGCAAGCTTTCCACAGGATGAATCACAAGCCAAATGCCTCCGAGCGACCCTACCCACCTAGGGTTTCCCACGAACCCAAGAGTAACAAGAAATACTCGATGAACACAAGGGGGGATGAAATTTGGCTTGGTAGAAACATAGATCGGGGTCTCCTCTATCTTTCTACCAAAGGAATTTGGATTTGGTTGGGTAGAATGGGACATCTGATACGTCTCCAACGTATCTATAATTTTTGATGCTCCATGCTTGTTTTTACACCATTTGCCTAATGTTTCGTTACACTTCGTGGCACTTTTATGCATTTTCTGGAACTAACCTATTAACAAGTTGCCACAGTGCCAGTTCCCTGTTTTCTACTGTTTTTGTGTTTCAGAAGTGATACACAGGAAATATTCTCGGAATTGGACGAAACAAGTTCCTGAAGTCTTATTTTACCCGGAAGCTTCCAGAGATCCGAAGGAGAGTAGGAGGGGGGTCACCAGGGCCCCACACGCAGGGCTGGCGTGGCAAGGGACTGGGCCGCGCCACCCTGGCGTGAGGGCACCCGGCCCCTCCTCTGACATCGCCCCTTCGCCTATAAAGACCCCCCGACGGAAAAAACCTAAGTACCCGATCACTTTTCCAGAACACATCACGATCCGCCGCCGCCGTCGACCCGAAGATCGGGAGGGTCTAGAAGCTCTTCCTGGCACCCTGCCGGAGAGGGGAATCGCCACCGGAGGTCTTCTTCATCGCCATGCTTGCCTCCGGAGCGATGAGTGAGTAGTCTACCTTGGACCATGGGTCCATAACAGTAGCTAGATGGTTGTCTTCTCCACCATGTGCTTCATGTTTAGATCTCATGAGCTGCCCTACATGATTGAGATCACCGTTATGTAATTCTACATGTTTGGTTTGTTGGGATCCGATGAATATTGGTGTTTATGATTGAGTTGTTGTACTGAATATTATCTTTTGTTATCTCTATGTTGTTTATGATCTTGCATGCTCTCCGTTGTTAGTAGCTATCTTGGCCGAGTAGTTGCTAGTGACTCCAAGAAGGGGTATTTATGCTCAATAGTGGGTTCATGCCTCTATTTAACCTGGGGGAGTGACAGAAACCTCTAAGGTTGTAGATGTGCTGTTGCTACTAGGGAGAAAACAACATTCATATGCTCAAGGGCATATGCTTTGTTTATATTACACACTTTGCTTAATGCAATTATCCGTTGTTCGCAACTTAATACTCATGGGGTGTTCGGACGATATCCCCGTGAGTGGATTATTAGTCATAGATGCAGTTGGATGGCGGTCTATGTATTTTGTTGTAATGCCCAGAGTAAATCTCATAGTGATCTTCTTGACATATCACGTTTATCTTTATTCTATCAATTGCCCAACTGTAATTTGTTTACCCAGCATGTGTTATTTATCTTATGGAGAGACACCACTAGTGAACTGTGGACCCCGGTCCTATTTTCATCATATTGCTATCACCTGTTTACTTTACTCGCACTGTTTACTTTATTCGCATACTCTATTGTTTTCCACTCGATACGCTCATAACCTTTGTTTCAAGCAAACCGGTGAGATTGACAACCTCATCGCAAGTTGGGAACGAAGTACTTGGTTGTGTTGTGTGCAGGTTTCGCGTTGCAGCTAGCAAGCAAAGCTTGGACGAGGCGCCATATATAAATTGTCCGAAGCTGTCGCAAACTAGCAAGCATCACCTTCAGTCGTTTGTCTCTCCTCTCCAAGAATGATTAAACCTTGGTTTCTTAACTGAGGGAAAACTAGCTGCTATACTCATCATACCTTCCTCTTGGGGTTCCCAACGGGCTGGTTATTCACCACGCACAAGAACCGTCTGCTACGCGTCAACTTGGCACCAGCAGCCTCTTTTCTGGTGCCGTTGCCGGGGACTAAAGAAGAATACCTCCAAAGAAAGAAGAAGAAGCTCCCATGTCAACTACACGCCAGCAAGTCTTTTCTGGCGCCATTGCCGGGGAGGAAGTAGAAGACTTCTGCGAGGGGAGTTTTCGCACGCACATCCTTTACTTTGTTTTATTGTTTTGCTTTACTTTATTTATTTTACCTGCATCGTTTTATATCAAAAACCCAAAAAATTTAGAATCCTTGGTAGTTGTTTTTACTTGTTTACTTTCGTTTTGCTGAAATGGCCAATCCCGAAAACACCAAGTTGTGTGACTTTACTAGCACAAACAATAGTGATTTTATCTGCACTCCTATTGCACCACCTGCTCCTACTGCAAACTTTTATGAGATTAAGCCTGCTTTGTTGAACCTTGTTATGAAAGAGCAATTCTCTGGTGCTAGTACTGAAGATGCTGCAGCTCATCTCAACAATTTTCTTGAGCTATGTGAGATGCAGAAATATAAGGATGTAGAAAGTGATATCATTAAGCTCAAGTTGTTTCCTTTTTTTTTGAGAGGAAAAGCTAAAGATTGGTTGCTGTCTTTGACTAAGAATAGTATTGATTCATGGGCTAAGTGTAAGGATGCTTTTATTGGTAGATACTATCCTCCTGCTAAGATTATATCCTTGCGTAGCAATATTATGAAATTTACTCAGTTTGATAATGAACATGTTGCTCAAGCTTGGGAAAGAATGAAATCTATGATAAAGAATTGCCCCACTCATGGACTGACTACTTGGATGATTGTCGAAACTTTTTATGCAGGACTAAATTTTTCTTTGAGGAAGCTACTTGATTCAGCTGCTGGAGGCACTTTTATGTCCCTTACCTTGGGCGCCGCAACAAAGCTACTTGACAACATGATGGTAAATTATTCTGAATGGCACACCGAGAGAGCTCCACAAGGTAAGAAGGTAAATTCTGTTGAGGAAACCTCTTCCTTGAATGATAAGATTGATACCATTATGGCTATGCTTGCTAATGATAGGACTCATGTTGATCCTAATAATGTTCCTTTAGCCTCTCTGGTTGCTCAAGAAGAGCATGTTGATGTGAATTTCATTAGAAATAATAATTTTAACAACAATGCTTATAGGAACAATTTTGCTAGTAACAATTATAGGCCGTATCCTTCTACCAATGGTAATGGTTATGGTAACTCTTATGGTAATTCCTACAACAACACTAGGGCCGCACCCTCCGAGCTTGAGGTAATGCTCAAGGATTTCATCGGTAAGCAAACTGCTTTTAACAAGTCTGTTGAGGAAAAGTTAGGCAAAATTGATATTCTTGCTTCTAAAGTTGATAGCCTTGCTCATGATGTTGAAATTCTGAAATTAAAAGTGTTGCCTAATGATGTGAAAGAGAACAATGTTTTTGCTACCGCTAATGCTATTCAAGTTGGAATTGATGAAAATATTAGATTGTTAGCGGAATTGCATGCCAGGTGGGAAAGAGAAGATGAGATGGCTAGAGAGATGAAGGTATGTACCATTACTACCTCTAATGATGTTGCTCCTAATGCTAGCAATCCTCTTACTTTGATTGGTGTAGATAAAACTCCCACTCCTTGTGTTAAAAAGCCTAAAACTGCCAAAACTTTTTCTCAAAAGAGTGCTGGAATTTTTCGGAGTGTGGGAGATGATAGCTCTATTTCTTTTAATGATTTTGATATTGATGGCTGCAATATATCTGAAGTTATTTTGTTCTTGCAAAAGCTTGCTTTGACTCCCAATGCTAGTTCTTTAAATATTGCTTTTCTAAGCATATTACCAATGCTCTCATGAAAATTAGGGATGAAAAGTTGAAGCAAAAAGCTTATGTTCCCAAGAAGTTAGAAGATGGTTGGGAACCCATCATTGATATGCATGTTAATGGTTATGATTGCCATGCTTTATGTGATCTAGGTGCTAGTATTTCTATCATGCCTAGAAAGATTTATGACATGCTTGATTTACCACCGCTTGAAAAGTGTTATTTTGATGTTCCTATTGCTGATGTTGCTAAGAAGAAACCTTTGGGACGGATTAATGATGTTCTTATTGTGGTTAACAATAACCTTGTTCCCGTTGATTTTCTTGTTATGGACGTTGAATGCCATGCTTCATGTCCTATTATTTTGGGAAGACCCTTTCTTCGAACTGTAGGTGCTATCATTGATATGAGGGAAGGCACTATCAAATATCAATTCCCACTAAAGAAAGGTATGGAACACTTCCCTAGGAAAAGAAAGAAATTACTTTTTGACTCTATTCTTAGAGCAAATTATGAGCTTGATGCTTCATCACTTGATGTTACTTGATTCGCAATTTTCTGCGCCTAGCTCAAAGGCGTTAAAGAAAAGCACTCTTGGGAGATAACCCAATGTTTTTATTTTCAGTACTTTTTCTTTTATTTGAGTCTTGGAAGTCATTACTACTGTAATGACCGCTCCTTATCTTGTTTATTTCATTTTTGTGCCAAGAGAAGCCTCTAATTCGAGTGAGGTAAAGATTTGGGGATGTTGCTGTCCTGAAACTGTTTTTGGTGCAGCACCGTAAAAATTCGTATAAATTCTCTGTATATCTTTTGGGCCTGAAATTTCTTGTGCATATGCCCCAGGTTATATCCAAACTTTTGTTAGTTGAACACTTTTTGATTTGAGCAAAAGAAAACCCCTCAAAAAATTCGACCTTTGTCAGCTGTTCAGTTTTGACAGATTTCTGCCAATATTTGTGTTTGCCACTTTATCGCTTTCTTTTGAGTTCTTTTGATCACGGAACTTTTGGAGAAGTTGCTACAGTAGTATTTGCTATATATGTGGTGGTTTTGAGTTGAAACCTGAAGCAAAAGAGGATTGATTATATGTTATGCTTGCACTAATGTTGCTAATAGAATTGTGTTTAGTTTTGTATGAAGGAAGTTTTCAAGTGTAGGGATTGGAGAATGATGAGATGAGTTGAAGAATGGACAAAAGCTCAAGCTTGGGGATGCCCATGCATCACCCCAAGAAATATCCAAGAAGTACAAGCGTCAAAGCTTAGGGATGCCCCCGAGGCACCCCTTCTTCATCGGCAAAAATCAGGTCACCTTTCAAAATACTATATTTTTATTGCTTCATGCACTATGTGTTTTTCTTGGAGCATCAGTTGTTTTAGTTTTTCCTAGTTAGTTTAGTTTGTTTGTTTGCTGCAATAAATGGTTGGACCCCAACAAATTTCTTTTGGAGGAGATGTACTCGTTTTCATTTGCAAAGAACACTCCATTTTTCATTCTTACAATTTCACCGGGTGTTCTTCTTTTTCTGCTACTGCTTTTGGTTTTCATTTTCGCCTTCATCAAGGTGTATTTTTGCCTCTGATCTTTATTGGTTTTCATCAAAATAGGTGTCTATAAAAATTTCAAATGGTGTTGGAAAAGAGAAAAAGCTTTGTGCAAAATAGTGGTACAAGAAGGAGCTTGTGTAGACTGCGGCTTAGGCTTTTTCATGTCATGCTTGATGTCTTTTTGATGGTATGATTAGTGGTTTTTCTGTAGCATGACTTGTCTCAAATAACTGAGATTGCTTAATGAGCCTTTGAAAAAATCATGCGTTGTTTTTATTGAATGGAAGCATTATTTTGGTTTTCTCCTTGATGCTTTATTTGGGTTGACTTGGCGCATGCTCACACATGTTAGACTCTTACAAAGTCGCCAATAGCCTCTATGATTATTTAGTTTTTGACTTTTGATGCCATCTTATGCTTCTTTTAATGTCGCTTTGTCGCTTTGCATGATTATGGCCATTATTGCTCTCTTAGTTGGTCGCTCCCAGTCTTTTGCTAGCCCTCGCCTTGTACTGAGTATGAGCTCTACTCGTGCATCCAACTCCTAAAAGCCAAAGTTTTCCAAAGTGTCCACCATACATACCTACTAGCAATTTGCTATTCCAAGTAAATTTGACTTGCTTTTATTTTCTCTTCAAATTAAACTCTTACCAGTGTTATGCGAAATTCGGTCAGCAAAGCTCTCACGAACCGGAAGGCACACTTTACTTTTTCCTGTTCTTAAAAATTTGACATTGTGGTCTCTTATGTTGAGTTGTTATGTTTGCAAGTTGTAAGTTAGAGACTAGCCCAGCCATGTAGTCATGGGCAAGCTTTCAACATTGCACTTCTTATTTGAGTTGATATCGTGATCTTTTGTTTATGGATGCCCGCGGTGTGAAATGAATTGGGAATCTTGTGGGGATCATGGAGTTTGTATATGTGTTAGGGAAACGCCGGGCCGCTAATCTAAGCCATGCATAATTCATGGTGGAAATTTGCAGCATACCCATGGTGAACATTCGACGACGCATCTCACAAAAAGCTAAACAAATGGCAAATAAAAGAGATGTCGAGGTGTTCATTGTCTGCTTGTCCTGTCATTTTGATGTGGGCTTGTTCCATGTCATCGGGCACGGAGGTACCCCATTGGCGGTTCTCAATGATATGCATATATTTACAATGACAAGAGCCTTGCTTGGGACTCTAAGCGTGCGTTTGGTTGGTGACCAAAACGAGGATGGGATGGGATGATCCTCGTTTTACCTGCGTTTGGTTGTAAATTAGGTGGATGGTATGATCCACCAACAGGGAATATTCCCTAGAAAAGATGGATCAAGTGATCCGCCAAAAACGGTCGGACCACCCCATCCCACTTTTTCTAATCGCTGCGTCTCTACTAATGCTTCTCTCCCTTCTCGATAAACTATTCCTTTCCACCAGGAAGCCGCCGCCGCATCTTCACTTCGCCCTTCCCGTCGCCGGTGTGGCCAAGATCCGCCGCCACCACACCTTTCGAGCCGCGCCGCGGCCGGCGAGTCCGCCTCCTCTGTGTGCTCCAGGCGTCCAGGGGAAGGTCAGAGAGCCCCCTCGGTGCGCTCGTGGAGACGACCGGCGAGCCTGCTCATCCATGCGTTCAGGGACGGTCGACATGCCCCCTCGTTCTTGCGCTCGAGAGACGGCCGACGCCCTCCCAGTGCACCACCCCCGACAGGCTCTTCCTCACCCCAGACACTCCATGGAGATCCCCACGCTGAAGTAGATTCCCCATGTTCCGTTAAGCTAATTGCAATTAACCACATGGTTATCTGTCTCTGCTAATTGCAATTATGCTAATCAGATTTCATCCCATCCCTCAAATCCTATGAACCAAACAAAATATGGGATCACTCAAATGTAGACCATCCCATCCACAAAATCTGGGCCATCCCATCCTATACACGTTGGTCCATCAACCAAACACACGCTAAGTAAAGTAGCATGGGGTTTGGGTACTCGTATTCACGGGACACGAGGTTTTCAACTTATGATTTGTCAAGCATATGCATCATAATTGTTCTCGCATTAACTTTAACCATTCAAGATGCTTATGATGGGGGCAATGAGAGCTCAAAGCCAGTAAGTACCATAATTTTTGAAGGTTATAAAACATGCAATCACTGCTTCCCTCTGCGAAGGGCCTTTCTTTTACTTTTATGTTGAGTCACCACCTTCTATCTTTATGCACCATTAAGACGGCCCAGGAAAAGAAGGACCGCCCCATGACCCTCTGCGGCGCGGCCACCATCATGTCCCGAAAGGGCTCGGACTTCCCCAAGGTGGAACTCCTGGAATCTTGCAAGAAGTGGCAGAAAAGCTTCTTCTACGTCAAGAACACCACCGACGAGGATCTGCTCAACCTACCGCCATTTGTGGACGAGCCACCCTTGGCTATGACGAACTGGACCTACAACCCGAAGAACTCGGTGATGCCGGTGAATGCGCTTCACCGGGTTAAGGGCGAGCTCCTGGATGCCGGTCTTACTCCTCAAGACCTGGTGGCCTGCTATATAAGCCGGCGCGTCTCCCCTCTGCAGCGCCGGTCGCACAAGATCTGCCAGATGAGCGGGCCAATGGACCCCACCCGGCACTCCACACACGAGCTGACTCCGGCCGACATTCTGCGCCGGATTAAGGATGTCTGCAAGTCCTCTCAGGCCACTTTTGCCTGGGGGCTAGAACCATACAGCCGGGATAGGCCCGCCCCAACGGTAAACCATCTTATCCGATACATAAAGTCCATGTCCGGCACATAGATACTTAAGCCGACACATGTCTATTTGCCGACACATATCATATTGATCCGACATACCTCTTCCACCGGCATATTTCCTTGTCTGAATACTTGACTTTGCTGTTTATACAGAAATTCAGCTTCCAAACCATGGAGAACTCCCGGATCAAGATCGCGGCGGACCGCACCGTTGCGGATGTTGAAGATCCGGATCATTGGGATAAGCTTCCCAGGAGCACCCGTGCTGCAGCTGCCATGGGTAAGGGCTCTTCATCCCGGCATTATACTCAAGACCGGAGTGAGATTGATTCTGACGAGGAGATCCTGCTGTACTATGACCCGATGCCACTTGCATACGCCTTTCCAGAAACACCTATTGCTCACGAGTTTGCAATGCCGTCCTCAGCTATCCCGGACGATATGGTTATCGACGCCGCCCCTCTGAACCAGGGACCTCCTTCCACCGGCGGACGTGCCGGCCGGAAGCGAGGTGTGAAGCCCCCGTCCGACATACCTCAGAGGTCGAAAAGGCAGAAGGTCGGCGTGCCAAAACAGAAGAAACAGAGGCCTGTTGCCTCGGGGTAAATTTCCTTTTCTTTGCATTTCCTCCGACATATCTCTTGTTTGTATTACTGACTTGGTGTTTTCTCTCTTTCAGTGCTCCTCTTGAGCCGGAACAAGCTTCTGGCTTGAGCGGCGACCCGAAGGTTACCAAGCCCGCTGCCCCTGCTACCTCCGACATTCCCTCTGCCAGTCACACGAGCTCCCCGGCGCCGGCATCCTCGCCTGCGCCCGACAAGACCTCCTCCCCGGCGAAGGACGTTCCTCCGCCGGAACAAGACACCTCTGCCCCCGACGTCCACATGGACTCGGGGGCTCAACAGGAACCTCCGGCTCCTGATGTCCACATGGACACAGGAGCCCACCAAGAAGTACCAGACTCCGGCGCGCCCACCGGCGACGCCGGCACAACTGAAAACGCCGGAGCAGACATCAAGGGTAAAGGCCCTTTAGTGCCGGAAGTCCGGACTATTCCGGATCCTGCCTCTGCTGGCCAAGATGCACCGGCCGCGCCGGAACAGCCCGCACCCGAGACTCCTTCAGCTGACAAGACCCCAGCACCGGCCAAGACCACTGCACCGGCCAAGACCACTGCACCGGCCAAGTCCACTGCCCCGGCCAAGTCCACTGCCCCGGCCAAGACCACTGCACCGGCCCAGACCGGCACGTTGAAGATTCAGCCGGCCAAGTCCGGCACACCATCTGCCGCAACTGCTCCTCCTAAGGCAGCGTCCCGGACCAGCTCTGCTCTGGCCCTGCATCTTGGCAGGGCAGCAGCCCGGCCGGGGTACCGGACCAGCTTCTTCGACACCCCAGAACTCGAGGGCCTCGTCCCTCTTGCGACGAAAAGTGATCAGAGCCTCGGCTCTCTTAAGGAGCAGTGCATCAAATGGAACGACGCCAGCAACATGGACACTGCGGACTCAAGGAGCAAGAAGCTGGCCGAAGCCAAGACCAGTGGCGACCCAAGCGACTTCCTGGCAGCGAAGCCCATACCGATCGCCAGCGAGCTCCTCAGCATCCAGCAAAGACTTCACAAGTTGGCCTCTGCCACCAACGTAAGTCCTCTCTATTCACGCACATATCCCCAGTCCCCGAAAATGTCGGCTGTCCGGGATATGGACATCCGGGATTTTCTCATAGTCCTTTAGCTAGCTTCTTTTGAATTAACTGCCGACATATGAGCTCGATCCGAGCTTCAAATCCTAGTCACCGAGGGCCGGGATAGGTGCGCAGCACCTGTGCCGGGTCTTTAACAATTTCACATCTCTATTATCTTTCAAATCCTCTTGACCGGGATATAAGCTCGATTCGAGCTTCAAATCCTAGTCACCGAGAGCCGGGATAGGTGCGCAGCACCTGTGCCGGGTCTTTAAAAGAATGATCACTTGATAAAATCTTCACTTTAATTATCATGTCAAATTTCTCTGCTGACATTTCAAATCCCGGCATTTTTGCAGCGCATGAACAACACCCGGGCCGACATGTTCCATGAGTTGGTGTGCGAGCACCGGAAGCTATCTGACGCACACAGCAAGCTTCAGCAGGAGCTGTCCCAGAAAGGTAATCTTTGCCGACATACTGCTGTATGCCGGATATCTTTCCTCTCTTTACTTTGCAATGCTTACTCTTGCCGACACGTAACCTTGTGCCGACATTCTTCAGCTGGTGCCGAAGCGCAAGTCACCGAGCTTCTCAAGAGGGTGAAAGAGCTTACTGGTATGCCGGATCCTGCTGTTACCCGGATAGCTACTTTATACTTCAAATCCTTTACTCTTTGTCACTGTTTTCTTTCTTCAAATCCTTTTAACTTGAAATCTTTGCAGATGAGAAGGCTGCACTGGAGGCACGCCACCAGGATTGTGTGTCCTCGGTGGATGTGGCCAAGCAACTGGACGACCGGGATGCCGGTCACAAGGCCGAGGTTGAGCAGTTGAAGGGCCGGATCACCGAGCTGCTGGACGAAAAGGAACAGAGGGAGGGCCTACTGAAGAAAACCCAGACCCTGCTTGTTACCTCCGAGACTGATGCCTCCAACGCCCACGCTGAACTGGATAGCCTGAAGGAGCAGGCCACCAAATGGGAGGTTACAGTTGCACAGCTGAATGCCGACCTTGCCCGTAAGCTTCAAATCCTTTCCCCTTTTATCCTTCCCGACATAGTGTAATCTTTTTCGGCATAGCATCTATGCCGACATATTTTCCTTTTGCTAACATTGTTTCTATTCTGCAGGCATGTTTCCCGCTTCCGTCGCTGACGTTGAGAGGGCTTTGCAGTTGGACCGAGAAAACCGGGGTGTTCCGGTTGACTCGCCCAACTGGGACATGTCGGAGCAGCTGCTGGCCCTGCAGTCCCGGAAGGAGGCCATGACCCTTTACACTGAAGAGCTCTTCTACGGCGCCCAGGAGGCATTCTCTGCCCTCTGGCCAGGACAAAGGACTCCCACTGACCCGGTTGACCTCGGCAACGACCTGCAGCTTGCCAAGGTTCGCCTCCGGGAGTGGCGAGATTCCGGCGCGAGGGTTGGAGCTGACGAAGCCCTCAGCTACTTCTTGTCTTGGTATGAAAAGGCAGACTTGGAGACTTTGCGCACCGTGCGCGAAGGATCCATCTGGACCACGGATCCGGATCATATCCGTCGCCGCAAGGAGTTGGCCCATAGTTATGTGGACTATGCCGACACCGACAAATTCGTCCGGGACATCCGCGAGCCGGAGAAGAATGACGATGCCGGGACATCTGCTGCTGCTGAGGGTTCCGACTCCAGCCAAGATGAAGATGAAGCTGAGGAAGCCGACACTGAAGCTCCGGAACAGGCATCTGCCCCGGGCGGAGGCGACGGCTCCATTCCATCTGCTGGGTCCGGCACACCTGAGGCCGACATCTCGACTGCTACTGCTCCACCTGCTGGCGGCCCCGCGTCTGCCCCTTGAATCTTTGCACCAAAAACACTTTAAGCTTTATCAGATCCCCGGTATGCCGGGTGCAGTTGTAATATACACGTTTAATTTCCTTTGGTTTGCTTCCTGAACAAGTTTTATCTTGGTTTGCTTGTTACTAATGCCGGATCATCTTTTGGCTAAGTCACCGAGTTGTTTTCCTGTTTCCTCAATTTCACAACCTTGGCTGCTTGTCTACCTCAATTGGCTTTCGACGTATGAGTCTCAAGGTTGCTTCCTCGAACATATAGTACTTTAACTTTGAGACTTAGACTTCAAATCATCCGACACTTTAAATTTTAACTTTAGCTTTAACGAAAATGTCGGTTCGCTTGCTTTGTATTTCCTTAGCCGTTTTCCATGTGTAGACAATCTCCGGCATCTACTCTTGCTAGCCATGAAGCTGGGTTTCGGACAGCAGCTGAGTCGAAGAGTGGCCTTTGGTGCCGACACATTACTAGGCCGACATAGGAAACATTCAAATAAAGCCAGCCGGCATATAACAAAAAACTGTAAATAAACAACAAATATACCTCAGAGCTAGTTACCCGGCTTCTTCGGGATGCCGGTATTTCATTCATTAGTCTTGTGCCGGCACAACACGCCGGCATACAAAGGAAAATATGGAAATACATACATTGTGTTGCTCAGGAGTAAAAGGGGCGCAGTAGAGCTATGTTCCATGGCCTCTTGGTTTCTTCTCCGGACCTGTCCGCCTTATTCTTCTTGGGGTCCTGCGCATCTATAAGATAATAGGCATCATTGTGCAGAGCTCTGCTCACAATGAATGGCCCCTCCCATGGAGGAGTTAACTTATGCCGGCCTTCTGTTCCTTGCTTTAGCCGGAGTACTAGATCTCCCTCTTGAAATCTCCTTGGATTTACCTTCTGCGCATGATAGCGTCTGAGGTTCTGCTGATATACTGCTGTTCTTGACAGAGTTATTTCCCTTGCTTCCTCTAGCAGATCAACATCATTTTCTCTGGCTTCTTTAGCCTCTTCCTCAGTATATAGCACTATTCTTGGTGCATCATGTATTACATCTGTTGGAAGCACAGCTTCTGCTCCATACACCAGGAAAAAAGGTGTGTAGCCTGTTGATCTATTCGGAGTTGTTCTTAAACTCCACAGCACTACTGGCAGCTCATCTAGCCAACATCCCGGAGTTTTCTCCAGGGGCTCTATCAGCCGGGGTTTTATGCCGGATAATACTAGCCCATTCGATCTCTCTACTTGGCCATTGGCACAAGGGTGGGCAACCGACGCAACGTCCAGCCGGATTCCCACCTCCTCACAAAATCTGGCAAATGGCCCTTGGGCAAAGTTTGACCCATTGTCAGTGATGATGCTATGAGGAACACCATATCTCAAGATTATATCCTTTAAGAATTTCACTGCTGTGTGACCATCACACTTGCTTATGGGCTTCACTTCAATCCACTTGGTGAACTTGTCCACCATGACCAGGATATGGGTCATTTTCCCTCTGGCCGGCTTAAAAGCCCCGACCATATCCAGGCCCCAAACAGCAAAGGGCCAGGTTATTGGGATAGTTTTCAGGGCAGATGCCGGCTGATGAATCTGGTGGGCATATCTTTGACACCCATTACATTTCCGGACCAAGTTTTCTGCCTCTTGCAGTGCCGTTGGCCAATAAAAGCCATGCCGGAATACCTTTGCCACCAATGCCCTGGACGAAGCATGGTGACCACACTCCCCCTGGTGAATTTCCCGGAGCATCTCCAGACCCTCCGCAGATTCGACACATCTCTGCAATACTCCGGTGGTACTTCTCTTGTATATTTCTTTGTTGATGATGGTATACGCTTTGGATCTCCTTATAACCCGGCGGGCCTCGGTTTCATCCGCCGGCACTTGACCATCCACCATGAAGTTCATGATAGGACGTGCCCATGAGGGCACTTCCCTGACAGTGAACACTGCCTGATCTATTTCCATCATTTCGACCGACACATAATCGATCTTCATGGGCTGCGAAGTCCCCGGGACTGAAGAATCAGTCCCCGGGTATGCCGGAGCAGTCCCCGGGTATACCGGCACAACCTCTTGGCACATTTTACCCTTGCCTTTAGTTTTGCTCCGGAATACTGTACTAACAGCATATGCCGGCCCAGTCCCCGGGACTGAGGAAACAGTCCCCGGGTTATCCGTCTTGGCTCCGGCATCTATCTCCATTGGAACTGCTTCGTCTGGACCTGGCGGGACATAAATGGAGGATGACTCCGGCGAGGGTTTGATCGATGGCTTCCTCAGATGCTCCAGCGAAATGCCGGGCGGGATTGAATCTCGGGAAGACCCCAGCTTGGATAATGCATCGGCTGCATCGTTCTGAGCCCGGAGAACGTGCCGGAACTCACAACCTTCAAAGTAACCACTTAACTGCTGCACTAGGAAACGGTATGATGCCATGTTAGCATCATGCGCGTCCCATATGCCGGAACACTGCTGAATCACTAAGTCAGAATCCCCGAAGCACATAATCCGGCGAATTCCTATGTCCTTAGACACCTTCAGGCCATGCACAAGTGCCTCATATTCCGCCACATTATTTGATGCTGCAAAGTGAATCTGCAGGACGTATCTCAGCTGGTCATTCTTTGGTGAACTGAGAACTATGCCGGCACCCAAGCCATGGATTGTCTTGGACCCATCGAAATGCATCCTCCAATAATTGGCATCTGGCAATGGTGGCTCATACTGTATCTCGGCCCAGTCAATAAAGAAATCAGCCAAGACCTGGGACTTGATTGTATCCCTCTTATCGTACTGCGGTGTATATGGTGAAAGCTCTATTGCCCACTTTGCTATCCGGCCGCTGGCATCTTTGTTGCCTATAATTTCCGAGATAGGGGCCTCGGCCACTACCCGGATTGGATGCTCTTGGAAGTAATGCTTGAGCTTCTTGGCCGCCATATAGACACCATAGGTCATCTTCTGATAGTGGGGGTAATTTTGCTTTGAGGTGGAGAGGACTTCACTCAGATAATATACCGGCCGCTGCACGGTTTTGCCTCCTTCCTCTCGCTCTACTACCACCACAGCACTGACAACTCGGTTGGTTGCCGCTATATAGAGCAACATTGGCTCCCGGGGCATCGGAGACGCTAATACCGGCGCTGTTGACAACAACTGTTTCAATTCCTGGAAAGCTGCATCTGCTTGCGTTGTCCAGACAAATGTGTCGGACTTTTTCATCAACTGATATAACGGCAGAGCTTTCTCTCCCAGCCGGCTTATGAAGCGACTCAGGGATGCGAGGCACCCAGTGAACTTCTGTACTTCCCTCAAATCTGTCGGCGGCTTCATCCTTTCTATGGCACGAATCTTGCCGGGATTCACCTCAATACCCCGGCTGGAAACAAGGAAACCGAGCAACTTGCCCGCCGGCACACCAAAGGTGCACTTAGCCGGATTCAACTTCATCCGGAATCTCCTCAGGTTCCCAAAGGTTTCCCGGAGATCATCTATGAGAGTCTTGCTCTCCTTGGTTTTTATGACGATATCATCGACATATACCTGCACATTTTTATCTATGTGATCGTGCAAACACTTTTGCATACACCTTTGGTAAGTTGCGCCGGCATTTCTTAAACCGAACGGCATAGTGAGATAGCAATAAGCCCCGTACGGGGTAATAAAGGATGTCTTTATTTGATCTGGCTCAAACAAGGGGATCTGGTGGAAACCAGAATAGGCATCTACGAATGATAACAGTTCACATCCGGCTGTGGAATCAATCACTTGATCGATCCGAGGCAGCGGGAATGGATCTTTAGGACATGCCTTATTCAAGTTGGTGTAATCAACACACATCCGCCATACTTTCACTATGGCGGGCTCGTCTTTCTTCTTTTCCACCAAAACCGGATTAGACACCCAATCCGGATGAAGTACTTCCTTGATAAAGCCAGAGGCTAAGAGCCTGGCCACTTCCTCCCATATGGCTTTCCTTCTATCGCCGGCATTCCGCCGGAGCGGCTGCTTCACTGGCTTAGCATCGGGTCTCACGTGCAATGCGTGCTCAGCCAGCTCCCTCGGCACACCTTGCAGGTCCGAAGTAGACCATGCAAAGATATCCCGATTCTCACGGAGGAAGCTGATGAGCTCGCTTTCCTATTTGGGATCCAAACTTGCCCCAACCAGGGCATGGCGCTCCGGGAAAGCTTCATCCAGAGGCACCTTTTTGACTTCCTTACTCACTTGAAAAGAAACGCTGCCACCGGGATTTGTCATGCCCGGCATATATTTACCGGCCACGACCGTCTCAGCAATCTCCACTGCTCGCTTGAGCCTCTTTCTCTCCTCTGCAATGATCAGAGTCTCGGCCAGATTGGATCTGGCGGTGGCACATGCCATCGAACGCTTGTAATCACCAATGATGGTGATCACTCCTTTGGGTCCCGGCATCTTCATCTTCAGATACGCAACATGCGTAGAGGACATGAATTTTGCCAGTGCCGGTCTACCCAGCAAAGCATGGTAGGGGCTCTCCAGATCAACCACCTCGAACATGAGGTTTTCCACCCTGCAGTTATCCCGGCTGCCAAACATCACATCCATCCTGATCTTGCCCATTGGCGCACACGAAAGTCCCGACACAATGCCGTGGAACGTGGTCTTGCTCGGTTCCAGCATATTTTCCTTGATTCCCAGCTTCTCCATCGTATCCCGATACATGATGTTGATGCTGCTTCCATTATCAATGAGGACCTTGCTGAATCTTACGTTATTAGCCGGCCCGACGAATGTCGGATCCATCACCAGAGCATATCCGCCGGGATTTGGCATGATCCGGGGATGATCTGCCCTGTCCCAACCAACAGCCTGGTCAGACCAGTACATCAGCTTTGGCACAGCCGACATAACGGCATTCACCTCCAGACTCCGGCGGTACAAGATCTGCTTGTCTGTCCTCTCGGTCTCAAAGACCATATAGCTCTGATCATACTCCTTGTACTCATTCCGGCCCGCTCCTGGGCCTCCGGCGTTATGTTCCGGATTATAGCTCTGGTCAACTTGATTTACGCCGGCATTTCCGGCGTTGCTCTGATTCCCAGGATTAACCGGCCTAGGTGGGACTGCAATCGTATTGGCCCCTGTCAACGGCGATGGAGCTGCTGGGACAGAGGGTCTAGCCGGTCCCTAGGGACCTGCACGACCTGCTAATATGTCGTCCAGCCACGAACAGTTCCTTGTCAAATGGTTTGCCGGCTTTCCCGGCTGGAATGTGTGGAACACACAAGGCTTGTCCATGGCAAGACCCACTGTATACTTCGGCCACTGCTTCTTCTGGCCGGCGGCTCCGCCGGCATTCTTGTTGGTCCAGACATTCTTCTTCTGGAACGTCTGTGCTTGCTGCTGCGGCTGCTGCTGAGGCTGCTGATAGTTCTCATATCTCGGACGCTGGCTACTGCCGGCGCCCCCTTGCTCTTCCTCCACAGCTGCAACTTGTGCTGCCCCATACCGGTGATCCGGCCTTTCCTCTCTTCTCTTGTTCCGGTTATCAGTGCGATAATATTGCCCTGATCTTCCGGCATTGCTGGTGTTCCCCTGGGTTTGCCCCTGTCCTTGTGAATCGAGACTGGGCTGCTTGGGATCTCCCAGAGCATAACTATCAGCGATCTTGATTGTTTCAGCCAGCGTGGCCGGCATTTGCCTCTGAAGCTTTTGCCACAGCATGGTGCCATGTTGGCACCCATGAGCGAACCACATGATGGCCTGCTGCTCATTGATTCCTTCGCAGGAATTGCGCAACGTGCACCACCTGGTCAGATAGTCACGGTCAGTCTCATTCACTCCTTGCCGGCAGTTAGCCAGCTGCTGCGGACGGTTGGGCCTCTTGTATGTACTGGTAAAGTTCGACACAAACTGCTCTTCGAAATCAATCCAGCCGTTGATACTCCCGGCCGGCAAATTATTCAGCCATATCCTGGCTGGACCTTCCAACATCTGCGGCACATATCGTACCGCCCATCTGAGGTTTCCTCCGGTGATGTTCACCGCTGTGGAGTAATCCTCCAACCAATCTTCCGGCTTTGTACTGCCATTATATGTCCTCGCGCCACGCGCGAGCTGGAAGAAGTAAGGCACCGGCTCCCCCATAATCCGGGGTCCGAAACACATAGGGCCCGGAGCTCCTTGTCTCTCCACCAACTCTGATTGGTGGATCTTGTCCAGCTTGAAACGTGCATCATTGGCTTCCAAGGACCGAGGTCCAAGCCGGGATGCTATTGGGCCTGCGATCATCTGCTGCTGCTGCTCCGGCTGATGCTGCTCACTATGCCGGCCTTGCTGGTGCTGCTGCTGATATCCCGCCCTGGCAAGGGCGGAATTGCCGTCATCCTCTCGATGTCCCGGATGAGCTGCACCCTGCTGCTGCGCTGCACCTCCGACGCCCTGTTGCTGACGCCGGGCTGCACTGTTACTCCGGCCACCACCGGCCGCGCCTGCTTCATGCCCGGCCGGCACACTCTGGCCGGGCTTCTTGCTGCCGACATACTTGTCCGCTTGGCCGACATTCTTCTGCACCACCGCCTGCTTTCCGGCGGCAGCCGGATCGTACACCTGGATCTGCTTGTCCCGGCGGCCAGAGGTCACACTTCCGGCACGCCGGGCGCTAGGATGCGGGGACGAGGCCTGGCCCCTCGACCTCGCACCGGCACCTCCCGCCGACACAATGTACTGGGACGCCCCGGCACCCGGGTTTGCCTTCTTAAAGGCCTCCTGCTGCTTTGTAGCTTCAGACAAAAGTTGGTTAAGCCGGGCTTGCTGCTCACGCAGTGCTTCGCCGGATAAACAAGATAAATCCTTAGCTACCTCGGCCGCCGCTCTAAGGTTCTTTACTGGCGAACTATAGACTACCTTAGGCACAGTACTAGTTGCGGTATGACTCTTATCTCTAGCATCTTTTCCTATCTCAGCATTAAGATTTCTGCCTCTAGTTTTAACCTCTTCTATCCGGCTAGGCCGGATTACTACAGGAGTAAAACCATGGGCTGCCTCATACTCACGGAGTTGCCGGTTAAACCGTTCGCGCTCCTGGTTCATAGCCAGGGCCTCGTCGACGAGGGCCTGACGAGATCCCTCCAGGACCTCCCTTGTCTGCTCCGGATCAACGCCGGATCGCACCGGCTCGAGAAGCCGGTCGATGATGGGAAGAAGAACCTCGCCCCTAGCCGGCACACCGGAAGTGCCGGCCAGGTTCTCCGCACGCTCCAACGGAGGACGCGCCGACCTCTTGACCTTCGGCGGCTCCGGAGGAGAAGCTCCGGCCGCTGCTGCTTTGCCGGCATCTTCCGCCGGCGGCACGGATGTGCTGGCCATCATCACCTCAGCCGACTCTACTGAGCGAGCGCTACGCCCAGCGTGAGCCAGCCGATGTGACGGAGGATCCGACGCCACCAGCACCTCCTTCCTGCAAATTCTCTCAGTCCCCACGTACACCTCGTGGGAACCGAAAGACATAATCCGGCCATCCCTGGGGAACGGCCGGCCACCGAGACAACCGGCGTTGTCACTGACGAAACTGAGCGAGCCTAGCCTCTGGACGAGGCCAGAGACCACGCGCACTCCCGAAGCTGCTATCACAGACCCCGTCCGAATGAACACTCCGCCCAGCATATCGATCTGCCCCACGGTGGGCGCCAAATGTCGTCGTGGTGAAACAACATATGCCATAGGATGGCTTAAATGGGGGCCGAACTAGATGCTGGAGGATTCGGGAGAGGGGAACGAGCTAAAAAGCACGACAGAAAGAGACACTGATCTACCCAGGTTCGGGGCTCTTGTAAGGAGATAACACCCCTACTCCTGCTCTACTGATTGTATATATGGGTCGATGTAGTACACCACAATGGTGCTTCCAAGCTCTCTGCTAGAGAAGGAAGATGAACTGCTAAGTGTAGGAGTACAGTGTGACCAATCTACCTTCAACCTTTCAACCTTCTTCTAGCGACCAACCCTTTACCAGGGCTCCCTATGCCACCTTATATAGTGGTGGCCAGGGTTACAACGGTCATAGAAGACCAGGAGACACCAACTACACTCCAAACAGGACTTACTGTCGAGGGCAGACGCCCACGACTTTCTCCCTGATTGCTCTCGATGGGACTCCCCTTGCTGTACCTTGTACCTCTTGAACTGTGGCCTTACCTCTGTGCGGTAAGCTCGTACTTGTGCACAGTGAGGGTAGGTAACCTCCACTGTGCACCCTGCCATCTTACTCTGCTACCATGCTTGGATGTTTTCTTCCTTGATTGTAGGGATGTGACACCTTGGTTGACTTAAGTATCCCGGATATGACCGTTGGCCATACCCAGGACTTATATGCCGGACCAACGACCTACGAGGGTCGGGTAATCCGGCCTCCCCTGCTCCTGCACAACACACAAAATGGTTAGGCCGGCATATCTAAGTATATGCCGGCACACTTTTATAAGTATTCCGGCTATGCCGGCATATCCAAGTATCAGCCGGGATACACATTATATGCCGGCCTGGCCGATGCACTTATATTCCGGCCAGGCCCTTCCTCGATAACCCGGCATAAAGTCAATCATAGACCTTGTGTCTTTCTACTCTCTTGACCCTACCGGGGGTCATCCCCCCGACAGGGGGGGCCACCAGGGCCCCACACGCAGGGCTGGCACGGCTAGGGCCTGGGCCACGCCACCCTGGCGTGAGGGCACCTGGCCCCTCCTTTGACATCGCCCCTTCGCCTATAAAGACCCCCCGACGAAAAAACCTAAGTACCCGATCACTTTTCCAGAACACATCGCGATCCGTCGCCGCCGTCGACCCGAAGATCGGGAGGGTCCAGAAGCTCTTCCCGGCACCCTGCCGGAGAGGGGAATCGCCACCGGAGGTCTTCTTCATCGCCATGCTTGCCTCTGGAGCGATGAGTGAGTAGTCTACCTTGGACCATGGGTCCATAGCAGTAGCTAGATGGTTGTCTTCTCCACCATGTGCTTCATGTTTAGATCTCATGAGCTGCCCTACATGATTGAGATCACCGTTATGTAATTCTACATGTTTGGTTTGTTGGGATCCGATGAATATTGGTGTTTATGATTGAGTTGTTGTACTGAATATTATCTTTTGTTATCTCTATGTTGTTTATGATCTTGCATGCTCTCCGTTGTTAGTAGCTATCTTGGCCGAGTAGTTGCTAGTGACTCCAAGAGGGGGTATTTATGCTCGATAGTGGGTTCATGCCTCTATTTAACCTGGGGGAGTGACAGAAACCTCTAAGGTTGTAGATGTGCTATTGCTACTAGGGAGAAAATAACATTCATATGCTCAAGGGCATATGCTTTGTTTACATTACACACTTTGCTTAATGCAATTATCCGTTGTTCGCAACTTAATACTCATGGGGTGTTCGGACGATATCCCCGTGAGTGGATTATTAGTCATAGATGCAGTTGGATGGCGGTCTATGTATTTTGTTGTAATGCCCAGAGTAAATCTCATAGTGATCTTCTTGACATATCACGTTTATCTTTATTCTATCAATTGCCCAATTGTAATTTGTTTACCCAGCATGTGTTATTTATCTTATGGAGAGACACCACTAGTGAACTGTGGACCCCGGTCCTATTTCCATCATATTGCTATCACCTATTTACTTTACTCGCACTGTTTACTTTATTCGCATACTCTATTGTTTTCCACTCGATACGCTCATAACCTTTGTTTCAAGCAAACCGGTGAGATTGACAACCTCATCGCAAGTTGGGAACGAAGTACTTGGTTGTGTTGTGTGAAGGTTTTGCATTGCAGCTAGCAAGCAAAGCTTGGACGAGGCGCCATATATAAATTGTCCGAAGCTGTCGCAAACTAGCAAGCATCACCTTCAGTCGTTTGTCTCTCCTCTCCAAGAATGATTAAACCTTGGTTTCTTAACTGAGGGAAAACTAGCTGCTATACTCATCATACCTTCCTCTTGGGGTTCCCAACGGGCTGGTTATTCACCACGCACAAGGACCGTCTGCTACGCGTCAACTTGGCACCAGCAACATCCTCTAGCTTGGTGAGCTCATTAATGGAGGAGAGAGAGAAGGCAATGATATGATTTGAATGGCAACCTTATCCTCTCAAGGTAGGTGAAGGAGTATTTATAGTCTAGGTGGAGAGAGAGCCGTTGGGAGGAGGAATTCTGCGCCTAGCCGGTGCAAAGTCTGTTGGGGTTCGGTGCAAATAACAAAAAATTTATTCCCTACGGAACCCCGAATTGCCCAGATCTATCTATCTAGTAATGTTGTAACGATTAACAGAGACTCGAACATATACCCTCGTAGACCAATCGCGGGGATTACGTCCCCGCACAGGCGTTGATGATGAAGCTGACGTAGCCGACCTCAAGGTCGTGAAGAACTCGATGTATCAACGCCATGGCGCCTCGCGCCATGACGCCAGTGCGACGGCACTGGTGCACCAACATAGTGCCGCACGTGCAGTACCCCATAGTACTCGCACAGGTACGGCGCACCAAGACTCCTTCCAGATCCAGTCTAGCAGAGCAGCCGAAAAAGAAGTGTTTGGACTGGGAATCCGGCAGCCTAATGACGTTCGATATGAGGAGAATCCTCTAACCCGCTGGCACGACTCCAAATGCAGGAGCTGAGCCAGAGGGAAAGACGAAGAGAGGTGGTGAATAGGAGAGAGGAGAGGAGAGCTCTTCTAGGAACTCCTTCAATCCACTTGTGTCAAACTCTCCTCTAGGGGTCCCTTTATATAGGTGGAGGATGAGACACATCTCATCCAACTAGCAATATGGGACTAAAGGGAGGGGCATATGGCGCCATGGGGCAGCCATAGGCTGGCCAGCCACCCCATGGGCCCCATTTGGCCATGGCCAAGCCCTAGGGCGCCCCCTTCCCCTTATCCAAAAAAGGGGGGCGCCTAGGCCTTATTGGGATCCCCTCCGGTAGGAGCCCATTAAGGTGGGCTGCCTTTATAATTAAATAAATAAGTCTTTTAATATTAATTCCATTAATTAACATTATTTACTTATTATTTAATTCCTATAGATCTGAAACTCCTTTCGGCACCCTCCGAACAACTTTTGGATCTCCACGGAACTTTTCCAGTTTCCTCCTATCAACTCCTTGACAATTCCAGAAAACATCTTAATGTCATCACACCCTTATTTTGAGTTACCCTACTGCTCGGGAATGTTCCAGAAATTACCGAGACTCCTCTCCGGTAAATGATTATCAATCGGATCTAGACATCTGTGATGATCCCTATGTATTCCCACGAAGGAACTTTGTCGTTAGTGCAAACGTCAATGTCCTATTCCTTTTGCTTCTGCGATACTTGCAATATCAGAGACTTGATCGTCGGCATATCCATACCTAGTTAAATCTCGTTACCAACATTGCTTATTTACTTGTTCCCGTGATGTTCCATCCCCGTGACCTAGTCACATGTTGCAACATCAGATGTTTTTCACCGAGTGGGCCCAGAGTATCTTCCATCATGCGGATGAGCGGATCCCGCTCTTGATGCATTCGCCTCTACCTACCCCATTGGAAACCCAAGAGACACCTTTTCAGTCACCCAGTTACGTGATGACGATTGATGCAATCAAAGCCTCTTCCGGAAGTATTGATTATGATATGATCTCATGGTCTAAGGATTAGGTCACAACATTTCTTATTATTGTAACATAAACATCATGACATGGTCGTGTTACATAATAATGTTGGGTATGTCCATCATGGTATTTACACAATGGCATGAACCTCATTGTCAATTGACGCATTTGTCACATGATCCGGAGACTGATCATCAGTTGACAAATAAGCTAGTATAGAGGTTCTTCTAGGGACTCTGGTTGACGAGGGGTTAACTCGACAAATGTCCTAGATGAAGGTCTTAGGATCGGGGAGATAGGGCGTTGGATGAACTCGAAGGTAAAATCAGTCAAACAAGGTGGTTATCGAAAGTAAACGTGGGTGTAAACCTGGGTTGCTTTTAATCTATCCCACACCGTCCCCTCCTGGCCCATATATATAGGTGGCCAGTTCTCGAGGATCAGGTGGGATCCGATACAGATTACAATATCGATATACGACATGAACTCGTATTTTGACTAGTATTACAATTGGGCCTAGCTAAACGGGCCTCAGGGGTACTCAACTGACGGGCTCTATTATCTATACCCTTGTAAGTAGCCCCCGAGATTCTACCAGAATTGCAGATTCGGGTTGAATCTCAGATCTTAAATTCTTCGACTTGATCAATATTTGACTTCGTCAGATCTTCAAATCTTCGACTTATCTTTTTATTATAATGTCTCACAAGGGGTTTTGATGAACAAGCCTGACAACTCTGACGGATCAAGAGGCCAGTTAACTGCCAGAATAGATACTTGTCACCTACTTCAAATTCAATCCCCTTGGACTTGAATTCGGGAAATCGGTCAAACTCATTCTTTTGCTGCATTTAGGACTTACAAAGAATGAATCCCAGTGGTTCTCAGGGTACCTAGTGCGTCCACCAGGATTTTTCTTCGCGTCATAGACACGGATACGTACTAGCAGAGCGCATCCATGTGCGTATACCGGGCCACACAGGACGGATCCTGGGGTCTTATCTTCATGATATATTTCAACCACGGCATTCAAGTTTTGTCGCGATGACGCAACTCGAGGATCATATTTCACAGCCTTGTTTGACTGTTTCAATGTACAAAACATTCGAATTATCCTTTACAACTCTCATAAATAGCTCCCGATGGGAGTAATCGATGTTTTATTTTGTCAACAATGCAGTCGAAGCTCATTTCTGATGAAATACAACGGATTTCACAAAAAACATTTGTGCACCAACCAGCTCTTTATTTATTAGCTTCAGCTCTGCTCCTTTCCATCGACTTCCTTCTATCGGGTGCGCGACAGCGCTCCCGATGGGAGTAGCCCCCGAGGCTATAGCCGAATTTTGTCGGGTATAGGCTCAAAAACTATAAACGTACATGTGCCTTATACTCTTGTCTTTCGATATTTGTCGACATATCTCGCCCTTCTGGTAATTCTTCTTTTCTTTTTTGCATGACTTAAGCCCCCGAGTCCAAAATGAGGTATGCTGTGCTTCTTGATAGATAACTTCTTCTCTCTTTGTTTTTCCTCGTACCTTCTCTTTTGACACGTTGAACTTTCTTTTATCGTCTGCGCTGGGCAGCATATAAGAGCCTGTAACTATATGTTGGACTATACCCTTGTAAAGGCCCATTAGTGCATACTTATAAATAAAGCACGTCTAGCGAGGGTAAAAACCCTAATCCAGTCATTAGCTTCTCCTTCCGCCGCATCATCTTCTTCCTCTTCAACTCATCTAGGGTTTTTTCTTTCCAACACCTGTCTCCATGGCCGATGCGGATGGATCGCGCCTGAACATCGGTGCCCCAGTGGAGAAACGGGGTCGCGGCCGCCCTCGCAGTAGTAAAAACAAAGCTTCCATCGAGGCTGCAGTAGCTTCATCATCCGCTCCGGTGAAGCGGCGCCCCGGCCGTCCGGCCGGGAGCAAAAATAAACCCAAGGTGCCTTCTACTGCACCAGGTCCAAGTGCTCCTTCTGCTAATGCTTCTTCTCCTCCGCCCAGACTCTACTCGTTCTTCTGCATCGTCGGCCCGAAGTGCCATGAGATTCGGCATCTGCCGCTGAAATTCACCAAGTTTATGGATGGGCGAGAGCTATGTGAGGCTGTTCTTCGTGAACACTCTGGGGGAGGAACTCCCTATGAAGTGGAGGTCTGGTACGATGGCGCCGGTGAGCAGTATTTCAAGGGCGGCTGGTCACAATTTGCAGAGGACCACGACCTCCACTAGGGCTTCTTTATGACCTTTGACTTTCACGTCGGAACATCGAAGTTTGACGTGAGGATCTTCGACGGCACTCAGTGCCAGAAAGAATATGAAGCTGAATTGCACTTTCACTAGATTTATGTAATCCTTTTGTTCGACTTGTTCTTCCTCGTACTATCTTTAATAAGTAGTCGTATTTGGATTATATATTGTCCTTGCTTTATTAATAGACCATGGGAACAAATCGTAGTTCTGAGGTGTTCGCTTAATACATTATCGGGTTCCTCTGAACCGTGTGCGTTCCTGCCGAATGTCGGGTTGTGAACAACCTAGCAATATGTCGAAGATAATCACAGATCTCAATAATAACTTTGTCTTTATTTCGTACGACTCGAGGGTCTGAGCCCCCCGAGTGGAAAATAAAATATTTACATGTATTGTCGAGTTGACCCAAGGAACCCGACCTATGGCCTCATGTTCTGGGTTTGGAAGGTCAGAACTCGAAGAACCCTTTGCCGCCTATGCGTAGAACCGTCGTAGTTGCTCTGCATTCCACGAGTTACTCTCATTTTGCCCTGTTTTCTTGTCTTGTAGTCGATAAGCTTCTCCTGGTATTACTTCTATCACGATGTAAGGTCCCACCCATGGGGACTCGAGTTTTCCATGTCTGTCTTGCTTGAGTCATAAGACTAGGTCTCCTACCACGAAAGATCGTGGACGAACTCAACTACTGTGGTAGTTTCGTAAGCTTTGCTGATATTGAGTGGCTCTGGCGAGTGCTACGTCCCTCGCCTTGTCGAGTGCATCGACATCGTCTTGAAGCACTTCTGTAGAAGTTGTCTCATCATACGCCGCGATTCTTGGAGCTTCATGTGTGATCTCGAATGGAAGCATGGCTTCTGCATCGTGGACCAGAAAGAAAGGTGTTTCTTGAGTAGCTGCATTGCGTGTAGTTCGTAGACTCCATAGCACGGAGGGTAGCTCATCTACCCAAGCGTGCTTAGCTTTCTCGAGGGGTGCCAACAGCCGTTTCTTTATCCCGTTGCATATTAAGCCATTGGCTTTTTTGACTTGCCCGTTTGTCTTTGGATGTGCTATAGACGGAAATTTCAATTTGATTCCTAATCCTTCACAGTAGTCCTTGAACTCTTTTGATGTGAAATTTGTACCATTGTTTGTGATGATGCTGTGTGGTACTCCGAAGCAAAAGACTATAGACTTGATGAAGTTTATTGCGGCTTTAGAATCTTGGGTTGTTACTGGGGCTGCTTCTACCCACTTGGTGAACTTGTCAACTGCCACCAGCATATAAACATGCCCTCCTGGCCAAGATTTGTGCAATTTCCATACCATGTCGAGACCCCATTGCGCAAAGGGCCAAGATAATGGTATTGGTTGTAACTCTGTTGCTGGCGCGTTGATACGTCTCCAATGTACCTATAATTTTTGATGCTCCATGCTTGTTTTTACACCATTTGCCTACTATTTCGTTACACTTCGTGGCACTTTTATGCATTTTCCGGAACTAACCTACTAACAAGTTGCCACAGTGCGAGTTCCCTATTTTCTGCTGTTTTTGTGTTTCAGAAGTGATACACAGGAAATATTCTCGAAATTGGACGAAACAAGTTCCTGAAGTCTTATTTTTCCCGGAAGCTTCCAGAGATCCGAAGAGGAGTATGAGAGGGGCCACAAGCCAGGCTCACACCAGGCTGGCGCGGCCCAGGCCCTGGCCGCGCCGCCATGGTGTGAGGAGGCCTGGGGCCACCTCTGACATCGCCCCTTCGCCTATAAAGACCCCCCGACGGAAAAAACCTAAGGACCCGATCACTTGTCCAGAACACATCGCGATCCGCCGCCGCCGTCGACCCGAAGATCGGGAGGGTCCAGAAGCTCTTCCCGGCACACTGCCGGAGAGGGGAATCGCCACCGGAGGTCTTCTTCATCGCCATGCTTGCCTCTGGAGCGATGAGTGAGTAGTCTACCTTAGACTATGGGCCCATAGCAGTAGCTAGATGGTTGTCTTCTCCACCATGTGCTTCATGTTTAGATCTCATGAGCTGCCCTACATGATTGAGATCACCGTTATGTAATTCTACATGTTTGGTTTGTTGGGATCCGATGAATATTGGTGTTATAATTAAGTTGCTGTACTGAATTATATCTTATGTTATCTCTATGTTGTTTATGATCTTGCATGCTCTCCGTTGTTAGTAGCTATCATGGCCGAGTAGTTGCTAGTGACTCCAAGAGGGGGTATTTATTCTCGATAGTGGGTTCATGCCTCTATTTAACCTGGGGGAGTGACAGAAACCTCTAAGGTTGTAGATGTGCTGTTGCTACTAGGGAGAAAATACATTCATATGCTCAAGGGCATATGCTTTGTTTACATTACACACTTTGCTTAATGCAATTACCTGTTGTTCGCAACTTAATACTTGTGGAGTTCTCGGATTGATTCGCCACAAGTGGATTATTAGTCATAGATGCAGTTGGATGGCGGTCTATGCATTTTGTTGTAATGCCCAGAGTAAATCTCGTAGTGATCTTCTTGACATATCACGTTTATCTTTATTCTATCAATTGCCCAACTGTAATTTGTTTACCCAGCATGTGTTATTTATCTTATGGAGAGACACCAATAGTGAACTGTGGACCCCAGTCCTATTTCCATCATATTGCTATCACCTATTTACTTTACTCGTACTATTTACTTTACTCGCATACTTCTACTGTTTTCCACTCGATACGCTCATAACCTTTGTTTCAAGCAAACCAGTGAGATTGACAACCTCATCGCAAGTTGGGAACAAAGTACTTGGTTGTGTTGTGTGTAGGTTCTGTGTTGCAGCTAGCAAGCAAATGAAGGGAATATGCCCGAGAGGCAATAATAAAGTGGTTATTATCATATTCCATGTTTATGATAAATGTTTATTTCTCATGCTAGAATTGTATTAATCGGAAACATTAATACTTGTGTGATTAATAAACTAAAAAGGTTCCTAGTAAAGCCTCTCTTTTATACTAGCTCGTTGATTAACTGATGTTCAAGGTTTCCTGATCATGAACATTGGATGTTGTTAATAACGGGGTCATATCATTAGAAGACTGATATGATGAACACTCACACCCATAGTATGAATAGCAAAACGATCAAGTCATCAAGTTCATTGCTATATCAAACTCATACGAAATAGTTCTAATCCTCAGACCATGAGATCATGTTAATCACTGATACCGGAAGAGTGCTTTGATGATATCAAACGTCACACCGTAATAGGGTGATTATAAAGGTTGATTTGGGTACTCTGAAAGTATTAGTTGAGGCTCATGGATCAAGAGTGGGATTTGTCCATCCGGATGACGGAAAGATATTCTCTGGGCCCTTCTCGGTGATATTGCATTGGAATCGCTTGCAAGCATGTGACTAGGTCACATGAATGCATTATCACGGAACGAGTAAAGAGACTTGTCGGGAACGAGATCGAACTAGGTATGGTTGATACCAAATGATCGGATCTCGGACAAGTAATAATATCGCGAGACAAAAGGAATTAACTATGTTCGTTACTGGTTCACACGATCACTAGTTCATCGTTGAGTAAGTGGGAGTCATCATGGATTTACAGATCCCGCTGTTGATTATTGATCAGAGAGGAGTCTCGATCATGTCCACGTTATTCGCAAACCGTAGGGTGACACACTTAAGGTTCGCCATCGTTTTTGAGTGGATACGATACTCCGATCGAATTACAGGACAGCATAAGGGTTGTTTCAGAAAAGTACTGAAACTATTTCGGGATATCGAAATAACTCAAGGGTGTATTTGTTAATGTTTGTTAATTGAATGAATTAACAAATATTAAAGAAATAAAAATGTTTTATTAAATCAATAAGTGTGAATTTTAATTAGCATGAATGTCATGCAAAATTAAAATGGGAGTTACCTCATGTTGATGAGGGGGTTACCACCATGAAGGGAATGAAGAGGGGGTTACCACCATGAAGAGGAGGAGACCTCCTTGGCCGGCCAACCCCTTGGGGGCTGACCCTCCTCTCCTATATAAACCCCTCCCTCTCTTCCATGTGAGACACTTCTTGATCCTCCCCTCCCCGCATAGTTGCTGCCCAATTTCCGTCTGAGCTTAGCAAAGCTCTGCCGGAATTGTAGTTCGTAGTTCATACACTTAGAGAAGTGTGTAGTGGAGTGTCCGGCGGATCCCTTCTTCCGCTGCCCCGCTGGACCGAGGGCGTGGAGGAGTCGACGACGAGCTGTACGTGTGACCGAGAACGGGGGCGCTGCCACTTGTGGCGCCGTGTACACGATCTCGTGATCGTCAAGTGAACCACTACGTCGACTACGTCAAATGAACGACTACGTCGACTACGTGCGTCTTCCTCGACTCTCCATCGGCAACGTTTGTGTGGGAACGTAATTCACGCTTCCGGACTTCGAGGGTTAGTTAATCGTTGCTACCATCTCGTAGAGTTTTCTTGGCTAGTTTTGTGTTCATGCGTAGGAAATTTTTTGTTTTCTATGCTACGAACCCATCAGTGGTATCAGAGCCATCTCTATGCGTAGTTGGTATGCACGGTTAGAACACATGTGGATGTGGGCGTTGATGATCATGTTATTGCAATTTTTTTGTATTTTGGATCATAGTGGCATAGTGGGATTGAAGCTGCCCGAGACTAACCTTACGTGACCGCGTTCACGAGACTTGTCCCACACTTGACATGCTTCGGCATATGTGGCTTTGCGGGTGTACGTTTCTCCCACTATAGTTATGATCTATTTTACAAATAATAGTTAATAATATTTTTATCACCGTTGTGGTTTCATGTTCGTAGGTAAGAACGGTTCTTCCTAGAAAGCCCCAAACCACGTAAAATATGCAAGACAAATTAGAAACGTCTAACTTGTTTTTGCAGGGCATGTGATGTGATATGGTTAAATTGTTTATATTACAAATTGTATGCGATGATCCTTTTTGTAAGTTATGAACAACCGGCAGGAGCCATATGGTTGTCTTTACATTTAAATGGCCTGCGTGCCGAATATATATATCCAAGTGATATATTGTAATGGAGGAAGACAACCTAGGTGGCGCGCCATGGACCTTGGTGCTACGCCGGTGGAATGATGGAGATCATGCCATGACGCACAAGATGGAGATCGAATGCGTGAAGGACCATATCATATCACATTATATATGCATGTGATGTTTATCCTTTTATGCATCTTATTTTGCTTAGATTTGATCGCGCGGTAGCATTATAAGATGATCCCTCTCACATAAATATCAAGATAAAATGTGTTCTTCCATAGCATGCACCGTCAAGAAAGTTCGTCGTTTCGAGACACCACGTGATGATCGGGTGTGACAGACTCTACGTTCACATACGACGGGTGTAAGACAGTTTTACACACGCGAGTGCTATGGTTCTACTTGGCGAGCCTAGCATGTACAGACATGGCCTCGGAACATGAACCGAAAGGTTAAGCATGAGTCATATGGTTGATATGATGAACATGGTGATGTTTGCCTTTGAAACTATGCCGTTGCACGTGATGATCGGTTGCGGTATAGTGAATTTGGTTCGTGTAATTACTTAAGAAAACTAAGAGGGATGTTGTTTTTAAGTGGGAGTTCACTTAGTAATTTTGAATTATAGAACTCAATTTATCATGAACTAAATCAAAGTGAATTTGCATAGTTTGTTGTAGTTATTGGCATCCGTTTACTACCTTGCATTTAGCTATAATTGAGATAATAGAACTATAGAATTCTGGATGTTAACTTTACGAACTGGTATCGTATTGTTTGAATGTCAATCTAAAGTTTAAAGTCCTATTTCAAACTTTTAGCAAACCTTGGTTACTCGATAAAATTTAATAAGTAGTATTAAATCAAGAGTAACAATTCCAGTGTTAGTATCTAAGTATCACACTTGCCTCCATGATCCTTGATATTCAAAAGTTGTTTTTAGTATCAAGGTTATCTAGGAGTTGAAAGAATTGTTTCATAAACTATCATGTGTGGAAGATATTGTGATATCTGAAACAATGTTTGGTTGCAATGTGATAGAGTATAATTTAGTAAGACACATGTTCTCATATTGTATGAGAATTTGCGAAGATTAGAGACGCTAGCCGTCTAGATCTCCTAAAAAGGTTTTGGGAACTAACATTATACTCACAATTCGTCCTCATGAGCTATAGTAGCTTGATCATGAAAGTTGTCATGATAGGATGAATGGAAGATGTAGGTAAAATGTTTACTACACTAAAAGATTACTAAAGATTGGAATTTGGAAGAACGCCAATTATTTGATAATGGTGATCTACTTCAAAGTGCGAGTCCAAGGATATTAGTGTTTGACTAATCATGCCTTGAACTATGTGCCATGTGTATGGCGCCACTATTGATGTTGATAGATTCTTGTAGATGAAAAAGAATTGCTAAAAGAGAATCCAAAATTTATTCTAGCGGAAAAGAAAAGACTGGAAATGTCCAGCTCAGGTATATAGAAGATATACATGTTATGGGTGTATTCGTTGCTTGTTAAAACAATGTTTTTCTTGGGTATTTGATACTAAATTGGTTAGTATGAACTGTCATACAGAACAACGCAATACAAGAACTACAATGGCCTAATTAACTAGCAAATGAATATGGGATGATTCTCATTGAAAACAAATAAAGTGTTATTGTGTTTCGTTGGAATTAAACCTAGCCTTCAAGATTTGTTTTAATAATTGTTATTTTGTTCTGGTATTATGAGAACAATGGTTGTTCAAATTATTACCGCATTCATATAAGATGGATGAACGCTTATCTTGTTGGAGAAATCACATCCATAACACTGATGCTAAAAATGTCTCAAGACAAATGATTAGAAGATCACTTATGAGTGACACCACCGTTTAAATCATATTGGAAAGTAAACATGAAGAAACTCCATGTTGATGGAATTTTGGAGTCTTTTGATTTTGGATCAATTGACACTTGTGAAAATTTCCTAGAGATGATCAAAACTTCGTTTGTAGGCCAAAGAAGAACGGATGACTAACTTATTGGACGTTGTACATGTTGATGTATATTGCCCATTATGTGTAGCCGTGTGTGGTGGATCTTTGAACTTCATTTACTTTAACCAAGGATTTGAGTAGATATATGTGTATATTTACTTGATAAGGAAGAAGTATGAAATATTTGAAAAATGTTCAAAGTATTTCTAGATGAAGTTGAAAATCATTGTAACAAGAGAATAAAGAATTTATGATTGGATCATAAAGGAAGATATTTGAGTTACAAGTTTAGCAAACACCTAAAAGTTGAGGAATCGTTCCATAGACTTGTATTTCCCGAAACACCATAGGAGTATGGAGTGTTCGAGAGATGAAATCAAACTTTGTTTGACATCGTTAGATCAAAGGTGTCGTATATAAAACTGCCATTATATTTTAAGGATAAAGCTTTAGAGACTACCGCTTTTACACTGAAAAGAGCGCCATCATGATCCGTTGAAATGACACCATCTGAGTTATGGCATGGGATAAAACCCAAGTTGTCTTTTCTAAAATTTTGGTATGCTAGGCATATGTAAAATGTTTACAACCAAAGTCGGATAAATACGTCTTTGTAGGTTATCCCAAAGTAACTGTTGGGTATTCCTCCAGAACACTGAAAACAAAAGTGTTTGTCGCTGAAAACGTCAAGTTTCTTGAGAAGGAATTTTTCGCAAAAAGTCAAGTGGGAGGGCAATAGAACTTTGATTGGGTTATTGAACCTAAGCTATATGTGCAGAGTAGCGCAGCGCCGGGAAGTGTCCCGGAGGCGGCCACAAAGCGCATGGCTACCGTACCTCAAAGGTTGTGGTCACAGATATCTAAGTTCCTATTGAACCGCGTGAGTCGGGTAACAATCAAATAGTTAGATTTGAGAATAGATCATTATTGTTTGACAATGATGAACCAACTACATGCAAAGAAGCGATGATGGGCCCTGACTCCGTCAAATGGCTAGAAGCCATAGAATCCGTGATAGTTCCATATACGAGAAACCAAGTTTCTGAACTTGGAAGACCCTCAAAAGGCATGAAGCCTAATGAACGTATTTGGATCTATAAAGACAGACATGGATGTTTAACATCTATGAAATAGTCGACACATCGTTAAAAGAGTTTACGATTATGTTCAAGGAGTTGACTGTGACAAGATTTGATCTTTCATAGCGATATTTTGTCTGGACGGATTACTATAGCAACCACTACATATGCCAAGTTTGGTATATGTTAGTTGAACAAACAAGACAACATTCTTCTAATAGAATGGTTACCTAGGACATGTACATGACATGGTCCAATGGGTTTTGTAAATTCAAAGGATGCTAAAAGGCATGCAAACTTCAATGGTTGAAGTAAGCATCGCGGAGTTGGAATATTCACCGTGATGAAATAATTAAAAGGTTTAGTTTCATCAGATACGATGAATATGCTTGCATTTGCAAGAAATTAAGTGGGAGCGCTGAGACATATTTTCAGTACATTATGTAGAAGACATATTGTTAATTGGAAATGATGTATCTCTTATTGGCATAGGTTAAGAATTTCATTAAAATTAGATTTCAATAAAAGACTTAGGCAAAACCAAAATATTGGGTCTCGATGTCTATATAGATAGATCGAGGTACCAATATGGTTGTGCCAAAGTACATAGATGAAATATTGAATGAAGTTTAATATGGAAACGATAAGAAAAGTTCTTGTCGCATGGAAGAGGTTGAAACAAGATTCAGGTGTTTTTGACACTTGATGAGTGAAGCCACATGAATGATTTGATCGATCATATATACCATGATATGTACATATCCAGATATGTCCTATGCTCTAAATGTTATGAGCATATACCAGAGTGATAAAAGTCATAAGATGATCACTGGACAATAGTAGAGATATCCTTATGTGCTTTGGAAGGACTAAGGATATATATTATGTATGACAAAGTGACACATAATTCATTGTAAAGTGTTACATTGATACTAAGTTTGTCACAAGATACAAATTAAGTTTATCTCAATTTTAGCTGTATGTTTAGGTGGCACAATGTAATGGAAGGAAGTTTCATGATGGATTTGGATGAGTTCCAAAGTTAAGACATTGTGATGGATTCTACAACAAAGGTTGAGTATATGGCTACTTTAGAAGTAGCAAAAGAGGGCATTTGTGTCAAGAAGTTTGTTATCAAACTAGGTGTAGTTCCAAGCTGGCTATTACTGTGAAGATCTATTGTGCGACAATAGTGACAACATGATTTTTGCTAAAGGAACTAAGGTCTCACCAAAGGACCAAATTTATACCCAACTATCTCATTTGAGAATGAGTGATGCGTAGAGACGCAAAGACATGCAAATACACACAGAAATGAAAGTGTCAGATCTGGAGATCAGATTAACCACTGCAATGCGTACGGATAACACGAGAAAGCCATAAGTGTTATATACGCAAGTATCAACTAGATTATTGACTCTAGTGCAAGTGGGAGACTGAAGGGAATATGCCCGAGAGGCAATAATAAAGTGGTTATTATCATATTCCATGTTTATGATAAATGTTTATTTCTCATGCTAGAATTGTATTAATTGGAAACATTAATACTTGTGTGATTAATAAACTAAAAAGGTTCCTAGTAAAGCCTCTCTTTTATACTAGCTCGTTGATTAACTGATGATCAAGGTTTCCTGATCATGAACATTGGATGTTGTTAATAACGGGGTCATATCATTAGAAGACTGATACGATGAACACTCACACCCATAGTATGAATAGCAAAACGATCAAGTCATCAAGTTCATTGCTATATCAAACTCATACGAAATAGTTCTAATCCTCAGACCATGAGATCATGTTAATCACTGATACCGGAAGAGTGCTTTGATGATATCAAACGTCACACCGTAATAGGGTGATTATAAAGGTTGATTTGGGTACTCTGAAAGTATTAGTTGAGGCTCATGGATCAAGAGTGGGATTTGTCCATCCGGATGACGGAAAGTATTCTCTGGGCCCTTCTCGGTGATATTGCATTGGAATCGCTTGCAAGCATGTGACTAGGTCACATGAATGCATTATCACGGAACGAGTAAAGAGACTTGTCGGGAACGAGATCGAACTAGGTATGGTTGATACCAAATGATCGGATCTCGGACAAGTAATAATATCGCGAGACAAAAGGAATTAACTATGTTCGTTACTGGTTCACACGATCACTAGTTCATCGTTGAGTAAGTGGGAGTCATCATGGATTTCCAGATCCCGCTGTTGATTATTGATCAGAGAGGAGTCTCGATCATGTCCACGTTATTCGCGAACCGTAGGGTGACACACTTAAGGTTCGCCGTCGTTTTTGAGTGGATACGATACTCCGATCGAATTACAGGACAACATAAGGGTTGTTTCAGAAAAGTACCGAAACTGTTTCGGGATATCGAAATAACTCAAGGGTGTATTTGTTAATGTTTGTTAATTGAATGAATTAACAAATATTAAAGAAATAAAAATGTTTTATTAAATCAATAAGTGTGAATTTTAATTAGCATGAATGTCATGCAAAATTAAAATGGGAGTTACCTCATGTTGATGAGGGGGTTACCACCATGAAGGGAATGAAGAGGGGGTTACCACCATGAAGAGGAGGAGACCTCCTTGGCCGGCCAACCCCTTGGGGGCTGCCCCTCCTCTCCTATATAAACCCCTCCCTCTCCTCCATGTGAGACACTTCTTGATCCTCCCCTTCCCGCATAGTTGCTGCCCAATTTCCGTCTGAGCTTAGCGAAGCTCTGCCGGAATTGTAGTTCATAGTTCATACACTTAGGGAAGTGTGTAGTGGAGTGTCCGGCGGATCCCTTCTTCCGCTGCCCCGCTGGACCGAGGGCGTGGAGGAGTCGACGACGAGCTGTACGTGTGACCGAGCACGGGGGCGCTGCCACTTGTGGCGCCGTGTACACGATCTCGTGATCGTCAAGTGAACCACTACGTCGACTACGTCAAATGAATGACTACGTCGACTACGTGCGTCTTCCTCGACTCTCCATCGGCAACGTTTGTGCGGGAACGTAATCCACGCTTCCGGACTTCGAGGGTTAGTTAATCGTTGCTACCATCTCGTAGAGTTTTCTTGGCTAGTTTTGTGTTCATCCGTAGGAAATTTTTTGTTTTCTATGCTACGAACCCATCAGCAAAGCTTGGACGAGGCGCCATATATAAATTGTCCAAAGCTGTCGCAAACTAGCAAGCATCACCTTCAGTCGTTATTGTCAGCTCTTCTCCTGATCGACATACCTTGGTTTCTTAACTGAGAGAAAATTTGCTGCTATACTCATCATACCTTCGTCTTGGGGTTCTCAACTGGCTGGTCATTCACCACGCACAAGGAATCTTCTGGTGCCGTCACCCACACGCCAGCACGCGTGTGGCCGAGATGCGAAGCGTTGACAGGCCTCGCATTTTCTTACTATATCTTTTGCGTCTTCAATGGCTGTGAGACAATAAAACCCTGCATGAAAAGCTTTGGCTGCAATGGCTCTACTGCTCGCGTGATGTCCACACACTCCTGCGTGGATATCTTTTAAGATTTCTTGTTCCTCTTAAGGAGTGACGCATCATTGTAAGACGCCTGATATACTTCTTATATATATATTTACTAATTGGAGGCACCATACGAGCCTCCACGTTGAATCTGGAGTTTAACGCACCCTGTCCATCAGATTAATTCTATGATTCGTCTTGACCCTAGGATCTAGGAAAGAGTCCGTGGCTTCTTGCGCATGTATAACACCTCGCCCTCCTCTCGCTGCTACCCTAAAGAAAATCTCCAATCGCTGCCTCCTCCTCGATCTGGTAGTGGCGTTTTGTCATGGCAAATTCGATTCTGCAGCCGTCACGGCTCCTTCCAGCCATTATTCTTTTGGAGTTTCACTAGCAAAAATCGGAGAAGCATCCAATGGGGATTTGCCTCTTCCGCGTGTTTTACTTTGATCCGCCTAATTTAGATCGAGAAGCACATGCGGTTCGGCGACGGCCACCAACAGATGCAATACCGTTTACCGCCAATTGTATCGTCGGCAAAGAGAGCTGCGGCCACCAAAGATCCGTTTTCATGTAGTGGCCGGACCATCAGCGCCATGCAGCATTTCATGTCCAGCCGTCCAGGCCTTGATTTGAGGCACGGGTCTGCTTCCATGTATTTTTAATCAGTCAGGCCTATGATTAAATCTACTTGGTGGGCGATTCTAATTTCATGAGGCAAGTTGATGGTGCTACAGCATAAGCGTCACACGTTTTTTTTAATGTAATTTTTGCTGATAGTGATTCTCTCCCTTGCGATCTTTCTGATCTAGGTGTAGTTTTACCTGCTGCTGCCACAGATCATTAATAGCTCAGTTTAATTTTGTCTATAATAATTAGCCAACTGCATGTGTAGGAGACGAATCTAGCAATGGGCAATGTCAAGATTCAAGAAAGACGATGGGTTACGGAATAATTTGCTGGGAAATATTCTACGCCAGGAACTGAGGTGCGGGTTTAGGGCAATTTGGTCAATCAGCGCTACAGCAGATGTGATCAGAAGATACAAGTTCGTTCGTACAGGCTAACATTAATTCTCTTTCCCGTGCAAAAAATCAACGGGTTGTGTTGTCATTCTTGCTAAGAGAGAAAAAAAAAGCGAGCCTCACGTGGCCTGAATGCTTCAGGTATACTTTTCTCAACGAAGGTCAAAATCATAATTCTTCAATGCCAAGCAAGGTGACAAGTATCCTTATTCAGATATTCTCGATACATCAAAAAATTACGTTTTTAGTTCATCTATAGATGTTGCTCAAAATAATAATTATTCATCTTACTGATTTTATTTATATTTTCCACCGCTATAGATTACATTATTTTGTATATTTGTGAAGTGTTACATCACAAAATCACACCAGGTCAACAGAGACCCACCACGATGTCTTTGATTCAGAAAGTACTTTCACTTGATCTTTGAGTTTTGAGAAATAAGTGGCTACGCGGCCGCAGTTGGTGGATTCAATATCTGCCAAATTTGTGTAAGTTTGTTTTGTGCTATGTTTTCTGATAATTGACTTCAGATTCGCAGAATAATTTAACACTTTACTAAACTCGATTTCTTTTCAGAACTACTGCTGCCAAGTGCAATAGTCCAGGTAAGTCAATTTATTTTGATGACAAAGTACATAGACCCCTTATGTTTGTGAATGCTCGGTGAATACTATGTTTTAGCAACTCAACCTGAATAATATAGAATAAGTACACGAACAAATCATGTATTTCGAACAATGATATACATGTTGTTTCTCTATCTTCGGTTGAATAATTAAACCAAATATTAAGAAACTACAACACAGTTTTCTTTTCCGTTGCCTCTTATCATCTAAATACTATATGTCTCTAGAATTCATTTTATGTTCTGAAATTGCATAATTTTTTTGGTAGAATGTATTCATATATTTAATATACTTTGAAGAGTCAACGAATGGAGGAACATCTTAGAAGTTATATACTATTTTGAACATTTCGGTTTTCGGCAAGAGCTTTTGTCATATTACAAAAAATATTCATTTTGTTTGGGGTAACAAAAAATAAGCATTGTGTTTTAAAATGAAAAATAATATTATCTTAATGCATACCTATGAATTTTAAAAATTGTTCTTATTATTTGACTGCTCATCTATGTTATGAGTGCACTTAACGAACTGCTCATATGTTTGTTTAGCGCACTTTGTTAGCACTTACTACGGAAGGTACACATCTCACTCTATCCACATATAAGAGAAAGTGTGTTACATGTGTATTAGCTCTTCATATTGAATGCCAGTATATAACTTTTCATAAGTTTACTCAGGAAGTCAATTAATCCATTTATTTTAATTTAAAAATATTTATATTTCAAAGTAGCTAGCCCACGCAGTCGCGTGGGTTGATGACTAGTTTCTTATATAATTTTCCTTGTAACACGACGAAAGCCTTGGATCGTCGTATTATCATTTTTGCTTCTACCGTGTCTTCGGGTAGTGTTTTGTTTATCATGTACGCTAGATATGGCTGCATCCAAGTTTCTTCTATCATCATGACTTCTTCTGGTTCTACTATGGTTGCTTTTCCAGCCCCCGAGCCTGTTGCTTGGTGCTGGCCTTGTTCCTTTGTAGTAGAAGTTTTGTTACTTTTTATTGATCTTTCGATGATTTCTTCCCAAAAGACTCCTTGTGGTATGGGTAAGCATTGGGACCTGATGTTTGCTAAATTGTCGGCTTCCTCGTTACTGGCTCTGCTGACATGCGAAACTTTGCATCCATCAAAAGTTCCTTCGAGATAATAGTATAAGTTTTTGTATGCTGTCATGTTGTCGCTGATGGCGTCGCACTTGTTCATTACTTGTTGGACGATGAGATTCGAGTCTCCAAATATTTTCAGTCGAGTTGCTCCGCATGCTTTTGCCATTTTTATTCCATGGAGCAACACCTCGTATTCGGCTTCATTGTTGGAAGCTTGGGGAAAACTCATCCTTAACACATACTTCAACTTATCGCCTTGTGGTGATATCAGTACTACTCCTGCTCCTGCGCCTTGGATTCTTTTTGAACCGGCGAAATACATTGTCCACACACTTGATAAATCTGGCGGTCCTGCACTTTGTAACTCCAACCACTCTGCTGTGAAGTCCGGTAGGATTTGTGATTTGATCACCTTCCGCTTTTCATACGTGATGTCCAGGGGTGATAGCTCAATTCCCCATAAGGAGACACGTCCTGTTGCTGAGGGGTTATTCAATATATTGGATAGTGGTGCTTCGTTAACCACTATAATGGGGTGCACCGCAAAATATTATCGTAATTTTCATGTCGTTGTGAAAACACTATATGTGAGCTTTTGATAGTGCGGGTACCTCTATTTTGTTGGAGAAAGTACTTCGCTGATGAAGTATACTGGCCTCTGGATGCCGTGAGCTTTCCCCTCCTCACTTCTTTCGACTACCAATACGGTACTTACCACTTGATGTGTTGCTGTGATGTACAGTAGTAATGGCTCTTTTTCTTTTGGTGCGACCAACACCGGTGGTGTGGAAAGCACTTTTTTCAGTTGTGCGAAGGCTGTGTCCGCTTCTTCTGTCCACTCGAATTTGTTGTCTGATTTTTTCATCAATGCATAGAAAGGGAGCGCTTTTTCTCCTAGTCTTGCAACGAATCGACTTAGTGCCGCGACGCGTCCTGCGAGCTTTTGTACATTGTGCAGCTTTGTGGGCTTACCCATTGTTAATATCGCTTGGATCTTCTCTGGATTTGCCTCTATTCCTCTGGCGGATACCAGGAATCCTAGGAGTTGTCCTGCAGATACCCCAAAAGAACATTTTGTTGGGTTAAGCTTGAGCTTGTACCTGTTTAAGTTGTCGAAGGTCTCTGCTAAATCACCGATTAGTGACTCTTCTTTTCTCGTGGTAATGACCACGTCGTCGATGTAGACTTGAATGTTTCATCCTATTTGACTTTCGAGGCAATTTTGCATCATCCTTTGGTAGATTGCTCCTGCGTTTTTTAGGCTGAAAGGCATGACTTGGTAGCAGAACACGCCATAAGGTGTTATGAAAGCTGTTTTTTCCTCATCCTCTTTCTTCAACTTGATCTGGTTGTAGCCAGAGTATGCATCTAGGAAGGAAAGCCTTGCGCACCCTGCTGTTGAGTCAATTATCTGATCAATGCGAGGTAGAGGGAAGGGATCCTTTGTACAGTGCTTGTTGAGAGACGTATAGTCGACACACACTCTTTGCACATCTGTGTTTTTCTTGGGCACTATAACTGGATTAGATACCCAAGTCGATGTTTTGATGAACCTTGCGTTTTCAAGTCTGTGTAGCTCGAATGCAATTGCTTTCCTTTTGGGTTCGTCGAATCTTCTCAATGGTTGTTTGACAGGCTTTGCTTTGGGATTGACGTTTAGTGCATGCTCGACGAGTTCCCTGGGAACCCCTGGTATGTCCGAAGGACACCAGGCGAAGATTTCCCAGCGCTCACGGAGGAACTCGACGAGCGCGCTTTCCTATGCGGGAGCCAGGTTTACTGCTATAGAGGTAGTCTTGTTCGGGTCCGTGGGGTGGACCTAGATTTTCTTCGAGTCTTGAGTTGCATCGAAAGCCTGATCTGGCAGGGATCGCCCGACATCAGGTAGTATGTTGTGGTCGGTTTCGCCTTTCAGCCTTGCGTATTCTGCTATCATGCCGAAGGTTTGCGCCAACCTGTTGAATTCCTTGTCACAAGTGTTAGATACTTCGAAGCTGCCTTGAACTGTGATTGTTCCTTTGGGGCCTGGAATTTTTAGAGTAAGATACGCATAGTTGGGTACTGCCATGAACTTTGCAAATCCTGGATGCCCCAGGATTGCATGATATTGTGAAGGCCAATCCATGACTTCGAACTCCAACTTCTCTTTGCGATAATTGCTGCTGTTACCGAAGCAAACATTGAGCTCTATTTTCCCAAGAGGGTAATTTGCACTCCCCGGTACTATCCCGTGGAAAAAACAATCTGTGAGCTTTAGACTATCCAATGAGATGCACATTGCCCTCAGAGTTCTTGCGTATATTAGGTTTATGCCGCTTCCTGCATCCATGAATACTCTCCCGATGTCGTATCCCCCTATTTGCGCCTTTAGTACCATTGGGGCGTGCCCTGGCCTGGGAACTTTCCTCGGGTGGTCCGCTCTGCTAAATCTGACTGGTTGATCGGACCACTGCAAGTACTCTGTAGTAGCCGGTGGTGATGATATTGCCAAGTTGACCTGTCTAGATATGCTCTTCCTTTCTTTCTTTGACTTTGGTACTGGTTGAATCATTGCTGATATATATACCTTTGACTCCAGCTGTTTTGCGAGTCGCTGCATTTGATATCCTTGACTCGTGCTTTTCCTCCCTGTCGTGTCCCTTGGCTTGAATCCATGGCATTTTTAAAACCTTAGGAAGGTTCTGCAATCTTTCATCTGGTGGTTGGAAACTCTTTTCCCGTCCAAGTATGCATAATGGATGCGACAAGGACCATATAGCATATCTTCTGCCGAGGGACCCGAGTACCTTGGTTTCTCCTTTCCCCTGTTATCTCTTGCTTGAAACTCTTTGCTTTCATAGCCTTCCTCGTTCCTTCCGTCGTATCCTGTGGCTATCTGATTTCGCCTTCCGTGGTTGTCGCCGTTACGGTATCGTCGCCTTTGCCTGCTTGTTTTATCGACTTCCGATGAACGTCCCCTTTTGTTGTTATACACATCTTCTCCATCGGCGAATCTATTGGCTATCTCCATTAGTTCTGAAACTGTTCTTGGCTTTATTCTTCCTATCTCTTCAATGAGGTCTGATCGATGAAGTCTGGCTGAAAAGGCGTCTATTGCTCTTTCATCGGAGACGTCCTCTGCAGAATTTTTAATGACACTCCAGCGTTGTATATAAGAGCGCAGAGTTTCGTCTCTATTCTACACGCACGACTTAACTTCTTCCAATGATGCTGGTCGTTTGTATGTTGAGCGGAAATTTCTTGCGAATTGACTCTCTAGTTCCCCCCAATTTCCGATGGAATTATTGGGTAAAGTATTTAACCAGGACCGCGCTGCGCCGGTGAGGTGTAACTGCAAACTTTGCATTGCTGTTGCTCTTGTTCCCCCTAGTATCTGTACTGCTTGCGGGTAATCCGACAACCATAGAGTGGGTTCTTGTGACCCATCATATTTTTCTTGATCATGTGGCAACTTGAATCCTTTGGGTACTCGCATTTTGCGAACCCTGCGGGTAAAGCATAACGCGCCCATCTCTTTCTCGTTGTCCTCGTAGTTTTCTTCCCTCCATGCATAACGTGAGTTGTTTACTCTTGCTTGTGCTATTATGTTCCTTGCATCCTCCTTCCTCTTTTGTCGTTTCTCGTCTTCTGAGGACTCGCTAGTTTCGCTCCATGAAGATTTGCGCTTGACCTCTTCTTTTTGCTTTTCCCTACGATGAGTCGAATTTTTCTCTGGAAGAATTTCCCTTAGCTTATCCTCCACCAACCCGAGGCTTTGTGTCGTGGCTTGATGCATGTGTTCCCGCGGGTCTCCAGGCTTTGGTTGCGTGGTTAGTAGGTATGCCTATGCTGCTACCAATGCTGCTTCTGGTGTTTCCTGCACGAATTCTTCTTTGTCCTCTGGTTGGTTCGCACTTGGGCTTTTCATATAGCTTTCTTCTACTGTTCATGCTGTTGTCCTTCTACTGTGCTTTGGGTCTCTGTGCCTTTCCATGCTGGACTCTGATGAATCGCTATATTCACCCCAATATCCTCCACTTGATGTGCTGTTGTAATCTAGGCTTCTCATAATCATATCTCTTTCCTGCCTTAACTTCTTTCTGCGTTGGTGTAGTGCGTATTGATATCCCATTAAAACTTCTCTTTGTGAATCTGCGGGTACATCAGTCCCGTGGTTGATAGCTGATATGATCATTCTCCACTCTCCGGTGGAGACATGGACTTTCTCCTTCTCTTTCTTGCCATTGCTCCTTAGTTTGTCGACTTGCATGTCGACCTCCTTGTTGCCTGCATGATTGTTTTATTCTTCTGCTGCTTCAGTGATGATGACGCATAACTGGTGTACGCTTCTGGAGACCCCGCTGCTTCTGCTGGTGAAGTCCCTTGACTTGTCGCATGGCTTGTCCATTGCTGCTTCCATGATGAACTTTTGCCCAGTTTCGTCGGGTTCCTCGAATTTTCCTGCAGATTTTCTGTTGCTGCTAGGCTGACTGGCGAGTTTGCCTCCCTAGAAGAGCCTACAGATGATCCGAACTTGGCAATTATTTCAGTTTTGCTTGTTGACGGACCCGATTTTGTCGGATCCAAAAGACAAGTTGAACCCGAAGGTCCAACATAGAAGCTTAGACTTCCGATTGTCAACTCCATCTTTTTGTTTTCATCGACTTCTGGACTGCCATTGGCTAAAAGCGAAAAAGCCATCGAATTCATGATTCCAACGCCTAGAGTCCCCACGGTCGGCGCCAATTGACGAGGGGTTAACTCGACAAATGTCCTAGATGAAGGACTTAGGATCGGGGAGATAGGGCGTCGGATGAACTCGAAGGTAAAATCAGTCAAACAAAGTGGTTATCAAAAGTAAACGTGGGTGTAAACCTGGGTTGCTTTCAATCTGTCCCACACCGTCCCCTCCTGGCCCCTATATATTGGTGGTCAGGTCTCGAGGATCGGGTGGGATCCGATACAGATTACAATATTGACATATGACATGAACTCGTATTTCGACTAGTATTACAATTGGGCCTAGCTAAACGGGCCTCAGGGGTACTCAACTGACGGGCTCTATTATCTATACCCTTGTCACTGGTTGTTTAATACCACACGTGTATCGGTGTCTTTGGACCAACATAGTTATAGCACAGTATTAAACGTATTATGAACTCTTCAGAATATGCAAATAAACCCTTTATTATATTCCTCTAGGGCACAATTCCTTGAGTGTCCCACTAGCACTAGAGTACAAATAATCCAGGTGCATTTCAATCATGATATCATATCAGCCATATGTGTTCTTGATCATGCTTGCTCGTGAGAGAGTGTTTTCAATGATCTGTACAACTCAGACCTTTTATGTCCTTTGCAACTTGTCAACCAGTTTGACATTATTTCATCATTGAATGATGTCGTTAAAGTGTATATATGTTTTTGGCAGAAGAGTGAGACTTTGTGTAACATCCCAAGTTTTTCTGTCAAATTTTGGAATAAAAAATTGTTTTGTTTATGTTGATTGAAATTTCACAAGGAATTAAAACTTTTTGAATTAATTTAAAAGATTTATTAGAAAAACTATTTCAAACTTTCAGTTCTTCCTTGAAGAACTCTTTTGAGAAAATAGAATTTCAAAATGCTATTTTGTATTTATTCAAACCTATGCAAGCTTAATTGCAAAGGAAATATTTTCAAAAGGATTTATATTAAATAATGGTTGCATTACTAAAAATGTATTTGAAGATAAGTTTCAAATATTATTTCATATATTCTATTTTCTGAATTTTTAAAGGATGATTTTGAACCCTATATTCTAATTATAAAAATGTGCAAAGAAAGACCTATAGGACAAATGCTTACATTTTGTTGAAAACTTATTTTGGTCATGGAAATTGTTTCCTTATTGATTTAAAATGATATGTTGAATTTTAGAAAATTTTAGAAATTGGTTTGGTTTAATTTGGAACCAAAATGCAAAAGATATGAAGAAATAGGAAACAAAAAAAAGAACATAACAAAAAAAGTAATAGAAAGCCCGGGGCATCCCTTTCAGCCTAGACCAGAAAACAGCCACGGCCCATCTCGCTTTCCCTCCCAAACCGGTACACCGGCCCCCTCTCCCTTCCGCCGATAAGTGGGGCTCATCTGTCATCTCCGTCCTCCAGCCGATAATCTCACCGGAGACGAGCCTGCGCAATCTCCTCCCTCCTCTTCAATTCTGTTTAATCCCTGCCTTATTCGACTCCCATCCGTGCCTAATTAAGTGCCTCCCTCCCCTCTCCATTTCCTCTCCTTTTCCCTCGCTCAATTCGCCGCCAGGCTAGTGAATTTGGTTGTCGGAGCCCGACGGTGCTGCAGCACTTCTTCATCGATTCCGATGATGACCAGTGACCCCGACGCCTTGTTCTGGTTCTCTTCGACTCCCCTTAGTCTTGCGCACCTTCTGATGCCCTCCATTCGTCTGATTTCACAGAAAAATGACATGTGCATCCATGACCGGAAGCCACCGGACATCCGAAGCCACTCCGGCCGACCCTCCTCTCCAATGCAGGAAGAGCACGAGCCCACCGACCACACCCTCGACCTCCCCATGCCCTACCGCACCTCATCCTAGTCTTCATCGCCTCCGAGGACCCCCAGAATGTCACCAGAGTCCACCTCTGGACCGCACCTCACCGTAACCCTAGCCGCGGTGAGACCCTTCTCCCTCTCTCTCTCCGACCGTCAGATCTGAATCCTATGCCACTTAGGCGAATTGGTACGGTCAGATCTCGACTGTCAGATCTACTTAAAATCCTACGACTCAAATCATTGATCCAACTGAAACAGTATCCTCCAGTAAAATTCAGCCATGTGGCCCTACTCTGTTTTAAATTGTTTCAAATAGAATTCAAACACCTGAAACTTGCAAAATTCATATCTTCTAAACCACAGATCCAAAAATAGCAAATAATATGTCTCTGGATTCCTAAAAATGTGTAGAACACAATGGAGAAATAAAATTTGACTTTCCAAGTATTTCAAAATATCCAAATTTAAATATGTGAGTTTGAGTATTTTTGATATAGTTCAAATTTCTGCAAATTCATATCAATTGATTCTTTTTGCAAATGAATCATATTGATGCCCTCTGAACCACTGCCAAAGGAATGTGAAATATTTTAAAATCATTCAAATTCAAACTAGTGAATTTGAGTATATTTAACCTAGTTAAAATTTTATAAACCCAATTCAATTGATTCCTTTTGTATATGGAAGATATTGAAGACCTATATCCAGTAGCATCATTTCCAAAAATACATGGACCACTTTGCAAGTATTCAAATTCAAAAAATGAGAATTTGAGTATTTTCATTATAGAATTAATTCTATAATTCTTTTCAATATGATTCATTCTACCAAAAGTGAATCATACGATCATATCAATCAGTTCAAACCATATTTACCTCTCAACTCGACCCAATATCATACTCATCTTATTCTTGTTGACCTAGTACACACTATTCAAATTCAAATTTAGTATTTGGGTAAGTGGTACTATATCCTGATTATTGTCTCCTTTAAATCTTGTGGTGATTGATACACTTCACACGATAGCTCATATGTCTAGAACCATTCAAATCCATTATCATGTTTGAACCACCATCTCTCCCAAAACTAGTTTGAATTCTTCAAAGAAGGATTTAAACATTGACATGGTCATATCTAGTTCAAGTTAATCCTTTTGTCCAAAAAAATCTTGTGTCCATAGCCACACCATCAGTTCATTCATATCTATCCACCAAGATCATTTTTGACACCATCTTGATCCACTATCCTTACTACGTCAACCACATTGTCCAGTTCACATATATTCAAATTACAATTGGGTTATTAGAGTAACATGTGTTATATCCCAATCATTTGTTTTGCTTCTTCTATTGTGGTGTTGATATAATACACACCATAACACTTGTACAAACACCATGTCATCCAATAAACTCTTTGAGCCACATTCACAATTATCATCCATGCATATTCAACCCCATGTCCACTTAATCTTGTTGACCTATATTGAGCTATTCAATTTACAAATGAGTTAATTGAGTAATTCAATATTTCACGAATCCATACCCATTGCCTAAGTGTAATTTATACTATTCATGAGTAATTGTTGTCACACTTATTCAATAGTATTATTGTTGCACTATTTGATACTTATGTGATTCAATTCACATGAGCCATTCCAAATTCACTTCATGCTTTTGTAAAGCATAAAGATTCATCACCTAAATCTTAGATAGTCCAAATTTTCTCTCTAATCATTAAACCTTGCCATCCAAACTCTCAATTCACATCTTGCAAGCCAAGCCTCTTGCCATATCTCTCTTATCACAGTATCTTAAGAAATCTAAAATGTTGAACCAAACCCTTTTCATTTGCTTGTCTTGTTTGATTTTGTTTGTATTGTATGGTGTGTTTATTTTGTGTTAATTCTATGTTATAGCTTGTACGGAGAGCTATGTGCTTAGTTGAGAGAAGTGTAAAGATCGTGATCTTCAAAAAGGTAAGTGACACACATATCTTTCAACCTATTTTTAGTGCTGCATTAGTGATTTCCAGTAATATGCATGATAGGTGGAATTATCAACTGTTTACAAAGTTCTTAGATCCTAGTAGTGTATAGCCACCCCCAAAACACCACTTATTAGGATGCCAAATACTTAGAAAAATATTGATGCCATGCTATGATCACTTTGATAAAGTGTTTTGTGAAAAAATTAAGAACTTCTACTAAAATGAATGACCTGGGTGGATTGGTTTGATAAGAGGAGGCAAAGTAGGTGGGCTCTGGGACACATGCCTCGAGAGGATGTGTGCTCAGGGGGGCACTCAGGATTGCCGCCCAGGATTAAAGAGATTACCATGCCTTCTATGTTTTAGAGTACTTCCTGTGCAACCTTATGACATTATGGGATCTGTCTTGATTGAGTAAGTTGGAAGGATTCAGCCAGGAGTACTGACAGAGGGTGGTAGCAAAATTGTAGGTGGGTACGGTCAGGCTTGTGTGGTTGAATTCTCCTTCAGAAATGTCTTGTCTCATTCTATATAGGTAGAATGAGTCTTAAGGTGAAAGTGCACAACCCCTGCAGGGTGTCAAACTAATCGATTAGCCGTGTCCCTAGTTATGGACTATTTGAGTCTCTAGACATGGAATGTACGGAAGAATCTCATCACTGTTTCTGAATGATTAAAATTTGACTAGAAACCCTTAGGATTGGGGCGCAGGGCCATACACTCCGAGGGGTGGTGGTTTCTGGTGGTTCCAACTTTGTTGAGTTTCGCTCAGAATTAGATGCCTAGCTAGTATGTAGTGTATGGGGGTTATTTCGACCCTTAAAAATATAAAATTTTGTAAGAAAGTTTTGAGATGGAAAATATAGGATAAAATTGGCTTTATGTAAATTAGACCAAGAGATCCACCAGCCAAATATCATGTAGTATAGCCCTTTCATAGCATCCACCAAATATGTGTCATTTACATTGTTGTACTGACCCCTTTTGTTGGGGCTGCATATTCAATGTGCAGGTTATTCGGATAAGGAACGAATAGTACGATCTCGAGTCTACATTCCAACATGTCTGCCTGTGGCATGTGATGAAGATGGAGGCTCATTGCCACTTTGCTAATCCGCTGTGATTTTGTAAGGTTTGAGACTTATGTATCTGGATATACGTTGTAATTTTGATACTATTGCAATGATTACTAAATTTTGTACTGTGGTGCTATCAGTGATCCAGGGAATAACACTTAACATAGGAGTTCTGCCTTTTTCAAAAGGTAGGGCATTATTCTAGTGATGGTCATCCGATCACTCATAGATGGACTTTCTCTGTCTCCATGCACACCAGAAACACACTCATCTAGAAGACAAACTTTCTAGGCCATAACATTACACTCGCCACTTTCAAAAAGCCTCTAACTTTTCAATTTTTGTAGATTCAATATGAAGTGTAAAGTGCAGCTTCAATATCTAACCACGCTTCCATTTATCTAAGCCTTTGATTCTGCAAATTTCCAAACCAGGTAAACTCGCATCTGCGGAAGTTTAGAAATATGTCCTTTGTTCTACCTGGAACCTCAAGGACGAACTTTTGATCAATGATTCTCCAATCATTCCAGAACCCGTTCTTCAAAATTATGCTTTGTTCAGTGATTCTCAAATCATTCCAGAATGTGTTCTTTTATCGAAGAACTCGGGTCATATTATGTCATATACATAATATGGTTTAGATGATGTTTCACAATGTGGCTCATCTATCAACCACTATTATTGTATTGAGTCCCAACTCAATGTTTTACTTAGCCATTCAGTCATCCAAGAGCTTCCTCTATGACTTTGTTCCATTCTGTACTTGTTCAGAATTTCGACTAAGAAAACATTCTAACTTAATGTTTTATTCAACATATCAATCTATCTCAATAGATATCAATATTTTTCATTTATCTATTAATACCAATTTTTAATATTTCTTAATACCAACTAGTCCATTCATAATATGTCATCTACATATAAGAATGTCTTCAAGCTCCCACTCAAAAATATGTATGTCACATATAAGTTTGAGAAAGCTTTCATAGCTCCAACTCAAAAATATGTCTCTTACATATAATGATGAGGAATTCTTTAATTTAGCTCCTACTCAATTTAATGTAAATTGTAGGTCTTCTTGATATTTTGGACAATTCCAAAATCCTTTGATAACATATCAAATCGAGATTTCCAGTTGCGAAATATTAATTTCAAAAGGTTCTTAACTTTGCCTCTTCTTAAATGAATTTTAAGAACTTGCAATTTTGACAACCTAATGGTTTCAATTACCCAAAAGACTTAAGCATCGCTACATGTTGTAGTCAAACTATTGAATTTGTCAGAAATACACTTCTTTGACAAATTGAGCTTTATGCCTTTTAAGAAGTTTCAATTCTTCCTTATAATCTTGCATCATTCAGGAAGATTTAAGTAACACTTTACTTAATAAGATCAAGTACTCTTACTTTTCAATCTTAAATGTAACTTCAAATTAAGTAACAATTTTACTTAATAGGATTTTGTGACTCCAAGTCATTTCTCACATTTAGGTCCACCATCTTTTCTTCATAGTTCATAGGTATGTCTTGTTCCGATAACATGACAAGTAAATCATGAATTATGTTTTGCGAACAAGCACAAAATTATTCATGAATCCTACTTTCTTCAATAAAGGACTTCAATTGAAAATATCATGATCATCATCATTAATTTTCTTTCTTCTAATGCAGACGTTCGCTTCAGAACATATTCCATTGTTCAATTTTGATATTATCAAGATAAAGTCAACAACTTTATTTTGGTCCTTTATTTTCTTCCTTTTAACACCCTTACCGAGAATACACTTTCTCTAGAGTGCACCAAAACTTTGCAATACATTTTTGCACTTTTGGTTTATGGAAGCCATGTCCATATTACACACAAGGACACACTACAAAGATTTATTCATGTTAATTTTGAATTATCATGTATAACTCAAAATTTTCAATGAATCATACTATAACTCATATAGTATTATGGCTTCCTATTTATTAAAATGAGTGTTTGCTATTTTAATGAACCGCTCTTACAAATAATTCTAACACTATAGGAGATAGTTTGGCATCACGTAATATCCAACAAGTTATGATTTATAACACACATCAAATCAAATTTAAGTGTTCCGGGTATCTACTTGTTAGAATGACTTACACAAATTCTTACACCAAAACCATAACTTATAATCTTGTCGCTTTGATCAAAATCACAAGGACTCAATTATAATTCTTTCTTCATTTCCACAATCTTTTGAACACATCAAATGAATTCAAAACCCCGTGAAATCAAATATTCACTTTGGATTTCTAACGAAGAATGCAAAAAAAATGATATCCACTACTTGTATGAATACTATACATCGACATGTATAACATTTAACAATTTAAGTACAATCCTTTTTCTATGTTAGAATCATCCATATGTTCTCAACAATTAGATGTACCCTCCAAAAAATTGGAGTATGAGTTATTTCGTCAAACGAAACATGATTTGTGTTATATAAAGATCAAACATCTAGCAACAACACATTTCATCAATATGAAACTTTCACATGTACTTAATCATAAAGTATGACTTTCAAATAGTAGTGTCATTTAAATATGAAGTCATTATTTAGTTTGGATAATTTATGTTTATTGTTTATAAATGCTCATCAAACAATTATCAAAGATAAACAAGAATAATCAATTCATAATCATAATGTGACCATAACTTTGTCTCGCGGAAAGCAAGACACAAAAAATATGGTCCTCAACCATTATTTATTACAAAATTTATTCTACCACAAATCCTGATAATAAATCTAGAGGTACGGCGTTCATGGCCATCAATATTTTGATTTCCATTTAACACACACCATAAGCTCCTTCATGTAATTCTTACGCAGAAGGTCCTGTTTTCATAAACGGGAATTTGTGTCAAATACACAAAATTTGCTATAAGTGTTTAACATGAAACATTTATAACTTGTATATCAAATATATAATTTCCGAGTTTGAAAATTTCACTTGCTATTGGTTCTACTTTCACGGTCCTCCAATGAGTTTGTAATCCACAGAAGGTGAATGATCCCCCTTTCATTTCCTGTGACAATGTATTTGTAGATGGGAGGAAGTCAACACAACACTGCGTCTATCACAAATTCATAAGTCACCCAGTAGACCTAGTCGATTAGGCACCCATGAATCCAATCATGGTTGCTGCACAACCTTTTTAAAACAAATGTTCGCTTCCAACTCAATTGAAAGGAACTTGTCCATTAACCCGTACTTCATAATTCTGGCTTGCGATGCCAAGAGCGCTTCAAGTTCAACAACCATCAAACATGGGTTGTGTTTGAAGAACGCTCCCACAATTCAGACTTCGTGGTATGAAGCACTGTGCAATAGACTTTTATAGAATTGTCACCGTGATCATGATAATCACTATTATCATTCCTGATCACAAAAACCCTTGATGTGTCCCCTAAATACTTATTTTATCTCATGGAGCTAATCATTTTTATTTTGGACAATCCTCATGCGTTGGTATAAACGATAAACTTCGACCCGTCAATTTTAAGTTTTTCTTTATGCATAAAAGGACTAAAATGGAAGTGGACTATTCATGTACACAAATTTGAAAAGGTATTAAAACTAAGTTCATAATAATCAGAGTTCATTTTTATTAAACAAGTTTTAACTGTGAAGAAATTTCACTTAGAACAACATCCCTAAAATGTTCTAGTGATTGCACGGTCCTTATTCACTATACCGCCACCAATCGTCACGTGAGGCGATATAACTACAAAGATAGATAGAACTTATGTCAATCACATCATCCATGTGACCCATGCTCGCCTTTCAGTCTCGTGCTCTGTGTGCTATGTCTATACATACTAGGGCTCGCCAGAACAACCTTAGTGTATGTGCGGCACATACATGGCTTGTACCCACACTGATATATGAACTTTGATATGTTTGCCCCCGATCATCACGGCCGGCTCCGTAACTAAGAACTTTAGTGGTGATTGCTTCACTAAGGGAGAACACATTTGGTATTTTATTAGGGATTATCTTATTCTATGCTACCGTCGTGTATCTAAATACTAGCACGAATAAGATTCACACAATAACATCAAATGTAAATAATGCGTGATATGATATGGTTCTTCATTGATGTGCTTGATCACCATCGAGCCCTCTAACATGATCTCCATCCTTGCACCGGTCTGGCGCCAAGTCCATGGTGCCATCGTCGAGAAGCCTCCGGTTAGTGTCACGCAACTTACCGTGTTGACCATATCACATCACACGCCCCCACTGGAAAACCAAGTTAGACATTCTAATTTTTCTTTTGCAATTTTTACGTGGTTTCTAGGGCTTTCGCACAAGAACCGATTCTTACCTATGAACATGAAACCACAACATTGATTAACACATTGTTGCTTTGAGTCCCCGTTAAGGGCCCTCCATTGCAGATGCCATATCCACTATAGTTGGAGAAATTGGCACCCGACTAGTCACTTTTATATGGTGCAAGCCGTATGTCAGTCATGGAACCAGTCTCGCGTGAAACGCGTAAAGTCAATATTTGGGCTGCTTCAATCCAACTATGCCATAGATATAAACGAATGCACATGGGAGGGTAACAATGAGAGGATCAACGCCTACATATTGCTATGTGTTCTAATCGTACAAGCATACTACGCATAGATCGGCTCTGATACCACTGTTGGGGTTCGATGCAAATACCAAAATTTTAATTCCCTACGAAACCCCAAATTGCCCAGATCTATCTATCTAGTAACGCTGTAATGATTAACAAAGACTCGGACACGTACCCTCATAGACTGATCAGGGGGATTATGGCCCCGCACAGGCGTTGATGATGAAGCCGACACAGCCGACCTCAAGGTCGTGAAGAACTCGACGTATCAAGGCCACGGCGCCTCGCGCCATGACGCCAGTGCAAAGGCACCGGTGCACCGACATAGTGCCGCACGTGCAGTACCCCATAGTACTCACACACGTACAGCGGACCATGACTCCTTCCGGATCTAGTCTAGCAGAGCAGCGGAAGAAGAAGTGTTTGGACTGGGAATCCGGCAGCCTAAAGGCGTTCGTTATGAGGAGAATCCTCTAACTCGCTAGCACAACTCCAAACGCAGGAGCTGAGCCAGAGGGAAAGAGGAAGAGAGGTGGCGCATAGGGTAGAGGAGAGGAGAGCTCTTCTAGGAACTCCCTCAATCCACTTGTGTCAAACTCTCCTCTAGGGGTCCCTTTATACAGGTGGAGGGATGAGACACATCTCATCTAACTAGCAATATGGGACTAAAGGGAGGGAAATATGGCGCCATGGGGCAGACATAGGCTGGCCGGCCACCCCATGGGCCCCATTTGGCCCATGGATAAGCCCTAGGGCGCCCTTCCCCTTATCCAAAAAGGGGGCGCCTAGGCCTTATTGGGCTCCCCTCCGATAGGAGCCCATTAAGGTGGCTGCCTTTATTTAATTAAATAAATAAGTCTTTTAATACTAATTCCATTAATTAACATTATTTACTTATTATATAATTCCCGTAGCTCCGAAACTCCTTTCAGCACCCTCTGAACAACTTTCGGATCTCCGGGGAACTTTTCCAGTTTCCTCATGTCAACTCCTTGACAATTCCAGAAAACATTTTAATGTGATCGCACCCTTATTTTGTGTTACCCTACGGCTCGGGAATGTTCCAGACATTACCGAGACTCCTCTCCAGTAAATGATCATCAATCGGATGTGGACATCCATGATGATCCATGTGTATTCCCACAAAGGAACTTTGTCATTACCGCAAATGTAATGTCCTATTCCTTTTGCTTCTGCGATACTTGCAATATCCGAGACTTGATCATCGGTATCTCCATACCTAGTTCAATCTCATTACCGACATTGCTTATTTACTCGTTCCCGTGATGTTCCATCCCCGTGACCTAGTCACATGTTGCAATATTAGATGAATCTCACCGAGTGGGCCCAGAGTATCTTCCGTCACGTGGATGAGCAAATCCTGCTCTTGATGCATTCGCCTCTACCTACCCAATTGGAAACCCAAGAGAAACCTTTTCAGTCACCCAGTTACGTAATGATGGTTGATGAAATCAAAGCCTCCTCTGAAAGTAGTGATTATGATATGATCTCATGGTCTAAGGATTAGGTCACAACATTTCTTATTATAGTAACATGAACATCATGACACGATCGTGTTACATAATAATGTTGGGTTTGTCCATCATAGCATTTACACAATGGCATGAACCTCATTGTCAATTGATGCATTTGTCACATGATCCAGAGACTGATCATCAGTTGACCAATGAGCTAGTATAGAGGTTCTACTAGGGACTCTAGTTGTTTAATACCACATGTGTATCGGTGTCTTTAGACCAACACAGTAATGGATAGTATTAAACTTATTATGAACTCTTTGGAATATGCAAATAAACCTTTTATTATTTTTCTCTAGGGCATATTCCTTCAAAGTCGGTGGCACCGGCCTCTGCACCGGACCAACCGGTGCACAGACCGGCAACACCGGTTCCACACTGGGCGCTCGGCACACAACCTGGTCAGACCAGGTGGAAACTGGGTAGCCGAGATATACCAGACCATATTACCTGGCCTCCGGATGCCACGCTGAGAAATAACCAAAACCCTAGTCAGAAGGGTATCCTGGTTATGATCCAGCGGCTGCACCAGGGCACCCGGCATACAACCCGGTTGCGCCGGGTTTCCACCGAGAAGTCGGCGCACAGCCAGGTGCCGCCAGATGGAAACCAAGAGTAGGTTTCCTGCATCAAATGTCCCTTTTCTCCCTACAAACTTTATCGATGTGTTGAGGCTATTTGGGTGGTAGGGTATGGAAAAAAGAATGTAGGTCACCTTCCCACTAAGCTCATCGAGTTTACCCCTTTTAATAGTGCGGAGTTCCTATTAGTCAAGACCGGAAAAAAGCAAAAAAGAAACTACCGCCTCTTCGAGCAAATGGGGGGTCTCTCAACTCCTCCCATCAATCATGACGAACTAAAACCTATAAGTATGACTAGCAAGACACATTAGTTCATCACTAGCTCATGTGTCATCGTAAATCAAAATAATAGTTAAGGGTAATATACCCTTATAATCTCCCCCTTTTTAGTTAACGATGATAAACCAAGCTAGAGTTCATAAAATATTATGATAAGCATGTAACAAATGTTTCCACATATATTGAAGAAGCTCCCCCATAATATTTGCACATGGTTGAATTTGCGTTTGAATGCAATGTGCAACATAGATAGGATATAGGAAGCTCTCCCAATATATAAGGGAACAAACATGATATAGGCAAGTTAACAACTAAGCTAGATTATCCATGCATAAGATTAAACACGGTAGATTGGACGCATAGATAATCACGTCGCATACAATACTTAAATGAACTTGCCCATACACATGGGACTTTAACATAGTTCAACACACTCAAGGTTCAACACAAAGACCAATGGTTCAATAAAATAAAACACTAAGATAGCAAGCACAAGCCATATGAGAAAAATAACAAATGAAAGCAAATGACTTTTGCAAGTAACTCCAACAAAGAAGAACTCTAACTCACTTCTCCCCTTGGCATCGAGACACCAAAAAGGAATAAGTAAGTAGAGCGGAAAATGAAAGCAACTAGGTAAATGGATGAGGAGGTGACTCGTCTTCATTGCCTTCATCTTCATGGACTTCGTCTTCATCTTCATCTTCTTGAATCTCATCCTCATCAAAGGTCCGTGTGCGAGTGGGACGAGTAAAACCTCCCGAAGGTATATGGTAACCATAGAAAATCTCATTGATGATCAGAGGCATCTCATAGTTGACCAAGGGAACCAGATTCATTTCCGGACTGGGAGAATGAAAAGGATAGTTCTTGGAAGCAAAGAACTCATTCTGCCGTGCCCTTGTATCTTGAGACATCACTAAGGCTTGATGAGCCACATTATGGGTGGACTTGCACATATCCCAAAGGTTCTTGAAGAACTTGGCAGCCCCACTTTGCTTGCGAGGAGGAGCACTGCAAGAGCTAGAGGCAATAGGAGAACCATAAGAAGCCTCTTCAGTGCGACGCAACCCGGGAGCCTCCACCCATCCTTCACCAAGACCAAGGGAGAACATCTTATGCTTGAAACGCTCTCCAGTATGAGCAAACTTGGGAGCCACCTTTGACTCAATGAACTTCTGAACAAAAGCACAATATCCCAAAGTCATGCGGGTAAGAACTGACCTCCTTAGCTCACATAAGATGAAATCACAAACATTAATCTTTCTCTGTTCGTCCAGTCTTGCACCAATAGAGGAGGTTGATATGATAGCCACAAATGTCAGAAGTGTTCCCCTTCTTGCACACCAAGTTCTCACGAAAAAGCTTGGCCAAAGCATTGTAGGAGTAGGACATGCCAGAGATAGCGGGAGGTTCTACCACATGGTCTGAGGTAGGATAGCAGAATGAAATGTTGCTCACTGCCTTTGCATCCTTGGAGTGAATCTTGAATCCAGTGGCACTTACTCCTCCATAACCAAGTGCTTCACAGAAATTAGTATAAGTGCCATACCATTGCTCTGAGCCTGTCATCCATGTCATGTTGTGGTCATCATGAAAGAAGACTTTGCATTGGAACTAGCGGATGACATCGGGATAGTAGTCATATTTGAAATCAGCTAGCTCAAGCACACCAAGCTTCCTCATGCACTCATCCATGAAGTCAAAATCATCGTGAATGTGATTGTTGTAGTGACCCAGGTGGAGTGCATGCTGGTGCACAACCCAACCCCTCTTGAAGTAGGCATTGTCAGAATAGTGCTCATCCCACATGGTCTTCTGTCCTCCTATCCAGAACAACTTGTCTCCTCCTGTGTAGGTTCTCTTCTTGAAGCGATAGGGATCACGGAGACAGAACTCCCTCCACAGCTCAACACGCATCTCACCGAAGTTCCCTTTCGGAAGTTCTTCTGGCTCATTGGGACTGGTCTCTTCTTGTTGCCAGTTGATTTCTTGATAACTCATGCCTTTGAACTCTTCATTGGATAAATACTCCGTCCACTGTTGCGAGAACCCTCTGTCCTCTCAGTACGGGGCCTCTTGGAGAACACCTCCTCATCATAGTAATCATCTAAAAAGCATCAAAATGATAGAGAAACCATGTAACAATTGCACAAATAAGAAAAGAGGCCAAGATATAACTAGTATGCCATACAAGTGCAAGATAGTAGAGCAAACTATAAGCAGGAAAACCTAGCAGGTGGGATCAAACCGGTGTCACCAGGCTTGCGTCGGCACTAGCACCAGGCAGACGGTGTCACCGGGCTTGCGTCGGCACTAGCACCGGGTAGACGGTGTCACCGGGCTTGCATCGGCACTAGCATCAGGCAGCCGGTGTGGGCCGGACCAGCCGGCGCCAGGCCCAGTGTGCGTCGGGATCCCACCGGGTGCCACTAAAGTGACATGCAAGATTTAATAACTTCCAAATAAATCTACTATGGTGTTCAAACACTTGTAGAAAAAATAGTTTAGAATTAAGAGTAGAGGCCATGAGGTGAAGTGGGTGACCTCCAATTGCAAAAAGATCCAACCCTAGATCTCAATTCCTCATATGGTGGAGAAAAAAGTGATGGATTTGAGAGGGAAGGAAAACAAGGATTACCCGGAAACATTGCTCCCCTTGCCCTAACTTGGCGGAGAGGAACTTCTATGGAGGTCTCTTGGAGGGTGGATACCCAAGATCTCCCAAATCGGAGCGAGAATCAACGAACCCTTCTATAGAAGTCTTCCAAAGTGTCCAATCTATGGATGTGTCGATTTTGAGGGAGAACTAGCGGAGGGTACCCACTAGATCTTGGAGGAAGGGAGAAGGGCGGTGGCCATGGAGGTTGGAGGAGTTGGGGAAGAAGATATGAACTGAACATGACATCCCCACGACCCCTCCTTTTATACTGAGATCAAGCCACCCGGTGATAAGCTAGTGGTGCTGGGCCGTGCGCTAGTCGCCCGGTGACAAGGGTATAGCTACTAAGGCCCATTATCTTAGTATCCCTAGGGCTCATTCTGGTAATAGTCCAGTGAGAATTATGCCTAATCATAGTTATAGTCGAAATATGAGATGATATCGTATACAAACATTGTAATTTGTATCGAACCCGGCTGGATCCTCGAGACCTGGCCACCTATATATAGGGGGCAGGAGAGGCTGGCCAGGGACAGATTGACATTAAGCCAATTGTCTACTAGCTTATTTTCAACACACACCAAGTTTTGCCTTGTTCGTCTGAATCCGAATTCATCCGACGCCCTCTTCCACCGATCCTAAGTCCTTCATCTAGGACATTTGCCGAGTTAAACCCTCATAAATTGGCACCGACCATGGGGAGCTTGGGTGTTGGAATTATGAATTTGACAGCTTTTTTGCTTTCATCCAACAACAACATGAAGATCGATGGAAACCAGATCATCTTTGGAGCCATAGATTTTCAACCACATCCACCAACCCTTACTCTGGTCCCTACAAGCTTGGATCAGGAGATGGATTTGATGATCGAAAGCCTCAACTTTCACATCGGTTCCCTGGGATCAATTCGCCTCTCAGATCTGATAAACTTGGGTCTATCGGCAGGAAAAACAGCATCTTCGGCAAGATCAGAATCATCGGTTAGCTCTTCCAGCGAGGTAAACTCGCCGGTTAGCTTCGCATCAACAGGAAAAATAGAAAACCTAGTTGAAGAACTCGATGAAATCATGGAGAACCTCGACTTAGGGGAATCATCGAGTCACTTAGATAAGGGTTCCAATGAGAGCTTCGATAATTACCCAATATCGGACTTCACCACCCAAAGTGACGGTGTCCCGACAGCTATGAGGGCACACAGAGGTCAGAAGGGAAGCATCTCACCAGCGTACACCAAATGTGCCTTATAATAACTGAGGCAGCAGAAGATGACGATGGTAGGAATAACCCGGTGATTAATTCACAAGGCGACAATCCGGGGAATACCCACAGGAAAGAAAGGGAGAAAGTATATGTCTCAGTAGGAGAGTGGAAGATGATTAAATCAGCAGTCAACCACGACACGACAGTACCTACGGACTCCCAAAGAGAAGTTCTAATGGGATACCAGTATGCCCTGCACCAGCACAAGAAGCAGCTACTCCGTGAGGAAAGCAAGCTAACGAGAAACTACGAATCCAACAGCGTAGCAAATAAAACACAATGGAAGGAACACTGTGATATGTCATAGACAAGCAAAGAAAGGCACTATGATCCAAAACATAATAGAGGAAGGGAAAAGCGGCCAGGAGCAGAGTACTGCATGCAAAACCTTCGTTCATCATTTTCAACAGCCGATGAAGTAGGGAGTATCATACCAGACACACCAGAAGTAGCCCTAGTAGCAGCACAAGCATACCTGTTGACTACGCAGCCAGAAACTGGAGACCCACGAGAAAGCATGCACCAGGATGCCATAAAGGGTCTCGGGTTGATTGGAGTTAAGCTGAAGCAGGACCCTTTGGAAAAGAAGACAACACGGAACGAGTAGAAGGAGAAAATAAGCCGATGGTCCCAAACTCCGCAAACCTGAAGATCCAGTCCACCCAGTAAGAGACATTACAAATCATGAGGGAAAGACGCAAGGAACATCATCACACAGGCCAGGGTAAACAAGTCACGTTATGGGTGGGATGAAGGAAATTATGAAGACGAGGAAAAAGAAATTGGAGCGTTATGCTTTACCCAAAGGGTTCGCAGAACGCAGGTACCCAAAGGATTCAAGCTACCTCACGACCAACAAAAATATGATGGATCACAAGAACCCAAACTATGGCTGTCAGACTGTCTTCAAGCCATTCAAATACTCGGGGGCTCAAGGGCAACCACAATGCAAAGCTTGCAACTACTCCTCACCAGTGCAACACAGTCTTGGTTAAGCAAGTTACCGATGATTCCATCGGAAGCTAGGGCAAGCTAGAAAAGTAGTTCAAATAAAACTTCCGATCAACATACACGCGACCAACTTCAATAAAGGAAGTGAAAGCCTGTGTGCAGAAAAGTGGCGAGACACTGCGCTCATACATACAGCGCTGGAGCGTAATAAAAAATTCAACAGAAAATATCTCCGACGAGCGAGCAATAGATGCCTTTGCACTAGGGCTTCGCCGATCGGACCTCGTTGAAGAAATGGGAAGACTCAAACCCATGACAGTATCAGAACTAATGGAAATAGCAAGCAGATTCGCGGATGGAGAGGATGCGTAGCACAACAAAAGGGCACGATAACCCGAGCATGACAGATCAAGCAGATACAATAACCAGAGACATAGGTCTCACAACAACGACGGCCACAACCCGCGCAACCAAGTAGCTGCTGGGTATAAGAGAAGCGGCAAAGAAGAAAGTGAGCAAAGGAATAGCGGGTACCGTAGAAGAGATGACTCAGGAGGAGAAAGATCAAGAAACTTCAACCCGTCACCTGAGAATATCCTCAACGGACCATGCCACATACATTACAAATACCTCGATGGGAATAGGGTTTCTAATCACCTGATGAGAGATTACAGGACATTCATGAAATTGCAAGAAGCAATGGAATTCAGCCAGGCAGAAAAGCCAGGATCCACAATATACGGTGCGCCGCCACCACCACCCTACAACAAGGGCATAACAAACCAAGGATACCCAAAATAAAGTAATGAAGGATATCCTCGGTCAAAAATATATATCACCGCAATGATCCAGCAAGTCCCAAAGTCTAAAAAGGAGCAGAAAAGCATATCCTAACAAGTAAACCTAGCTATATCATCACCACCGGCCACCACAGAATACCTACGGTGGTCTGAGCAGACAGTCGGGTTCACCAGAGCAGATCACCCAAGGAAAGTACCTAGACCAGGGCATGCACCAATGGTGTTGAAAGTGCAAATCGGAGGATATGATGTTGGATGAGTATTCCTGGACGCAGGCAGCGGCATGAACCTAATATATGCAAGAACTTTGAAGGCAATGAACATCTCACTAGAATGGTTACAACCAACAGACTACTACTTTCATGGGATAGTACCAGAAAGCGCAAATCGCCCACTACGAAATATCGAACTCGACGTTTGCTTTGGCGAAAGAGGCAACTTTCAAAAGGAAAACTAGAATTCGAAGTCATGGACTGGCCCTCGCAGTATCACGCAATCCTGGGCATACCAACATTTGCGCGGTTTATGGCAGTACCTCACTCTGCGTGTCTCGTATTAAAAATCCTAGGGCCAAACAAAGTCATCACGATCAAAGGAAACTTCAAGGTCTTAGACACCTGCAACAGGGAATTCAATAAAATGGCGCAAACCTTCGGCATGACAGCCGAATATGTAAGACTCAAAGGGTAAATTGATCATAACACACTACCCGACGTAGGTCAATCCCTACCAGATCTGGCTTTCGACTCTACTCGAGATTCCAAAAAAGTTTAGGTTCACCCCATGGACCAGCAAAGACAACTTCCATCACGGTCGACCTGGACCCATGCATAGGAAAGCACGCTCGTCGAGTTCCTCCGTGAGCGCTGGGATATTTTTGCATGGTGTCCTTCAGATATGCGAGGTGTTCCTAGGGAACTCGTCGAGAACACACTAAATGTGCATCCAAAAACACGACCAGTCAACCAACCTCTTCGACGATTCGATGAACCAAATCGTAAAGCGATAGCAGCCGAGCTTCACAGACTGGAAAATGCAGGCTTCATCAGAGAAATCAAAACATCAACTTGGGTGTCCAGATCGTCCCAAAGAAAAACACAGACGTACGACATGTCTGTGTCAATTACACGTCTCTCAACAAGCATTGCCCAAAGGATCCCTTCCCGCTGCCCCGCATAGATCAAATAATCGATTCAACTGCAGGCTGGCTTTCCTTTCTGGATGCATACTCGGGCTACAACCAGATAAACTGAAAGTAGAAGATGAAGAAAAAATAGCGTTCATAACACCGTACGGTGTCTTCTGCTACCATGTAATGCCTTTCGGCCTAAATAACGCATGAGCAACTTATCAGAGGATGATGCAGAGTTGCCTTGGGAGCCAAATAGGGCGAAACATACAAGTGTATATCGACGACATGGTCAACACTACAAGAAAATAAGAGTCCTTGATCACTGACTTGAGAGAAACCTTTGACAACCTGGACAGGTACAAGCTAAAATTAAACCCAACGAAATGTTCCTTTGGCGTCCCAACAGGCCAATTACTCGGGTTCGTGGTGTCAGCAGAAGGAATAGAGGCCAACCCAGAGAAAATCCAGGCAAATACTAATAATGGGGAAGCCAACAAAATTGCATTATGTACAACAACTCGCAGGGAAAGTAGCAGCATTGAGTCGATTCATCGCACGGCTGGGCGAGAAAGCCCTCCCATTCTACGCACTCATGAAAAAATCAGACAAGAAATTCGAGTGGACAGAAGAAGCAGACACAACATTTGCACATCTCAAAAAAGTGCTTTCCACGCCACCAGTGTTGGTCGCACCCAAGGAGAAGGAGCTGCTACTACTATACATTGCCGCCACATATCAAGTGATTAGCATAGTACTAGTCGTCGAGCAAAGCAAAGAAGGCAAAGCACACGAAGTACATCGGCCGGTGTATTTTCTTGGTGAAGTACTATCACCATCAAAGCAACGTTACCCGCATTATCAAAAGCTCGCATATAGCATATTCACGACAGCACAAAAACTGCGACACTATTTTGTGGTTCACCCGATAATAGTGGTTAACGAAGCTCCATTGTCAAACATACTAAACAACCCCGAAGCAACAGGACGTGTCTCCTTATGGGGAATTGAACTCTCCCCTTTGGACATCATATATGAGAAAAGGAAGGCCATCATATCTCAGATTTTTCTAGACTTTATAGCATAATGGTTAGAACTACAGAACACGGGACCACCGGATTTGTCAAGTGTCTGGACAATGTAATTCGACGGATCTAAGAGAGTTGAAGGAGCTGGAGCTGGAGTCGTACTAATATCGCCACAGGGAGACAAGCTGAAATATGTGCTGCAGATGAGTTTTCCGCAAGCATCCAATAACGAGGCTGAATATGAAGCTTTGTTACATGGAATGAGGATGGCCAAAGCCTGCGGTGCAACTTAGTGGTCCAACAGGTAATGAATCGCTGTGACGCGATTAGCAACGACATGACTGCATACAGAAACCTGTATTACTACCTGGAAGGAACATTCGATGGATTCAAAGTATTGCATGTTAGCAGATCAAGTAATGAGGAAGCCGACAATTTGGGAAACATCGGGTCCCAATATCTGCCAATACCACCTGGAGTCTTCTGGGAGGAAATCATAGAGAGGTCAATAAAGGACAGCAAAACTTTGAGTTCTAGTAAACAGAAACAGAGTACAACAGCAAGCTCGGGGGCTGATAAAGAAACAACAGAGGATACCACAGAACCAGAGGAGGTCTTGATGGTCGAAGTAACATGGATGCAACCGTATGTAGCATACATGGTCAACAAGACATTACCCAAAGATGTGGTGGAATCATGAAGGATAGTGCGACGGTCTAAAGCTTTTGTGGTGGTACAAGGGAAATTATATAAGAAAAGCATATCCGGCGTACTGCAACGATGTGTCACACCCCAAGAAGGACAAGTCATACTGCAGGAGTCTATGGTCACCATGCTAGAAACAGAGCTATAGCGGCCAAATCCTTCCGCGATGGGTTTTACTGGTTGATAGCAATAGAAGGTGCAAAGGATATCGTACGACGATGTGAGGCTTGCCAATGATTTGCATCTCGACCTGACGCACCAGCAGCTGAACTCCAACCAATACCCTTGTCTTGGCCGTTTGCACAATGGGGTTTAGATATTGGTGGGCAAGTTGCATAAGTCATGGCCAGGAGGGCACGTTTATATGTTGGTGGCAGTTGATAAGTTCACAAAATGGGTAGAGGCAGCCCCAGTAACTACACAAGATTCCACGACAGCAATTAATTTCATGAAGTCAATAATATTCAGCTTCGGAGTACCGCATAGCATCATCAGAGACAATGGGATGAATTTTACGTCCAGAGAATTCAAAAATTACTACAAGAGTATGGGAATCAAATTGAAGTTCGCATCTGTGGCGCACCCAAAGACGAACAAACAAGTTGAAAAAGCCAATGGGCTCATATGCAATGGTATAAAAAAGAGGTTACTAGCGCCTCTAGAGAAAGCCAAACACGCTTGGGTAGATGAATTACCCTCCGTGCTTTGGAGCTTAAAAATAACTCCTAATGCGGCAACCCAAGAGACACCTTTCTTCCTGGTCCATGGTGCGAAGCCGTGCTTCCAGTCAAAATTACTCATGAAGCTCCAAGAATTGTGACTTACAATGAAAGCACTTCCAATGAGGTGCTACAAGACGATGACGATGCATTAGATGAAGCCAGAGATATCGCGTTGGCCAGATCCACGCAGTATCATCAGAACCTAAGGAATTACCACATCACTCCAGTCCGCCCCCGCTCCTTCATGGTGGGAGATCTCGTGCTGCGATTAAAACAGGACGGTCATGGCAAATTAGAGTCACCATGGCTGGGACCTTACATCATAACAGAAGTAATTCCTAGAGGAGCGTATCGATTTCAAGACAAGAAGACCAACAAGGACGAAGGCAATCCTTGGAATGCAGAGCAACCTAGAAGATTCTACACATAAAAAATGAGTCTAGCAGATATATAGGCTTATTTTTAGCCTGAATATATGAACTCAACATTTTTATATTTCCTCAGGTACTACCCCTCTAAACCCAGAACATAGGCCATAGGTCGGGTTTCTTGGGTTATAATTATGTACTTTGTTTTGTCGCAATTGATATAATGAAATATGCTCGGGGGCTTTCCCGCAAGAGTTGATGCAAATTACGGCAAGAAATTCTATGGTTTGGAGAGTAATCACGAGGTATACAAGCAAGGTTAGCTAAGATGAGCACATAATAACAAGATTACAGAGAATATTGGCACAACGCATATAGATGCCAAAATTTCATGAACACAAAACAAAAATTAAACCTTGAAATTATTCAGTTCCCCTGGTTTTGATATTCAAATAGTCCAGAACTTGGAGTATTACAAAAGGAGAAGATCACTAAGCATTACAATTTAAAGATTGTACTTCTGCTGGCATTCGGTGCCATCATAAATCTTCATGTCAAATTTCGCAGTCCCGCAGTGGTAGTCAAATATGAAAATCCACCCGTGATGAATCTCATGATCTTCCGCAAAATGGTCCCAGCCCCCTCTAAAGAAAGCATCGCTATTGCCATCATAATAAACCTCCAATTCATATGGCGGCCTGCCACTAGATGATTCATGAATAACAGCTTCACGAAGTTCACGTCCCTCCATGAATTCAGTGAATTTCATAGGAAGGCGCAGCTGTTCACGGCATTGGGCACCAGCGAAGGAGAAGAAGGAAAATAGATGACCAGATGATGATGACGGTGCAACGGGTCCAGCAAGACTTACATCAAGATGGTCAGCAGGATTCGCTGTCACTACAGCAGATTTCTTGTCCTTACTCCTAAGCGGACGACCAGGATGGTGTTTCGCCGGGGTTGATGAAGATGCTGTAGCCACAACAAACGATGATTTGGGCTTATTCTTACTCCCACGTGGGCAGCCGCGGCCATGTTTTTCCACAATAGCCGCATCACCATGGTTGGTAGCACCAACATCAGCCATAAGAACAATCACCAGAGGAAACCCTAGATGGATGAAGGAGAAGATGGTACGGCAGCGATGGCTAACAGTCTAAGGCTTAGGGTTAAAAGGATGGTGCAAAATGAGTATTTATATCCAAGCAAAGATGGGCTTTTGGTCTAAAATATAACCAGGCAAAGGCCCAATAGACTGGTAGCTTATAGTGTAGCCCAAAGAACAATTTCAGTTGCCTTCTGGTGAGCAGGAGACTCCAGTACAAGAAAAAGCGTACAGTATAAACATGTGAAAGAAGTCGAAGAATTTCTGAGCCTATGATCGCCTCCAAAGTACCCTACCATAGCCTCGGGGGCTACTCCCATTGGGAGCGCTGGTCGCACACCCGATTAAATATAAAGATCGAGAAGAAAAAGGGAATAATAATTGTTTGTGCAGGTCCTGACAAAAGAAGACAAAAAAGAAGAATATACTTTTGAGCCTATACTCGAAAAAATTTGACTATACCCTCGGGGGCTACTCCCATCGGGTGTGCTGGTCGCGCACCCGATGAAGATGGAAATATCGGCTTCATAATAGGAGTAAAATATCAACTTCATCAGCAATTTCAGAACACTTGATGATGAAATCAATAATTCACTCCCAAGGGGAGAGATTTGCGACGAGTTGAAGAAAACAACCCGAGGGTTTTGGGTATTGAAATAGCCAAATAAGGCTCACGACAAAATTATGATTCTCAAGCTGCGTCATCGCGATAAAAAGCTTGAATGCTGTGGTCACAAAGATTATGAAGGTAAGACCTCGGGATCCGTCCTGCATGGCCTAGTATACGCACATGAATGTGCTCTGCTAGTAAATTTCCATATCCACAATATGAAGAAAAATCCCGGTGGATGCACTGGGTACCCTAAGAAATACTGGAATCCATGTCTTTATAAGTCCTAAATGCGGCAAAAGACTGGGTTACGCCAGGTACTGAATTCGAGTCTGGGGACTTGAGTTTGAAGTAGGTAGTAAGTTTTTGCTCGGGTAATTAGCTGGTTTCCTGATCCATCAGAAGTACCAGGCTTGCTTACCAAAATCCCCATTAAAAATTAAGAATATAAAATATTCAACGAAATTGAGAAAGAAAGGAAGACTAAGATTGATCAAGTCAAAGATTATAAGTCAAGGATATGAAGATTTGAGATTCAACCCGAATCTACAATTCTGGTAGAATCTCGGGGGCTACTGACAAGGGTATAGCTACTAAGGCCCATTATCTTAATACCCCTGGGGCCCGTTCGGGTAATAGTCCAGTGGGAATTATACCTAATCATAGTTATAGTCGAAATATGAGATGATATGGTATACAGACATTATAATTTGTATCGAACCCGACCGGATCCTCGAGACCTGGCCACCTATATATAGGGGCCAGGAGAGGCCGTCCAGGGACAGATTGATATTAAGCCAATTGTCTACTAGCTTATTTTCATCACACACCAAGTTTTGCCTTGTTCATCTGAATCTTTACCTTCAAGTTCATCTGACGCCCTCTTCCCCTGATCTTAAGTCCTTCATCTAGGACATTTGCCGAGTTAAACCCTCATCACCCGGTGTCAGCCCGGTGTGACCGGGCTCTGCGCCGGGGCACCCGGTGCATAGGCCGGTGGTCCCCAGGCCTACGCCGAAAACCTATACTGGGAAGGATTCCGATGTAGCCCCGGTGCTCGCCGGGCCCTGCGCTGGGGCATCCGGCGTATAGGCCGGTACCTCCAGTTTTCTCAGGAAAAAATTCCCCCTTTTTTATTTCATTAACAACGACGCGTCAGTTTCAAGGATTTGTGCAAGAGTGGCAATGGTTCCCAAAAATTGGAACACGCATAGGTGTAAAAGTCGCAAATCAAACACAAAAAATTCTCCAAATAAATCCAATTTGATCAAGAGAGAATAAACTCACAAAATTCAAGGAGCACATGATCAAAAGCCTCAACAAATGCGCAAGATCGAAATAGAAGGCAAAGAGTTTGCAGAGGATTTATCCCCTTATGTTTAAGCACAAATGTCATGGCACCGCAAAGATAGATGCTTGGGTCCATGTCATGACATTGGGTCTAATTAATGTAGCACGCATAGGTATGCATTATGCTAAGAAATAGCAAAATGACTTCAGCCTATGTGTGCGGTGTTTCTAAGCTAGATAACATGACAAATGAAAGATTGTAAGCAAGTAAATTCAATCCAAGTTTTTAGGATCAAGAATACCAAGTTTACGCCTTAGCTCAACAAACTGGGCTTCATCCAAATGTTTTGTGAAAATGTCGGCCAATTGGTGATTGAAGCTCGCATGAGAGAGAGAGCAATATCACCTCTTGCGACATGGTCATAGGAAGTGGTGGCGAATGTCGACATGTTTGGTGCGGGAGTGTTGGACGGGATTGTCGGCAATCTTTATTGCACTTGATTGTCGCATAGAAGAAGCACCGTACCAAGAGACACACCATAGTCTTTCAAGGTTTGCTTCATCCACAACAATTGAGTGCAACAAGATGCCACAGAAATGTATTTGGATTCGGCGGTGGATAAGGGTATGGAGTTTTGTTTCTTGGACGACCAACTCACCAGCGACCGGCCAATGAATTGGCAAGCCCCGAGGGTTGACTTCCAGTCAACTTTATCACCGGCCCAATCAGAATTTGAATAGCCCACAAGCTCAAAGGTTGACCCCTTTGGATACCATATCCCAAGAGTTGGAGTGTGAATAAGCACCTTAAAATCCGTTTGACCACCACGAAGTGGCACTCCTTAAGAGTGGATTGAAAACGAGCACACAACCCTACACTTAACATGATGTCTGGCCTAGAATCACAAAGGTAGAGAAGGGATCCAATCATGGAGCGATATACCTTTTGATCCACCGGTTTCTCACCTATACCAAGGTCAAGTTGCACTTTGGTTGGATCGGGGTTTTTGCACTCTTGGCCATGGTCATCTTGAAATGTGCGAGCATGTCCTTCACGTACTTCTCTTGTGAAATGAAGGTTCCTTTCTCAAGTTGACTCACTTGAAAGCCTAGGAAGTACTTCAACTCTCCCATCATGGACATCTCGAATCTCTGTGTCATCCACTTCTCAAAAGCGCTTTGTTATGTTTTTCGTTAGCCCCACCAAAAATAATATCATCAACATAGATTTGGCATATGAACAACCCACCCCCTTTAACCCGCTTGGTGAAAAGGGTGGAATCTACCTTCCCAATTTAGAAACTGTCCGTGAGTAGAAAATCCCTAAGGTGCTCATACCAAGCACGTGGAGCTTGCTTGAGACCGTAGAGCGCCTTATGGAGTTCGTATACTCGGTTTGGGAAATTGGGGTTTTCGTAACCCGGGGGTTGAGCCACATATGCCTCATCTTTCAAGGGGCCATTAAGAAAAGCACTTTTAACATACATTTGATAAAGCTTCAAATCATGGTACGAAGCATAAGGAAGCAATAGACGAATAGCTTCAAGACGAGCAACATGCACAAAGGTGTCCTCATAGTCCATACATTCTATTTGGGCAAACCCTTGCACCACTAACCTTGCCTTGTTGCGAGTGATGACTCCATTCTCATCTTGCTTGTTCTTGAACACCTACTTGGTGCCGATCACATTGATCCTATGGTCCTTGGGCCTCTCAACAAGAGACCACACTTTATTGCGGGTGAAGCATTCTAGCTCTTCTTGCATTGCATTCACCCAATCCGGATCGCCCAAGGCTTCGTGTACCTTTTGAGGTTCAAAACTAGACAGAAAAGCATGATGGTCACAAAAAGTGGCAAGTAAAGCAAGTTGTCTACGGGTTGAAACTCCCTTAGAAATGTCGCCAAGAATCTTGTTGACTTGTTGGTCACTAGCCTTGGTGGCGGCCTTGATGCGCCGCTTCAATCCATCATGACCAATAAATTCTTATTACGGCTAGTCTTGGTCATGACCATCTTCTTGAGCTTGATCTTGAGTAGTGGAAGGTCCTTGCTCATCTCCTTGATCTTACTCATGGGGTTGAGGGCTTGGTGATTGTTCTTGGTCTTGCATCTCCTCTTGAGAGTCTTGCCCCACTTGTGATGGTGATGATGGTTCAATTTGAGTTGAGCTAGGGTCCACTTGTGTTGATCTTGAATCTTCTTTGTTTGGATTGTCTTGACTTGCATGGTCTTCACTAGGTAAGATATGTCCAATACCAATAGACTTGATGGCTTGATATGATTCTCCATAACCTACATCACTTGGAACAACTTGCTCCTCTTGGGAGCTATTAAATTCCTCGAATACCACGTCACAAGATACTTCAACGGTCCCAAAGAACTTGTTGTAGTATTCCATAGGCGTGGGAATCATCCGCATAGCCAACGAAAATACCCTCAATTGTTCTAGACTAGAATTTACCAAGTCTCTCCTTTTTGTTCTTGACGATGCACTTGCATCTGAAGACACGGAAGTAGGAGACATTTGGCTTGTTCCCGGTGAGGAGCTTGTAAGGCATCTTGTTTTACACTAGGCGGAGGAAGAGGCGGTTGGAGACATGAACCACGGTGGCAATAGCTTCTCCCCAAAATTTATGGAGGGACTTCTACTCATCCAACATGGTTCTTGCCATCTCAATGATCGTCCGGTTCTTCCTCTCCACCACACCATTTTGTTGACGGGTGTAAGGTGCAGAGAATTCATGCTTGATCCCCTCATCACAAACGAAATTTTCCATGGTGTAGTTCTTGAATTCCGACCCATTGTCGGTTCTTATGGTCTTGATCACTTCTTCAAATGTACGCCCCGCTTGCTTGGCAAACTTCGAGAAGTACTTGTAGGTCTCATCCTTTGACTTAAGGAGGAACACCCATGTATATCTTGAATAATCATCCACGATGACAAGACCATATCTTCTACCTCCAAGAGTGTCATAGGTAGATGGCCCAAAGAGATCCAAATGAAGGAGCTCCAAAGGGCTTGTCATTGAAACCACACTCCTGGCCGGATGACTCTTCTCAAGTTACTTCCCGACTACACAAGCACTACACACACAATCTTTCTCAAATGTTACATTAGTTAGTCCAACAACATGTTCGCCCTTTAGGAGTCATTTGAGATTTCTCATGTTGACGTGCCCTAGCCGGTGATGCCATAGCCAATCCTCGTCAACCTTGGCTATGATGCATGTGGAGGAGGAAATGCTCTCTTTCGAGAAATCAACAACGTAAAGGTTGTCCTCAACATGCCCAGCACAAACCAACTTGAGATTATCACTCCTAAATACTTCCACATGATTATAGGTAAAATAGAAATCATAACCAATGCTTGCAAGATGACAAATTAAAAGAAGATTATAGCCAAGGGTGTGACAAACATAACATTCTCAAGGGACAAGTCCTTTTGAGTTATCTCCAAAGAGGATGCATTGAGTTGAGTTTACATCTTCAAAAAATTTCTCAAGCACCTCTGTTCCTCTGGTCATATGATTAGTGCACCCACTATCAAACAACCATTTCGTCCCACCGGAGGAATAGCCCTACAAAATCAATTCTTAGGTTTAGGAGCCCATTGGGTAATGGGACCCCTAGCATTAGCAACAAGAGATTTAGGTACCCAAATTGAGTACCATCTATAAGCATATCCATCACGAGGACCAACATATCTAGCAAAAATAATTTCCATCTGTGTCCTTACACTACACATAGGATGGGTTGGTCTTTCCCGCAAAGCTATGGTTAGGATTTCCCCTATTGGCATTCCCACCCATAGCATCTTTCTTACCATTACCATTCCCCTTGTATCCTTCCTTCACAAAGTCGATCTTCTTGGGTGAAATGGCATAGTTGTTGTTGTTCCTTGGGTTGAACCCAAGACCTTGACCATGAGGCCTCACCTTTTGTTGAGCAAAAATCTCATGGGGGGTTTCCCAAGTTGAGGGGAGGTGAGGCACTCTTTCTCAAGTTGAGACTTCAACTTTGCATTTTCCTCAATGAGGATTGCTTGATCTAGGGAAGAGTTAGTACCACAAGAAATATTCTCAACAATTATGGGAGCACTTGAAGAGCCTTGGACCTCTTCATGCATAGGTTTCTCATATTTCTTACTAAGTCTATTGAGCTCATCCTTGACTAACCTGTTAGCCCTTTCAAGGTGCTCAAGATCCTTAGTGAGAGAAGCATGAGAAACTTCAAGCTCCTTCCTAGAAGCATCAATTTCTTGTGCCATTAACAAGGTTTTATCAATTATGTCCATGTCTTTACTTCTATCAAGTTGACATGTTTCAATTTATTGAGATAGAACAAAACTAGTGTTCTTCTCCTTAGCTAGCTCTTGTGCTAGGAAATTGAATCTTCGTTCCCCATCTTCAATATGGGACCTCGCTTCATCGAGGCACTCATTGCATTGAGCAATAGTGTCCATCAAGTATTCAAAGTGGGCACGAGCATTACCATGAACAGGACACATAGTCTTGTAAAGAGTAGCAAGTATAGTATCTTCATCCATATCATCATCAATGGGACAAGAGGATTGAAGAGCGTGAATCACCTTAGCCTCCTTTTACATAAGGCATTTGTGAGGGGAATTCTTGGTGGATTTCTCGTAGTCCTTGGTGTAGTCGTACTTGAATAGAGACCCGGGCCGGCCACTCCAACGATGTCCTCCTTGTCACTTTCCTCTTCATCAACATCGAAGGTGTATTCAACACCTAGAACAGCCTTGACGTCCTTGAGCTTGTTCTTGTTCCTCAAGTTCATGGGATTTGGCTTCAACTTGGTCCTAACAGCCTTTGCATACTTTGGCTTGTCTTGTCTCTTCTCATAGGGGCAAGTGTCAGAGAAGTGCCCCGACTCATCACAATTGTAGCAAGATCTCCTCTTCTCCTTAGAGGCAAAACTTCCCTTCTTCATGGAATGCTTTCCATACTTCTTGGCGATGAAGGCTAGATCAGTATCTAGCTCACTTGTTGATGTTATCTCTTCTTCTTCAAGATCTTCTTCAACTCTCTCTTCCTTGCTTGCTTCACATACCATTGATTGAGTGACATTGGCCTTTAAAGCAAGCGATGGGTTCTTGTTCATAGCACGGACAATCTCCTTGGTTCTATTAGCCTTGTCGATCATGTCGCCGTGAGCAACAAAGTACCCAACAAGCTCATCCGCGGTTATCTTGTAGCAAGGTTCCAAGAAGGTGACATTGAAGGGCAACTCCTTGTATTCGGTAGACACAATCTTAATGAACTTGTTCTTGACGAAGTTATTATTCATGTTGAAACCATCATCAATGGTGTTTCCTCCAAGAAGAAAGATATTTTCCTTGAAGGCTTGGAGTCTTGAGTAAGCACTTGTGACTGACTCCCTATCATGCATACAAAACAAGCTCATGTCTTGCTTGGCGGCTTCATACTTGGTCTTTTGCATTTCCGATATGCCATCGAACATAACCGAGAGCTTCTCCCAAAGATCCTTGGCAGACTCAATTCTTGATACTTTATCATACGTCTTGCACTTCAAGCTTTGGCGGATCTTGTCACGAGCGGTGGAGTTGAGTTGACACTCAATTTGCTCTTTGGGCGTCATGCACTTGTCATCAATGGGCATGAATCCATTCTCGAAGATGCCCCAAAGCTCCACACAAACACATCTAAGATGAGAGTGCATGCAAGACTTCCAATAGAAATAGTTAAATTCATCAAGCTTGGGAGGAGCACTAGATGAAGGGTTCATATGAGGCAGGTCCATCAGACTTAGGGGGAATGTCCACCTTAGTCTTCTCCAAGTTTGAATTCCCCTTGGGGTAAGCACTTCATCCTCGGGAAAAGCATTCTTTTCATCCATAGCCGAGAGTTTAGCTTCCAACAAGGCAAACCGCGCGTTGAGTTTGTCACATTGCTTGTCAAGCAAAGCTTGGACCTCAATGGCCGTGAATACCTTGCCCTCATCCTCATCGCACTAGTTGGAAAAGGCTTATAGATAGATGTTTTATCAGTGGAGCATATTTTCAAATATGCTCCACTAGTATTTACTAGTGGTGCATGGGAAAATATGCTCCACAGATACTTTTACTACTAATGGCGCATATTAAAAGGAATGCGCCACGGAAAAGTATGTGGGACCCACCAGAAGGGCCGTGGACAAAATATCATGTCTTATCCGTGGCGCATATGTGTAATGCGCCATTGATATTTTCCCTATTAGTGGTGCATATTAGGAAATATGCGCCATTGATAACTTGTGGACCCCACGTTAGCCCCACTGGCCCGACCTCTGTCAGGGTTATGCGTGGCGCATATTGAATATGCGCCACTGATAGACCATCTATCAATGACGCATATTCAATATGTTCCACACATATATGGTGGGTCCCACCCCTCTGAAAAGGTGGCAGACTTATCAATGGCGCATTTTTTGCAATATGCGCCACTGATAAGCTTGCCCAGATCTACAAGTTGGCAGCCCCACCACCATTTCATTCTTCTCCATCTAGCACCCCAAACTAGATCTAGCTCGTCCTCCTCCTCCCCACCACCTCAATTTCTCCATTCTTGCCTCCATTCTTGGTTGTTGAACCTACCTTGCTTTATAGTTTTGTGAGGGAAAGCCTCTCCAAGTTCTAGATCTACTAAACCAACTAGTTTTCCTCCTCCAACATCCATCTTTGTCCACTTCTTTCTCCAACAACCCCATACTCTCGCTTCGTGGACTTGGCTCGAAAATGATTCTATACTAGGTGAGTTGTTGGAGGACATGCATGTGGATGTTTTGTGTGTCCGGTGGACGTCTCGCGTGCGGTGTGCGCATGCATATATGTGCATGCTTATGTGTGGTGCATGATCTACATGTGAAGCTAGCTTGTGTGTGGTGCATGAATGTTTGCAGGTGACAAAGAAGCAAGAGCATGTTGCTAGCTATGGCGTGGTGCATGGATATTTGCCAAAATGTTGATTAACTTCCATTTCGGCAAATTTTTGCACTACCCATACGTCCTATTTTTAGGAGAGGTCATTCCGAATTTTTCCGGCGACCATGCATGCATGCATGCATGCATGTGTGTGTGTGTGTGAGTGCATGATGGTGTGTGGTTCTAAGATACTCTCTTTTTACTCTATACCGCGCAGGCAACCATGGTCAGACACATGAGCGAAGGTCAAGTGGCTAGACAGAAGGAACGCGCGGTGGCCGATATGAGGATGAACAAGAGGACCTACATAAGAGAGTCACCTACTCACACGTGGTTTCATGCCTGGCTATGATTCTGAAGATGACGAGGATGTCAACAATGGTGGTCCTGAAGACGAGGGCGTACATGATGATCATCACGAAGGAGATGGCGGCGGCGGACATGATGATGATCATCACGAAGGTGATAGCGGTGGCGAACATGATGATGATCATCATGAAGGAGACGTTGCCGGAGAATATGGTGGTGGAGAAGACGCGGCGTGGACGGGCACATAGATATGGCTAACCTCGGCCTTGCAGGACCCACATGTTCAGGAACTGCTCCTCAAGGAGACGAGCAATGCGAAAGCTGCTGCCAGAGAGAAAGCCAAGCTGGAGTAGATGGATATTGATGGGAAAACTCCATTGTTTCCTAGGTGCCAACCCGAGGATACACGCTTGAGCGTCTCGCTCAAGGCTGTGGAGATGAAGGTGGAAGGCAAATGGACCGACGTAAGCTTAAAAAAACATGAGATTCTGACAAAAACGTCTTCCCAAGGGCAACACATGTCCAACTAATATCGAGGAGGCCAAGAAAATTGTTTGCCCTCTAGACCTGCCGTACGTTAAGTACCATACCTGCATCAATGATTGCGCACTTTATCGGGATGAGTATGCGGAGAGAACCACATGTCCGGTGTGCGGCCAAGGACGATACAAGATATGGAACAAGAAAGTACCTCGGAAAGTGGTATGGTAGTTTCCTATCAATCCCTGCCTGCAGCGGTATAAATACCATAAAATATCTATTTTTAGACCTGTACAAAAATGTCAGTGGCACATGTTTTGCACAGCTAGTGGCACATCAAGCATCAGTGGTGCATTTTGCCATATGCGCCACACAAAGTCTGTTAATGGCGCATCTGGAATATGCGCCACTGAAGGGCAAACTATGCGTGGCGCATATTGAGATGCGCCATAGATATTTTGTTACTAATGGCGTGGCAACAGTGGCGCATACCATATGCGCCATGCATAGACCAATTTGGTGCGCCACTACCAAGCCTTTTTCCACTAGTGTCGGTAGGTGAGACCATCTTACTCTCAAGGCAGTTAAGCCTTTAACCAAGAGCCCTTGCTCTGATACCAATTGAAAGGATCGATAGTCCAACCTAGAGGGAGGGTGAATAGGTTTCTACAAATTTTACTTATCCTTTTCACTAGTTTTAGGCTTTACAGAATATAAGTGTGTGCCTAACAACTAGATGAACAACCTATATGATGCAATGCAAGGTATTTCAAGCATGAAGGCTATCACAAAGGTAAATACACAAGTAAAGGGACTCGGATAAATAACCAAGGCACATAGAGACAAAGATGTATTCCGATGTTCACTCCCTTGGGGGGGGGGGGCTAGTTGCCTAGGGTTTCCCACGAACCCAAGAGTAACAAGCAATACACGATGAACTCAAGGGGAATGAAATTTGGCTTGGTGGAAACATAGATCGGGGTCTCCTCTATCTTTCTACCAAAGGAAATTGGATTTGGTTGGGTAGAATGGAAGATCCTCTATCTTGGTGAGCTCATTAATGAAGGAGAGAGAGAAGGCAATGATATGATTTGAATGGTAACCTTATCCTCCCAAGGTAGGTGATGGTGTATTTATAGTCTAGGGAGAGAGAGAGCCGTTGGGTGGAGGAATCCTACGCCCAGCCGGCGCAGAGTCGGCGGCGCCAGCCTCTGCACCCGACCAGCCGGCGCACAGACCGGTGACACCGGTTCCACACTGGGTGCCCGACGCACAACCTGGTCAGACCGGGTGGAAACCAGGTAGCCAGCGTATACTGGACCATATTACCAGGCCTCCGGACGCCACGCCGAGAAATAACCAAAACCCTAGTCAGAAGGGTATTCCGGTTACAATCCGGTGGCTACACTGGGGCACCCGGCGTATAGCCCGGTTGCGCCAGATTCCCACCGGGGCTTCGGCGCACAGCCCAGCACCGCCGGATGGAAACCAGGAGCAGGTTTCCTGCATCAGATGTCCCTTTCTCCCTACGAACTTTGTTGAAGTGTTGAGGCTATTTGGGTGGTAGGGTATGGAAAAAAGAATGTAGGTCACCTTCCCACTAAGCTCATCGACTTTACCCTTCTTAATAGTGCGGGATTCCTATTACTCAAGAACAGAAATAGTGAAAAAGAAACTACCGCCTCTTCGAGCAAATGGGGGGTCCCTCAACTCCTTCCATCAATCATGACGAACTAAAACCTGTAAGTAAGACTAGCAAGACACATCAGTTTGTTACTAGCTTGTGTGTCATCATAAGTCAAAATAACGGTTAAGGGTAAAATACCCTTACAGAGACGCAAAGGAGCGAGATACTAACACAACCCAAAAGGCACATCACTGACTCACTGCCTGTTGAACTCCTCAGGTTCCACCACCATCTTCTCCTGCTCCTGCCCGTCATCGGCCATCGATCGTATATGCTTTGGCGCCGTTGCTCGTCCGGCCGGCTTCTCGGACGATGGATCGATCCACTTGACGTCTACTTACTTACAACAAAAATATACAATCATGCATTCTAGATGTCTCTATATGCTTTATAGGTGATTGCCATGATATTTCAGAAAACTAAAATAGACATGAACACATACATATATTTACAATTCATAAGAGTTCCACAAATTAATCTTTGAAGACAAGATTGTTTGTTCTTTTTTGTTTTGAATACACATTTGTTTAATCATATGATTTTAATTACCGGTGTCTCAAGAAGGCAACCATAATCGGTGCACTGCAGTATACGATTTAATTAATTAGTGCAAATGCAATTTTAACGTCCATTGTTAATGTTAAATAATAAAGTGACTACATTCTTATAAAAATAGGTGCACCATGAAAATATTAATTAATTTGTAACCTTAATAGAAAACTATAGTGGTTAAGATCAGATATCGAGAGAATGTATCACAATTACAAAAACGTAACAAAGCTTAGTACAAATAAATGATAGTCACCCTATGCCTACTAAAGGGATAAAAATGCATGAAAAAGTAGATTAAGGTCTAAACTGCAGACCTGATCTTGTCACGGATATATCAGATAACATCTTTAAGCACCTTTGTTTCACCATGAACATGATGTAGTCTACACAGCAGATTATATTCTCACACAAATTTAAAAAAAGTAATCTATATAAGAATTATGTCACATAAAATTTGGTGATCTAAAGGTGCCAGGGCCGGACGGTCTCCATGAAATCTTCTACAAGCGGGTTTAGAGTCTTTGTGGTGAGGAAATTACAGCTGAGGTATTGCAGGCAACGAATACTGGGATTATAGACGTAATGATATTACTGTGGTTCTCATCTATAATCTTCTATATCTAAATAAGAATCCCCCACTAATTGATTTTCCTGCTATCTCATGTAGCCATGTCACCCCCTATTCCCTATCAGGGCGCCTCGCTTCCTTAATTACGTTCGTTCCACCGCAAGCGATAGTGCAGTCGACACGACTCGCTTCGTCGCCCAGCTTTATCCATACCATAACAAACACGTACGTACAAGTGGGCTGGACCGACCCAATCTCTTCAGTGGGCTCGCAAAGGTGTGCGCCCTAAAAAAAACCACTCGTCTTCCTCATCACACGCTGCTATCGCGCTTATGATTTCTCTTCCGCGCCGGCGTCCGTCCTCCTCCCCCGCAATCTCACGGCCACGACCTCTAGCGTCCTCCTCATAAAATCTCTTGGAACTGCCGGATTAATAGAATGCTTCAATGACTGGAAACTGCTCTGCAAACTGACCACCTCAAATCATCCGCCGCCGCCGCATGAAGCTTAAAAAGCACACCCACCTACAATCCCCAGCACACAAGGCAAGGTGCTCGCAGCTCCACCTCAACTTGGAGCCTCAGCTCTGGTACATACCCGATCCCCAGTATAGTTCATCTCTCCTTTTTGCAATCCAACACATATCCCAATATGTCAGGTTCAGCTACGGCTTCAGATCCGATCGAAGTTTTGTTCCTGGAGATGGTTTGATTGTATTTTGCCTAATACTACCTCAGGCCAATGGATTTCTTTTGATTCCTTTGGATTTATTGGACTCTTTCTCTTCTCAGTGACTACGCAATCTGCACACCAGCTAATTGGATTGGTATGCAGGCTCTATTCACCTCCTCTTGCATTTAGATGCTGGATGATTTGCCGATGATGGCAAGTATTTTTTTAGGTTGATCCCACGATCTCACCCATGGAGCAGCCGCCCCTCTCCTCTCCCTTTGGCGATCCATCCTCCCTGTTCGAGCATCCTATACAAAATCTCTGGTTTTTTATTCAGCTCCGCTAGATGTGTCTGACCATCCAAGTAATCTGCTCTCTATCTTTCGGACCATCTCTATCTTAAGTAACTCCAGTTTATGCATGTGTGTTGGATCGCAAGGGAACTTTTTGATCTGTAATTTGGGGATTTGTGGTGGAGGAAACTTAACCTGCCAAATACAGTACTGATCCGTTGGGGTTCTCATGGGAGTTTGTGGGGGAGGTGATTTTATAAGATCCTCTTTGATCGTACCCAGGTGCTCAATACTCAGCATTCGAAATCTTATCCCCTTTATGATTTCTGAAGGCTTCCATAAGGATTTTCGTTTGTTATGTGAGCTAGAAGAACCAATTTTTTCAATGAACTAATTTATTCACACTCTGCCTTTTCAGATACCGTCAAGAAACAATTGTTACCTGATGGAGGGATGTATTCAGGGAAGAAAGACCTCTCAAGATGTATACGGGTGCAGCAATAATTCTGTAGGTTCCATACAAATATAAGCATGCAGCTAACAAAACCATGGTGATTTGTAGAAAAAACAGAAGTTAATTATTCATGCTATTTGATTTCCCATGATTTTTCTGTGTGTTTGTAGTTAACGTTGGATGCTTGAATATTGTTATACTCCCTCCGACCCATAATACTCTTCGCTAATATAGATGTATCTAGACACATTTTAGTGGTAGATACATCCGTATTTGCGAAGGGTAATATGAGTCGGAGGGAGTAGTTTATTTGTTATACAACTATCTCTATATATCCCTGGTTACAAAAAGTAGCTAGGCACATGTGATGCAACTGACATTTTTATGTGCATCAAGCTACTTACATGTAGAGGCAGTTGATATGTAAGATATGAATTTGCAGTGACTAAGTATTCAAGGTTGAAGATATCATAGGTGTTCCCAGAAATATTCTTCCTTGAGGTGTTAAGTTGTATAGTTGAGATGCGGTGTCAGCAAAGAGTCAACTTTTGGACTGGGTCAGTAAAAATTCGTTGTTCCATTTATATGTGTACACTGAGAAACAGAGCACTGCCTTCCATTTATGATGTTGTGAACAGAAGTTGCAAACTGGAAATTTACCATGAATCAAATGAATAACTATCTATTGTAATATGGATAGTGTTCTTATTTATGCAGTTATGCCCATTACAACACCACTTGCTCCACATGCTACTTACTTTAGCTCATATGCTCTTCTAAGATGTTTCTTATTGATTTTTCAAGCATTTCCGCAGCAACGCGCGGGGTTTCATCTAGTATCTATAAGAGTCATTCCCACTAAGTGCAATTAATATTTGCAAGCTCAATCCTCATGTGGCCACATCATCTCCATTATTTGTGTCCATTAGATAGCAAATATGTGGTGTAGATTGTATTCCGTTGCATCCATTAGACCAAGTCCAACGTTGCACACCCTGCTTTGTGTCGTCTTCTGTAGACTCACCGGCTTTGATGGCAATGACCGATGGATGCCTTCTCCATTATTTCCTCATCTGTAGTGGCCAGTCTTTCATGCTTCCCCTCAATAATTAGTAATTACCACTGCTAGAAACAAAACGATCAACAACATTTGATTGTCCCGTCGATCGGTATGCCGACCGGCTGTTCATTATCCTCCCTCTCCACCTTTTCCCCACCTGTTATGCTTCATAGCTCAGCACCACCTGTCCTGTATAAAAATGAGGCGGGAGGTCGCAGTAGCATCTATAGGCTCAGCTGATAACGGCGCCAGATGGAATCGATAAAGAGAAGTGCCCGAGAGGCAATGAGCAGACAATAACGACGATCTATGGCGCGGGAAGCTCCCCTTTTCTCTGTCACGCCATAGCTATATATAGTGACATCCTCGGCTCAAAGATGCACGACGACAGAAGCAGCGACTGGGAGCAGTTTTGGTAGCGTTCTATGTATTGATCTCAACAACTAATGTGTTAACTGTGTGCGCTGCACCCTTGGTTGCAGGTCAGATTTAAGGTGTTTTAGAACTGTCGTCCGTCGTTCATGATCGAAGCCACATCACCCCATGCCGCATAGTCTCCGTCGTCCTCCCTCTCTGAAGGGCTCACATGTCGGTCTGGAGCATAGCGTGTGCCTGCCGGGATGTGAAATCTTTCCTTATTCGTCTATTTTACTTTTATTTATCTGTGGACTCTCTCTCCCTTTAGGTTTGCTCATCGAGTTTATACTCAAACATAACAACAGTTTTGCTAATACATAACCTTTTCATGCAGATGTTGGTGCTGCAAATTACCGTGGTGCTGTTGCCCAAATACGTGTGCCTCCTTTTCCATTGTAGGTACCTCAATAATATAACTTGGTCACAATGTTTCATGAAATGTGTCGAACTAGTACAACTTCTTTGTAATTGAGATTCAGGAGGTCAGAGATAACATACTCAAGTTAATTTTCCTTTGCAGTGCATCTGTACAGTGACATAATCTTGCCCTGACTTAGTGACTCCTTCAAACCATATGTGTGTTGCATCATAGTTGTTTGATGAAATGCCAATGGAGTAAAATCAGGTATTCATCCTTGACGTACCTTACTGAACAATTAACGCTCATAAATGGAAACATGCATGCCATTTTTATTTCCATTTAATTTGAAAAGTTGGGTATTGGTACTCTTAGCTCAGTCTTTGGAACTTGCAAAAAAAAAACTCACTTTGGAGCAATGAAATAAATCCCTCATGGGATTGACAACAGAAATAGTTCAATGTCTAGTAATAAGCTACCGCTGTTGAAAATAGTCAACTAGAACTATGTTGATTTATTTCCTCTACAACTGCAAATTGTGTTGTAGAATTCCATTGGAGTGGTTTTCGTGCTGCATCCTCCGAAGTCTCAGCCAGCCTCGGCGCTAAAAAAGCTGTGTTTTCCTTACCATGTGGTGTGCCTCCAGGTTAACCATGTTTGTGGTGCTTGCTATTGGAGATAAATTTTATTTGTTTCCATTGTTTCCAGGATAACAGAGTTGTGGTTGTTGGATCAAAAACCTTTTAGCGTATGTTACCTGTGAGGCATTCAAGCCACACAAAAATATATTGATGACTACCTTGAGTACTATATTTGTTTCTTCTGTAACTTTAATACACATTATGCTCTCTCCATTTTGCCCTATATTTCAGTTAAAATTGTTCAGGCTAGAGATTAATTACTATATAATACTGTCATTTTCTTTGATGCTATAGTACATTTGTGTATAGATGACATGTTTTTCAAACTGTTCTCTCACTATTGTCCATTCCCATAGGCACCTAGCACATTATCATTTTAAAAATAGGAACTAAAACTATACACTTCTTAACTTCTCTTGGTCAAGAAAAGATGTTGCTTAAATTTTGCTAAAAATACCGCGGCAACACGAATTATCTTCATTTAATGTTTGCAAACTCCACATGTAGAGTGTCCATGTCATCAGCCATCCCGGTCTTTCTAGCAAAGCCCATACAACCAGATTTATGTTAGTTTTTGCATATATAAAAATCGTCTTTAATTTCCGCGGCAACGCGCGGGGTATCAACTAGTTCCAAAGGTGGCTGACCCAGAATAAATAACTCAATATAAAAAAGAAAAGCTCATTCACTATTATAACAAAGTTTAAAAGAAAAACGTATTCACTATTATGATAACTACTGTGGTTCACCATAATGAGAAGCTACTTCCCGCTTCGTCTAATATCCATCCAACACATCAAAGTATAAAAGAAAAAATCATTCACTATTATAACTATTAATATATTTGTCCCAATAAATATACTAGAAGTTGTTGAGTATCATAAATAATAGTATAAAAATCTTCAAAATACATAGATATGTTTATTATCGGTGCATTCATAGGTTCTTCTTCTATTTAAATATGTTGCTATTACCTTATGGAAAATAATACAATACCTTGCATTATGCAATCAGATGTTGATTGAAAAACCTTTAACAACCGATAAAACTAAATTTCATACAACACAAATATAGGGTGGGGGCATGTGCCATGTCTTTGCATTCAAAATCACACTTCTTTTTATTGTGCAATCCAAAGTTCATGGGAAAGCAGCAGTCTATGGTGGAGTTCATTTATGTAAGTTGCATGTTTGATAGTTTATTAGTTGTGGTTAAGTTAAACCATGCTGTCATGGAACAAGACTTTAAACATTGCACTGTACTTAAGTTGTTGTCATACACCTTGAGTCACGCATGCCTTTCCAATGTGAAATGAGTGGAGGTTATCATGCTAAAGGTTTGAGTGTACATGTTTGTTAGAGAAGAGCATAGTTTCGGTGGAGTTCGAAAGTGTTTCGATGGAGTCTGGAAGTGTTTCGGAGTATTGGAGAATTAATTATGAGTTAATTGATATTAATTAAATAAATTAATATTAATTAAATAATTAAAAAAATAGGAAAACCACCTTAATGGGCTCCTCCCGGAGGGGAGCCCACTAAGGCCAATGCGCCTCCCCTTATTGGATAAGGGAAGGGGAGCGCCTTGGGCCCTAGCTGACCGGCTAGGGTTAGGGTTTCGTCGTGGGGGGCGACTAGCCCCACCCTGGCGCAGACTTGATTCCAGCGCTTTTAGCCGAATGATATTCTGACAACTAGATGTGGGATCGCTGATGAATTTATCAGGCGATGAATCCAAAAGAAGGACTCTAGACGCGTACCTTTTCTCCTCACGTTTCTTCTAGACCCTGAGAACCTTACCTGAGGTAGATGCTGACATAGAACGAGATGAAGAAGGCGTAGGAGTGCTGCAGAGGAACTCCCAATCTCTTCCTTGAGGCGTCGATTCATCGTCTTCCTCGCCGGCATCAGAGGCCTCGTTGGCGAGCACCCAAATCACCCATTGATCGCCCCTAACGGCTCTCTCCGCATATTACGATGATTGACTACAACACACGAATATGTACACCTTTTGACGCGTAAATGACAACTTTGAGGTTTAAATCATCACTGCTTAATTTTGTTTCTTCAAATATAAATTACACCCATACTAAGATAATAAAATTTCATTTCAATTATTCCAAATATGAATATATCTCAAATCACATTCCATTCTAAGATAATCAACTATATCACACATTCTTCATACGGCCCCATTGCTGCATCTTCACATTTTTTCTGATAAAGAGCGCTTTATTACTCAAAAATTTTAAGCATACACCCGACCTCTGCATTGCTAAGATGCACAGAGCCAATATCCCAAACTGACAATCTTAAGAAAGGAAAAATTACATATCATCATGAGCAATTGTAATCTCGCCTAGACTGAGGGACCAATGCAAAACTATGCGGCCACCCATGTTGGGAAAAAGTATCCCTCGCCATAGCCTTCAATCGTGCATGGACCTCCATAAAGAGGTCGCGATCCTCCACCCTCTGAAAAGAGGACCATAAATGGAGAGTACTTATACCTCGGTAGATAACCTGCAAAATAGAAGAGTTTTTATCGTTAAACACTTCATCATTTCTACATAGCCAAAGCGACTAAATAAAGGCAATCACTCCCACCCTAATATGCTTTTTGGACCTATTATCTATTCCGTTAAGCCAATTCCAAATATGTTGGTAGGGAAAATAAGGTTGAAGCTACTTGAATGACTGACCATATAGACCTTGTGAAACGATATTGGAAGAATAAGTGTTCAATTGTTTCATCCTGATGAACAAAAACATAAGTTCTACTTCCATTCCAGTTCCGTTTTGCAAGATTATGTTTGGTTAGAATCGCCCCCTTACGTAGGTACCATCTGAATACCTTAATACATAGAGGAAGTTTCAATTTCCAAAGTCTATTATTACTAATCTTATCAATTGGCAAATCAGGTTGAATTAGCGCATTGTACTTGGATGCTATCAAAAATTTACCATTCTCATGTAGATTCCAACGGAATTCATCATGTCCAGTTTGTAAATGGATATTTGCCAAACGTAGCAGTAAGTCATTCCAAGATACAAGCCTAGAAATCCCTTCTAAACGACACATTCGGAGGAGAAATCTCCAAAACCTTAGAGATGGTATCACCTTTGTCATGCACGATATTATACAATGTCGGATACTATTCCCGAAGGGACGTGGCTCCAAGCAGTGGCGGATCTTAAAATCTCCCCCGACTAACTGCCCGCGCAACTGCCCGTTCCAGTTGGGTAGCATCCGCATTAGCTTGAGCCCGAATACGATCACTTGATCTAGGAGACACTACCGAAGGCTCCAGAATCCCTCCATAAGCAATGACCTCTTGGCAAGTTGGGGTAACAGCATTAAGATGGCCTCCAGATGCCATCTTTGTTGGATCAGAACCGGCTGGCACCATGGCCGGCATGAAAGCCTTGGACTGAACATTTAAAGGAAGCATACACCCATGTGACACTCCCTCTAGCACCGAGACCGAGACACCACCATTACTAATATTACCTCCAGCATGCCCAGAATTAGGAGAGGACGGTTCACTCACCACACCAAGAGACCCATGCATCTCATGATTATGTACTAAGGAATCGTTAGCAGTCTCAACGACAACCGGCAACCACCGATGCCACCACAGCCTCCCCAGCCGCGGCAGTGAAAGCCCCAATATCTTCTGCCGCGGCAACCGCAGCTGCCTCTGCCACATCAAAGCCCGCGTTGTCGCAACCATCCTGCGCACCTTCTGCCGCGGCGGAAAAAACCTCCGAATGATGTGCCGCGGCAGAGAACACCTCTGTTTTTTGTGCCACGGCAGTGATATCTGGTTGGGTGACGGAGATGTCATCAATCTTGCTCTGAGCGAGTTGATCACCAATATATGTCAAGTCCTCATGCATTTGATTTGTAGCACGAACCAAGGACCGTAACTTCTATTTAGACTGAAGAATACTAGATTGCACAGTAGGAGAGAAAACAACCCCATGAGCTGGACTTCTATTCAAAGATGCCGCCCCACCAGTATTATTAGGCGGGAGATTTGCGGGTGCATTTGAGCTAGAAGAAGTCTGCTCACCCTTGCCATGAGGTTTATCTGAAGATTTATGCGATAGACCATTGTCATTGCCACCATCAGAAGGCTTATTATTGTTGTCATCATTATTTGAATCATTAGGCCCCAAAGTGCTATCCTCCAACATATGGTCTTCATGTGGAATTTCTCTTTCAAAAGTCAGCTCATAAAAGCCATCAAGAAAATTTCATTCATCTTTTCCCGAATACGAGATTGATCTAGACATCCAATAAGAATGCGCAGCACACCATGTTCGCTGGTAAATGGCATGTCCACTTTAAGAGTTTTACCAAATAGAGATCCCAAACCCCACATGGCTAAGAAATCCCCTTTCTTTTTGGTGGTATTCCAGATATATACAACCAGACTTCAGGGAGCAGATAAGTTGGCTGCACAGAGGGTACACTTGGTTCAACTTTGAGCTTTATATTTGTATTTGGCACCATGAAATTTCCAAATATGTTCATTCATTCCAGCTCCATGTTTGTTGGTGAAGTGGTTTTGAAAACATTGTGACCCGCTTGACTCACATCCCAATGAAAATCATCAGAAGGATCTAGTCTCCTTAATTGAGCAACAATCTGAGGAATAGAAAGCTCACCATCCGTAAACGAAACAATACCATTCCTTGTGCTTTCCAATTTTGGTCTATACGACTTAGTAACTGGGCACTCAAAAAAGAATAGCTTCTCATCAGAGTAACCATGAGAGATGATCTGAGGCTTCATAGCATTGAGCAAAGGACAATCATCAGACTTATGATCAGCCAATTCACAATAATCACACAGGCTAGTTGTGCACTCAAAGAAATAGTGACCGGCCATACCACAACGATAGCAAGTGTCCTTTTTTGCCTTCTTGATTGCATAAGGTCCATTGGAACCTCTGTTCTGATCAGCACCACCTTCTAAAGGAATGAAATGAGGAGTGGAAGAGGATCATCCCGAAACCTGGATAGGATTTGAACTTGGACCAGCAGTCACATTCTTCCGTGGCACCCAAGCTGTGCCACCCTGCTCTCCCCGACTCTGCTGGTTAGGATAGACATAAGGGATCATAGCACCAGTATCCCCTCCCTGGCTGGTACCATCCACATTGTTTCGGGCTCCCCCCAAATAACGAGCATTTTGATTATTTCATTGTCTTCCATTATTAAATCTACCCCCATAAATTGTCCTTTTGAAGTATCTATTGCCTCCATTTCCTTGATTCCCATTACGTTGAGTCACATTGTTAGCCACTGAGCCCGCATTGAAAGCATTGTTACTAGCGAGAATACTCTGACCAAAAACCAGGCCTTGCCCTTGGCTCGAAGAAGTAGACTGAACCCCAGCATTCCCACCGAAACCAGTGCCAAATTGCCATGGGGTCACAACAGAATTGTTGGCTCCAAAACCAAAATTACCGGCTGCACCAGAGGCAAAATTAGAACTAGTCTGTAGCCTAGCATTAGGAAAATTATGATGATCACTAAGTTTACCTTGAGGGAACGTGTTTGCCGTATTAGCAAAACCCCGGGCCCTGGCAGGATTGAAGATGCCCGAGGCTCCACCATTGAAAACTCCAGGTCCATCACTATTGAAACCAGCATTCCTCTGCCGATTGGAAGGGAAGCCCCCTCCAAACTGCCCCCGTCCACTCTCATCGCCACCCGACATGATGCCGGAGGAGATCACGATCGCCCTGGACACCAGCGGTGCTGTGGCGGCTTGGCGACGCCAGATTTGCCCTAGGAAAAGTCTGACGCCCCCGATAGCTCTACGTAGATCAACCATCAAGACCAGTGGGGAGGCGGCGAGCTGGCCTGCGCGACCGCGCATGGGCGCGAGTCTGTCGGAGCCGTGCAGAGCCGGCCAAGTCGTTTCCTAGTATGGTATAGGAGAGTTTGTCTTCGCGTAGGTATAGACTTGAGATCGAGCCGGTTTGGGTCTCGTAGTCAAGTCCTTCGTCCTCCGTGTATAATAAGCACACAAGGGCTGCGTGAGTTTTGTAAACCGAGCGAGAAAAAGAAGGTAACGAGAAAAATAGAGGGCGAATCCCAACAAAGCAGTCGACCCAGACTATCGATCGATCTCTATTTCCTCGACACAACCCTAGCTAGCATGGTACCATCTTGCGTCCTGCTCAGTCGCAATGTTTACATCGAGCACGAGGCGAGCGAAACAGGAGGCGGCGAGTCGTTGATCGGAGCAGTAGGCGGAGTACCAGGCCGCAAAGACATAGCAGACGCCATCCTCGCCTACCTGCGGACCCTGAAACCAGATGCACGCTTCGCCAATCCACCAGAGCTATCCTCCCTCCGCTTGCTGCGGCCGACGGAATCCATCCCGCCTCTCTGCGGAGACGTCTATTCCGCCTTCATCGCGAGCGCCGATAAGAACCTGGTCGCCCTCTACGCCGGCCCTTACCGCCCCGGCACGGATCGGAAAGGAGGCTATCTGGTCTACGACGCCCATGCAGGAAAAACATCCTGCCGTCGTTCCCGGTGCTGAGCGTGCAGGAAGACGACGTTGTATGTCTGGTCGTCACTCGCTGGAACGTGGACGTCGACGGAGAAGTGGAGTACATAAGCCAGTATTTGCTCAGCGTCGACATGCGGCATAACACGGTCTCCCAGCGTCCGACAAATACAGAGGAGCAGATAGACTCCCAACTCTTTGCCACTGAGTGCAGTGCATACTGCTACTGCAGCGCTTAGATGGAGGACTACCACGTAGTACTTTGCTAATACCACTAGCTAAGCTAAGCATAGATAAGCTAATCCACATCCACAGGATTGCAGAACAATGAACATAACACAGCAGACAGAAATCCTGTAATTTTTGTTTCGTTCACGGGGATAGAATCCTCAGCAACGTGGGCGCGTCGTCGTCGCTCCTGCTCTGTACTGTACGAGTCCCAACTCCCAAGGAGCGCCGTACGTACGTACAGGACGTGTTCCCGCGCGGAACGCTGGGCGTGTGGATTACTGGTGAACGTACGTAAGTACGTACGTGGCAGCTCCTTCTACTCCTATCTCTTTATATTCCACCCGCAACGTGACCATGTGCTCGCCGCGCCGTGGCAGTTTGAGGTTGCATCTGACGGACCTAAAGTAAGAAGCGCGCGCGCGTGACCCACCCCTGACAGCACGCGGAGCCGAAAAGTACGTACGTGTACGTACGCTCTACTTCTATCTGACGCACGCATGACGCATGCATGAATTGTCCGCTCGCTCCGTGCACGTGACCACGGATATATACAAGACACGAGACACGACGACGACACGCTCCGTCAAGTTTTTTCAGTATTAATTAATTCCTTTTCAGACGCCTTGCTCCGGCCCTTGTGATGACCAACCTAACTAGCTGCATATGCATGCGCTTCCTTTTTGTTAGGATTTATTTAATATTGTAATTAAGAGATAATCCTTCCTTGTAACCGACGTGAGGTTTACTAGGAGGAGTGGGGAGCGAATTTTCTGTCGAGGACGGGAAGATACGAGCGATAACTGCTCCTTCCTCGCCTTATCCGTTCGTCACGTGAAAAGACATGGCTAAGCAGAGGCCACGTTACTCACGTCTCCTCCGTGCAAAAAGAAAAAAAAAAAGCAGAACGAAAATAAAAGTTGTGGCTCAAGCCACCGTATTGAGCTGTGTAGATTCGGCTCAGTAGTTAAAATTTCGTTTTTCTTTTCTGTTTAGCTTTTTAGCTGTTCAGTTTTTGTAAATACATGTTTATTGGTATTTTTAACATGACTATATACTGTCTGCATTTAAATGTCAACTTATGGTTTGAAAATTATTCTATGTTGACTATGCTTGATCAAATGATATGACAACTTTTAAATTTGCACACAACTTATGGTTTGATTAAAAATCAACGAATGAATTTATTCACAACTGAGAGGTCTACGTCAACAAACGGCGACTACCTTCAGTGTGTTTTATGAAACACAAGGTTGTGAGAAGTACCATAAGAGTCAGGTCTACACTACTTTGTAGTGATTACCTGCTTGTGTTTAAAGCAAAGATAAAAGCACACATGTAAGTGAGGTCTACACTACTCGGTAGTGATTACCTCCATGTGTTCTACAAATATGATCTACACCATGTTATGGTGATTATCTATTTGTAGAAAGTCATATGATGGGTCGTGTAGGCTTTTCCTAGACCTTTAAGTGGATCAAACATGTTATTTTACACACAATTAATTTACTTGTTGGTAAATTAATGGGCATGATATTTTCATGCAGGCCATGGATAACATATCCAAGAAAGAATTTGCTGAACTTGCCATTGATGGCAGAAACTATCTGACCTGGGCCATGGATGTCAAGATTAACTTGGCGGCCAGGACTTTGATCGGCACTATAACCACACCTGCTCAAGCAGCTCCTGCTATCTCTGATGCGGCAAAGTTTGCTGCTTTGCACTTCATTCGACACCACCTTGACCCTGCTCTGAAAGAAGAGTACATGATGGAGGAAAGTCCTCTATCACTGTGGGACTCCTTAAAGGAGCGCTATGATCAACAGAGGTCGGTGATGTTGCCTGAAGCGCAAAGAGAATGGGCACTTATCCGTTTTCAGGATTTTAAGTCCGTTGCAGCGTACAACTCTGCGGTGCATCAAATCAACTCTAAGTTGAGATTCTGCAACAGTGCAGTTTCGGATGCGGATCTCATTGAAAAGACACTATCCACTTTCCATCCTAATATGAGGATACTTGCTGAACAACATCGTCAACAGAAGTACAAGAAGCATTCTGAGTTGATTTATGCACTTCTTCAGGCAGAAAAGCACAATGAAATTCTTGATAAGAATAATCTTTCCCGTCCAACGGGAACATTGCCGCTGCCTGAAGCACATTTCAGCACACACAATGCTCAGAACTCTCGTGGTCCCAAGAGGAACCATAGGAGGTCTAAGGGAAAGTGGAAGCGTAATGAGAATCAGAATGGCAATGGAGCCCAAAAGAACAAGAATCATTTCAAGAGAAGTGATAAGGGTAACACCTTACAGGGTTGTTACCGATGTGGTTGTAACACTCATATTGCAAAGAAGTGCACAACTTCTAAGCATTTGGTGTCGCTGTATCAACAATCAATTGGCAAGGGCAAGAAGGCTCAAGGGAACCATTATGAAGCCCACTTCACTAGCCCAATGATCAAGAGTTCCCAAGATGTTCAAAAGAACGATGTTCATGAGAACATGGAGAACCAAGATCATGCTCAGCAAAAGGAAGGACCAACACTTCATGTGGAAGACATGCTAGTGGATTTCACTTCTACTAGTGACATATATGGAGATCAGCTTTAATCTCCTTGTAGTGTCATAGTATTGTGATGACGTCCTTAGATATATAGTGTGTTGAAAATATTTATGTCATAAGACATATGGTATTGTAATAATTATGTTGTAGAACATAATGTATTGTAATACATGAGCAGACATACATAGTATGTATTGTATGTATATATTCTATATGAGTTTGGATAAAAAATAATAATTTTATTCTCTTTACTATATAGAAATCTTCTAAAAGATCCAATGGAGGAGGAAATGTGTTTAGCGGACAGTGGTGCCTCTAACACAATATTACGGGAGGTTAAATACTTCCAAACTCTGAAAAAGAGTAAAGGGAGTGTTATGACAATTGGTGGTCGCGACACCGTCATTGTTGGTTCTGGTCAAGCCACAATTACACTCCCAAATGGTACGAAGCTTGTGATCCAGGAGGCATTATTGTATCCAGATTCAACTCGTACCTTGCTGAGTTTTAAGGATATCCGGAGTAATGGCTACCACATCGAAACTCATGAAGAAGATGAGGTTGAAAGCCTGCTCATAACTCAGAAAAAGGGATCCAAAAGGGAAATCCTTGAGAAACTTCCTGCTCTATCTTCTGGATTGTATTATACATACATAAAGCCAGAGCCACATTTGGCATATAAAATAATTTTCCAAAATCTTGACAAATTCAAGATATGGCATGATCGCCTGGGTCATCCTGGTGTGGGGATGATGAGGAAAATTATTGATGGTTCAACTGGACACAATATAACGGTTGCAAATTTCCCCAAATCCTCGGATTTTGTTTGCACTGCATGTGCAACTGGGAAATTAATCACTAGACCCTCATACTTGAAGGTCAAGAGTGAGTCACTGAATTTTCTTGAACGCATTCAAGGAGATATATGTGGCCCAATTCAACCGTTATCGGGGCCATTCAGATATTTTATGGTGCTCATTGATGCATCTACAAGATGGTCTAATGTGTGCCTTTTATCGACAAGGAACCATGCTTTTGCAAAGCTGATCACTCAGATCATAAAACTGAGAGCTAACCATCCTGAAAATAGGATAAAATCCATTAGAATGGATAATGCTGCTGAATTTAGTTCACGAGCATTCAATGATTACTGCCTAGCTTTGGGCATAACTGTGGAGCATTCTGTACCAAATGTACACACACAAAATGGTCTTGCAAAATCACTTATCAAGAGGATCAAGTTGATAGCAAGACCGCTCCTACAGAATTGTAATCTCCCAACTTCATGTTGGGGACATGCGGTGTTACATGCCGCGGAATTGATACAAATTCGACCAACTGCATACCATACGGCCTCCCCGTTGCAGTTAGTACGTGGAAATCAACCAAGTATTTCCCACCTTCGAAGATTCGGTTGCGCTGTGTACGTACCGATATCACCACCTCAGCGTACATCGATGGGTCCACATAGAAAGATGGGTATCTATGTGGGGTACAGTTCTCCGTCGATTATAAAGTACCTGGAGCCTCTAACAGGGGATCTCTTTACAGCCCGGTACGCTGATTGTATCTTCGATGAGGATAATTTTCCGGCATTAGGGGGAGAAAAGAACCATAAAGAATGCCGGGAAATAGATTGGAATGTTGAAGGCATCCAGTCTATGGATCCACGTACAAATGAATCTGAACTAGAGGTTCAAAGGATCATAAATTTGTAAAATATTGCAAATAATCTGTCAGATGCATTTACTGACTATAAAGGTGTTACTAAATCCCATATTCCTGCTATGAATGTCCCAGAGAGAGTTGAGATAGCTAAGACCACTCAACCGCCCAAGAGGGGGAGAAATCTGGACAAAAAGGACAAGGCTTCTCAGAAGCGTCCGCGGGGTATGAGGATCCCTCAAACAGTAAATGTAGGTCAACCGCGGGTTGACGTTCAACCTAGTGTTGAAGATAAACACCTGAAGGATGTTTATCATCCAGGGCCCAGCACAAGTGTGCACACAAATAAAGGTGCTGGGACATCGGAACACCTTGATTCAATCGTTGAGGGAAATCACGATGAGTCTGAAGGCATTGAAGAGATTTCCACAAACTATGTTGAATCAGGAGAATCATTCAATAGAAAGACTACATATGTCGACATATATTTCTCCTCAAAGATTGCAGAGGACCTGACATTGGACCGTGAACCTAAGACCATGACAGAGTGTATGAAACGCTCGGACTGGTCCAAATGGAAGGTTGCAATTGAGGATGAATTGCGCTCGCTTACCAAAAGGGGGGTATTTACTGCAGTAATACCCACTCCTCGGCATATTTCCCCCATGGGGGCGAAATGGGTTTTCGTTCGAAAGAGGAATGAGAACAATGAGGTGGTGAGATACAAGGCGAGGCTTGTAGCACAAGGGTTTACACAGAAACCCGGTATCGATTACGATGAAACATATTCTCCTGTGATGAGTGGAATCACGTTCCGATACTTGATATCGCTGGCAGTGCAAATGAATTTGTATATCCAACTGATGGATGTGGTGACTGCATATTTATATGGGTCGCTTGATACGGATATCTACATGAAAGTCCCAGAGGGGATGAAGGTTCCAGATCCGAAGACTGATCGCAAAATGTATTGCGTAAAGCTACAGAAGTCGTTATACGGCTTGAAACAGTCGGGTAGAATGTGGTACAACCGACTGAGTGAGTTCCTCTTGCAAAAAGGATACTTAAACAATGATGATTGCCCATGTGTGTTCATCAAGAAATCTACTGATGGATTTTGTATAATATCTGTGTATGTGGATGATTTGAATATCATTGGTACTACACAAGAGATACATGAGGCTAGTAATCATCTAAAGACGGAGTTTGAGATGAAAGATTTGGGTAAAACCAAATTTTGTCTCGGTTTACAGCTTGAACATATTTCTTCTGGAATATTGGTTCATCAGTCTGCTTATATCCAAAAGATATTGGAAAAATTCAATATGGATAAAGCATACCCGTCAAAAACACCTATGGTTGTGAGGTCTCTTGATATAGACAAAGACCCTTTTAGACCTAAAGATGACGATGAGGAGATATTGGAGCCAGAGTTCCCATATCTTAGTGCGATTGGTGCACTAATGTATCTAGCAAACTGCACGAGACCTGATATATCCTTTGCAGTTAATCTGTTGGCTAGATACAGCGCATCGCCAACAAACAGGCATTGGGTTGGTGTGAAGAATATTTTGAGATATCTTCAAGGCACCAAAGATCTTGGTTTGTTTTATCAGAAAAATCAAGATAGAACCATGGTGGGGTATTGCGATGCTGGATACTTATCAGATCCCCATAATGCCAGATCGCAGACTGGATTTGTCTTCTTACATGGAGGTACGGCCTTCTCTTGGAAGTCGACAAAGCAAACTTTGGTGGCTACGTCCACGAATCATTCTGAAATAATTGCTTTGTACGAAGCATCACGGGAATGTGTATGGCTTCGCAGAATGATGAACTTTGTCCAAGGTTCAAGTGGGATTGGTTCGTTGGAATCACCCACAATTATCTACGAAGATAATGCTGCTTGTATTGTACAGATGCAAACAGGTTATATTAAGAGCAATATTACAAAGCATATTGCTCCTAAGCTATTTTATCCCCATGAGCTACAGAAGAGTGGGGAAATAGATATTTTGCAAACGAAGTCATGTGATAACCTCGCTGATTTGTTTACCAAGTCCTTACCAAGTTCTTTATTTCATAAATATGTATATGGAATTGGTATGAGGAGACTTCGTGACTTGCAAAATTTAGGGGGAGAAATCTCCTAGGTTATAACCTGTTGAAGATTATTGGATCTTCAGTATTGCACTCTTTTCCTTTATGAGTTTTTCCTAACGGTTTCTCATGTAAGGTTTTTAATGAGGCAATATCAGTATAAGCATGGACGATATATGTCATTTTCTCCCTTTTTTTTCCCACGGGGTTTTTAGAAGGAGTTTTTCATGGCATATTGTACATTTCTTCTCTATTTTTCCCACAGGGTTTTTGGAGAAGATGATTCCAAGGATGATCGATCGCAAGGACAAGCAAGGATTAGGGGGAGTGTTAGGATTTATTTAATATTGTAATTAAGAGATAATCCTTCCTTGTAACCGACGTGAGGTTTACTAGGAGGCAACCGCCTCGACGCCCCTCACGCCCCTTACGAACGGACGCGACTATTACTCGCGCCCCTTCTCCTTGTATAAATACCGTGATCATTGATGGAATAAAGTAACTGTTCGATTCATTATCATTCGACTCTTCACACTTTTCAAGAACGAATCTCTATTTTGCCACGGAGTATCTCATTTTCAAAACCACATCCATCCATGCATCAGCTACCTATCTACCTACATACACATGCATCGAATACACACACTAAATGATGGCTAGCTAGATACACAATGCATAGGACCATCCGAACCTACGTGGATAGCTGAGGAATAGTCCAGAGTGTAGCGTTGTACATGCCCTAATAGCTCTCCTTTAGGCCTCGTTTGGCAAGCCAGTTTTCAAGTGGATCTCCGTGTCTTTTCCCCGTGCAAACTAATACTCCGAGAAACACTCTCCGGACTGTTTGGCAGCCCGGTTTTGGTTGGGCTGAATCCCAGAAAACTCGGTAAACCACGTCGGGTAGAAGTGGATTAGAGACGCCTGGGTTACCTCGCGTTTTTCACTCGTGCAACATCTCGACGACTTCTTCGCCCCTTTCTCTTCCTCTCTCTAGCGATTTCTTTCATGCGCCGCCGCTCCCGAGTCCCGACCGCTCGCCAGCGTTTGCCCTCACCCCAGCCTCGCAGTTCAGCGAGTCCTCTCTGCCTGCGCCGCCGATCGCACTGCCCCAGCGCCCCGACGATAATGATGTGCACCTGCCCGAGACTCGCTGGGCCGACGCCGCCGCGCGTGAGCTCCGGCACCGCGCCGAGCGCCGCTTCGGCAGCGTTTCCGCGGGGTCGCCCCATGGTAGGGAGAGCACGGACGCGTCCGCCCATGCGCAGCGCCTCTACGCTCTACATCTGAAGGCCGGGTCAGGCGCGTCTACGGTGTTTGCCCCCAAGCCCCAACGCGACATCGTCGTTAGGAGGAGGTCGTCGGCATAAAGGTCGAACCTTTTTCTCTCAGCTCGTGCCAAATCGATTCACGCTTGCTATACAGTCCTCAACCGAAACCATATCTCTCGTTGGTTTTCCTTCGGAGACGCAAAGAGCATTACAACATAGAGTGCTCCCGGCTCCAGCCTAGTTGGTCAATTTTTGTAGCCCCCCGATTGGGTTTGAGAATGGTATTGCAGTAGTTCATATTGTCACAGGCACCAGAGCTCGAGCATTCTCATGAGTTTCAGTTTCCGTAGTTAGTAAAATTATCCCTGCTTTCCAAACAGATAAATTAGTGGAGAGTATTGATGAGAAAGGGAATTGTAGTGTAACAAAGTGTTTTGGGTGACAAGAGTGTTTTCACCCAATCCACTTGGTAAAATACTCCTAAATACCCAATAATACACTCTTGCCAAACAAGGCCTTAGCTACCTAGCTAGTACTACTACTCGATCTCTCTTCGCTCTTTTTTTTTCTTCAAAACAAAAAAAGCAAATCGATCAGCTAGCAACACAAATATATATACACGTACATGTATATGCACACGTTGTGTGTCGTCGATCGCCAGCAGCTGCATCTTCATGCACGTAGATGATGTAAATGATTCAATCTCGCTATACACCACATTCATGAAGAATTATATCTCTCCCGCGTCTACGTGCTGTGCTGCATGGTGGCGCCTGGCTTTGCTTGCGCTGTAGACGGCCGACCTCAACCTCGCCGTCTCTGCGAACATGGCCGCGGATGGCTGCTGACACATAAACGCGTCAATGGTCACGCTGAGCAATGGGAACTCCTCCGGGTCGATCGTCGGCATCGTGCAATGCCGCCTACATTTGGCGGTAGGGCCGCCAGTGCTCGTCCGCCGGGGACGTTCCTCCGGCCTGACCTTCAGGCGAGGCCGTTGGCGCCGCGTAGGAAGGAAGAGGCATCGCGGAGCCTCTAGCAGCTGGCGTATCATTTTATGTATCGTCTCATCACTATGCATTACCTATCATTTTATGTGTCTAATTTATGCCGCGCTTTGATATTTTATGCATGAAATGATAGCATGAAACTCATAGTTCCATGTTCTGTCCCATCGTTGAGCATTATTGAGGCTTTATTTCATGCTCGGGGATAGCAACTAACCATCACTTGATGTGTGTTTCTTATGTATCACTCGTTATTTCATGCATCAAGCTAGGACATGTGATTCCGTGTGCCTTTCGCATGTTACTAATGTATGCACGAAATGAAATCTAGTACCCATCATTTTATGTGTTGTCGTGTTGACGTGGTGGTGTGCTAAGGTTCTTAGTTGTCCAAAGATTTTATAGATTCTATGCCAGCTTTAGGAAGCTATAGCACGTTGTAGGAGTTTTGGTTGTTTTCTCGCCCGATTCGTGTGGGTAGATTTCCTGCAGGTTTTCTTCCTCGACATCCTCACAAAAAGAGACTTTGTCAATTGTGGTATAGATTCATTGAGTTAGGTAACCCATAGTATACTATTCCAAAGAGGTGTCACATGAACTCAAAGGTTTGGCATTTCCTCGTGCTAACATTACCTCTTTGATGTCGTCATACAAGAAGGTGATGCACCGCATTGCTAAGGTCAAGACTAGGAGGGAGCGTGTGAGGATGTGGAGGACTTTGTCAAGAGTGAGCGTCCTACGGCGCCTGCTAGAGAGAAGAGAAAACGAGGTAGTTGCGGATGGGACAAGTTTCTCATAAAAATGTACTCCCTCCGACCCATAATACGCTTTGCTAATACGGATGTATCTAGACATATTTGAGTGTCTAGATACATCCATATTGACGAAGAGTAATATGGTCCGGAGGGAGTAACAATAATTGTTAGATTGTGGAACTGGAACCAAGTCGAACCAATGTTATCAACAAAGGACTACATGCATGCATGAGGATAAGGGAAAATAATCAAACAATAAGGTGGGGCTCTCAGAGCAAGATCCTAACCGGAGCTGCCACCGTGCATATAAGAGTCCAATATTCTATTTTAGAGTTCATGTAGGTTTTCTAAACTTTCATTTTTTTGTTATTATATATAGAAGATTAAGCAAAATAATTGAAACTAGCAAATAATAAAAGACTAGATTCGCCAACATGCACTGTTGGCACGGATCCGATTTTGTCTTTTCATAATCATGAAGTAAGTTTGCAATTACGATTAAAATAAAATTTACTAAGTAAAAACTTTGTTAAAAAATATTGGTTCTCAACAAGGAATATTAGGTGCACATGCACCTCTTCCAACGACAGAGGTCCATTATTGACCAGATTTCTCGCCGTCACAAGACGATGCTGAATTTAAAATGGTATTATACAAAGGGATAAGGTTCAACATTTTTTCTGATGAAAACATGAATTATCCACATGTTTAAAAATTGGTAAATATAAATAATTAAATTCCCAATTGTATTAATGGTTGTCAATGCCGATCGAGCACATCCAGCAATTGTTCAGAGGTTCGACTGTAAAAAATACGAACATAAAAGACTAGATTTCGTTGTATTGACCAATTGTTGAGAGGTTCGACTGTAGTCACTAGATATACATTTGAGACATCCAGCATTAGTTGTATCTGCTTGAGTAAATAGTAAGTTAGATATTACCGATGCATCTCGGCATACTCTGATGTTGTTTAGATCCTCTTGTGCTAATTAAGCTCAGGCTAGAAGCGTAGTCTTCCCTTCTTCACACAGTAAGAAAACATATGGTGATAGAGGGTCACCGTGGTGCAAACCCCCTCGATTGGGTGAAGAGTTCACTTTCATCAAAGTACACTTGGAGTTTGTAATTTGTAGTGTTTACACACGTCATGATTAGCCTCACCCAGTTTGCATCGAATCACATTTTTAACATAATATTCACCAAGTTTGCATGTCAAGTTTCACCGCACATAACCAGTTCTTTCCCCGTCTTCTCTTCTTTATTGTATGCAAGCACTCATATGTAACCAATATATGGTCGGTGATGAGATGCCCAGGAGAAGGAAGGAAGTTTTTAGTCGGCCTTATAATTTCAAGTAGTAACCCTCTTCAATCATCTTTGAGATGTCTTTAATTATAGACCACGTTTCAGAGAAGCTTCTATCTGAATCGGGTGACTCTCTTGGAATTTAATTTTTGGTATCAGGATTATAGGAGAGGTCGTTCCACTGGAATGGAGCAAGTTTTCATATGAGGAGAAGGGATTTTGTGTACATGGGCACTAGTGTTCCCTTCACTTTTGTTTTTTTTTTAAATTTAAAACCTCACATTTTTATGTATTTTAAAATTATGATATTAAATATGTAAATAGATATGCACATGAGGAGTGTAATAAAAAAGTTCCGTTAAAAAATACCTTATATTTTGTGAAATACAAAAAAGACAAATTTCTCACTGTAAATAGTAGTACACAAGTACATCATTTTATCAGTTTACTTTCAGAAAATTTGTCTTTTTTATATTTCCTAAAATATAAAGTATTTTTTAACGGGACTTTTTTGAGTACACTTCTCGTGCCTAAATCTATCTACATATTTAACCTTATAATTTTTGAAGACACAAAAGTGTGAGGTTTTGAAAAAATTCAAAAAATCAAAAGTGATAGAAGCATTGGTGTCCATGTGTATAAAACACTTTCCGTCATATGAGGACTATGACAAGATTTGATCTTTCATAGCGATATTGAGTCTGGACGGATTATTGTAGCAACCACTGCTTATGCCAATTTTTGGTATATGGTAGATGAACAAACAAAACAACATTCTTCTAATAAAATGGTTACCTAGGACATGTACATGACATGGTCCAAAGGGTTTTGTAAATTCAAATGATGTCAAAAAGGCATACAAACTTCAATAGTTAAAGTAAGCACGGAGTTGGAATATTCACCGTGATGAAATTGTTATAAGGTTTAGTTTCATCAGAAACGATGAATATGCTTGCATTTGCAAGAAATTAAGTGGGGGGTCCTAAGACATATTTCTAGTATATTATGTAGAATACACATTGTTAATTGGAAATAATATATCTTTTATTGACATAGGTTAAGAATTTCATTAAAATTAGATTTTAATGAAAGACTTAGGAAAAACTAAAATATTGGGTATCGATGTCTAACGAGGGTGGAACTCGACAATGCCCTAGATTTAGGACTTAGGATCGGGGGAAGAGGGAGTCAGATAAACTCAAATGTAAGGATTCAGACAAACAAGACGAATATTGATGTGTATTAAGACAAAGCGTGGATTACAAGCTCAACCTTAATGTGTCCCCGGCTGGCCTCTCTTGACCCCTACTTATAGGTGGCCAGGTCTCGAGGATCCTGTCAGGTTCACTACAAATTACATATGGCGGTTTACATGATAGTCTTCGTATTCGACTACGATTATACTACGGCCTCTTATCTTGGGCCTTTATTCCTATGAGCATTTACCCGAATAAACCTCAGGGGTACTAATCTAACAAGCCTAGGTAGTCATACCCTTGTCAGTAGCCCCCGAGATTCTACTTGAATCATAGATTCGGGTTGAATCTCAAATCTTCAGTTCCTCATTTCTTCGACTGGATCAATCTTCGACTTCTTCCTGGTGCTTCTGACGGATCATGAAACCAGTTAATTGCCTAGGCAAACACTTGCACCTACTTCAAACTCGAGTCTCCGGACTCGATCGGAACCTGGCGTAACCTAGCTTGTGCTGCTTTGAGGACTTACCCTGCACCTACGTCCAACTCGTGACTGGAACTGATGAATTTTGATAGAATTTACATGAGAATGGAAATTCTCTGTAGATTCCATGTAAAAAACCCTGCTCCAACCAGAAGTGTCAGTCGATAAAAAAGAAAGAAAGATGAAGATACCACTGAAAGTAAAAAAAGTTGGGTGGTATCTTCATTGAGGAGCAATCCTCACCAAAGACAACATTGCAAAAAGGAACTAGCACGGTAGTAAGGAATGTGTTTTTGTCCTCAAGATGAGACAATCAAGCACTTATTCTTCCAACGCCCGTTTGCCAGATCATCCAAGTAGCTTCGGACTTGTATCCACCATGTAGCGTCGCCAATACTTTTGGAAATTGGCTATTTAAAACGCTTATTAGGGTGGGAGCTTTGACTTAATTTGGGCGCGTGCCTATGTAAAATAATAAATGTCTAACGATAAAAAAATTCCTCTCTTTTTTCATGTTATCTTTCGGTGCACCAATACTCTTCGTTTATGATCATCTTTACAGAGTGTGTAGAATAGAGACTTTACGGAGGTCTGTACACGATTAGAGCCTACGGTAAGGAATACTTTTTTCCAACATAGATAGCTGCATAACCTATGTATCGAACCACCTCCTTCTTAGGGGACTCTACAATTTCTCATAATGAAAATTTTCCTTTTTAGTGTATCTTGTGACTGGATTGCGGCTACATGCCTCTCAGTTACGCAAAGTCGAATGTAATGCTTAAAACTCTTAGTAATAAAAATCGCCCTTTAACGAAAAGAAAAACATAGGTGATATTTAGCTTTGGTGACAGATGGATTGGATTGAAGAACTTTCCTTGGACCATTAGATGGTTTCTTTCCTCTAGATTAGAAGAATAAGTGACGCTCTTTATTACACTAGTAAAAGTGCACGTGCAACGCACGTGTAATATAATATTAGAATTGAAGAGGTTTAACAATAGTTACATAAACATTAAATAGTATGTCAATTTTATACAAAGTTCAGTGTAATACAATGATGCACGGGTAACAACGACTGGGAGGGCCGGTCTTGAAACAGTAGTACTCCCTTGGGCTGACAAATTTTCTGGATGATCCACCTTCATCGCCGTCCTGGTCCTCTTCATCGTCTGGAATATTATGGTTAAAAAAATATTAAAAAATAATCTGCAACCATCCATAATGTAGTGATAAAAATGGGAGATATGTTAGAAGCATCTGTATAATTACCTGCTACCTCATCCATGTCTTTCTCCACATGTAGATCGTGATTCTCGGGGTCGTCACCCTCAGTGCCGTCCTCATTCCGTTGTAGTTCGTAATTCCGTTGTAGTTCAGAATTCGGTTATAGGACGGTTTTTGGATCGTGATACGACATCCAACGGTTCCATCCCGTCTCCCCTCCCGGGAAGAACAATGGATATGCCAAATAAATACTGGATCAGATTCTTCATCATTGTTTGTGTCACCTGAAAGTTGAAGAAAGCACATAAGAAAAATAGCCTATTAAATGTTCAATATCATGTGAAAATACCATGAATCAGGGGTCACTAATACCTGCATGAATTTTTGAGTGTTGTGCATGTGTGAGAGGTGTGCAAGGTGAGGAGATAGGTGCCTCCATAATGCCACCGTGGTCGCCTATTGTCGTGGTTTCCCGGGTAGCTTTTTTGTACTCACGGTTCCTGTGCAACAATGCATTCCCCTGTTCCTCTGTCAGTAAAGAGTACCGTTCCCTATGACGTTGCCGTGTTTCTTCAGAAGAATCATTCAATCGTTTCTTCTCAGAATACGTGCTTCTTGTTACAAAGCTGTCTTGGTCGTGCATAGCTGACTCGTTGCATGGTGTGTGATGATCCTTGGTGAAGCCAGAATATGCATTTCCAATTTCCTGGGTACATACCCCTGCAGGAACACATGGAGCAATGAAGCCATAATCCCGTGATGACATGGAGTTAATAGCATTGGATAGAATCATGAAACCAAAATTGTCTAAAATAGAGTTTTACCGCTTGCAAGTGTGTTGGTTATGTTACTCAGTGGGGTACATTGCGAAATCCGTAAGGAAGCCTCAGGTGTGTGATGATCCTTGGTGAAGCCGGAATATGCATTTCCAATTTCCTGTGTACATACCCCTGCATGAACACATGGAGCAATGAAGCCATAATCACATGATGACATGGAATTAATAGCATTGGACAGACGCATGATTATAGAGTTTTACCGCTTGGAAGGGTGCTGGTCATGTTGCTCAGTGGGGTACGTCGTGAAATCCGTAAGGAAGCCTCAGGTGTTTGAGACCCCTGCTCCAAGTTAACTATACTCTAGGTTGCAGCCTTCTTTTTCTGTCGGGCTATACTTTGACGCTGTTTGTACTCCGCTTTTTTCTCATCAGTCAATCGAGCATACCAACTTTGACCATTATGTTGTGTTTGACGCCAGTCGAGAATCATCAGAACATGAAGACAAGCCATCTTGATGGAGAGCAACATTGTTATAGCCAACAATAGGATCAACACCTGAACACCTCAAACAACGGTAGAGATTATAGAGCAGTCTAATAAAGTAAATAAATCATGGTGCGTGAACATATGGGCGATTGAACCTGTTATACGAAAAATTGCCTGATCTGTTTGTTTTTGTTGAACAACTGAAGCCGCACATACAAATCGATTGCGCATAAAAACCTGTATTTAATACATGTATTTGCATGAGGTAACATGAGGCCTATTTGTTGCAAGTTTAGAGAACAATACCTACTGTAGGTGTTGTGTACGTCTGGCTGACTCCAGATTGTCCAGTACCTGGTGTATCACATACCATGTTTTCGTCATTGGCAGGGGTTGTTGACTGCTTTTTAAGTTCACGCGCTTGACGTCTGCGCTTTGCAATCTCATCTTTATTATTGGCGTAATACTCTCTATTCCTCTGCCTTTTGAGCTCTCTAGGATCTATATATATGACACAATTTAATCACATCGGTTTTTAAACACTATAGTAGTTGAACATAGCAGGTAATCACCTTGGTTTTGCATATTTGAAATGCTACAGTAGCTGTTGGAATTGAAAAATCCATCCTCCCTGAAAAATTGTAACATTATTCTGAGTTTGCAAACTCATGATGAATTGGAAATAAATTGCATTGGATAGTATACAATGTAAAAGTACAGCCAAGTTTATATCTAGATCGACTGAAAACAGCACTTCAGGAGGCCGGAAGTGTAGAAACGAAACATAAGAGCATAAGAGACAATTTTGTTGGTCTGGTCGGGGCTTACGTATTCAGTCATCACAGGTAAGAAATTTGTAGAAACGGGTAAGAATGGTTGATATAGATACCTCGGACGTCTAGTTTCTAATCTATAATATTGTATTATTGGTATATATAAATATTTTTTGACATGAATACTCAAGGCAACATGTAAATATACATAACCATTTCGCGGACCAACTTATTGAAATTGATCAATGAAATAAATTCATAATCAAAAAACAACGAAATGCATATGTGCTAGCCGGTACGATACATTTTAAATGCTAGCATATCTAATCATCTTTGAAATCGATAGATGAAAATAAATCCTAAATAAATTCACATAAATTTCTAAACATCCAATCCACTTTCATTTCTTAGAACTCGGAGTTCAATACCCGCAAGCAAAGACACACCCAGAGCAACTATCTGATAACAAGGCATACGGAACTTTGCCGGTAGTTGGAACAATTAGAATCATTCTACTATCTGATAACCAGAATAAATAATCAGATGCATACTTACTTCAGGTGAAGTACCAGGTCGACGAAAGCACACGACTGAGGCCCTCGGTGCAGGCGTGCAAGCGCGGAATTTTGCTGGGTGTGCCGCCTGGAACACGTCGGCCCTGTTGCGGACTGGACTCCCGACAGTGGCTGGCGATCAAGCCATGCGGGCCAGGGAAACGCCGGTGCGGGAGAGGCGGAGGGGAAGTGAGAGCCAGAGTGGTGGCCGAGCGAGGCAGAGTTGTGCGGGACAGGCGGTGGGGACGTCTTCGAGGGCGTCCGTCTTTCCGGCAGCTTAGGCGGCCGTGATTCCGGCTAGGCCTGGATTGACGGAGGTGGAGCGGTGGCGTGGCTGACCGGCACGGCGGCGTTGGTTTCGCGGGCGAGGGCGACCGCAGTTCCGGCTAGGCGGCGACGTTGGTTTCGTGGCGGAGGCGTTGGTTCCGGCTAGGCGACCAAGGCTATGATTTGGGGGTTTCCTTTTTTTGTCGGTTCTAACGCAAATGGAGCGGTTGGTTTGACCGAGGCTGACAACTTGTTTTAGCGCTAATCGCGGATTAGTTTTAGATCGTTGGATGATGCAGCGAACGTCCGAGATTATTTGGATCAACACCCTCTGTGCCTTTTTATATTGGTATAGATACTGAACGTCAGATGTGGGCTATAATGAAACAGCAATCTACATCAGGCTTTGTACAAATTTTTAGCGTTATAAGGCAGAATTTTTTAACCATTAATTTGGTAAAAAAAAGTGAGATAGTATATGAGACAAAAGGTAAACTACGGGGTTATCCGTCCAAATAAATTCCTTCCTAATCCTGCTGGTCCAAATAAATGTCCCGATTTCAATTGATACTAAATCATGTGAGGTTGAATATGCATCCGAATCAATTCCTGCCCAATCCTATCGTGTCCAAATAAATGTCCCGATTTCAATTGATACTGAATTATATGGGGTAGATATGCATTCAAATTTATTCCTATATGTTTGTGTCTATATAAATGGCTTCGTTTTGCTTGTCATTGGCACCACATTCGCCATAGCAAACCACAACTCATCACCCTCAAACCTTCAAAGCCCCTAGCAATTCGTAAACCCCCATCAGCCATGAGGACACACGATATTCTCTTTGCAACTATTACCGCTATCATCTGCATCATTTCTACACCCACAGCTGAAGGACTTCTTAATGGTTAGGCATAAATCCCTAACCTCAACGACCCTGAGGTCCAGGAAATTGCCAGATGGGCGGTGGCCGAACACGCAAGGCAAGTAAATGATGGGCTCCAGCTCAAGAGGGTGGTGAGCGGCATGCAACAAACAGTGGCGGGTACGAGATGGAAGCTCCGACTCGACGCGGTGAATGGTGACAACAAAGAGGGAATATACAGAGCAGATGTAACTGACCAACCTTGGACCCACACACGCATACTTGATTACTTTTCTCCAGCCCAGTAGGATTATATATATTGCTTAGTAATAACCGAGTTATTGGAGTACTTGTGGTGCTTTTGTTATCCCTCATGCATATCTATCAGAATATATCTTTTAATATTTTTATATGAGATTGTACAGAGCTATAAATATTAATAAATTTCTATTTATTTACAAGAGAGGATGTTGCATAACTATTGTCTTGGTAACTCATATCTGCTTGAGAGTTTTTTTTGTGCAAATTTCTTGAGAGTTTCTTAATCATGGTCGATGCGGAAAATTGTTGGTCAGGCAAGCTTTGGCAGGCGTTTTCTTTTGACCTGGTGGCGGGGTGTTAACATAGTATGTACTCCCTCTAATCATAAATAAAAATAAATTTATACTAACTTAGTACTCCCTCCAACCCTTATTACTATTCGCTAATACGAATGTATCTATCACTAAAATGTGTCTAGATATATCTATATTACCGAAAAGTATTATGGGTCGGAGGGAGTACAAAATTTATACTAAATCACCGGTACTTATTTCTGATCGGAAGAAGTAGCACGATGTGGTGCGATAAACATGCATGTAGCAGGGGCACGCCAACGCAGAAGTTTGCATACTATTATAAGCTATCCTATTTTGTTCCTCTTCGTTTTTTAGAGGAATTTAGCTGCCTTAATCGCAAGGAGAAAACCATCATAAAAAGAAAAATAAGAGAAAACTGTTTTTTTTTTGGGAAAGAAAACTGGAGAAGGGATTTGGTGCACATAGGCACCAATGCTCCCTCCACTTTCAGAATTTTCAAAATTTTAAAATCTCACACTTCTATGTCTTCAAAAAAATTGGCGTTAAAATACATAGATAGATATATACAGAAGAAGTGTATGCAAAAAAAGTCCCGTTAAAAAATATGTTGTATTTTGAAAGATATAAAAAAGACAAATTTCTGATTGCAAAAAGTATTAAAATAGTAGTAAGATAGTACATCTTTTTGTTAGAAATTTGTCTTTTTTGTATTTCCCAAAGTATAAAGTATTTTTAAACGGGACTTTTTTGTGTATGCTCCTCCCATATATACCTTTTCATATATTTAACGCCATAATATTTTGAGACATAAACATACGAGATTTTAAAAGTTTCAAAAATTTGAAAAGAAAGGATTTATTGGTGCCCATGTTCCAAAAATATTTTCCGAAGAAAACTGGTACTACATGGACAGCCAACGCTAGTTTATGTGGCATTAGGCCCAAAAGAAAATTTAGACAAAGCATAAACAAACGGCCGGCCCATTTACCCTACAGAAATAAGAACACACACGTGCACTGACAAGAACGACATGGGCCAGGCGAAGAACAATACACACAGAACGCCCAGGAGAATCAATCTTACGGGGTGCGTCGACTGAGATTTTTGTATATCTCAGTCGCCAGAGACGTAGTCACCCCCTTATTTTTTAGTAGGTGAGTTGAGTATGAGTACCACTGGTATGCATGCCTTGGTCTGATTTTTCATTCTGCATAGAAGAAAGTGAAATGAATATTTAATAATAGGTTCATATGTGAGCCAAAACACACCTCCTATAACTTGCATTCCTTTTCTCTATGCAATTGCTGGACTCAGAGGATGAAGGGCATCCGCTCCCTGCTGCCTCATCAAGCTTCGTCTCGGTGATTCACCTGCAGTGCTGGCCCAAGTGGTGTCGTCCCCGACACCGGCGCCGCAGCCGAGAGTGGGGCTCTGTCAGGTTCCTGGTGGAGGATGTTGAAGGACCTGATCGTGTTCTGGAGTAGTCGTAGGGTTCTTGTTGCAAAATTTCTTAGGCTTGTGTGTAATTTTTTCTTTCTTTTGGACCTTTCTGTAATTTTGCACCGACGGAATTTAATGGCAGTGTCTTGATTGGGTGCTTTCGCACCCGTCTCTGTTCAAAAAAATGCAATTGCTTTTTTTCTTTTAGAAAAGGAGGTATCAAAATAATGCACAAATCCTTCTTTATTTATTATTTGACCAATCCTTACAATGAAAATATGTAATTTTGCATGGAAAATTAAGACATACGGAGGTATATACACGGTTGGAGCCTACGATGAGAGATATTTTTTTTTCACATGGATGACGGCATAACCTACATATTGGACCACCATCATCTCAGGCGACTCTATAATTTCTTATAATGATATGTAATTTTGTCTTTTTAGATTCTTTTGTAACTTAATTGCGGCTGTGTGCATCTCAGTTATGCAGAGGCCAGATGTAATACTTAAAAATTTTAAGTAATAAAAATCGCCCTTTATCAAAAAAAAAAATGTACCACTAATATTTCGCACAGCTGAATCTGCAAAGCACTGCATCACACATCCTATCGAGGGTAGAGAGCGGAGATCGATTTGCTTCGGTAGCAGAAGGATTAGATTGAAGAAGAATTCTCCTTGGACCATCAGATGGCTTTCTTTCCTCTAGACTAGAAGAATAAGTGATGATTTTTATTACGTACTGAACATCCGATGTGGGGCTATAATGAAACGGCGATCTATATCAGGCTTTGTAACAATTCTTAGAGCATCTTCAGCCGTTGAAGGCCCCTAGGCCGAAATCCGGCGCTATTTAGCGCCGGATGGATGAAAATTTCGGCCTGGGGAGATCCATGTTTCCAGCGGCGAGCCCAGGGCACTATTTGAATTCAAACACAAAGTAGACGAAAAGCGCACAAAGTAGACGAAGTTTGACGAAATTTAGAGATATTTATATTAATAGGGCGAAATATAGAGTTATTTTACATATATAGGCTGAATTCGTCATATATTCGAATTCGGCCTAACCTAAACTAAAAACACGCGTTCTACATGCCGAAATGGCGGTAGAAACGCGGGTAGTCGCCACCGTTGGAGGAGGAGTCGTCGTCGTCCTGCGGCGGCGGCGCCTGGCGGCTCGAGCCCTGCCCAGCGTCGCCGAAACGTGGCGGCGTAGGGCGGTAGACGACCGGCGGCGCGCCGCGTCGAGGTAGCGCGGCGGCGGCGGCACGACGCTATGCGGCTGCCAGGTCCAGCAGCCGCCGCCGCTGCTCCCGCTTCTTCCGCTCACACTCCCGTCGGGACCACTCGAGCGCCGCGTCGAGCGGCACGGCGTTCTCGGCGGGGACGACGTCGCGCAGAGACCGCTTGATGGCCTCCTCTGTCACCGCCTCCTCGGCCCGCGCGGCCTCCGCCTCGGCGAGGTCAGACGCGGCCTTGGCAGCGGCGTCCTTCCTCGGCTTGCGACGGCGCGGCGGCGACGCGGTGCGCCCCCCCCCCCCCTCGCGGATGACGAGGGCGTCGTTGTTCCTCCTCGGCAGCGTGGACGACGGCTCCTGCTTGACGGTCCTTGGCGTGGATGCCGAGGACCGTGATGTCGGCCTCGTCGCCAATCCGGAGGACGCCGAGCCGGAGGAGACGGACGCCATCCGCCGTGGCATCCAGGAGCTCCCGCGGCGGCGGGAGAGCGTCGGACGCGGCGGCGGCGGCATCTCCAGGACAGGGTCGTTGCCACGCTCGATGTGCTCGAGGACGAACTCGAGCGTGCGGCCGGGCGCGCTCCACCAGCGGCGGCGCCCGGCAGCATTGTTGCGTGCAGGAGGAGGGGGGGCCATCGTACGCCGCCAGCTCGCGTTCGTAGCGACGACGGAAGAACGCCGTCCACGCCTCCCGATTGTCGGGGTAGAAGCGTGGATCGGCGCGCTGCTCGTCGGACATGGTCTCGATGACCTCGTCGATGGCCGCGTCGAGGGCGGCGCCCGTTGGCGGCGGCGGGATCGGGATGCCGCCGGCGCTCAGGCGTCATCCTCTGGGCGCCAGGAAGTCCAGCGGCGCCATGTAGCCGGCCGCGTACAGCAGCCGGCCCTCCCACTGGTGCAGGGAGCGGCGACCGAAACCGTTGTTCGTCGCGCCGTCCGCGTCCGATGGGTAGCCCGCCATTGCTCGAGGAGGTGAGTGGAGGAGGTGGGCAGGTCGATTGGGGGAGATGATGCTGGCGAATGTGGCCGGCCAGGCGCGGTAGGCCGCGATATATAGGCGGGCTGGCATTAACTCGCCTCGCCGCGTGGCTGGCCGTCCATCGGCGGCAGCTTTTACAGCACGCGGAAGACGATGCGCGCGCGGAAGACGACGATGCGTGGAAGACGAGACGATGAGGACGACGACCGCCCACTCTCGCCGACAAGTCGGGGCCACACGATGCGCGGGAATTTTCCTCGCCGTTTCGCGCGTGTTTCTTTTGTCCGAAGTCCCCGAGCGCGCCCCGGAAGGCCGGGATGGCCTGGGCTCGACGGATGGATGAGAATTTTTGACAAATAAGACCACATGCGCCACTGAAATGCTAGAAAAGACCATCTCTGAAATTTTTTGTCAAAAAGGACCACCTGCGAATGGCGGCACCCTTGCCAAGGCGACACGTGGCACGTGCCGCCAATGCCAAAGCCGGCACCACCCTGCCGCCAATGCCAAACCCGGCATGTTGCCGTGCCAACACCGCAGTGGGCCCTGCCGCCAATGGCAAGCCCGGCATGTCCACGTGGCACATGATTTTCTGTATCAAAAAACGAATCAGCCTCCGGTCGGCTGCCCAGGGTGCCGGCGATCACACTGGCGGCACGTTGCCACCTGGACATGCCGGCGTGGAACGGCAACATGCCGGCGTGGGCATTGGCGGCAGGCCCCTGCCGGCACCGGCCCAGGCGGCACGTGCCACGTGTCGCCTGGCTAGGGGTGCCGCCACTCCGAGGGGGTCTTTTTTGGCAAATATTTTCAAAGGTGGTCTCTTTTGACATTTCATTGGTGCAGGTGGTCTCTTCTGTCAAAAATTCGATGGATGAAGGCCCAGATCCGGGCGAAAACGAGGATCCGGGGGCACGACTGGACCGATTTACGCCGTCCGGATGAAAAAAACGGGTGCCGGGGGCCTCGTCGGGCGTGTGAGTGGAGATGCTCTTAGTGCTATAAGGCAGTATTTTTTGACCATTAATCTACTATATACTAAAAGCACAATACGGGAATCTAAAATAGAGACACCACATTAATCCACATCATCAGAATTATTAGGATAGTTAGATCTAAAATTTACGGCTTAGATTTAATAAAAAGTTATTTGTTACGTAACCTATTTGACACGGTCTAGATCTAAATATATGTGTGACATAACCGGTTTGACACATATCACCACGTAGCAAGGAGATAGCAAGTAGACGTGTTGGTTGTGGACAGTTTAAAAAAGTTGTAACCCGTTTGACCAAAAAAATCAGCATGTACCGTGTTGGTCATGTACTGTTTAGAAAAAACAATTAGACCGAAAGAAAAATATCAACACGTTGGAAGGAGATGTATTGGTCGTGGACTGTTTAAGTAATTTTGTGCAATCGGTTTGACAAAATAAAAACAGCACGTACGTGTTGCTCAAAGACTGTTTTAAAACATGTTTACGCATATACAAACATGCCATTTGTACAGTCTCATCTCAGTTTTTTTTAAAATCTAATGGGACAAAAATTGGTATGGTCTCCACCATTTATTTCCTAGGATGTTATAACTTATATGAGGATTAAGTTGTCAAAAAAACTTATAAGGTAAAAAGTGTTTGTGCACAATACATCATACCAATGTATATAACATTTTCCTGTGTTTGCGCTCGGGTTTTATAAGATTATTAGTTGCAAATATATACGTGCACATAACACGTGTTGAGCTATAAATAATATACTTATTCATTAATGTAAAATGAGTATATGAAAATAATCAAGATATATTGTATTATTAAAAATGAGATCATGAAGATGAAAACATATCCAAAACACTTCAACTTAAGTATGCATTTAAACTCATATTAGGATATCCGAATGGCCTCTAAAGTCGAAGCGAACTGGCTAAGATAGAAATGATGGATGATCATTCATCTTGATTACAAATTCTAATATTTATCAAAAGGGAAATGAATAGCAGTCGAGTGTGCATTTTGCTTAGATTGGACATTTGTTCTATATGGTCACATATTTGACACAATTGATAGAAATTATAGAAAACATAAACAAATATTGAGATCAGTTCAAACTCGACGCACTGGACTGATACAACCATATATCATTTGCCGAAACCATATATTGTGTAGATGTGTGATGAGCGCTACTCATGTGAGAATGTTTTGTGAGTAAGGCAAACAATGCTTAAAAGTTGACAACCTTAGTAGTAAAAATTATGGGGAAGTAGTTAAATTTGTGGTGGCTATTTTATACAAATTAAAAGAGATATACTTTAGGAAATTCCACATCTTTCTATCTTGCTCATAGAATATTTTTAATTTGTAAAACACTGACTACAAAAGCATTCATTTATCATCACAAGTGTACGTAAAGAGATAAAAATAAATATTGAAGCGAAACATATCACAAAAATATTCTCTTATTATTGTTGGTAGAAATCAAAGTACAATCGAGAAAAGTAGAGATGATGAAACTCATGATAAAATGCAAAGAAGTCGTTGGTTAGTTTGGTCCACCTACTGTTTACAGTACACCATAATATAAATTAATGTAACTGCACACAAACAGACCACATCAAGTCAGTGCTATCGTGATATGAACATGTTTACAAGGAGAGTGGATAACGAGCTTTCAAAGATATTGACACTATCATAGGACTGAAAAAATTATATCCTAACCATAGATGGTAAAAGCATGACTCCATAAGATGTCAAAACTATGTTGTTGGAGCCGGTACAGACATGTTCCATGTAAGCAAGACAAAATAATGACTTGGTTGAAGGATGACAGACAATAGAGAAACAATTTAAGAAAAATACTAGCTTTAATTAAAAGAAGATTTTGTTATAGAAAGATTTCTCCAACTTTAAACATCAATATATAAAAATATTACTCCCTCCATGTAGAAATATAGTGCATTAAAAAAACATTGTGGGGGATACCAAAATTTACTAAAAAGTAATAACATCTACAACAACAAATAAAAATATGAAAACATACATATGTACATGTAATATATATTTGTGGCATACCATGTATATTATTTAGAAAAATAATATAATGAACCGGAAAAAGAAAAATCGAGCTAGAAATATACTTAAATGTAAGTTCTTAGTCTAGACCTAACAAATTATAGATCTTAAAAATCACATTATTTTAATTTCATAATGTTTTAAAAAATAAAAAAAATCCTCGCATTTGCGAGGGCCACCATGCTAGTTAGGTAAAAAAACGAGATAGTATATGAGACAAAAGGTTACCACGTTATGCGTCCATATAAATTCCTTCCTAATCCTGCTGGTCCAAATAAATATCCCGATTTCAATTGATACTAAATCATATGAGGTTGAATATGCATCCGAACCAATTCTTGCCCAATCCTATCATGTCCAAATAAATGTCTTGATTTCAATTGATACCGAATCATATACGGTGGATATGCATTCAAATTTAATCCTACACGTCGGTTGTCTATATAAATGGCCTCATTTTGCTTGTCATTGGCACCACATTCGCCATAGCAAATCACAACTCATCACCCTCAAACCTTCAAAGCCCCTAGCAATTCCGCAAACCCCCGTCAGCCATGAGAACACACAATATTCTCCTTGTCACTATTGCCGTTGTCGTTTGCATGATAGCTACACCCACCACCGAAGGACTTCATAATGGTTGGGAACAAATCCCAAACCTCAACGCCCCTGAGGTCCTGGAAATTGCAAGTTGGGCGGTGGCTGAGCACGCAAGGCAAGCGACTGATGGGCTCCAGCTCAAGAGGGTGGTGAGCGGCATGCAACGAACGGTGGCAGGCACAAGATATAAGCTCCGACTCGACGCTGTGAACGGTGATGACAAAGAGGGAATGTACAGGGCGGATGTAACTGACCAGCCTTGGACCCACACATGCACACTTGATTACTTTGCTCCAGCCCAGTAGGATTCTATATATTTCTTAGTAATAACCGAGTTATCAGAGTACTTACGGTGCTTTTGTTATCCTGATGCATATCTATCAAAACCTATCTTTTAAGGTCTTCATATGAGATTATACCGAGCTATAAATATGAATAAATTTCTATTTTTTTACAAGAGAGGATGTTACATAACTATTGTCTTGGTAACTCTGCATCTGCTTGGCCAATAACGCGACCGCCATCTTTTGGCACTCCCCTTGGATCAATGGCGCGAAGCCCAAAGATATTGCTCCATCCATTTTCAACATCTCTAAGAAGAAGAATTTTGTTGTTAGCAAGGGCCTCGAGCACGATTTTTGGATATCCAATCTTGCCTTTGATGGTGGCATCACGGTTGCCCACATTATTGAGTGTTCAACCCTTTGGAACTTGATCCAAGATGTGCATCTTAATGAGGATCCGGACACCATCACTTGGAAGTTGACCAATAACGCATCATACTCCACGTCCTCGGCTTATGTGGCGCAATTTGACACGCCTCCCACGTCGTTCATGATGCCGGCGGTTTGGGACAATTGGGCGCCTCCTAAATGTAAAACCTTTGCATGGTTGATCCTCCAAAATCGCGTATGGACGGCGGATCGCCTCATCCGGAGAGGATGGACCAATTGTGGACCTTGCCAACTTTGCAAGAGAGCGCCAGAGACGGCGGCACATATGAATTTTCAATGTAGGTATTCGCTCCGGGTGTGGAACGAGCTCAAGGATTGGCTTGGTCTTACGGACTTCGACACCAACATTTGGGCCAACTACGACTCCCTTGAGGAATGGTGGTGCCATATTTCCGGTGTTAATGGAAGGCGTCGGAAGGGCCTCTCTTCTTTGCTCTTACTCACCGCTTGGGAGATTTGGAATGAGAGAAACGCGAGAGTTTTTCGGAGTGTGGCATCCATGCCTACTAGAGTAGCCTCGACCATCAAGAGCAATGCTATTCTTTGGGGCTTAGCCAGAGCAAAAATTTTGAGTGCCTTAATGCCGTGAGAGTAGGCTTTTGTTTGGAGCTTTGCTCCTTGTATTTTAAACTCTTGAACTCTCTCCTTAATCAATGGAATAGGCAAATCTTTTGCCTCGTTTCAAAAAAAAAAAAAAAAAAACTCTGCATCTGCTTGAGAGTTTTTTTTTGTGACAATTGCTTGAGAGTTTCTTAATGACGACCAATGTGGAAAATTGTTGGCCATGCAAGCTTTGGTGGGCGTTTTCTTTTGAGCTGGTAGCGGGGTGGTAGCGGGGTGTTGACGTAGTATATACTCCCTTCGATTGAAAATAAGTGTCAATAGTTTTATACTAACTTAGTATAAAGTTTGAAGGGAGTAGCACGGTGTGGTGCAATAAATAAGCACATAGCTGGGGCACGCCAACGCGGAAGTTTCAGGCAACCATGCATACTGACAATGGGTCATGGCAACGATGTTTCTCCATCACTGTCCCGTCACTTGATGATTCTAGCGTGTTTCATCTTTGACATCACAGAGTTGTGCCCGAACTAGATCAATATACTGCTTAGTAATAACCGAGTTGGAGTAATGTCTCGGGAGAAGGGTTTTTTCTAGGCCGGTATTTTCTAAATCCTGCAGAAAACGAGTTATTGTGTTCTACCAAAAAAAATTATATGGGATGAAATTTATCGGTAGTTACATAAGTTGCTCACATTTAATTATTATAATAAATTTTAGGGATGAAATTTATCGGTATTTATGGGAGGGGAGAAATGTGTCCTGACTCTGCTGCCATTAAGTTTGGTTTTCCCGAAATAGATGATGCCTTTCAATTTTTTGTTGCAATTGCTATTTTCCTATATATTGTGGTGATTATATAACATAAATTTGCAATCGTCATAAGTGACTGTTTAGTACTTATGTCTACAGAAATAGAGAAGTCCCTAAGTTAACACGTATGCCGCGGAAGAAACCGTGCACCAAATTTCAGAGGTTATTTTTGTGCAGCTTATTGCCTGATTCACCGTTGTCTGTGTTAGTGTTGACTAGTAGTATTGAGTATATTTAACGGATGACGTGGAAACACAAATTGTACCTTTTATAATGCTTAGAGGTAGCTTAGAGGATTCATTCTACTGTACGTAAGAGCCTGATAAAACTGACACCGTGGCAATAAATTCTGGGATAAACTGTTAGAGAGTAGTATGTAAATTGAATAGAACTCTACGTCGTGTTGTAGATATGGTAGGAATAGATCCATACCAAATATCGTTGGTATTGTAAACTTGATGTACAAGTATTCTTGATATAAATATACGAGGAGGCCGGCCTGGTTAGGTCACGGCAAACCCATAAACTTAACTTGGTATCAGAGCATACGATCCCCTCCTCTTCTCTCCCATCGCGCCGCCACAGCTTCCCATGGGCACCGAAGGAACCCTAGCAACCTCTTCGGCCGGTGCCCTCGTGTCCGCCATGCCGTCTGCATCAACCTTCTCTGGCCTCATCACCGTAGAGCTCAACCGCAGCAACTTCCCTCTATGGCGCGCTCAGGTCGTTCCGGCCATCTCCGGTGCCGATCTCTTCGGCTATCTCGACGGCACCATCGTCGCGCCGCCGTCCTCCCTGACGGAAGGAGAAGACAAGGACAAGCGCCAGGTCTCCAATCCGGCGTATGCGGTCTGGTACCGCCAGGATCAGGTCGTTCTCGCCGCGCTGCTCTCCCACATGCACCTTGACATCCTTGCGCAGATGACCACCTACACCACCTCGCGCCAGGTATGGACAGCGCTCCACGCCATGTTTTCAGCCCAGAACCAGGCAGCAATCAGCACCATCCGGTTCCAGCTCTCTGGTTTGAAGAAGAACGACCTCTCTGTGGTCGAGTACTACCAGAAGATGAAGTCCCTGGCGGACTCGATGGCAGTCGCTGGCCGTCCCCTGGCTGATGACGAGATCATCGGCTACATAAGCGCTGGACTCGGCGAAGAATTTGATGGTCTCATGGGCTCCCTCACTGTCTTGGGTAGGCCTGTAACCCTCGCTGAATTTTACTCGTTTCTCTTGAGCTATGAAGCACGACAGACTCTCCGTCAGAATCAAGCATCGGATTTCCACTCATCCGCCAACAACGTCAACCGCACCAACGTCTCCTCCAACAACTCTCGTGGCAGCGGATCCGCCGGTGGAAATTCTTCTCGCCCACCGGCTCCTCAAGGTGGCGGACAGGGAGGAGGCTATCGTGGCGGCCGTGATGGCGGCCGCGGTCGTGGACGCTACAACAATGGTGGCCAGCGTTGGCGTCCCAAGTGCCAAGTTTGCGGCAAGCTCGGACATGTCGCACTGAAGTGTCGTGAGCGCTTCAATCACGCCTATCAGGCGGATGATGTTCAACATGGAGGCTACTATGTCGGGAACCACGGCCATGGTGGGCATGGCGGGTACGGCGGCTATGGTGGCCATGGCGGATACGGTGGCCATGGCGGATACGGTGGCCATGGCGGATACGGTGGACATGGTGGAAATCACGGAGGGAACCATGGTGGTGATCCTCACTGGTACATGGATACCGGTGCCACCGATCACTTGACAGGCGATCTCGACCGTCTCAACATCCATGAGCGCTATGATGGAAGGGAGCAAGTCCAGGTCGCCAACGGACAAGGTTTGCATATTGCACATATTGGTCATTCTAATCTATCTGGCTCAAATAAATCTCTATCTCTTACAAAAATTCTTCATGTTCCACAAATTCATAAGAACCTTCTCTCCGTTTATCGTCTTGTTTGTGATAACGATGTCTTTGTTGAATTTCACCGACATTATTTTCTTGTTAAGAAACCCCTCTTTTTCACCGACATTATTTTCTTGTTAAGAAACCCCTCTTTTTCGCCTCCTACATATCCATCCTGATTATTCTTTTCTTCGGATTTTTGGGTGTGCTTGTTGGCCGAGTCTTCGAAAGTATAATTCCCGTAAACTTGAGTTTCGTTCAAAAATGTGTGTTTTCCTTGGTTACAGTCCTTTTCATAAAGGTTATAAGTGCCTTGATCGATCCACAGGCCGCATCTATATTTCTCGAGACGTTGTTTTCGATGAACGTGTTTTCCCGTATATGTCCAACACGTCACCAGACCTTTCTCCTCTTCAAAATCCAGTCGAGTTTCCTGTGTCTGAGCCAGTAGTGCAGAATGCGCCTATGCGCAAATATGACCTGTCGCTTTTACCTGGTATTTTACCTGTTGCAGGGGAATTATCTACGTTGAACAACAGTGATCGGCCGATGGACGTGCATGGCCTCGTGCCCTGTGCCGGTCCGCCACCAGCTCCGCATGTGCCGCACACCGCGCCTGACACATCTCCGCCTGAGAGTCCAAGTATGCATTCAGCACCAAGCGGCTCGACCGAGCCAGCTCTTGTGCCTGGCCCATCCGCTGTTGCTCTGGACGAAACATCAGCTTCTACCACAGCTCCTGCTGCTGCACCTGGTCCGCGCTCGAGTCGCGGTCGCCTGTTGCAGCCTCGTAAGTATACGGATGGCACTATTCAGTATGATCCAAGAAAACGAGCCTTCTTTGCTATTCCTGTTTCTCACCGTGATGCTTTGCAAGAGCCTGAATGGAGGAGTGCTATGGAGGCTGAATATGCTGCCCTTCGGCACAATCGTACATGGACACTAGTACCTCGTCCTGCTGGTACAAATATAGTCAGCTGTAAGTGGATTTTTAAAATTAAGCAGCATTCTGATGGGTCTTTGGATAAATATAAAGCTCGTTTAGTCGCTCGAGGATTCACTCAACAATATGGTATCGATTATTCTGACACATTCAGTCCAGTTGTTAAGCCTGCCACGGTTCGACTAGTTCTTACTCTTGCGGTTTCTCGTGGTTGGTTCCTGCGACAAGTCGATGTGAGTAATGCATTTTTGCATGGATTCTTGGATGAAGATGTTTATATGCACCAGCCACCTGGATTTGAGGACGCCACTCATCCATCTTTTGTGTGTAAATTGCAAAAATCTATCTATGGGCTCAAACAGTCTCCTCGGGCATGGTATTCTCGGCTCAGTGACAAGCTTCAGCAGTTGGGTTTTCATCCTTCTACAGCCGACACCTCTTTGTTCGTGTACCATCACGATGGTACTACTATTTTCATGTTGGTTTATGTTGATGACATTGTTATTGCTGGATCGTCCTCCCAGGCTGTCGACTGGCTCTTAAAGTCGTTGGCTCGTGTTTTTCCTATTAAAGATCTTGGAGCTCTTCGGTATTTTCTTGGCATTGAGGCTGCTCACAATTCAGGGGGAATGGTTCTGTCTCAGCATAAGTATGCACTTGATTTGCTTCATCGTGCATGTATGGAGAATTGTAAGGCAGTCTCCACGCCCATGTCTGCTGTTGAGAAGCTATCTATCACATTTGGCCAGCCGTTATCTAGTGATGATTCTTTCACTTATAGGAGTGTTGTTGGAGGCCTACAATACTTGACACTCACGCGTCCTGATATTTCCTTTGCAGTAAACAAGGTTTGTCAGTTTTTATCTAAACCCACAGATGTTCATTGGGAGGCAGTTAAACGCATATTGAGATATGTTAAAGGCACAGCTCATACAGGACTTCAGATTCGGAAGTCTTCATCGACATTACTCAGTGTATTCACTGATGCGGATTGGGCCGGTAACATGGATGATCGGCGCTCCACCGGGGGATATGCAGTGTTTTTTGGACCCACTTTAGTGTCATGGAGTTCTCGCAAACAACCAACTGTTTCACGATCAAGCACGGAAGCTGAGTACAAGGCACTAGCAAATGGTGCAGCTGAAGTGACATGGATTCAGTCATTACTTAGAGAGCTACATGTACCACAGCCGAGAGCACCAGTATTGTGGTGTGATAATCTAGGAGCTACGTACCTCACCGCCAATCCGGTGTTTCATGCTAGGACCAAACATATTGAAGTGGATTTTCATTTTGTACGAGAAAAGGTAGCTCTTGGTGCTCTTGATGTCAGATTTGTCTCCTCAAAAGATCAAGTAGCTGATGGTTTTACAAAACCTGTTTCTAAGCAAGTGTTGGCGCAATTATGTAACAATCTGAACCTAGTATCTAGTCGTCCAGATTGAGGGGGAATGTAAATTGAATAGAACTCTACGTCGTGTTGTAGATATGGTAGGAATAGATCCATACCAAATATCGTTGGTATTGTAAACTTGATGTACAAGTATTCTTGATATAAATATACGAGGAGGCCGGCCTGGTTAGGTCACGGCAAACCCATAAACTTAACTTAGTACAGACAAAGGGAGTACTCGGCCGTCGCTATCATGCAGAGGGAGATGCCACAGCTGTGATGTTATCTCATTCTCATCATCCTGTTTATAAAAGCAACACTCTCAGGTCAAGAGCTGAACAACAATTTCAGCATTTTCTCATGGGGAAACACGGGCAAGCTGCAAGCATGTCTATTATCTAGTCACTCTGCCACTAGAATCATGGGTCGAATACCAGGAGCTTACAATTCTTTCGGATCAACTGAAAGAAAATAAGGAACTCTATCCTCCTCATCACTGTTAACTTGTAGGATGCATGATGTAGTGATAAAACATAAAAGCCACAATCTCAGGCTAGGATTCAAGCGCTGAAGACAATTTGAGGATTTTCACGCGGGAAAACACAGCCTGCATCAGCTACTTACTCTGCTACTAGCATCAGCAATGGACTATCAGGCATTCAAGCACGCGGGGAAACACAGCCTACAAATTTATTCAGCAACACACACAGGTAAACTGAAAGAAAATAGAGACTCCATTCTGAACCTGTAACACGAATACACTACACTGAAGCCGGCTAATGTGATAGCGTCACGCCACGGCGCATGCCAATGGAGGCCGTGCAGCCACCGCCGGCGCCTTATCAGTCCAGGAAGGTGCCGTCTCGCTTGCGCGCCTCCACCTTGAGCACGTGGTCCTCGCCACGGCCGGCGTCGCCCCCTCGCGGGCGCAGCACCCGGAAGAAGCAGACGTCGCCGACGTCGAGGCCGTTGTCGACGCAGAACTGGTGCCACCCGTACCTGAGACCCGCGCGGGTCCTGCCGCCCGCCCGGACGTTGTGCTTCAGCTTCACCGTCCACCTCCCCCCGCGCATCTGCAGCACGACCTCGCTCCTCTTGTCGTACCCGTGCGCCTTCTGGAACTCCGGCGGCACGTTCTGCACAACACCGCGAATGGAAGGAATTAGCACCAACCTCTTGACGCGAGAGCGAGCACGATGCTCTCGGCATCTCACCAGATACTGCTTCTGCCTCACGCCCAAGTGGCTCATCTTCAGCGTGACCGTGAACTGCGACGTCGTCGGCTTGTTGTCGATCTCCATCTCCATCTCCGCCGTGCTGATGCTGTTTCTGGCACTGTCGCCGATGCTGTTGCTCATGCTGCCGATGCTGTTGTTGGTGCTACTGTCGCTGCTGCTGCCGCTCCCAGTGCCTGTGGCTGGCCAACGAACATCGTCCTTCTTAATTTGATTCTTACAAGTCACAACAAATCAGCGTGACACGAAGACACAGAAGGGCGAGAAGAAACGCGTACTGGCGTCGTCGTCGTGCTTGTAGTGCCTGCGGCACATGCTTCCGTCGAACACCTTGACTGTGAGCACGGCGTCGCCGTCGTAGGTGAAGACAAGGAAGTTCCCGCGCCCCAGGTCGTGAGCGCGGGCGAACTGCTCCCAGCCGCGCTCGAGGTACATGTGGCCTTCGCCGTCGAACCACACCGTCACGTCCCACAGCCGACGCCCGCCGCTTGCCTCCCGCAGCTTCACTTCACGAGGCTCTTGGCCGTCCAACAACTCGGCGAATTTGTCAGGCAGCCTCTGCAGCAAGTATGGAGCAGCGATTAAAGTTTAACCCACCCAACACTAGACATCAGAGCGTCGAAAACCTAAAAGATGGATGAAGAACTAGTATACATGTACGTACCAGTTTTCCCCACGAGTTTTCGTATATGATCTTGCAGAACTCGAAATCCGACAGGTCTGGGAGTGCACCCGTCTCTGCTTCCATGTTAGCAGAACCCTCTGGTTCTTCTTCCTCTTGCTTCATCCTGCGTCTCCTCTCACATGCGCAACAATGATGTTAAGCTTCTGAGCTTCTCCGGATTCCTCCTACAGGCTACAGGCTCCACCCTCATCTCCTTACCGTTCACTGAAAAGTAGACATGGATGTAACAAAGCGCTTTAATCTTTGTAGAGTCCATCTTCATGTCTGCTAGTGCTAGGTAGCAGCCATTTCGGCTTGTTGGTCTACTTCAGGAAGATCACCGCCCTGACGTGTCGACCTCCAGTGGTGCGCTGTAAGTGTTAGCTCAAAAATAGTCCTTCGATCTCTTTGTTCAGCAGTAGGGCGGATGCAAGTGTAAGTGTAACTATGATTTTCTGTCTTACCACAGTTTGATCAAAGTTACCAAGTATTGTAGAAAAGATTTTTTTCCAATAAAAATTATTCTGCTCCTTCCTTTTTTTTCACTTGGTGGATATTGCAGCCTATTTATATGCATGGGCATCTGGAAGGGGAAATACACCGGTGCACCTGGGTACGAGCGCACCCTATATTAATTTTTTTCAATAATTTGAAAAAAGATAAAAAAATCAAACTTTTTTGGAACCAAAGATAATATATTAATCAAGTATTGTACTCATATAAAAAATTCGCCATGTAATCACTTGCATTGCATCCCGAGTTAAAGAAACAAACTTGGAAGCACTATATATTAGTACTATTCACGCTATATTAGTCATAATTTTGTCTTTTTTACCCTAAAGCCAATGAGACTTATTTCTTCGCCAAACATTTTTGTACTGGTACAATACTTAATCAACTTTGATTTTCAAATTTTTTTTTAGAATTTTTTGGCTTATTTTTGAATTACTAATTTTTTTGCGCATATAGGGTGCGCGCATACCCAAGTGCACCGAGTTCGCGTCGCATCTGGTAGTTGTTAATAGCACATTTTTTTCTTTTCTCTTTCGGTTATTTTTTTATTCCAACCTGATCTCCTTGAATTGTTCAGTTTTTTACATGCTAGACAACTTGAGTTGTTTTGCCTTGAATATAGGGAGATCTATTCTTATATAAAAATCCGATTAATACATTGACGATGTCCTGCTCACTGCCGGTGACTTCGAATACAAAGAACACCTCTGGTCGACTTGGGAGCCTTGCTTCCTTAGACGCCGATGAATGGTGATCCGGACACTTCTCCGCGTCGAAAGCCACCTCAAGTGAGAACAACGAGGGAAGCAACATCTACAACTTGATTGGCGGTGAGGTCTTCTTGGCTGTTGGGCCTCTCTCTTTTCTATTCTTCTCGATCTTTTTGTCCCTGAGATTCCACGAGTGCCGCTCCTCCGACATACGACACACATACCGCAGGGATCTTGCCGATGACCTTGACACCGACGGCTCCTCTACGGGCGGCATTGTCATCTGCTGACTCCGATGAGATAGCCCGGAAGCTAAGACCCACTATGTATAAGGTGGAATTTAACCATATGCTGAGACTTACTTGTCTTGTGATCACTATGTATGAAGTGATCTTTAGCCTTAACCTGGGAAGAGGGACTCACATGTCCTATTGTTGTACACTCATGCATGAAAGAGAAGAAACATAAAAATTTGCTATTGCTTGTGGGCAACCGATAAGTTTATGGTTATCCTTGTGCACAACCTTATTTCTCCACTATGTATAAAAGGGAGACCACAAGCATTGCAACAAAGGATGGTCTTTGGATTGGCTGATTAGTCCAACATTTGTAAAGGACCCGATTTGTGGTGGTTCCTTGCCTTGAAAAAGTTTCCTCGGTAATCGGTTCATGTGGTAATATTGAGTAAGTACATTTTTTCGGATGTGATTGTTGTGGGTGGGGAAATACATACAATACGGATAGCACATAATTTGTGGTGAAACTGGTACAGAGTTCATACAGAGGGAGTACTCGGCCATCGTACCGTGCAGCGGGATTAGCAAGATGCCACACATGTGATGTTATGTCATGTCATCATCCTGTTTATAAAAGGAACAATCTCAGATCAATAGCTGAAGAAGAATTTCAGCATTTTCACATGGTGAAACACAGGCAGGCAGGTTTATTATCTAGTTGTTACTAGAATCATCGGTTGATTACCACGCATTCAAGTGTTACAATTATTTGAAAAGACAGCGATCAACTGAAAGAAAAGAGAAAGTCCATCCTCCTCATCACTGTTAACTTGTAACATGCATGATGCAGTGATGTCGGACAATGACCAAGCATTCAGGTCTTACAAAGCAATAACACACGGATAAACTGAAAGGAAATAGAAGCTTCATTCTGAACTTAAAACATGATGATGCAGTGATGCCGACCATGACCACGAGGAGGTCACGCCACGGAGCGCTGCGTCCACCGCCAGCGGCTTATCACTCCAGGAAGGTGCCGTTTGGCTTGCGCGCCTCCACCTTGAGCGCGTGGTCCTCGCCGCGGCCGGCGTCGCCCCCGCGCAGGCGCAGCACCCGGAAGAAGCAGACGTCGCCGACGTCGAGGCCGTTGTCGACGCAGAACTGGTGCCACCCGTACCTGATCGTCGTGCGGGTCTTGTTCCTGCCGCCGGTCCGGACGTTGTGCTTCAGGAGCACGGTCCACGGCTTCCCGCGCATCCACAGCACCACCTCGCTCCTCTTGTCGTAGCCGTGCGCGTTCTGGAACGCCGGCGGCACGTTCTGCACGGAAGGACACGAAATGAGTTAGTACGAAACCTCTGGAGACGCGACGAGTAATCGGACGGGTGAGCGAGGACGATGCTCTCAGCATGCATCTCACCAGGTACTGCTCCTGCCTCACGCCCAAGTGGCTCTTCTTCAGCGTGACCGTGAACTGCGACGTCAGCGCGTCGTCGATCTCCATCTCCGCCGGGATGTTGTTGCTGACACTGTAGGTGCTGTTGTTGGTACCACTGTCGCTGCCGCTCCCACTGTCCGTGTCTGGCCAAATGCAAAAAATCATGCTTCTTAATTTTACTCTTACATAACCAATCGGCATGAAACAAGGACAGAGAGTTGTCGCGTACTGGCCGTGCTCTTCTTGCTGCCACTGTCGGCGCTGTTCTTGCGGCCAGTGTCGATGCTGCTCTCGCTGGCAGCAGAATCGCAGCCGTCTTCTTCTTTAATCGTCACATGCTGCGACGACCGTGGTACTTGCGTCGTCGTACGGGCGTCGTCGTCGTGCTTGTAGTGCCTGCGGCACATGCTTCCGTCGAACACCTTGACGGTGAGCACGGCGTCGCCGTCGTAACTGAAGACAAGGAAGTTCCCGAGCCCCAGGTCGTGATCCCGGGCGAACTGCTCCCAGCCGCGCTCCAGGTACATGTGGCCTTCGCCGTCGAACCACACCGCCACGTCCCACAGCCGACGCCCGCCGCTTGCCTCCCGTAGCTTCACTTCACGAGGCTCTTGGCCGTCCAGCAGCTCAGCGAACTTGTCAGGCAGCCTCTGCAGCAAGTATGGAGCAGCGATTAAAGTTTAACCCACCCAACACCAGACATCAGAGCGTCGAAAACCTATAAGATGGACGAAGAACTGCATGGGAGAGATTATGCTACTAGTATACATGTACGTACCAGTTTTCCCCACAGATTTTCGTGTATGATCTTGCAGAACTCGAAATCTGAGAGGTCTGGGAGGGCAGCCGTCTCCGCTCCCATGTTTGCAAAACCCTCTGGTTCTTCTTCCTCTTGGTTTTTTAGAGGAAAATTCTTCCTCTTGCTTCTCCCTGCGTCTCCTCTCACATGCGCACCAATGATATTAAGGTTCTTCTCCGGATTCCTCCTACCGCCTACAGGCTACAGGCTCCACCCCCATCTTCGTACCGCACACAGAGAAGTAGACATGGATGTAACAAAGCGCTTTAATCTTTGTAGATTCCATCTTCATGTATGCTAGGCAGAAACCATTCCGGCTTGTTGGGCTACTTCAGGAAGATCCAGCCCTTACGTGTCGACCTCCAGTGATGGCCTGTGAAGTGTTAGCTAAAAAATAGCCCTTCGATTCTTGTATCAGCAGTAGTGGCGGATGCAAGTGTAACTATGATTTTCTTTCTTACCACAGAATGATCAAAGTTACAGACATGGTGTTTTGCCTCGTACAAGCAAATGCAATTATTATAAAAATGCATTTTAAAATGTTAAAAAAATTGGACAAAATATCATAGGTGTACATCTAAACATTCTATATATGTTTATCCACCAAAGTTTTATAACGAAAAAACATTTCTTATGGCCTGTGTAAAAAAGACAAGTAAATGTCACGTAAATAAATAAATGTCACGTAAATAAAGAGCAACTTTGTAGCACCGTAATTGTCTTTTTTACACAGGCCATATATTTTTCTCACGAAACTTGGTGAATGAACATAAAATGTCTAGATGTAAATGGCTTGTTTTTGCAGAATTTTAAACATTTCGAAAAAGTTACAAACTATTGTAGAAAAGATTTTTCTAATACACAAAAAAGAACTATATGCTCCACCCTTTTTTCACTTAGTGGGTGTTTCAGCCTCTTTTTATGTGGGCGTGCTGAGCGTTGATACGTCTCAAACATATCTATAATTTTTGATGCTCCATGCTTGTTTTTACACCATTTACCTTGTGTTTTGTTACACTTCGTGGCGTTTTTATGCGATTTCCAGAACTAACCTATTGACAAGATGCCACAGTGCCAGTTCCTGTTTTCTGCTGTTTTTGTGTTTTAGAAAAGCTACACAGGAAAGATTCTCGGAATTGGACGAAATAAGTTCCAGAACTCCTATTTTTCCCGGACGAAGGACGAGGACCGAAAGAGAGCCGGAGGGGGGCTAGGGGCTAGCCTCACAATGAGGGGGCGCGGCCCAGCCCCTGGCCGCGCCCCCTACGTGTGAGGGTGCCCTGGCAGCCCCCTAACGACGCCCCTTCGCTTATATAAAGCCTCGGGACGGAAAACCCTAGGAGAGTCGGCGTTTTTCCCAGAACAGTTCCGCAGCACCGCCGTCGTTGAAGACAAATTTCGGGGGATAGAAGTCTCTGTTCCGGCACCCTGCCGGGACGGGGAAGTGCCCCCGGAGCCATCTCCATCGGTCTCCATCGCCGTCTCCGCCGTCTCCATCGACCTCACCGCCATCTCCATCAACCTTGCTGTCTCCTATGATAAGGAGGGAGTAGTTCTCCCCCGGGGCTGAGGGCTCTACCGGTAGCTATGTGGTTCACCTCTCTCTCCCATGATATGATCTTTATGTGATCGTGAGCTTTGTATCTAGTTGAATTGGTGGATGTTATTATTCAGATATTATGCTACTCCTATGCTTTATTATTATACTCTCCGGAGATACCTCGTATCATGGTGTAAAGGTGACTAGTGTGTGCATCATGTGTATCTTTTTGGTTAATGTCTCTATGAAATGTTGGTGTTTGTTGGAACCATCTAGTGCGTTCAAGGTGATAGTGTGGGACAATCTAGTTTGGGTATATACGGACTTTGAGGAGTGCTTCGTAGCCCTACGCATGATTAGTGTATGTTTTCCATTGGAGAATTGTTTTGAGTTGCATATGGATGATAGTATCTATTGGTTCAATTATGTTATATTTGTTGGGAGTGTGTCCACTAGTGAAAGTGTGATCCCTAGGCCTTGTTTCCAAGCTTTGCACACCGTTTACTTCCAGTTCTGTTACATGTTTGCTTGCTGCCATTTTTATTTCAGATTGCATTTGCTTCTTATAATCATCACAATACTTGTATTTCACTATCTCTTCGCCGAACTAGTGCACCTATACATCTGACAAGTGTATTGGGTGTGTTGGGGACACAAGAGACTTTTTGTATCGTAATTGCAGGGTTGCTTGAGAGGGATAGCTTTGACCTCTTCCTCCCTGAGTTCGATAAACCTTGGGTGATTCACTTAAGGGAAACTTGCTGCTGTTCTACAAACCTCTGCACTTGGAGGCCCAACACTGTCTACAAGAACAGACGCGTACGTAGACATCAAGCTCTTTTCTGGCGCCGTTGCCGGGGAGGTAAGGTAAAAGGTACTCGCATCCTCCTGTGTGAGTGCTCGGAGTTATTTCCTTTAGATTCTGCAATTACATCTTTTTGTTTCTTGTTTTTATTTTCACTAGTTAGGCTTAATGGAAAACAAAGAGTTCTTTAGTCTTTTTCTTGAGTTTAGATATGAAGTGTTTGAAGAGAAAATTGAAAAACCTTTGGAGCTTAATTTGCATGCTAATAGTGTTGTTAGTATGAATGCTTTGAACACCGTTATTGCTAATGCTATAGAAAAGTCTAAGCTTGGGGAAGTTGGTTTTGTTAATTATGATATTTTTAGTTCCCCAGCTTTAGTGGAGAAAGTTTGCTCTGATAATATTTTATCTCCCCTATGTGATGTTCCTATGCCTGTTACCTATGTTAGTGATCATGATTGGGAAAAGCACTCTACTTTTGATATTGAAAATCTTTTTGGTACCAATTCTAAGGTTAATAATTTCTGTACCATCAGTACTATCCATGCTCCTTATGATGATATGTTTGATGAGTATGCTTTGCGAAATAGTTGTTCTCTAGCTTATGATGATACTAAACCTCTGGTTTATGATGGTTATGATGATGAGTATAATATTTTCAGTTCACCTACTTTTGAGGAGAAAATTAGTTATGATTACAATATGCCTCCTGTTTTTGATGATTATGGTGATGAGAATAATTATTCTGTTGAATCTGCTCCTACTACGATTGTTCATGTGGGGAGTATTAATTCTTTTATGCATGTGGCTCATGATAGGGATGCTTTATGTGATAGTTATATTGTTAGTTCTATTCATGATGCTACTGAAAGTTATTATGAGAGAGGGAAAATGGTTTGATGGATCTCAACAATATTGAGTTTCCCCTCTTTAAGTTGCAATTCTTGAAGTTGTACTTGTTTTGCCTTCCTATGCTTTTTGCTTTGCGCTTTCATGACTTGTCTCTTTACAAGATTATTTTTCATAGGAAGTGGTTCAGATTTAAATGTCTTTCACATTTGCTTTTTGATGCTCTCTATTGCTTTAAGTTCCTATATGGCGCCTTTGCCTCAAGCTCTTATATGGCGCCCACATGAGCATCTTTGCAAATTACTGCGCCTAGCTCAAAGGCGTTAAAGAAAAGCACTTTTGGGAGATAACCCAATGTTTTATTTCCAGTACCTTTTCTTTTATTTGAGTCTTGGAAGTTATTACTACTGTAATAACCGCTCTTTATCCTTTTTATTTTGTTGTTGTGCCAAGAGAAGCCTCTAATTTGAGTGAGGTAAAATTTGGGGATGTTGCTGTCCTGAAACAGTTTTCGGTGCTGCACCGTAAAAATTCGTGAAAATTCTCTGTATATCTTTTGGACCTGCGATTTTTTGTGCATATGCCCCAGGTTATATCCAAACTTTCATTAATTGAACACTTTTTTATTTGAGCAATAGAAAATCCTCTAAAAATTCGACCTTTGTCAGCTGTTCTATTTTGACAGATTTCTGTCAATATTTATGTTTGCCGCTTTATCGCTTTCTTTTTGAGTTCTTTTGATTACGGAACTTTTGGGGAAGTTGCTACAGTAGTATATGCTTTATATTTGGTGGTTTTGAGTTAAAACCTGAAGCAAAAAAGGGTTGATTCATTACTATGCTTACACTAATGTTGCTAATAGAATTGTGTTTAGTTTTGTATGAAGGAAGTTTTCAAGTGTAGGGATTGGAGAATGATGAGATGAGATGAAGAATGGACAAAAGCTCAAGCTTGGGGATGTCACCCCAAGAAACACCCAAGAAGTACAAGCGTCAAAGCTTGGGGATGCCCCCGAGGCACCCCCCCCTTCTTCATCGGCAAAAATCAGGTCACCTTTCAAAACACTATATTTTTATTGCTTCATGCACTATGCATTTTTCTTGGAGCGTCAGTTGTTTTTGCTTTCAGTTTTATTTTGTTTTGTTTGCTGCAATAAATGGTTGGATCACATCATGTTCTTTTTGGAGGAGATGAACTCTATTTTTCATTGCCAAGAACACTCTAGTTTTCACTCTTATTGTTCAACGAGTGTTCTCTTTTTCTGCTACTGTGTTTAGCTTTTGTTTTTCGTCTTGATTTTTGTTCAGATCTTGCTATATCTTTGCATCAAGGTGTATTTTGACCTCTGTTCCATGATGGTTTTTATCAAAAAGATTTGTTTAAAAAAAAGGTTTAAATGGTGTTGGAAAAGAGAAAAAGCTTTATGCAAAAAAAAGTGGTACAAGAAGGAGCTTGTGTAAACTGCGGCCTAGGCTTTTGCATGTCGTGCTTGATGTCTTTTTGATAGTATGCTTAGTGGTTTTGCTGTAGCATGACTTGTCTCAAATAACTGAGATTGCTTAATGAGCCTTTGAAAAAATCATGCGTTGTTTTAATTATTTGGAAGCATTATTTTGGTTTTCTCCTTTGATGCTTTATTTGGGTTGACTTGGCGCATGCTCACACATGTTAGACTCTTACAAAGTCGCCAATAGCCTCTATGATCATTTAGTTTTTGACTTTTGATGTCATCTTATGCTTATTTTAATGTTGCTTTGTCGCTTTGCATGATTATGGCCGTTATTGCTCTCTTAGTTGGTTGCTCCCAGTCTTTTGCTAGCCCTCATTTTGTACTGAGTATGAGCTCTACTCGTGCATCCAACTCCTAGAAACCAAGTTTGCCAAAGTGTCCACCATATATACCTATTAGCAATTTGCTATTCTAAAGTACATTTGACTTGCTTTTATCTACTCTTCAAATTAAACTCTTACCAGTGTTATGCGAAAATTGGTCAGTAAAGCTCTCACGAACCGGATGGCACACTTTACTTTTCTCGCTTTAAAATTTTGACATTGTGGTCTCTTATGTTGAGTTGTTATGCTTGCAAGTTGTAAGTTGGGAATTAGCCCAGCCATGCCGTCATGGGGCAAGCTTTCAACATTGCACTCCTTATTTGAGTTGATATCGTGATCTTTTGTTTATGGATACTCGCGGTGTGAAATGAATTGGGAATCTTGCGGGATCATGGAGTTTGTATATGTGTTAGAGAAACGCCTGGGCCGCCAATCTAATCCATGCATAATTCATGGTGGAAATTTGCAGCATGCCCATAGTGGACATTCGACGACGCATCTCAAAATAAAAAGCTATACAAATGGTAAATAAAAGAGATGTCGAGGTGTTCACTGTCTGCTTGTCCTGTCATTTTGATGTGGGCTTGTTCCATGTCATCGGGTACGGAGGTACCCCGTTGGCGGTTCTCGATGATACGTGTATACTTACAATGAAAAGAGCTTGCTTGGGACTCTAAGTAAAGTAGCATGAGGTTTGGGTACTCGTATTCAGGGGACACGAGGTTTTCAACTTATGATTTGTCAAGCATATGCAGCATAAGTGTTCTCGCATTAACTTTAATCATTCAAGATGCTTATGATGGGGGCAATGAGAGCTCAAAGCCGGTAAGTACCATAATTTTTGAAGGTTTATAAAACTTGCAATCACTGCTTCCCTCCGCGAAGGGCCTTTCTTTTACTTTTATGTTGAGTCACCACCTTCTACATTTATGCACCGTCTAAGAGAGCATAGTTGTCATTCTGAGTATAATGTGCATTGTCCCAAAGTTTTCATTGATTGATTCATGATCATGGTTTCACTTGTTCTTAAATTATTTGTATCTAGTCGCCCTCTTAAACTTGAAGGTGTCCTATGCATTTATGTTTTGCTCTCCATGAAGGACAAGCTGAAAACCATTTACTATGTTTTTCCATATGATTTGAACACACGTTTGACTTTCATTGTTTCATTATTCATGATCTTTTGTTTGTGTTCATTTTCATGTTACAACATGGTTGCTAAGTTTCTTCTATCAAGATTATATCTTTCATGCCCATGTTTTAAGTTCTTTTGATCCCAGCGCACAACACTTACATAGATGATCAAGATTGTGTAGGTGCATGTCACCTCAAAAATTATTTCTTTTGTTATCACTTACCTACTCGAGGACGAGCAGGAGTTAAGCTTGGGGATGCTGATACGTCTCAAACGTATCTATAATTTTTGATGCTCCATGCTTGTTTTTACACCATTTGCCTTGTGTTTCGTTACACTTCGTGGCGTTTTTATACGATTTCCGGAACTAACCTATTGACAAGATGCCACAGTGCCAGTTCCCTGTTTTCTGCTATTTTTGTGTTTCAGAAAAGCTATACAGGAAATATTTTCGGAATTGGACGAAACAAGTTCCAGAACTCCTATTTTTCCCGGACGAATGACGAGGACCGAAAGAGAGCCGGAGGGGGGCCAGGGGCCAGCCTCACAATGAGGGGGCGCGGCCCAGCCCCTGGCCGCGCCCCCTACGTGTGAGTGATGTCTACACATGCTTCTGTTCTTATAGACAGTGTTGGGCCTCCAAGTGCAGAGGTTTGTAGAGCAGCAGCAAGTTTCCCTTAAGTGGATCACCCAAGGTTTATCGAACTCAGGGAGGAAGAGGTCAAAGCTATCCATCTCAAACAACCCTGCAATTATGATACAGAAAGTCTCTTGTGTCCCCAACACACCCAATACACTTGTCAGATGTATAGGTGCACTAGTTCGGCGAAGAGATAGTAAAATACAAGTAGTAGTGATGATTATAAGTAGCAAATGTGATTTGAAGTAAATATCGCTGCGAGCAAACATGTAACAAAACAGGAAGTAAACGGTGTGCAATGCTTGGAAACAAGGCCTAGGGATCATACTTTCACTAGTGGACACACTCCCAACAAATATAACATAATTGAACAAATAAACAACTTCTCTTCACTATGGTACTCTGAATTACTCTCCTATTGAATAACACTAATCATTGCGTAGTGGCTACAGAAGCACCCCTTAAAGTTCATCAAGTACTTGACAAACACCACTCATAGAGATATCCAAATCAAAGCACAACTCAAGATAGATATTATTGCAACTTAGACCAAGTACTAACACGGTGCACACACTGTCAACATTACACCATGAAAGGAGGAATAGATCACTTCAATACTATCATAGTGATAATTATTCTCATAATCCATAAGAGATCACAATCGTAGCCTAGACCAAGTACCACCATGATGCACACACTGTCACCGTTACACCATGGCAGGAGGAATAGATTACTTTAATAACACCACTAGAGTACACATAATATCTGAATAATAACATCTACTTGTTCAACATGATACAAAGCTCACGATCACATAAAGATCACATCATGGGAGAGAGAGGTGAACCACATAGCTACCGGTAGAGCCCTCAGCCCCGGGGATGAACTACTCCCTCCTCATCATAGGAGACAGCAAGGTTGATGGAGATGGCGGTGAGGTCGATGGAGACGGCGGAGATGGCGATGTAGATCGATGGAGATGGCTCCGGGGCACTTCCCCGTCCCGGCAGGGTGCCGGAACAGAGACTTCTGTCCCCCGAAATTCGTCGGCGGCGACGGCGGATCTACGGAACTGTTCTAGAAATTTCGCCGATTCCTCTAGGGTTTTCCGTCCCGAGGCTTTATATAGGCGAAGGGGCGTCGTCAGAGGGCAGCCAGGGGCTCCTCACACCAGGGTGGCGCGGCCAGGGCCTGGGCCGCGCCACCAATGTGTGAGGGCGGCCTCTGGCCCCCCTCCGGCTCTCTTTCGGTCTTCGGGAAGCTTCCGGGAAAAATAAGACTTCAGGAACTTGTTTCGTCCAATTCCGAGAATATTTCATGTGTATCACTTCTGAAACACAAAAACAGCAGAAAACAGGGAACTGGCACTGTGGCAACTTGTTAATAGGTTAGTTCCAGAAAATGCATAAAAGTGCCACTAAGTGTAACAAAATAGTAAGCAAATGGTGTAAAAACAAGCATGGAGCATCAAAAATTATAGATACGTTGGAGACGTATCAGCATCCCCAAGCTTAACTCCTGCTCGTCCTCGAGTAGGTAAGTGATAACAAAAGAAATAATTTTTGAGGTGACATGCACCTACACAATCTTGATCATATATGTAAGCATTGTGAGCTGGGATCATAAGAACTTAAAACATGGGCATGAAAGATATAATCTTTGACAATAAAACTTAGCAACCATGTTATAACATGAAAATGAACACAAACAAAAGATCATGAAAATGAAACAATGAAAGTCAAACGTGTGTTCAAATCATAAGGAAAAACATGCAAATGGTTTTCAGCTTGTCCCTCATGGAATAGCAAAACATAAATGCATAGGACACCTTCAAGTTTAAGAGGGCGACTAGATACAAATAATTTGAGAACAAGTGAAACCAACAATATGAATCAATCAATGATAAACTTTGGGACAATGCACATTATACTCAGAATGACAACTATGCTCTCTTAATGGTGCATAAAGATAGAAGGTGGTGACTCAACATAAAAGTAAAAAGAAAGGCCCTTCGCAGAGGGAAGCAGTGATTAAACATGTGCTAGAGCTTTTCATTTGTAAAACAGAGAGATAAAACTTGAGTTTGAGAGGTGGTTGTCTTTGTCAACGTCTAGCAATGGGGTTCTTACTATCTTCCATACAAAAATGAAGCAAGTTTTTGAGAGAGAGATTGGCACTTTTGTGCTCTTTTATAAAGCTTAGCACTCCTCCCCACCTTTTTTCCTTTCTCAAACCATGGCTAACCGATTCCATCGGGTGCCCACCAACATTCACATACCATGGAGGAGTGCCTTTTTTTCTTTTTTTTTTCTTTTTTTTCTTTTTGGAATAAGCAATATGGAAGATAGCAAATCCGACCACTACGTCCCCATGAGCTAAAAACAGTGTCACAAAATGAGAAGTGTTTTGAAGGTTTTTTGAAAGGTAGCACATGAAAATTTACTTGGAATGGCTTGCAAATACCATGCATAGGAATTTATAGTGGACACAATGGCAAACTTGGTTTTTGGGAGTTGGATGCACGAGTAGATCTCATACTCAGTACAAAATGAGGGCTAGCAAAAGACTGGGAGCGACCAACTAAGAGAGCAATAATGGCCATAATCATGCAAAGCGACAAAGCGACATTAAAAGAAGCATAAGATGGCATCAAAAGTCAAAAACTAAATGATCATAGAGGCTATTGGCGACTTTGTAAGAGTCTAACATGTGTGAGCATGCACCAAGTCAACCCAAATAAAGCATCAAGGAGAAAACCAAAATAATGCTTCCATACAATAAAAACAACGCATGATTTTTTCAAAGGCTCATTAAGCAATCTCAGTTATTTGAGACAAGTCATGCTACAGCAAAACTACTAAGCATACTATCAAAAAGACATCAAGCATGACATGCAAAAGCCTAGGCCGCAGTCTACATAAGCTCCTTCTTGTACCACTTTTTTGCATAAAGCTTTTTCTCTTTTCCAACACCATTCGAACCTTTTTTTAAAACACCTCTTTTGATGAAAACCAATAAAGATCAGAGGCAAAAATACACCTTGATGTATAAATATAAGAAGATCTGAATGCAAATCAAGGCGAAAATGAAAACCAAAAGCAGTAGCGGAAAAAGAAGAACACCCGGTGAAATTGTAAGAATGAAAAACGGAGTGTTCTTTGCAAATGAAAACGAGTACATCTCCTCCAAAAGCATGATGTGATCTAACCATTTATTGCAGCAAACAAAACAAAACAAATACTAAAAACAAAAACAACTGACGCTCCAAGAAAAACGCATAGTGCATGAAGCAATAAAAATATAGTGTCTTGAAAGGTGACCTGATTTTTGCCGATGAAGAAGGGGTGCCTCGGGGGCATCCCCAAGCTTTGACGCTTGTACTTCTTGGATATTTCTTGGGGTGATGCATGGGCATCCCCAAGCTTGAGCTTTTGTCCATTCTTCAACTCATCTCATCATTCTCCAATCCCTACACTTGAAAACTTCCTTCATACAAAACTAAACACAATTCTATTAGCAACATTAGTGTAAGCATATCATATAATCAACCCTTTTTGCTTCAGATTTCAACACAAAACTACCACATATAAAGCATATACTACCGTAGCAACTTCCCCAAGAGTTCCATGATCAAAAGAACTCGCAAAGAAAGCGATAAAGTGGCAAAAACAAATATTGGCAGAAATCTGTCAAAACAGAACAGCTGACAAAGGCCGAATTTTTAAGGGGTTTTCTGTTGCTCAAATAAAAAAGTGTTCAACTAACGAAAGTTTGGATATAACCTGGGGCATATGCACAAGAAATCGCAGGTCCAAAAGATATACAGAGAATTTTCACAAATTTTTACGGTGCAGCACCGAAAACTGTTTCAGGACAGCAACATCCCCAAATCTTACCTCACTCAAATTAGAGGCTTCTCTTGGCATAAAAACGAAATAAAAAGGATAAGGAGCAGTCATTACAGTAGTAATAACTTCCAAGACTCAAATAAAAGAAAAAGTACTGAAAATAAAACAATGGGTTATCTCCCAAGAGTGCTTTTCTTTAACGCCTTTGAGCTAGGCGCAGTAATTTGCAAAGATGCTCATGTGGGCGCCATATAAGAGCTTGAGGCAAAGACGCCATATAGAAACTTAAAGCAATAGAGAGCATCAAAAAGCAAATGTGAAAGACATTTATATCTGAACCACTTCCTATGCATAGGAATCTTGTAAGAAAATAAATCAACGAGGCACATAGTAGCAAGCATGGATAGATAAAACAAGTGCCACTTCAAGATTTGCAACATAAAGAGGGGAAACTTAATATTGTTGAGATCCATCAAACCATGTTTCCCTCTCTCATAATAACTTTCAGTAGCATCATGAATAGAACTAACAATATAACTATCACATAAAACATCCCTATCATGAGCCACATGCATAAAAGAATTAATACTCACCACAGGAACAATAGTAGTACGAGCAGATTCAAAATAATAATTATTCTCATCACCATAATCATCAAAAATAGGAGGCATATTGTAATCATAACTAGTTTTCTCCTCAAAAGTAGGTGAACTGAAAATATTATACTCATCATCATAGCCATCATAAACTAGAGGTTTAGTATCATCGCAGGCTAAAGAACAACTATTTCGCAAAGCATATTCTTCAAACATATCATTATAAGAAGGAACATCACATATGGGAGATAAAATATCATCAGAACAAACTTTCTCCACTAAAGCCGGGGAACTAAAAATATCATGCTTAACAAAACCAGCTTCCCCAAGCTTAGACTTTTCTATAGCATTAGCAACAACGGTATTCAAAGCATTCATACTAACAACACTATTAGCATGCGAATTAAGCTCCAAAGGTTTTCAATTTTCTCTTCAAACACTTCATATCTAAACTCAGGAAAAAGACTAAAGAACTCATTGTTTTCCATTAAGCCTAACTAGTGAAAATAAAAACAAGAAACAAAAAGATGTAATTGCAGAATCTAAAGGAAATAACTCCGAGCACTCACACAGGAGGATGCGAGTACCTTTTACCTTACCTCCCCGGCAACGGCGCCAGAAAAGAGCTTGATGTCTACGTACGCGTCTGTTCTTGTAGACAGTGTTGGGCCTCCAAGTGCAGAGGTTTGTAGAACAGCAGCAAGTTTCCCTTAAGTGAATCACCCAAGGTTTATCGAACTCAGGGAGGAAGAGGTCAAAGCTATCCCTCTCAAGCAACCCTGCAATTACGATACAAAAAGTCTCTTGTGTCCCCAACACACCCAATACACTTGTCAGATGTATAGGTGCACTAGTTCGGCGAAGAGATAGTAAAATATAAGTAGTAGTGATGATTATAAGTAGCAAATGTGATTTGAAGTAAATATCGCTGCGAGCAAACATGTAACAAAGCAGGAAGTAAACGGTGTGCAATGCTTGGAAACAAGGCCTAGGGATCATACTTTCACTAGTGGACACACTCCCAACAAATATAACATAATTGAACAAATAAACAACTTCTCTTCACTATGGTACTCTGAATTACTCTCCTATTGAATAACACTAATCATTGCGTAGTGGCTACAGAAGCACCCCTTAAAGTTCATCAAGTACTTGACAAACACCACTCATAGAGATATCCAAATCAAAGCACAGCTCAAGATAGATATTATTGCAACTTAGACCAAGTACTAACACGGTGCACACACTGTCAACATTACACCATGAAAGGAGGAATAGATCACTTCAATACTATTATAGTGATAATTATTCTCATAATCCATAAGAGATCACAATCGTAGCCTAGACCAAGTACCACCATGATGCACGCACTATCACTGTTACACCATGGCAGGAGGAATAGATTACTTTAATAACACCACTAGAGTACACATAATATCTGAATAATAACATCTACTTGTTCAACATGATACAAAGCTCACGATCACATAAAGATCACATCATGGGAGAGAGAGGTGAACCACATAGCTACCGGTAGAGCCCTCAGCCCCGGGGATGAACTACTCCCTCCTCATCATAGGAGACAGCAAGGTTGATGGAGATGGCGGTGAGGTCGATGGAGACGGCGGAGATGGCGATGGAGATCGATGGAGATGGCTCCGGGGGCACTTCCCCGTCCCGGCAGGGTGCCGGAACAGAGACTTCTGTCCCCCAAAATTCGTCGGCGGCGGCGGCGGAGCTACAGAACTGTTCTGGAAATTTCACCGATTCCTCTAGGGTTTTCCGTCCCGAGGCTTTATATAGGCGAAGGGGCGTCGTCAGAGGGCAGCCAGGGGCTCCTCACACCAGGGTGGCGCAGCCAGGGCCTGGGCCGCGCCACCTATGTGTGAGGGCGGCCTCTAGCCCCCCTCCGGCTCTCTTTCGGTCTTCGGGAAGCTTCTGGGAAAAATAAGACTTCAGGAACTTGTTTCGTCCAATTCCGAGAATATTTCCTGTGTATCACTTCTGAAACACAAAAACAGCAGAAAACAGGGAACTGGCACTGTGGCAACTTGTTAATAGGTTAGTTCCGGAAAATGCATAAAAGTGCCACTAAGTGTAACAAAACAGTAGGCAAATGGTGTAAAAACAAGCATGGAGCATCAAAAATTATAGATACGTTGGAGACGTATCAGTGAGGGTGCCCTGGCAGCCCCTTGATGATGCCCCTTTGCCTATATAAAGCCTTGGGACGGAAAATCCTAGGAGAGTCGGCGTTTTTCCCAGAACAGTTCCGCAGCGTCGCCGCCGTCGAAGACAAATTTTGGGGGACAGAAGTCTCTATTCCGGCACCCTGCCGGGACGGGGAAGTGCCCCCGGAGCCATCTCTATCGGTCTCCATCGCCGTCTCCGCCTTCTCCATCGCCCTCACCGCCATCTCCATCAACCTTGATGTCTCCTATGATGAGGAGGGAGTAGTTCTCCCCCGGGGCTGAGGGCTCTACCGGTAGCTATGTGGTTCATCTCTCTCTCCCATGATGTGATCTTTATATGATCGTGAGCTTTGTATCTAGTTGAATTGGTAGATGTTATTATTCAGATATTATGCTACTCCTATGCTTTATTATTATACTCTCCGGAGATACCTCATATCATGGTGTAAAGGTGACTAGTGTGTGCATCATGTGTATCTTTTTGGTTAATGTCTCTATGAAATATTGGTGTTTGTTGGAATCATCTAGTGCGTTCAAGGTGATAGTGTGGGACAATCTAGTTTGGGTACATACGGACTTTGAGGAGTGCTTCGTATCCCTACGCATGATTAGTGTATGTTTTCCATTGGAGAATTGTTTTGAGTTGCATATTGATGATAGTATCTATTGGTTCAATTATATTATATTTGTTGGGAGTGTGTCCACTAGTGAAAGTGTGATCCCTAGGCATTGTTTTCAAGCTTTGCACACCGTTTACTTCCTGTTCTGTTACATGTTTGCTTGCTGCCATTTTTATTTCAGATTGCATTTGCTACTTATAATCATCACAACTACTTGTATTTCACTATCTCTTTACCGAACTAGTGCACCTATACATCTGACAAGTGTATTGGGTGTGTTGGGGACACAAGAGACTTTTTGTATCGTAATTGCAGGGTTGCTTGAGAGGGATAGCTTTGACCTCTTCCTCCCTGAGTTTGATAAACCTTGGGTGATTCACTTAAGAGAAACTTGCTGCTGTTCTACAAACCTCTGCACTTAGAGGCCCAACACTGTCTACAAGAACAGACGCGTGCGTAGACATCAAGCGTCAGTAGGCCGATCGGCGACCAGAAATCGGTCATACTCCTAGCCGTCAAATTGTCATCCAACGCCCCAAATCAGCCGCGACCAGAACGTTTGCATTTTGCCCCCTGGGTTTTTAAAACTGAAATTGCGGTCCTAAACTCCCCCACTTAAACGAAAAATATATATGTTTGGCGCCGATCTTTTCTATATTTACAGCAAAATGCCACCATATGGGCAGATCTGTGCAGTATTGCAAATAAAACTCATCACTCTGCCTACAAAAAGATATACTATTACAATAAATCATCAAAAATAAATTTGAAAAAGTAATGTTACATACAAATGATTAAATAACAACAATTTCGATGCAGATTGATTGCAAGAAAGATCACCTATATTTTCGACAAGTAACAAATCTTTACAAACAAAAAAATCATGTGGATAGATCAAATAAAAAAGTGGTTAAGAATATATATATTTTTCTACAGATTAATTTACAAAAAAAGTGACCAATTATTTCAACAAAAAATGTAACCTATTACAAAAAAGTATTTGTTTTGATGCAGATTAATTTACAACAAAAATTACCAATTATTTAAAAAAAATACAATCGATTACAACAAAACAAACATGTATTTTGTATGTGTATGAGAAGCAAAGGAACTAAAAGGGCAGAGCCTAAGCTAGCTAGCAAAGGAGGTACGAAGTAGATGGATAGGCCGGTAGACGGCAAATCCTATTTATCGTTCGCGGGCGCGCTCGAATGTGTCGCACTCGTGGGCAGGGACGTGGGATGCAGCCCATTAGCGCTGGTGGGGCGATTTTTTTTCTTATTTTTTTGCGGTTTTCTAGATGGCTTTTTCTGGGTTTTTACTGATCTTTTTTTTTCGTAGTCCATAGCTTGATCCTTGTTATAAAATATCAGTATATGATAAATTCGATTGTGTGTGTCGCTACCAGAAGCTAATGAAAGTCAATGAATATATGTTATAAAGGGCAGAACCAGTACTTGTGGTGTAACTCTAAAATCGTTCCTTTGTTGCTACACTGTAGGGCTTGACTGAATAAGAAGTACAGAAACTATATAGCAGATAACAGATAACTTCTGGCAAGATTAACAGTAGAAATGCTAGTACCATAGCCAAGTGTTTTGCAGCCTCCGAAGGCTTGTTTCAATCTAAATTCAATGAAAAGAAATTTGAACCGAGGATTAAGTATGACAGGTATTGAATTTGCCAAACACGACTCTACCCAATATTTGTCAAATACACGTTAACAGTATCAAGTAATGAAAAACATTACAACACATCATTTCAGATTATTATTTTAACAAAGAAAAATAGAACGGTTGCACATAATCTTGTCCAACAACATAAATACTAAACTTTGATCAAGTTAGAGGCAAACACTAAAACCGAAGAAGCATATCAATGATTAGCCTACATCTTTATCCTAGTATAAGCTTGACAATCTCCAGAATGCTACACATTGGAAGAATAGAGCTTGTGAGCTTTGCCTGACAGTAAGACCACCCAAACATTGTGAGCTTCGCCTGTCCTAAAGAAAATATATTAAAGCATGCCATCAGCATTAGCCGACCAAGAAACGAACCGTCTAGCCACAAGCAAGGAAATGAAGCGAGCCAACTGCGCTAACATGAGTAAACGATCTACTGGAAGGCCGAAATTTCATAGACACACGCACAGCACCAGCGCTAGTTGCCTTCAGTTAACATTTTATCATGAGAATCTGACATTGTGACACGTTCAGATATATGTACAAGAGAAACCTGCAGGTAGCAGTTAACTGTGCATAAAATCATTCAGATAAAACTCAAAACCACTTGAGCTGCTTGGTTGAGAAACTCAGTCTACCAAAGAAACTGGCACTGAACTTGATACAATCTGAAGCTAAAGACATGCTAAACAATAAATTATCTACCCTTGTTTCTGCTCAGCACTAACAGCAAATATTCTGAGGCATGGTTTTCGTTCATCAGCAGATAACATGAATCTACAACTTCAAGAACAACCAAGGAGTAGCATGACTAGGAGTCTTCTATAATCATCTCATTGACAAGTAGACTGCAACAATGAACAAGGAAAATTAATTTGTATAATTGAGGCACGCATGTCTGCAACAATGAACAAATAAAACTTCAAAAGTTCAAATTAAAGCTAAGACCCTGTATCCGTGGAGGATGTCATATCCATATGCACAGGCAAGTAGGACATGCAATTCTGCACTGGATTTTAGCAGCAACTATACTGATCCGGTACAAACTGACCGGAACTTCTCCTTGAAATACACTCTTAAGGGAACTACGAAAATCTTGGATTTATTCTCGCCAAGAACTTCTGAGCAGAGAACCCAGTTAGACATACGCCAATGAATATATGTTGTACAGGGCACAACAAGTACTTGTGGTTTCACACCATTCCTTTGCTGTTACAGCTAGATAAACTACCTTCGTGAATGGATGATAATAACCTAGTGACAGCGTTTGAAGCTAAAGCATCACAAATCACCTAAGGACCATATAAAATACTGCCACAACATAGTCTGAAAGGTAAACTAATGCAGTGACACTCAAAAAAATTAGTTAAAGACTGGAATCTACATGGAAGGCCAAACTAGCAGTAATATGGAAACCAAGGAAGCGCGGGTCTGGTCATCCGCCCCGGATGTTGTGCTTCAGGTTCATGGGCGACGACTTGCAATTGCAAGTACACACAAGAACAAGATCCTGCGGACTACTGAAACTGGAATTGAAAGAAAACTAAACTAGCAGTAAGAAAACCAAGGAAGAAGCACGGCTTAACTGGGGCGCCCATGGAATTTGGCGGCCCTGGGTGGTTGCACCTGTCGTCCTGGCGGGTGGACTGCGCCGGCGCGAAGTAGTCGAGCGTGCGGGTGTTGGTCCACGGCTCGTCGTACACCTCCGTAGTGTACACGCACTCTACGCCGTCGCCGTTCACCGCCTCGAGACGGAGCTTCCAGTTGGCGCCGGACACGGTCTGCTCCATGCCGCTCATCACCCTCTTGAGCCGCAGCCCGTCGTTGGCCTGCCTGGCGTGCTCGGCCACCGCCCACCCGGCGATCTCCTGGACCTCTGTGGTGTTGACGTTTGGTATCTGTTCCCAAGCATCTAGTAATGGATGAGCCCTCGCTGTAGTGGGTGCAGCAGAGATTGTGCAGATGAGAAGGGCAATGGTGACGATGAGGATGCGGTGCTTCAGGTTCGCGGGCCTCGTCTTCCCGGGCATCCGCGGCACCATCTTGTTCCTCTCGTCGCACTGCACAATCCAGCGAAGGGAAGCACGAAACGAGTTAGCAGGAAGCTCCGGTGACGATCGAGTAATTGTACACGTGAGAGCAAGCACGATGCTCTCAGCAACTCACCAGATACTGCTGCTGCCGCCTCATGCCCAGGTGGCTCCTCTTCACCGTCGGCGCGTCGTCAATGTGGATCTCCGCTGAGCTGCTGATGTTGCTGCTACTGTCGATGGTCTTGTTGCTGCCAGTGTCTGCCCAAATGCGAACATCACTCTTCTTAACTTAATTCTAACAGGCTACAACAAGTCTCCGTGACACGAAGGCAGAGAACAGTAAGAAGAAGCACGTACTCGCGTGGTCGAACACCTTGACGGTGAGCACGGCGTCGCCGTCGCAGCTGAAGACCATGACGTTCCCGAACACCATGTCGTGAGCGCGGGCGAACTGCTCCCAGCCGCGCTCCAGGTACATGTGGCCATCGCCGTCGGGCACCACCTCCACGCCCCATAGGCGACGACCTCCGCCGGCAGCCTCTGCAGCATAAATCAAGCAGCGATTAATGTTGGACGGACCAAACTGCCGACATCGAAGTGTAGAAAACCGAACAGATGGATGATAAACAGCAAGGGAGAGAGATCATGCCATTGCCACTAGGATAGGATGCATGTACGTACCAGTTTGTCCCCGGAATCTGGGAAAGCGGCCGTCTTCTCCTCTTCCATCGTAGCTTCCCGGCTGACCACGCAGCACCGGAATTCGCCGAGGTGCTCGCCGGCGGCGAACGGGATGAGCGGCGGCGCCGCCGGCCGAGCAGGCTGCAGGGGAGGGGTGGGCCGAGGCAGTGCCGGCCGATTCAGGGAAGGGGCATGCGCGTCGTGGGGAACGGGATGAGCGGTGCCGGTGGAGCACCGAAACACACCGATTCAGGCGCCGGCGGCGAACAGGATGGGCGGCGGCGGCCTAGCAGGTTACAGGGGAGGGGTGGGGCGGGGCAGTGCCGTTCGAGGCAGGGGAGGGGCAGGCGCGCGGCGGGGATGGATGATCGGTGCCGATTCAGGCGGCGGCGGCGGCGCACCCGAACTCGCCGTTTCAGGCGCCGGCGGCGAACGGGATGGGCGGCGGCGGTGCCGGCCGAGCAGGCTGCAGGGAGGGGTGGGGCGGGGCAGCACCGCCCGATGCAGGGAAGGGGCAGGCGACTGCGCCGACGAGGGACAAAGCGATCATATGTCCTCTTCTTCCTCCTCCCTCTGCGTCTCCTCTCACATTGGTTTTAACTTTTAAGCATCTTCTTACAGCTCCACCCACACCTCTCTGTACCCTTGACTGAAGTAGAAGAGATCGATCGATGTGACGAATCGACTCTGCTTTGATCTCTGTAGAGCTTGTTGGGCTACTTCGGGAAACCACAGCCCTTGCGTGTCGAGCTCCCGTGGTGTGCTGAGTGTTAGTTCCAAATTAACCACTCTGGCTTGTTGGGCTACTATAACAGCTTAGTGCTGCATATGCTGATGCGATTTTTTTTTCTTTACCACAGATTGGTCAAAGTGAACATTTGGTTGTATTAGTAAGTTAGAGCAGGTTGCCACAAAAAATTTGTGTTTAAGCTTTTTTTTTACCTTAAATGCCTTAATACTGAATATATTCTTACAGTTACATTAGAATGTAGTGCACAATATACTTTAAAAAAAAAGAATGTAGTGCACAACGTGCTGAGGGGTACTGTAAGAAAAGGCAAACAATATTATAGAGTAGATAAAAATTAGATCATATGAAATATGTGAGCAATGTAGTTTGACTAACATTCAGCTTATTGATTTTTACCTTAAATACCTACAAACTTGAATGTAACATTACATTAGAATGTACTAGTGCATAATATGCTGAGGGTGAACGATTGTCGATTCACATGCAAAAGACAGTACAGTCATGTTATATATGTTTTGTATTTATTGATTGCTTTACCAAATCAGAGTGTGAAGACATCGATATATACAATGTTTGCAATTAATTCTGACCAATAAGTTATCTCAAAACAAAACTAGCGTAAGTCAATCCCTTCATCCAGGGCCGTGGAGCTCATCATGACATTTGAATCGATCTGCTTATCAAATTTCTTCCTTCTTCGTGCTTCAAATTGCTCGAATCCATCCATCTGCAACAAGCGAGAAATGGAATTTAAATTAAAATAGCGTTGTTAAGTTGCAGAAATCTGTGGCGGCCTTCATATCACTAACTTGCTGGAAGTGGTCCATCGAGATGGGATTGTCATGCAGTGAAAGGTTCTGAAGAGCCTTGCAGTCTTTCAGTATGTTTTGGGGAAGCTGCAGGAAAAAAAATATCGACGTGGGGGTGTCTTGTTAATTGCTTCTTATTCCATAACAACTTCAACAGTATTATACAGTACATAAAGTGCATGAGATACACACCTGGCGAATTTTATTTCCGTTCAATGATAGAGATTTGAGGGAAATAAGGTTGCAAATTGACGAGGGCACATCTTCGAGTGAATTTCCTGAAAATTTAGCATGAAGGTTAGCCATGGGTAAGAGAATTAATTGGAAATGAAAACAGTGTTCAAACAGAGAAAGAGATAGCTTTGCTCAACACATTAAGCAGAATAGCATTATCCTAAGAGGCAATTATTTAACATACCAAAATCATTTGACTAGCAAATGGTAATCATTACTAAGTCGACATTTAAATTTCTGGACATCTCATTTATATAACATTCTTCCATACTTACATGAAAGAAAAGATCCTCAGAAGTATACAACCATTAACATGACAATAATGATAGTAAGCAAATCTTTAATTTGATTAACTGGAAGCAAACATATAGCAATTTTATTCTTTATTCCTTCATTCATCCAGAGCAAGCTGATCCAACTCGCTTTCAGGCTCTGAAAAGAAGGTACTGTCGATGACCTCTATGCCAAATGTCGATTTAGTATTGATTTCTCTGATGTGACTGTTGCTTGACTTCTCTAGTTCTACATTTTTCTTATTTGTATCTATTGTTCATATAATCACTCCCCAGACCCCACCTTGTGTGGGAGCTTCTATGCACTGGGTCTGCCCTTTTATCTATTGTTCAATATTACACATATTTGGTATAAATATGCCATCTGACCTTGTCTATCTTGTACGGATAAATTACCTAAATCGTATCAAGAAAAAAATTAGTTTATTCTATAATGTACAGAGAAATGATGGCAGCTGTGCCATTTACATGTTCATTATGCTTTGTATTAGTCATGCCTGCCTTGCAAGTTTATGATTACTAGTGCAATAAAAAAGTAAAACACGACAAATCATATAGTACTGGTAGAATTGCAGAAACAAGCGTATATACCGTTTGCCTGCAATTCTTCCAGGGACTTGCAACCTCCAATTGATTCTGGAAGGGCATTTAGTTTGTTATCAGATACGTTGAGTAGCAGCATCTGAATCAGTCAAACAACAAATGATAGTAAGTTATTGATAACAATCCTACATATCTCCTGACAAGAGATAATAGCACATTGACCATTGCAAAAAGATAAGAACTTTCCGAATATGTACTTGTGACACAAAATTGATGGAATAACACTGTATTGTTTTAATAAAAATGAACTTACTTTGATGAAACAAAAACAAGCAATACTTGTGTTCTGAAGCAAAAAAAATGAATACTGACTGCATCCATATAATTTTTGGAAAGTAGACATTCCCTTTTTGCTCGAAAACAAGTCCTATGAAAACTAGGATAAGTCTGGTATATTGACCCAAATAAAAAACTTACATTGCACAAATCTCCAATACTTTTAGGTAGGTACAGTAAAGAATTCTGAGAAAGTGTAAGCTGCTGAAGATTTGATAGAGAACCCACTATAAAACAAAAGATCATGTTAGAAGATGGAGGCAGTAGTTTATAGAATAATATTATGAAAGTCATAACTCTCTACTAACTCCTTGTTAGGGTAAGTAGTTCTAGACTAGAGGCTAAGCCACCTTTGTTACGTAAATAAAAAGCTTATGATAATATTTGCTATTGTCACTTCAAGTCTTCAACAAATATAGATTTGATTGCACAAACTAACATTCTTCAGGCAAAATAGTGATTCTATTTCTGTCAAGCGTGAGCATTTTAAGGTTCCGCAGGTATCCAATATTAGCTGGAATATTTTCAATCAAATTGCCAGCCAAAACCTACAGGAACAGAAAGATAAAACATCACTATCAAGCCATCATCACTGAGAAAAAACCGGAAGTATGAACCGTTGTTTGCAAATATACATCTCTGAGAAAATAAATCAATCTGATATTTATAAAGAATAGTGCTTACAAGTCTTTGCATATTCACAATGGTACCAACTTCCTGGGGAATCTCAACTGCAAAGTGAAAAAGAAAGAATTGACATTGCCCAATAGGAATACAAGTATACAAACATCAAAGAAATTAAAACAGGTTCTGCAGTTTCATAGCTGGTCAATTAGGAACTTGCATTAAGAACGGGTCATTCGGCCCAAGTAAGATGCTGATAATCATTGCCCAAGTTGGCTCGAAATATAGCATTTCTTTACATTGTGAAGTGAAAAATAAATGTGCATACTTCCAACCAGTTTCTTTTTGACTAATTACAGGAAAAAGAGACACCTGGCATTAATAAGTACTTGAAAATACTTATTACCTATTTTGTTGTTTGTCAAATCCAGAGTTCTAAGGGACTTCCCCACCTGTAGAACTTCATTTGGTACTACCTGTAGGGAATGATATTAAGAAATTCTGGAAGAGAAGTGCAATTTTATAGTAAAAGAGGTGCAGTAGGGCACCCTTTTTCATGTACACATAAAATAAGTTCGCTTATATGCCAAATCTTTGAACTATGAGAGTTATATAACAGAACATGTTTATATGAGATCAAACAGCTGAGTAAGCACCATATGTAGTTCATCCCGTGAACTAGTACCGATGGGCTAAATAATGATGGGTGTGGCAATTGCGAGACAAGTTAGCACTCCTAAGGCAGCTTCAATCTTTTAGGCCAAACTACCTGATATCCTGGAGAACTGCGTCTTGAGTGGTTCAAGTGCCTGTCTGAACTAAATGGAACTGACAGTAAGCACTCCTGGTCCTGTCAGTGATCGTGGTTTGGGGCATTTGGAAACTGAGAAATAGGCGTATGAATCAGGCAAAAGAAGCTATCATCAATGTGGTTTCCGGGAAAAAAAAAGACGATCCAAACGCTTGGCTGTTGGCATTGCACGGCACCTAGCAACACGAGTAGGGCCTCTGTGCGTAGGGTGAAATCACTTGTGCTTGCCTTGCTGGCGTTACCTTGTTTGTTTCCATCCGCTTTCAAGCTACAGTTGCTTACCTATAGATTTTTTAAATTTTGTACTTTCTCATCATCTAGCAATGAACTTGTCAGATAGCCTGTCAAGTTTCAAATAATGTTAACTGAGAAATACATGGTTGCAGGCTTGCAGCAGTAACTAACCTCAGTACACCACAGAGGTGCCGAAAGCGAAACAGTTACTCACAAACACTTTTAGGCACGCCATTAACAATAATCTAGAGTTGCTTGTATTGTGACATTTTCATAAAATGCTCAGTTCTGGAGTGCCAAGTATGAAAAATTTGCTAAATTTGCCTCATTTTAATATAACAGGCAGAATTAATGTACTTCATCCACTCCTAGATGTAGGGCATATAGTTTTCTGAGGAAAAATCCAGAATATAGGGTGTGTTGCATTGCACCACTAGTCTGGATATTCTTTTTATGGTTGATTACGTTTCCTTATCTCATCCAAACCCCTCTATTTTCTCACATCAACTAGCCAGGGGTAATCCCGCCCAACCCTGATGAAATTTTCCCTCCATGTGCATTCTTTAGTTTTCGTGCCAAAAACTATATGCCCTAAATATAGGAACGAAGGGAGTATAAGGAAACCAATGCTTACAGACAGAAAGTGAAATGTTATCTGTTTATCGTGTTAGCGACAGAAAAGAAAAAGGCAACACAGTTCCAAAGTTCTCCACTACTGAGGATGTCAAGATGACATACTCTTAACTTTTACCAGCACAACTGGGCCTTTCTTCCACCTAGAGATTCCTCCATAGGGGGGTAACACACAAAAAAAAGGGGGCAAACTTTGCTTGACAAGTTAATCTAACGGCGTTCTTATCATCATTCAGAAAAGCATCGCGTCGCTCTTTCACCATCATGCACTCAACTTCTAAGCGTCAGAAATTCAGTAGTAATACGGTGGTGCCCCATAAATACAAGACCTGACAGAATCTAGAAGAAGTCCTAAATTCACCGAAAAGGGAGGGGGGGCTGTGGGCAATAAGAACCTTCAATCTGGCGTCCCGGAGGGCGACGATCCCGGTGGAGCGCCAGCGCGTGACGCGGCCGGCTGGAGAATCCGAGCTCCGGCTGCTGCAGCAGCCCATCTCAGCCGGACGGCCGCACGAAGGCGAAATTCGCAGCTTTTCCCCTCCGATTCTGGAAGAGATTTTGCTTGGGGGAGGGCGACGACTTCTGTTCGGAGGCAGTTGGGGGCGGCGGCCGGTGGGATCTTCCTTGACCTCGTGTTCTCTCTCACTGCGCATTGGGGCCGGGCTGGGTGCCTCTTGTCGCTGCGTGTGGGACCCAGTAGTGTTTACTGGCATTTCGATTGTTTCGAAGGGTTATCTGACTGGCAGTGATTCTCTGAACAGTTTTTTTTTTTTGAGAAACTCTGAACAGAAATATTGGACTGGTTATAATTCTCTAGATTTGTATCTCCAGGTGTTCCACAAATTACAGGTTTGGAATACTGGCAAGCCAACATCCTTATTCAGGCCAAGGGAGCCGGCCACTCTGCATAGACTCCTCGGAGGGCAGCGCGACAGCCGGTCGCTATTGGGTGGAGTTGGAGACGAGGAAGCTAGGGCTCACGGACAAGAGAGAAAGGTAACACCCTCGGTGACAAGGGAGAAGGGTAGTACACTAACCGACGAGGGATACATGCAATTGAGTTGGAGGTAAGGGACATCGCTGCAAGGGCTTCGAAACCAAGGACCTACAAAAACTCGGGGGAGTGGAGCTTAAGTGCAAGATGATAATATGTGACGCCAAAAGGTCATGCTTCTCATTTTAGGTAATGTTGCGTGTTCTGGCAGACGTAGCACAAAATTATAATGGTATTAGTCAAATATGCATTCAAGAGGTGTGTTTGGAAAATTCTAGAAAATAAATGTTTCTTGTAGCCAAGTTTTCCTTCATATATATTCCTTACTTCAATGCTCGTACCTTTATTCTAAACATTTCCAAGAAGAATAAACACGTCTCTAGATTGCTTTCAAAATTATAACGATCTAGTTTTTTTTTAGAGCAACCACATATTTTATTAATTGAAAATCAAGTTACAAGAGTAAACAAACGTGGAAACTAAAAAACAAAGACAAATCAGAAGAAAACAGTTGTCCTGGACACTTTGCAAAGAAAACTCTAAAGGATAGAAAAATACAAAACCATCCCTAGGCTTTCCTGCACTCGCCGAAACTAGCGGCCGCCGCCAGACTCCAACATCACCAAAACGAACGTTGAAAGAGAGGATGAGCCTCCACCATTGCCAGATCCAAAGAAGCACCATCGCCAACGAGGCTTTGTGAGTCGATGAACATACCTGCTGCATGCAGCAAGGCACATGTCGATGTGGCACGTCGACCGGGGGACGTCCCCGTGCTGCATTGGACCAAGAACCACCGCATCCCACCAACGAAGTTGGGAAATAACGACAGATCCACCACCTCCGGACCAACATCCTTGCTCTAGAGCATCTACCTCACCCCGGCCCCCAGCATCACCATCGATAACGACAAATACCAGCGACACGTCGAGAAACAGATCTCGCCAGATCTGATGAACGGCGAGAAGACCACGCTGCCGATCTGAAGGATCGACAAGCACACGTTGCCATCAACTCCGAGACGCCACCGTGAAGGTCGTCGCCGATGTGGGAGTAGAGTTGAGGCAGATTTATTTGTCCGGGCGCCGCTCCCACCATCCCAACAACGCACCACAACAAAAGAGCCCTAACCCTAACTACAGAACGGAGGAACGAGATCCCCCCTCTCTCCTGCCGCCGGAGCGGCAAAAGGAGAGAGAGAGGGGACCAACGCCTTGGCTGGAGGTGGGAGGGAGATTGGCCGCCGCCGCCCAGTCTCAAGATGAGAGATCTAGTTCTGATAACTACACTAGAAATAAACTTTTTTTAACGGAATAAACTTTTTTAGGAATACGGTAGGTGAATCACCTACAATGTTTTTTTTTATAATAAAAACTCAAATCTAAGTTTATGGAGACTTGAGCCTAGATGGTTGGGTTATACATTCACTTCCTTAACCAAATGAGCTAGACTCACTTTCGTAAAAAGAAACTATGACTGAACAAGTGTGTGCAATATAAAGAATTTTTCTCAACAAAATACTTTAGCCATATGCAGAGTATTTATTTTATTGATATTTTTTAAGAAATTTTGTTAACATAGAAAAATACGTCATAAGACAACAAAATATATACTTTATATTTTCAAATGGAGGGAGTGCAATGCTAGCTTGGCCTCGTGGTGGGGAAATAAATGGCATTGAGGTGCAACTGAATATCGCTGGTGCAAGTGTGGATGCTCAACTTTAGCACAAAATCGTGTTTTCATCAACTGTTGTTGGTTCATATGCGTACGTTTACATAATGTTCCAAAGTTTCAGCGTCATGCACCAAGCGGTTTTTGTGACTTTATTCATATGTGTATGCTTACATGGATACTTTATAAAAGTACAACTTCGGGAAATTTTAAGTTATAGTTATGATAATGAGAGGTCTGCAAAAACATAATTGGTTGGATTGGAAATCTTCTACCATTCAAGATAAGGTTGAGGTGGATACAACACTCGTTAGTGAATAGTAGAATTTTCTCTTTTAGACAACTATTTCGTATTTCTACAACAACCGGATACTTTGTGAACCGAGATCTTTTTTACTTCGGAAACTCTTTCTAAAAGGTTCACACAAAAAATTAGAAGTACTATCATGAAGTCCTCCCTCCGTATATAAAAGAGTGTACTTCCAAAATTTTTAGAGAGTCAAACTTTTTCAATTTTGACCAAGTTTTTGCAAAGTTTAACAATATTATCAAACAAAAAACAATATAATGAAAATATATTTCATCACAAATCTAATAATACTAATTTGGTAGCATAAATATTGATATATTTTTATTTAAACATGGTCTAACTTTAAAAAGTTTGACTCTCCAAGATAGTTGAAACTACACTCTTTGGTGAACGCAGGGATTACTGCTAATAAATGACCGGTCGTGCCTTGTAAAATTCGTGAAATGAACGGTTCGAAATGTGTTAAATTTCTGTAATTTAAATGACCTTGGTTTTGAGGGTGATATTTTTACATGGAGAAATAATAATTTTCGTGTTGATGGCTATATTCGTGAGCGTCTTGATAGAGTTGTTGCTAACCCGGAGTGGTGTGCTAGATTTCCTAGCTATAAGGTTCTGAATGGTTGCCCAGAACAATCGGATCATCGTCCAGTTATTCTCTATGTGGATGGGACGCATAGAAGAAATAAACCACGCTCCAATCTCCTAAATAAGGGGGTGTTTGGTTCCTAGCTATAACTTGCCAAGCCAAATTTTGGTATTTTGATATGTGTTTGGTTCTTACCACACTTTAGAATTGCCAAACTTCATCATTACTATGGCCTACCTATCATAGACTAAAATCTTTGCTAACTTTTGCCACACTTTATAGCTTTAATTTTCTTAGCCAAATTTTTATGGCTATCACATTTGCTAAACTTAGACTTGGCAAAATATGGCTAGAAACCAAATAGGCTCTAAGCGTTTTGAGGCACGTTGGCTGTTGGAAGAGGATTGTGAGACAGTGGTTAATTCGGCCTGGCAGGAGGCGTCAGCCCATGGGGCATCTAAAAGAAACATTCTTGGGGAAACCCTAGCCAATCCACGACCTCAAAATCCTGGCCATCTATTGGTGCTGCGTGGCCTTCAGCTAGCCGTCCGTTTTCGAGATCGAGCGATCCGCGCCGTCGGATCAGAATCTTGTCCCTATTCACGTGGTCCGCGCCGTCCATTCCTGGAGACCCCTTCGAGGCTACTTTCACCCGCAAGAAATCTAGCCATCCCAATGAACCGTGGGCCTGCATCGAGCGGGGCCTGGTCGTCAGCGAGCTAGACTACGTGGTACTCTGTTGGTGTAGGCAAGACTGGGCGGTGCGGTGGTTACCCTGTGATTATGCTTGCCCGCCAGGGGCAAAAATGTCTTTTCGCCTCTCATTTCCATCTGCTCCACTGTGGAGAGGACGACATGGCGCTGCGTGGCGGCCTTGCCTTCGTCGGCGGGTACGGGGCACCGCCGGTCATGGAGGAGCCCCTTCTCGTCCATGGAGAGAGAGGGGGGGCTTCATACTTTGGCTGCTTTTCTCTTTCCACTCTCACCCACTCCCTCTCCCGTCTCCTCCTCCTAAAAACCCTAGCCGCCGCCTTGAGGAGATCGACCTCCACACTACTAGGAAAACCCTTATCCATGGGCCCATTATCTGTGGAGCACTAAGTTTCGGTGCTCCACGGATAAGTATCCGTGGCGCACCAAATATAGGTGCTCCACAGATATCATCTTACCCGTGGCGCACCGTGGAAAGGATGCGCCATGGATAAGTGGGCCCCACCGAGCACCAGGGCCTGGGGTGTCAGGCCCCCATATCCGTGGCGCATGCATTTGGGGTGCGCCACGCATAATGTGCATACCCGTGGCGCACCACATATACATGCGCCACGGATATGTGTGGGCCCACCCTCTGGAAAAGGTGGCAGACATATCTGTGGAGCACCATTTTGAGGTGCGCCACGGGTATATATATCCGTGGAGCACCATTTTGAGGTGCGCCATGGATATGCCGTACCTACCACCATAAAGGTGCCATTTCCCCCTACCTCCCACTCCAAGCCCTCACCCCCATAGATCTAGCTCTAGCTCTAGTTCCTCTTCTCTCTCCACCCCCATTTTCTTCAACTATTTCTCCATTTTAGGTAGCTAGCCAAAACTTGGATTTGGATAGATATGTAAGGGTTGACTTCCTCCTCCTCCCCTCCCACACATATATATATCTAGCTCTCCTCCCAACTAGCTAGCACATATCTTGTCTCCCTCAATAGTTTGGCTCTCCGCTCACGGATTCGTCGGTATAACTTGTCTAATAGGTGAGTATATGGTTGGATGAAAACATGTATGTTTGTTTCCTTGTGGCGGCCGACGCGCGGCGCACGTATGGCAGTATGTGATATATATGGCATATGTATTTTGTATGTGATCGAGAGGGGCATGGATGCTTGTGTATGGTTTGTGCAGGTACCAGCGCGTGGTGCATGGATGTTTGCCGAAATGTTGATTAATTTCTGTTTCGGCAAACTTTTGCACTACCCATATGTCCTATTTATAGGGAAGGTCATGCCGAATTTTTTCGGCGATATGACCATAAATTATTCTAAATATTCTCAGTTGCTCCATACCGTGCAGGCAACGATGGTGCGCCACATGAGCGAAGGTATGGTGGCTAGATACAAAGAACGCGCGATGGCCGTCATGATTCGGAGCATGTCCGAGATAAGATGTCCTTGTCATAGATGCAACCTCAGGGCCCTAATCAAGCCTGATTCCGGTACATTGGAGAAGCACTTGCTCATGAGTGGTTTCATGAAAGGCTACATTGACGAGGACGTCAACAACGGGCCCCCGCCGACAGGAAATGGTGACGTGGGAGGCCGACGAGAAGGCGAAGAGTCACACAGACATGATGAAGGAGATGCGGGACATGATGATGACACCGGATCTGATGGTGGTGGAGAAGACGCAGACACGGAGACACCGCTAACTTCAGCCTTGCGGGACCCTCATGTTCAAGAACTGCTCCTCACAGAGACAAGCAACGCCAAATCTGTTGCCCGTGAGAAAGACAAGCTGGAGCAAATGGAGAAAGACGGGAAAACTCCGTTGTATCCTGGGTGCCAGCCCGGGGATACACGCCTGAACGTAACCCTCAAAGATTTGGAGATGAAGGTGCAACACAAATGGACCGACGTTAGCTTCGACGATAACATGGCATACTGGCACGAGAAGCTTCCCGAGGGGAACACATTGCCAAGGAGTACCGAGGAGGCCAAGAAAGTCGTGTGCCCTCTCGATCTACCGCACGTGAAGTATGACGCATGCATCAATGATTGCGCACTTTATCGGGACGAGTACAAGGAACTAACCACATGCCCGGTGTGCGGCCAATCACGATACAAGAGAGGGAACAGGAAAGTTCCTCGAAAAGTGGTATGGTACTTTCCTATCACCCCCCGTCTGAAGCGGTATTTCATAGACCCTAAGGAAGCGAAGCTCATGCAATGGCACGCGGAAAGGGAGAAGCCCGGAGGTGATCCGGAGAAGGGCACGATCCTGACACACCCTGCGGACGCTAGCCAGTGGCTCGCGTTGGACATGGAAGACGGTTTCGGGGACGATGCCAGGAACATTAGGCTGGGTATGAGCACAGATGGACTCAATCCCTTCGGCAACCAGAGTAGCACGCATAGCACCTGGCCCGTCTTTGTATGGCCGTACAACCTTCCCCCCTGGCTGTGCACCAAGCAGAGGTACGTACACATGAGTATTCTTATTCAGGGGCCGAAACAACCGGGTATCGACATGCACCTGTATCTCGAGCTGTTGAAAGAGGAGTTAGCCATGTTGTGGGAGACGCCGACACGTACGTGGGACGCCTACAAAGGAGAGTATTTTGGTCTGAGAGCCGCGTTGCTCACGACGGTGCAGGACTATCCTGGATACGCATATGTCTCTTGCCAGGTGGCCCACGGACACAATGCATGTGTCAGGTGCATGGATAAAACGTCGCATGTCCAGCTACCGAAGGACCCCGATTCTTCGAAAACCGTGTTCCCTGGCATTCGAAAGTGGCTTCCCACCGATCATCCTTGGAGAAAACGCGTAGATCTGTTCTATGGCAGTGAGGAGCTCAAAACATCCCCACCTATTTATAATGGAGAGGATATCAATGATGCGCTAGAAGAATGGGAAGCGTGCCCCGCGCCGGGAAAGAAGCGTCCGAGGGTAAAGCCGCTGCGAGGTGTATGGAAAGCGAGGTCCGTTTTCTAGGACCTGCCGTACTGGAAATACCTCCACACGCCTCATAGCCTTGATCTCATGCACATCACGAAGAACGTGTGCGAGAGTCTAGTTGCCACTATCATCAACATGCCGAAGAAAACCAAAGATGGGCCAAAGGCAAGAAACGACCTGATCAAGCTGGGCATCAGGAAAGAACTTCATGGAGGACGCCCTGATGACGCTGATGATGATGAGACGCAGGCGGATACTCAAGGTCATATGCGCAAAAAGGCCAAGAGAAACGACTACTACTGCCCACCTTCCTGCTTCACTCTTAGTGAGCCGGAGCTCCACCAGTTTTTCAGCGTCCTCCTAGGAGTCAAGCTTCCTACGAGTTACGGAGAGAAGATATCACGATACCTGGATGAAATGAAGAAGAGGTTCTCCGGGATGAAATCTCACGACTGCCACGTGCTGATGACGCAGATACTTCCAGTAGCGCTCCGAGGGATCATGGACAAGCACGTACGTGAGACGGTGTTTGGCCTCTGCAACGTTTTCGACGTCCTCTCTAGGAAGTCGATCGGCATGAAGCAGCTCGAAAGGCTACAAGGTGAGATCATCATGATACTATGCGAGCTTGAGATTTACTTCCCCCCCGCATTCCACGACATCATGGTGCATCTGCTCGTCCACGTGGTGGATGATGTCATCCACCTCGGGCCGCCATTCCTCCACAACATGATGCCGTTCGAAAGGCTGAACGGCGTTCTCAAAGGCTATGTTCGCAATAGGGCGCGTCCGGATGGAAGCATAGCCAAGGACTTCCTGTCCTACGAGTGCATATCGTTCTGCCAGAATTATCTACAAAACGAGGACGAGGACGTCCCTATTGGTCTGCCTATCAGGAGGCACCTCGGCAGGATCCATGGGTTTGGTCACCGTGATGGCTTCGTCCCCATGCACGTCGTCTTCCAAGCCCGACAACCAGACTTTGACAGGGCACACCGAGTGGCGCTACAACACCTTGAATTGGTCGAACCTTGGGTGTTAGAGCACAAAAGCTTCATTGAGAAGAAGTTCCGTGACACGGGCAGACGGAGGACGAAGGGAGACGTAACTAGAGAGTACAACTCCAACTTTACGCGTTGGTTCAAGAAAAAGCTACTCCAGCTTCATCATGGTAACATGCCTTCCACGGAAGAGGAAAAACTCTTATTCGTCTTGTCACAGGGCCCCGCGATGAACGTGGGGACCTATCAGGCGTACGACATCAATGGTTACACATTCTACACCGAGAAAAAGGACCATAGCAGCGAACACCAGAACTCGGGGATCACGATGCTGTCCTACGCGGACGAGGAATCCACCGTCAATGAAAGGTTCTTCGGGAGGATCGAGGAAATCTAGGAACTCAACTACTGTGGAGAGAAGATGCCAATGTTTCGGGTCAGATGGGCCAAGAATGTCGAAAAAGAAGGCCGGTACTTCACCACCATGGTCATACCCGAAGCCAAATCCAGCGCGAACGTCCAGGCAAAAAATGAGCCATGGGTACTGGCGAGCCAGGTTGATCAATGCTTCTTCATTACCGACCCGGTAAGGCCTAGCCGCGTTGTCGTTAGGAGGGGGAAAAGGAGCATCATCGGAATGGAGGGAGCGGCCACCGAGCAAGACTTCGACAAGTACGACGATCCCAAGATAGAAGAGGAATTCGACAAGTACTTCGACAGGCCTAGTGATGCCGCTGGAAGAAGGAAGACCACCCTACCCGCTAAAGGATGCCCGTACACGAGAAGAAATCCCCATGTTTTCGGGCTCAATTATTCAACCGCGACAAAGAAGCGCAAGAAGATCGTGACGAGTCGACGACGGTAGCTCGTTCGGAATCGACATCGGACAACATGTGTCATTTTTTGGAGGAACAATCATATAAATGATTTTTGGTTTTTTGTAACAATGATCATATATATGATATATGATTCATATGGTTTTTTGTAACAATGATATGATATATAGATGTCGGACTGGTACTATTTAAAAATTATTATTTTTATAATAAGCAAATGTTATTTATTGCAATATAGTAATTTTGAACTTTGTGAAATACAGTTTTTGTAAAAAGAAAAAAGGGTGGGAGGTCCAGGGTTCGAACCTGGCACCTCCCCAAAACAGACAGCGCGCGTTACCTAGAACCACTAGGCTATGGCGAGATTATTGTCTAGATGGCACTTCGGCCTGTTTTGAACTATCGCCTTGTGGGATGCGCCACGCATAAGCCCATTATCGGGGTAAAACGGTTCGCCCCGGCCCCTATCTTCTCTCTCACACTCGCCCGAACCCTAGCCGCCGCGCTCGCCTCCGCTCCGAGCCGCCGCGCTCACCTCCGCTCCACCGCCCTCGCCTCCGCTACACCGCGCCGCGCTCGCCTCCGCTCCACCGCCCTCGCCTCCGCTACGCCGCGCCGTGCACGCCTGTGGAGGAGCCATCTGTGGAGGAGCCGCGGAGGAGGAGGAGGTCGCCGTCTGTGGAGGAGCCGCCGCGGAGAAGGAGGAGGTCGCCGTCTGTGGAGGAGCCGCCGCGGAGGAGGAGTAGGTCGCCGTCTTCCCCGACCTCGCCTTCAACCCCGACCTCGCCGTCTTCCCCTCTTCCCCTCTTCCCTGCCTCGGTGAGCGCCCGCCTTCCCCTCTTCCCTCTGCTTCCATGATCCCAGAATCACTCCCTCTGCTTCCATAATCCCAAGGCGTGACCTAAAGTCAAATTTAATTTTGACCAAGAACTTCACTAAGAAATTGTGAGTTATATGATACAAATTTTATATCACTCTATGCATATTTGGGAACACTTTCCAACAGAAAGAAATCACGAGATTCGAACATGCATAATTTGCATTTTAGATATTCCTTGTTTTGTGGAGAATCACTTCGGCCAATATACTTAATTTGTTGATGTGCTGGGACAGACCTAATAAAAAAATATGTGACTGCTAGGTTCTTACCGTGAGCATTCGTGTTAATATGTGACTGTTAGGTTCATATTAATATAACACTGTCATTCATGTTAATATGTGACTACTAGGTTCTTACTGTGAGCATGTTCTTACTATGTGAGTTCAGTTAACTTTTTGCTACACAAAAATGATACTAAGTGTGCCTCTGGCGTGTGAGTTCACTTAACTGAACTTTGTTTAAAGTTCAGAACTACAATCTTTCTTAGGGTTGATTAACTAGGTATGCTTGCTGTAGCATGATTAAGTAACCTAGTTATAATTTTTGTTCTTATACTGTGAGCATGTTCTTATATTGTGATGATATACTGTGAGCATGTTCTTATACTGTGATGATATACTGTGAGCATGTTCTTATACTATGAGCATGTTCTTATACTATGAGCAACAATACTGTGAGCATGTTCTTTTGTGTGAATTGTTTACAGTTTTTTGAAAATGAGTGCCTATTACTCCCGAAATGTTGATTGATTTCTGTTTCGGTGAGAAATAGGCACTCCTAGGTAGCCATTTATAGGGGAGGTGCTGTCGAATTTTCCGATCGATTATTTGTTGTACTAAACATTTTTCTCTCTGCTTTTAGGTACGCCTCCGCTGCCATGGTGCACCGCAAGATCACCACCTACGCCATGATGAGCCGATGCCCACCACCACCCCCTCCCCCTCCGACGCCGCCTCCAACGCCGCCACCTCCAGTGTCCGACGGCGAGGAGGAAGAAGTCCTCGAGGTGGACTACCCGGAGGACGAAGAAGAGAACGACCGCCTAGAGGCGGAAGCCCAGGCGGAGATCGACGACATGGAGTGGGCCATCTCGGACCCTGAGAATGAAGAACAGGCGGCCATCCATGCCTTGTGGCGTTCTCGGCGGATGGAGAACAAGGAGGCGGCGCTCGACGACGAGCTCGACGGCCGACTTCTTGAGTCGGGGCTCAATAAGTCGCGCGACCGCCACACGACGGAAGATGGAGCGCGCGGCTTCATGGAGTTGGAGCGGCGGCACCTCTTGGTGCTGCTCGCGGAGGACTCCGGTCGCCTCCACAAGATTGTGGAGGATGACTTCCTCCCCGCCCCCGCCGCCGCACGAGATGCTCGATCGAGCCTAGCGGCGATGAAGAAGGGGGCCAACGACGACGAGGCGGGCCCCTCCAGGCGCTAGAACCTTTTTTTCATATTATGAATTTCTTATTGTTGCAACGTTGCAAAATATGCTAAAAAGAATTTTAATATGTCTTGTAGAATTTTAATCAATATTGCTTTAAGATGTGTTCGGTTTGGGAACCAGAGGGGACGGAACGGAATGGTTCCATTCCGAAGTCACGGGACGGTTCCATTCCGTTCCATTCCGGTGTTCGGTAGCACTAAAATGAGATGGAATGGAACGATCAACTAATTTAGGATTAGTAATTTAATTAGCAATAATTTAAATAGAAAATAGTTTTGAATAGTCCCGGTTCATATTTTTCAGATTTTTTGTTGTCATTACTTTCGTTGCATAACATATATACTACATGTCTATAGAGAGATGGTGAAGTGGTACGTGGTGTACAGTGGTCGGGTTCCAGGAGTCGAGGAGTGGGAGGACTGCCATGCACAGGTGACCAACTTCAGCGGCACATGTGTGTGTAAACTTTACTATCCTAGTGTTGTTTCCGAACTATTGTTGGACATGTGTGTGTAAACCTTAACTTGCCGAGGCTCGTAATGCCTTGACGATCGATGTTGGACTTGCTTATATATGATCGATCGTCATCCATGCTATGTTTTATTCTAGGCTTATGAATCCTTGCCATAGTATTTGTGATCATGCAAGCATGTTTTTGCACTTTGTCATTCCTTTCGTTGCATAACATATATACTACATGTCTATAGAGAGATGGCAAAGTGGTACGTGGTGTACAGTGGTCGGGTTCCAGGAGTCTACGAGGAGTGTGGGAGGACTGCCAGGCACAGGTGACCAACTTCAGCGGCAACTACTACAATGGGTACAAGACAAGAGAGCTCGCGGTCTCCAAGTGGAGGAGACACGTGTGGAAGAAGAATCGGATGAAGTTCTTGATCATGGTCTCGATCTTGCTCATCGTCGTCGTCGGTGTGATCTATTCGTTCATATAGTAGTCTAGGTGATATGTAACTCCATATATAATATGTAATGATCAAAGTTGTACTTAACTTGTGTAATGATTCGACACTTGACTTCATATTGATGTATTTCGACACTTGACTTTATATTGATGTCTTCCGACACTTGACTTCATATTGATGTATTTTGGTGAATTCTAGTGTTACTGATGTGTATATCTTTGCATTTCTGTTGTATACTGTATATTTTTGTGCTGTATACTGTGTATTTCTGCTGTATTCTAAAAAAAAATACAAATAGAAAACATAACAGTGGAGCACCAATTGGGTGCGCCGCAGATATTATGCGTGGCGCACCCCTCCTAGGTGCTCCACGGATAGGACACTTAACCGTGGCGCATGTGGGCGTGCGCCACTGGTAATAAATACCAGTGGCTTGATATGCGTGGCGCACCACAGGTGCGCCACTGAAGCCCAAAATAGGTGCGCCACACATAAGGGTTTCCCTATTAGTGCCATCGGCGATTTCTCAATGGCCATGGAGGAGGAGAGTCGCGCGGGTGGCCGAGTAGCAGCCGGCGGCGGACTCCTTCCACGTTCTCTACGTCCTGCAGGCCTCTCGCCCAAACCCGCTGTCCCCGACCAGGAGCACAGCGGCTTCCTCTGCCCCGGCCTCAAGCACGGCGTGCTGCTTCTCCATGACCAGGAGCGGGGCGGCGGCCGCCTCGGAAGCTGGGCGAGCATCCACGTCTCCTCCATCTGGTCTGCAGGTAAGTTGCATAATCCCCATCTCTGGTTTAGTTTTCCCCTTTATCTGCTACAAGGTTTGGTCAAGCGTTGGTTTCGTTATCTCTGAACATCACATGAGAAGCTGTGGTTCTACGCCATCGATCCTGTTGTTGCTGGTGGATGATTGCTAGAAATAACCATATCTTGATGTATATTTTTCCTCCATCTGATTGCGTTTGCAGGATAATTATTGTAAGGAGGTAGCTCCTGTTGTGCACAACTTTTGAGCCCTACTGATCTGACGCTGATTCGCCATAGAAGGTATTGCATATGCATTTGCTTCATGTGCTTTGCTTGAAAATCATTGGTAATAAGTCTGTTTTCCACAAATATGTTCGTAATTGGTAGTAGCATCAGTGATTGTGACGTGGTTTTGTAGTAGCTCAAATTAATCTGTCTCCCATATGTATACACACAAAGGCCCGTGCTTCGGTACACACCCCCCCCCCCCCCCCCCCCTAAACTCAAAAGGTTATTTAAGGACTTTTCCTCTAATTAAATAATTTAGCTAATTAAATTAGAACGGCCCACACAAGCCCAAATCCAATCCCTGTATGGCTGTATGGTATACGGTATTCTACAGCTGCGGGATGGCGTGCGGCGGCTGATGGCCGGCGGCCAGCGGCGCGATCGACGAGAGGAAACGAGGAGGGGAAGAAGGATCAGCTCTGGATCCGTTTTCCCCATCAACCCCTATGGCCAACATCGACCTCCATCCCCATCTCTGGGCATTCATTTTCCCGATCAGGATCCACGAGGTGTGGGGCAAATGCTTCCATAGGTCTCGATTTGTCTTCATAATGAATTTCTGAACCGAATTATTTTTTATGTGGAGTAATCCCTATGAGTTCATAGCAAAGGCGGACATGTTGATATGGTTTATGTTGCTGCTCTGGGAACACCACGAGCAGTAGCATCTTAGACCTTGATCGTATTGCTCCTACTCGCTTGACGCCACCGTACCGAGCAACGAGTTTCCGGCCGCCGCCTCCTCGGCTAGATGCCACTATCGAGCACACCATGGTCTTGCCAGCCGTGGTCTCATTGCCTCGATTCCGCCGCTGAAATTGCACAGCGGCTCGTGTCGGTCGGCCGCCGTCGAGGTTGAGAGCATGCGTATGGCTAACCACGAGGATACTGATTCGTACAAATACGCTTGTCCTAGGACTAGGAGTATACTATGTATGGATCCTAATGGGCCATACGGGTTTTAAAAGAGCTATACTTTGACTTAATAATTTGCTAATGACTATCATATCCTTAATTATGAAGGGGTACTGAGTGATCTCAGCCGTTGTTGTGTTTGAGTTTGGTTGAGGGAGGGTGTACCGAAGCAGAAGGCACACACAAAAGGAGGTATGTGTACATGTATATATTCTCCAAAAGCTTACTGGCTACTGGTGATTTTAATTTTTACTGTATTACTGTATGATGGTGATTGATATGGGATAAAAAATACTGCACACCCATAGATGTAGAGATCATTTAAAGTGGTCATATTTGTTATCTTGCGATTGCTTCAAAAGTTGTGAGGATAGATTGCTGGCATATTGATCTGCTTGCTCGTGTTTTAGTTGTTTGCTTGATTGTTGGATCCGGCCAGGGGCGCTGAAGGTGTCGTCGCCATATCCTCCTAGGCGAAGAGCCATAGGTCGCTCTGTTGCTGCTTCTGCGAAGGGAGGTTGCCGTCTCCTCTCATGGATGTGCCTACTTCTGTTCGTGATGATTTTTATGCGCTAGGCACTGCCGAGCTGTCTACTGTTCTACATGTTTGTGTTCTTGGATTTATTTTGTTTCTTCCTTCTGTCAAGTGAAACAGGTGAGCTGATTTGTGGATTTTGCTCTTGGTCTATGTAGTGTTTGGAAGGGAGTGCATGCAATCTACTCTCCCGCTAGCTGGTTTTCTGTAGTAGCTTGATACTTCGATTATTTATACGAGTAGTGGATCACTGGATTACGTAATACTTACCGGTTCCATTGATTATTATTTCAATTGCATTTGTTTTCGCTTTTTCCATATACATAAAACTGAAATATTCAGGAGTCGGTGATTGAGTATGTGACAATAATAACTGAAATAACCACTTACAACACAGGTGAGATGAACTGCTAATTTCCGTTTGCCTGAACATTGGCGATTAAGATGGTGTTCCTCTAATATAGTTTTTTTCTTTGGACAGAAGTTTCTCAGGAGATCAGATAAATATATGTTCTCATTCAAAATCCATGCAAACTACTGATCTGCAGGTGTGCTCTCATTTACACCTTCCTAGGATCTTGAAAAGTACCTCTAGAATCTATGCAAGCAGTTACTGGTGATAGATGCTCTCCCTGTAACTGCTTGCAGGTTATGTCTATAGAATTACATTTACAGATTTGCTTGGATGTAGGTCATGTCTGTAAGGCGATGGAGGCTCTCCTTGTAACTTCTCCCACTAGAGTGATGCCACTCCAAGTAAGCTTTTATATTTTGTATTATTTTATATTGTTTTTATCATCGAAAACACTTCAAGTGGGCATATTGAGTTTGAAACTAGCGCCGCTAGGAAAGAAACCATTGTGTAGGTTCTGTGAACCTACTTATGAATATTGCTTAAATTTGATTGCTTGTCTATAGAATTAAATTTATAGATTTTCCTGGATGTAGGTCATGTCTGTAAGGCGATAGAGGCTCTCCTTATAACTTCTCATGCAGTGACACTGTTCACCACAAGAGTGATACCACTCAAAGTAAGCCCTTCTGTTTTGTATTATTTCATATTGTTGTTTATCACCAAAAACACTTTCCCAATGGGCATATTGAGTTTGAAACTAGCGCCACTAGGAAAAAAACAATTGTGTAGGTTCTGAGAACCTACTTATGATGATTGCTTAAATTTGATTGATCAGCTTCCCACGTGCCTTCATATGTTTTCCAGGGGTAGCTTTTCTTTAATCATACACACCATCTTGTATTTCACTAACTGGAACATGGTATCAGTCAATGAAGTTTTGTTCTAATTAATATCCAAAAAGTCTTTTTGTTTCAAAAAAATAGTATTGAGCCTATTTCTTAGTTCTCTGAAGGATTTGCAAGGATGGGAAAACTAATGCACAGATAATACACTAGATAATACACTAGATACGCAATGAATTTTACACACATGCTTGGTTTTGATGACCCCAAAGTGATGGAGTTGATGCACCAATACATAAAAAATTACATGTAATTTCATCCATCCATGTATCGGTTTCTATATTTGTTTGCTGAAAGATGTAGGTTGATTTTCCCTTGTACCGGGAATGAATCTCTTGCAATAATTATGGAGATGAATATATATAAATTAATAGACCTCTCAGTTTGAAAGTGTATGTTTTACCCCACATCATTAAAAGGAAATCATATATGAATTTTTTTCAGTTTTGCTTAATAGGAATTTCAGCTATTCAAAAGAACTTCTATATTAGGTAGTAATTATGTCCTTTGTTCTGTTTATTTCCAACCTGATTTTTTCTAGGTACAAGTTTGTCAGTTACCATAGTTGGTTCCGTTGATATTTGTTCAGAGGATTGACATGGCACCTGCTGCAGATTCTAGAGGTATTTTCTATAGTTTATTTCTTATTTTTCCTGTTCGAATGTTGGTTGTCATTGACTTGATCAACATCTGTTTCTATAGCTCGTGTCGTTTGATTCATGGCCCCAACCTACACCACACTAAATCATCTCCCTTGGTGACATGAGTGATTACAAGGCGCCCACCATTAAACAATGCGTCATGCGTCCAAGCAAGTGATTTATCGGTCCATAAATCTTAAAATTAGGATGAGGTGGTAGTAGTGCTCTTCATCCTGCAAATAGGTGCAACTAAATCTTGAGTTACATTTCTTATGAGCCTTTTTCTCTTGCTAACTAGACATGTGTTACTGTTGTTTTTTTCTTAGTGATTTAAACTAAGGTAGGTTTACATCCTCTGGTTTTTAACGACCATGGGAATTTTATTTGCCCATCGGTTTTTGCTATTTTACTGGTCCCTTTTAATTAGAATTTTGGTTGAGTAGCCGGTGATGTTATGGGGTATTCAATTTGCAGCACTTCATTGTTTCTCCAGATTTTGTTAGCTCCAACCCACTCTAATAAAGCACTTTATTGTTTCTCCAGATTTTGTTACTTTCAACCCACTTTAAGAACGCATTGACTAACGGTACACTCAGAAAAATAATAAATGAAGTAAAGGTGTATTAATTTTCATGGTACTCACATATATTTCTTTGTTTTGTTCAGATAGAGGTTTTCCTACATTAGATGGGCCTGCATTTTTGTCTTATTCCAAGGGCTACGAATACAAGTCCCTTGTCTAGCTTTTCCATGATTTGTGTAATCTTTTTCTCTTATGAATAGCATGTAAGGCATTGTTGTCTATTTTTCTTGCTTGTTCTCTTCGCATTTATATCATACAAAGATACCACTATTCCTGATCCTTATACATGCTACACGTATGAAATTCTTTGGTTCTGAGAAATGCTAATTTGGCTGTACAAGATTTATGTTTGGTGGATGTCAGGTATACATTCTGCATCATGTTATGTTCTTTTCTACCCTTGGATGATTATTTTGCTCATTTGAGTTGTACTCACGCTGCACTCACGCTGAATATTTCTCTACCTCTTTACGTAGCCACTCCATGCCGCAAAATAAGTGTCGATACCAACATCCTCTGTCTACCTCTGAATAGAGGTTTTTTAGCTGAAAAATGTAATACTCATGCCTATGCCCTTAATTACAAACTCAAATCCAGATTCAAATACTAGTGCCTATGCCCTTAATTACAAACTCAAGTCCAGATTCAAAATTTAGAGACTACCGCTTTACCATATTTTGTCCAGCAAGAGTCCAGCAAGAGTTAAATAAGTTCTTAAAGTTTGGTTTGTTCATTGCTTGCCTTTGTGTATGTCTGCCCTTTTGTTATAAATTTTAAAAAAGTTTAGAAGAATAATGAAACATTTTCTGTTATTAAGCATAAAAATGATAATGCTAACTCATATGGTGATGTAGCAGGACAAAAAAACTGAGATCGAATTTACTGAAACTAAAATTATGAGAGATGGACTATGATTTTTTAGAGCTACTCTACTTCAAAACATGTGTTTTGCATTTAAACTTATTTCAGTTATGCTTCCTTCAAATCAAGAGATGAACTAGAAACTTCTTCTTTGTGGTGAGATTGGACCAATATTACTGGTCCTCGGGCAAGGCCTTCAACAATTTTTTGTAAGGTGTTCAGTTTGATTTTAATGGGTGCTATTTCTGGTATTTAGACTGTCTATGCATTTGCGCAACTTAATATCTGATACAGTCATCACAGCAATCAGAGAAGATATGATATGTGTCGTCTGTGTTTTTTTTTTTGCTTAGACTAAAATAGCACACCATCAGCTGCATTGGTTAGCTAACAAGTTATGGTTATATATCTTAATGCGCATGTTGCACACTCATTAAATCTCAGAGAAAGGCTTTAAAATGCTGATATGCTTAGTGCCTCTGTCCATTGCACTATTTGCTTGGTTTATGGCATAGGTCTGCTTTACTACATATTCTGTTGCATAATAAATTCTCACCCTGGCATTTGTGAGAAGGCATGCCTTCAGATAGTCACATTTCAGCCTATTTCTATGGTCCTCATCACATGTGTTGAGATTTATAAGGACAAGGACATTTCTCCAGGGTTTTCTGACAGCAGCAAACAAACCTAACTTGGTTTGCATGGCCATGACAGTGCAGCCTACCACCATGAACGTGCCCCAGCGACACCAACCGCAGCTTGAGTCTCAACCAGGATCTATTCCTATGCATCCATGGTGGTACTACTGACACTTCTTAAGCTTATTTTGTTAGAAGTAAATAAAATACTCCCTCCGATCAGAAATAAGTGTCGATGACTTAGTACAAACTTTGTACTAAGTACAAAATCACCGACACTTATTTCCGATCGGAGGGAGTAGGTGATAGTGAATTCTCCATCTAATATCTGCACTATGCATCTACTGTTGATGTACTAACCATCTGTCCTGCGGTTCATCTGATTTACATCAATGATGATTGCCTGAAATTTTTCTCCTGTTCATGATCACCTAGCAGTAGCACATGGGTCACCTTTGTTGTCATGCGGAAGAGAGCGTTGAGGTCAAAAATGCTCATTTTTTATGAGAAGACAATTAGATAATTTTGAGGTTTTGGTTACTTTCTCCTAGAGGTAATTGTTTTTAATCTTAATTAGGTAGGAAGATATTTGTACTATGATACTATCATAACATGTCATCCTTGCTCTTTATCTTATCTTATCTTATTGTTTCTTCATTTACCTTTGGAAATGACAAAGCAGGGCTTTGTTTTGCAGCTTGCTGGAATTTTTAACCAAGAAAAGTTGGTCAATAAATGAAATTGTCAGATATTGTCTAGACTGATCCAAGAAGGGAGAAGAGCAATGAGAATCTGGAATTTCCACAAGAGGTTGGGTTTGGCCACATATTTTATGGACAATATCTGCCTGTTTATCCTTTTAGGTAATATTGTAATAGCACACTTGGTGGCTTAATTTTGTTCAATCTCTAAATGTCGTTTTTCTTGCTAGCACGTATGCAGTTGATAGTGATATATAACGTCTGACTGCATTATCTGCTTGCAAGCACAGAATGCCCCATATTTAAAATTATTTTTAGTTTAAATTTAATTTAATTTAGGTAGAGTTGTGCTTTTTAATATACTAAGTGTAATATGTAGATCACAACGTCGTTCTTTTAGTTAACATGGCTATGTACAAATTGGTGAGAAGGTACATATTTTAGACCAGCTTTTATTCTCTTCCTCAAGCAAGCTCAATAATTGGTGCACTCTAATATTTTTTCCTTCTATTTTTTCCGATTTGGTCACCTATGGAAGCTCTATCCCTAATATGTTTGTTTAGGCAGGTCATATACTTTTTTGCAGTGCCTATTGTAGAAGCTCAAAATTGTCTCGGCTACTTACTATTTCTTGTACATCAGCAAGTACTCTTCTAAGGCCCCCCACTCTCCCTTCACATGTTTCTGATACAGATCTACCATATGTTCACATATACAGTAAATTATTGCTCCAACATATATCTATTTTTTATTTCTATTCTTATCTGCTTTGCTTGCTTTGTGGAAGTTTCTACAAATAATCAACACCCAAACCACCAATATATATGGTATCCTCAACCAGAATGTGCGAGAGGTGGTCCAGGCATTGGTTTGCATTGTGCAGAGGGCCAGCATGACAACACAATGCTCCACGGAAACACTTTTTGGTGAGGCAATCATACCAAGATTTCATATGACCCAAGCGAAACCCCTCGATCACCTGTGAATGATGTTGTTATCGCTCTACTCTCACTTATATGTGCCAATGTCTGGATATCTTTTTCTTAGAGCCTTTGCCAAGGCACTTACTCATGTTGAAACATATGTATGGGATCTTGATGAACTGCTAAGTCATCCTTTGTTCTTTTTATATGATGTGTATTCCTAAATTTAAAAAATTATGACTACGATATCATTTCATATGTGCATATTTACATTAGTATGGAGATAACATGTAAATTTCACTTGCCAATCTCATGATAATTTCAATTGTATTTTTTATCAGTAATTCATATTTGCTTGGACGCCGTAGGTAGGCAAGCGTGGCAAGCCGCGCTTTCCTTTAGCTACTTTTGCAACACTTTTTTTAGTTTCTTCACAATCTTCCTCATCGCTCTTATTACATATCCTTTATAATATTATGAAACTATATTTTGTTCCTTTCTTTTAAAAATTATGTTTTTTATGCTTGCTTGCTCGCCGTTAGGCGGGCAAGCGCGTGGCAAGCCGCACTACCCTACCTAGTCTAAAAGAAACATTCTTGGGGGAATCTGGGTCCATCCATTTACTGTGAATCCTGACCGTTCATTCCAGCTACGTGGCCACGTGCTAGCCGTTCAGTCTTCAGATCGCGTGATCCTAGCCGTCCGATGGGCATTTTACCACTGCTCACGTGGTCTGCGCCGTCCATTCTAGGACAGAGTTCTAAATCCAGTGTGTTCACTGATTTGTGGGCCTGCATCGAACGGGGCCCGGTCATCAGCGACCTAGGTGGTGGTCTGGTGCTATGTGCAAAGGACGGGGTGGTGCGGTGGTTCCACCATGGTTTTGCTTGCCCGCGAGGGGCAAAAATGTCTTTTCCTCTCTCATTTGCTTCTACTCCACTGTGGAGAGGACGACATCGCGGTGCGTGGCGGCCTCGCCCTCGTCGATGGGTACAGGGCACCGCCGGTCATGGAGGCCCCCCTCCTCGTCCATGGAGAGGAGGAGAAAGAGGGGTATCCCCCGTGGTGGCTGCTTCTCACTTTCCCCCTCACCCACTCCATCTCCCTCCTCCTCCTTCTCTAAACCCTTGCAGCCGCCACTGCATCATCGCTGATGTTCTCCTCAAGGAGGAGCTGATTCGTAGGGGATTGAGGAGATCGACCTCCACCAGGGCGTCCCAGGCTCCATGGCCACCGACAGTAGCGGCGCTCGCCCACGGGTATGCCCTTCTGGCCTCTCCCTCTCCCGTTTGTGCTTTTCCTCTCCACTATCTCACCTCCTCTCTCTAATCAGTCAGGGGCCTAGACGTTGGAGTTCACAGAGCTGGCGGCGCGGGAGCACGATGTGCTCAGCTGGCCATGAGCCTCCATGTCGACCCCGCCATCCACTACAGCTGGAGAGGCACGCCGACGCCTGTCCCCGAGCATGAGCGCGACGGCCGCCTCTGGCCCTCACAGCAGGTAGACGACCTCCACAAAGTGAGCTTCTTCTTTTCTAGATTAGTATCCAGTCCCCCCTTACCAAGGTTCATGGTTTTCTCACAGATTTGGGGATCCAAAGATCATATGTTTCATATATTTCACTTTCCTCTTAAGATCTACTGTGATTTTGGGGATCTCATATTGTGCAACATCCTTGGAGCAAGCCCACCACATCAAGATCGAAGAAATCTGCATTGAAAATAAAGGGTTACTGTATGGGGGCTCCCCATTCTGGTTGCTCCTCCCCACGTGAGCTCCTCCATCTGATTTTTTCCTCACTAAATTAATTTCTATTTTAAAGGTGGGGTTAGCATGTCCAGCAGTGGCAACGTGGTTGTTTAGTAATTTCTTGGGGGCCTCTGAATCATGGTGCTTAGTTGCAAATTTTTACAAAAGGATCTGGTAGAGTTATGTCTAGCATTGCATTGGATATTTAGATGGATGATGGGAACCTGATTGGGGCAATTGATTCCAGATTCAAACAAATTCATATTAGTTATCGTTTGCCCATGCAACAAAATGGTAGCATTTCAGCATTTGTGAAATGCAAATGTATTTTCATCATCATCTTAAAGGCTCATGTTGATGATATCAAGCATAAATAAGACAAGTGAATTTCTATTTCAATGGAAAAAAATTAGTATTACAGTAGGCTCAACATGTATGGACCAAAGATGCTGCTATTGCCTAGGTTGATGGAGAAGTCGTTAAGATTCCACCATAAATTCTTTAATAAGGAGAACATTCCTTGGGTTCATTTAATTTGGAGAAGCTACAATAATTCTACACCTCAAGCTACTAGCGTTTCTAGCTCTTTCTGGTGGAAGGACATTTTCAAGCTTTGCGCCAAGTTCAAAAGGCTTGCATCATGCTCGGTAGCTTTAGGGGATATTGTGCTCTTCTGGAGTGATAATTGGGGCTCAGATTCTCTCATGTCTAGATTCCCCAGGCTTCACTCCTTTGCCATTGATAAACTAGCTTCGGTAAAAGATATCCTTGAGTTGGATGACCCCATTGATGCTTTCCATCTACCCCTCTCTGCTCAAGCTTTTGAGGAGTTCCATGAGTTCAACCACCACATAAACCAAATCAGATCCACCCGGAATACTGATGGGAAAGACTTGTGGTCTTACAGTTGGGGTCCTAATTTCTCCACTAACAAGATTTATAAGCTGCACTTTGAACACATTCAAGCTCCCCCATTTACTCCTTGGATCTGGAAATCAAAATGCACTCCCAAGTTTAAGACTTTCTTCTGGCTCCTCGCTAATGACCGCCTAAATACAAAAGACTTGCTCTTAAGGAAAAGTTTTGAGCTCAATGATAATGGCCTCTGTTGCCTGTGCAATGATGGTTTATTGGAGACAAGAGACCATCTTTTCTGGAAGTGTTCTTTTAGTCTCCAATGTTGGCAATCCATCGATATCACGATTGAAGACAATATGGATCTCTCTCAGATGATTTCTACAGCAAGAAGCAATTTTGGAAAGCCTTTCTTTTTTGAAGCTTTTGCCACTGCTGCCTGGAACATATGGAAACAAAGGAATGCCAATTTTTTTGATAATGTTACTTCCTCTGTTAGATCTTGGACCTTTTCTTTCAAAAGGGACATTTTCCTTCTTTCTTATAGAATGAAGGACAATTTAGTTTCTCCTCTTTCAGCTTGGCTAGACGCTCTGTAGTCCTCTCTGGCTTTGCCCTGGGCTATGCCCTTTTGTACATTCTCCTCCCCTTCCTTTTGTAAATATGTTTTCTTTTTAATAAAATTTACTGTCGGGGCCTCCCCTACAATTTTCAGCTCAAAAAAGAGTTGTTAAGATAAATGGCGTAAAGGCAGAGATCCAAGCAACCAATGGGGAAAAATTAAGTTGCATTGAACAGTTCTGCTACTTAAAGGAATTCATTATGGTATTATATTGATAATTAGTAGCTGTGTGCCCGCCATTTGGACAGTCTCTTTCTGATGCGTGCGCACATTACCATGATCTCGTCTGCCCTACGCCATTGCTGTGAACCCCTCCACACCGTGTTTATTTCTTCTTCCACTCCAACAACTACGCCATGTAGGTAACTTTTTTACCTCAGTTTGTGGATTTGTGTGTTTGCTTTGGTTAAGTGATTAATGTGTGATTGTTGTTTGCTTTGGACAGTGAGGAATGGCAGTGAGGAGTAATAGCATCAAGAAGCACCCCTACGAGCAACATGAGTATTTTGAAACAGATCTTCTATTTGCTTGAATAAAAACTAAACTGATTGCCTTATTTTACTTCTATACATTTCTGCATATCACATGCATTCAGGAAGTGAATGGTTTTGATCAAATTGTGATTTTCTTTTTTCTATGATATATGTGTGCTTGACTTACCTCTCTCATTATTCACTGTATGTACTTTGAGGTTTACATCTTACAAAACACCCTCTGAATACACACTACACAAGGAGTTATAGTTACTACCGTGTGCTTGACTTAAATCCCTCAATTGTGTCACTTCATCCGGAATGTATAGCACCTCGTGGTTATATGACCTCCATGTGCAAGCTATTACTGCTAAATATATGAGTTATTCATTGGAAAATTAGTTTGTGTTGGGTTGGTTGAGACCATATGCATCAGACAACAATTCTCACATTCAAAATCCATCTTGCTGTTAGTTCATACAAATTTAGACTTTTGTATGATATCATTTCAGAAATTAGCTTATAGCTAAGGTTCTGACTAGCGTTCTGAACGATGCTTCTTGGCAGGAGATGGTTCTATTCAGTCTAGGGTCCGTTGTTGACAAGTTCAATGGTGGGCTTGCCTACGCTGGCCTGGCGGCTCTAAGAAAGAAAGTGGTCGATAGGAGTTCAGGTAGAGATAGTGTAAGTGAGCTTTGATTGGTAAGCTCACGAGCAAAAAAATCTGCTTTGAGGTGATTTTTCCATTCCTATGATTTTCTCATTAGTATTCTCCATTTTTATCTGGTTCTGATTCTATGGGTAGTGTTACTTTTCTTTTCCATCATGCTTTCCTCTGGTCGCTTCATGTATGCTCAGATTTTATCCTTATAGATAACCATGACCGCGGAAATGAGAAAGGCAAGAGTGTACATGACAAGGGTATAGCTAATAGAGCCCGTTAGTTGAGTACCCCTGAGGCCCGTTAAGCTAGGCCCAATTGTAATGATAGTCGAAATACGAGTTCTTACCGTATATCGATGTTGTAATCTGTATCGGACCCTACCCGATCCTCGAGACCTGGCCACCTATATATAGGGGCCAGGAGGGGACAGTGTAGGCCATATTGAAAGCAAGCAAGGTTCAATACCCAAGTTTACTTTCAGTATACACTTGTTTTGACTAACCTTACCGTCGAGTTCATCCGACGCCCTATCTCCCCGATCCTAAGTCCTTCATTTAGGACATTTGTCGAGTTAACCCTCGTCAATTGGCGCCGACCGTGGGGACTCTGGGCGTTGGAATCATGAATTTGACGGCTTTTTCGCTTTTAGCCAACAGCAGTGCAGGAATTGACGGAAATCAAGAGACGGAGCTGACAATCGAAAGTCTAAGCATCTTCATTGGGCCTTCGGGTTCGACTTGCCTTTCAGATCCGGCGAAACCAGATCCGTCGGCAAGTGAGCCCAAAACAGTAGCAATGATGGAATATTCTGAAGGCTCTTCTAGCGAGGTAAACTCGTCGGTCAGCTTAGGAAAAGTACAAAAAAGAAAAACCGCAGAAGGCGACGAAATAGTGGAAAATTTCGACTTAGGGGTCCAACTCGAAGATCTCGTGATTTGCCATGACAACATCTCAGACAAGTCAACAAATACATGGAAGACAGGGTTAGAGCTTTCTGAAGATGATGACTCGATCTTCTCAAGCTTTAATAACAAAATCGGCATACAATGCCAGGTGCTCGCCATTGTAGGAGACAATTCAGAAGAATTCGACGAAAACAACAATCCAGTACTAAACCCAGTGACTATCGATAGAGGAGCAAATCATCTAGCAGAAGGGGAAACAACAGAATCCCTCGCGGCCAGGGAAAAAAATTGACTATCAGCCGACGAATGGAGAGTTATAAGGACAGCCGTAGAGCACGGCATGCCGATACCATCAAATTCCAGCAAGAATATGCTCCTAGGGTATCACTATGCCCTAAGACAGCAGGCAAAACAATTAGCAAAGGAGAAAATAGAGATACAACAAAGAAAAGAATCAGCCATTGCAGCTAGCAACGTTGCTCGCAGAGCACGAAGCGACGCATCACATACCAACGCAAATAGGAATTGTCGACATGGTTCAAGGTACGAAAACCTCGAGTACTCAGAAAGGCAAAGCATCTCCAAAAATCTCGACTCGTCCTTCCTATTGGTCGACGAGCAGGGAAACATCATACCAAAAACTCCTGAAGCAGCACTAGTGGCAGCTCAAGCGTATCTATTTACAACTCGACCAAGCCCAAGAGACCCAAGAGAACATATGCACAGAGCAGCGTTGAACAGACTGAAGATGGTGGGCAACAAGCTATCAGCAAAACAAGAGGAGGCATATCACAAGAAGGAAACACACAAGTCAAGATCACCTCGCCGTCACAATAGTCCTCGGCGCAAAAGCAACAGTCGACAATCTCGATCACCATCACCAAAACAACTTGGGAGCCCAAAACATGGAGGAACTCGAAGGTCTCGATCTCCACACAGAAGGCACGACTATGAAGACGACGAATAGGAGATGGGGGCATCATGCTTTACCCGTAGGGTTCGCACCACGCCAGTACCCAAAGGGTTCAAACTACCTCATGATCAACAAAAGTATGACGGATCACAGGAACCACAGTCATGGCTCTCAGACTATCTACAAGCAGTGCAAATATTGGGAGGAACTAAAGAAACAGCTATGCAAAGTTTGCAACTACACCTCACCGGCGCGGCAAGGTCATGGTTAAGCAAATTAGAGAAAGAAACTATTGGAAGTTGGGAAGATCTCATGAATCAATTTACAAGCAACTTCAGGTCGACATATAAGCAGCCGGCGTCGATAGAAGAAGTCAAAGCATGCGTGCAACAACGCGGAGAAACCCTAAGGGCGTACATCCAAAGATGGAGTCTTATCAAAAACTCAGCAGTTGAAGTTTCAGACGAAAGAGCAATCGATGCGTTTATAATCGGGTTAAGGCGAGGGGACCTAGTCGAAGAGATGGGCAGAATCAAGCCAAAAACAGTATCAGACCTCATGGACGTAGCAAACAGGTTTGCAGATGGAGAAGACGCATGCAACAACAAGCGGACGCGATCGCCAGAGGATGATAGAAGAAACAGATATGGAAGCCAAAGAAGAAGATCCCGCAATTATGACAACTACGGCTCTCACAGCCTAGTAGCCGCGGGATATAAGGACAACAACTACCAAGGGAGTGATCGCAGAAGCTCAAGATATCGAAGCTACGGAAAAGAGGACTACAAAAAGTTTCCCACAAGAGAGTCCAGAGAGTACAACCCGTCGCCAGAAGACATGTTAAACGGGCCTTGCCATATACACTCAGCATTCGTCGATGGAAAGCGAGTGTCCAGGCACGCAATGAAAGTGTCGTGGGGATGACTTAGGGGGCGCACCACGGGCCGGGCAATATGCCGGCTGGCGTCCCAGGAGTCCCCACGGCTTCAGCACGAGAAGACCGGCTCCGCCCGAAGGGCCGGCTGCGCCAGCAGCCGGCTGGCGACTCCACCGAGGAGAGCTAGAGCCGGGCGATGAAGACAAAGCTTCCCAACGGTTATCTGGCCAAAAGTAGGTTGGCCCCGACAAGAGCGACAGAGGCCAAGGATGGAATGACGCCCGCCACGACCAGCCTCAGCCAATGAGAGATCGAAGACCCTTCCCCACGATGGGATCCGAGGCAAAAGAGAAGGGATATGTCCTCCAGATGCTGACCCAGGGGAAAGGCACTTTATAAAGTGCCTTTGCCAGAGCAGGGCCAGAAGATCACGCCAAGGACGCCGCCGCTGAGGAGCCGGCAGCCGGCCAAATCGTTACCTAACCTGTAACCAGGCCCCCGCCTATATAAGGGGGCCTGGACCCTTAGCATAGGGGAGATCCGATCTTCTTCTTCCTCCTCTAGCCCGAACAGCTCGAGGATCATTGTAATCGATACTATCCAATCAATACGAAGCAGGCAGGAAGTAGGGGTTTACCTCCAACCGGGAGGGCCCTGAACCTGGGTAAACCGAGGTGTCTCTGTTGGCACGATCCCGAGCCAGACCCATCGTTACCATCGTCGAGCCCCTCCGATAAGCCTACCCATGGCTACTGTCTCTAAATTCCCACGACAGTTGGCGCCCACCGTGGGGCAAAGCGCGGTGGCGAGTGGAGCCAAGTTCTGGCCGGGACCCTCCAGCGAGAAGGTTGCCTCCGGCCTCGTCTGGAGGTTCGGCACCTTCGACTGCGTCAGCGACAACTTGTCCCACTTTGAGAACGGCTTCGGCAATAGTGGCTCCTTCCTCGACGTCGGCAGCCACCGCTTCTACGTTGCCAAGCCCTTCCCGGAGGAGGTGACCGACGTCTTCAACTCCCTCTGCGACGGAGGCTCAAGCTGCGGTGAAAGCAGCAGTCTTGGCGCCATGGTCGAGGTGATGGCCCTGGGAGAAGAGGAGGGCGGCGACTCTCCGCGCCCCGAGCGCCCGTCGCTCGAACGCCCACCTCCACAGGAGCAAGATGCTCCACTCCCAGAGCGGGACGCCCCGGACGTCTCCGTGGTGGACCCGCGCACTCCCCTCGGCCGCGTCATCGACCCCGCCCGGGTCGCCGAGGCCCTGGAGCGGACGCGCTTTGTCCTCCTCAGCAAGGTGGCAGAGGACGAGGCCAACCGGTGCCGCGCGAGCACCATGCTCAGCGAGTTCTACGACGTGCATGGAGACGCACCGACCGAGCTCGCTCGTGACCTGCGCTGCAGCTTCGCCACCGTCGTCCCCGGCCAGATCCAGCGGTCGCCATCGGCAAGCCGAGGCCGCGGAGGGCGTGGACAGGGCGGCCGTGCTCCGAGCGGCAACGCCCAAGGCCGCCGCGCCCAGCAAGGCGGCGGAGCAAGCAGGCCACGCTTGATCCCGGAGTCAGCGCCAGGGTCGGAGTCCCAGGCTCGCCCATCGGCGCTGCTCATCCACCTGTGGCTTGACCACGTCGAGACGTCCCCTAGGGGATCTGCTAGCTCAAAGCGAGCGGCTTCTGACCAAGGAGGCCCGGGGGCTGCAGGCAGCGGTCATGGGCGCAAAGAGGGCAAGTACATCCTCGATGCTGCGCTTGATCAGCCGTGTAAATTCCACACCTCCCCGGGCAGGGAAGCGACCCACTCCACGCGTCGGTGCCGTTTCATGAGAGAGCTGGAGCAACGCGCTCGGCAGATCCCTGGTACGTCGCAAGCGCAACCGGCTGAAGGTCAGGAGGACCAACAGCGCGACCCGGCTGGAGGCGAGCCAGATCAAGATGATGACTTCCCGACGGATGTGGAGCAGTATCACATCTTCACTACCCCCGGCGAGGACAAAAGGAACGACCATTGGCATGAGGCAGAGGTGAACGCTGTGATGCCTGCAGAACCCCAGTTCATGCATTGGTCCGAGGCGGCCATTACCTGGGGGCGCGAGGACCATCCAAGGTTGATGCCTAGCCCTGGAGAATACGCTCTGGTCGTGGATCCTGTTGTGTGTTTGTTGCCTGTCAAAACCCACCGGCGAGCAGCGACGAGCAACACGAAGAGCCGGGAGGCTCCCAGAACTGCTGGTGGGCCCTGGTCCCTCGGGCAACGGCCCGCAAAACTCCGGCACACGTCCTGGCTGATGCAAGGGCGTGCCACCTGACCTATACCTGATCAGGAAGGTGATGGATTGCTTCGATTAGTTTCCTGCATGGCAGACACGTAAACATTAAATACGAGCCTCGATCGGCTCTCAGGTTTCCCTGTGAATCGGCTCATGTAGCCGATTGTCCCATGGATCTGCATTGGATCTACGATAACATGGGGTTTTGCTTTATCAATACAAGTCAAATCGATCTACGACAGTTTACCGCTTTCACCACATAATTGGAACATCCCACACGTAATTGAGCCTGGTAGATACGAAAGATAACAGAAAACTAACCCTAGAGGAGGCCAAAAAACCAACGTAGAGTCAATTCCCGGAACAACTCCTCTCGAATTGGCAAACCATATCCTTACGTACTACTGGATCGTTCAACCCGTTTGTGAGGCCTAACCATGCGGATATCAAACTAATCCTTGGAGAACAAGGAACAACTATGACAGATTGAATCGACTGAATAAAGATCAAGCAAGATGCTGCCCTTACACCCAAAATAGATGCAAAGGCAGCGAGATCTCTAGGGGCAGCATGATTAAGCAAACATAACCAAAAGCACCGATGCTAGCCCAAACAGATCTATGATAACAGTATTACTCGCCATCAACAAGGCTTCAGTACGAGCAACACCAAATAACACATAAGCAGATGCTGCCTAGATCGCGAGATGCGATCTAGGCAGCACGACGCTTACCTGAAAGAAACCCTCGAAACAAGGGGTGGCGATGCGCCGAGATTGTGTTTGTTGTGAACGTGATCGTCCTCCTTTCTCAATAACCCTAGGTACACATTTATAGTCCGGAGACTTTCTATCTTTGGAATAAACCTAACAACTCTATCTCTTGTTTAAACCGAAACGTAATCTATCATAACATACAGATACACGGGCAATTAGCCCAAATCCACGCGCAAGGCCGATCCAGCCTTCAAGCCCATCTTGATTACGGCCCATCTCCTCATTTGGCCAAAATATGGCGATAACAGTGTTCCGATACGCACATGTGCTGGTTCTCTCGCGTGCTCATCGACGGTGGTAGTAGCATTAACCTTCTTTACCGAAGCTCCCTGGAGAAGTTGGGCATCCCGCTTGCTCAGCTGAAACCTAGCCGGCTCACCTTCCATGGCATCGTGCCTGGGCATTCTTGCACCCCTTTGGGCAAGGTGCAGCTGGAGGTTCTCTTCGGAAAGAAGGGGAATAGCTGCCGCGAGCCCATCTGGTTCGAGGTGGTGGACATCAGCAATCCCTACCATGCGCTGCTTGGCCGTCCGGCCCTGGCTAAGTTCATGGCTGTCCCGCATTACGCCTATCTGAAGATGAAGCATTGGCATCCTCATTTGCATCTATCCGAACCATTTGCATTGAACCATCTTCCACTATTCCCCTTATTCAAATCTATCCGAACCATTTGCATCCTCATTCTTCTCCAATAGCCAAAAAACCCTCTTCCCCCGCCATGGCCTCCTCTTCTTCCTCCAACACATCCGGCCTTTCCTTCCAATCCTCCGACTCCGTCAACCGGGAACCGACGCCGGAGCACCCGCCAATGGCGGCGTACGAAGCTCTCGCCCCACAATGGTGGGACGAGAGAGACTGGGACTTCGCTGCCCAGTCAGAGGACGACGAGTCCCTGACCGACGGCGAGGAGGACCTCCAACTCCTCATCGACGGGGAACTGGAGGCGGAGAGCGCCGACGACGCCGTGTCCTGGGGCGAGGACATCGGCTCTTCCGATGATGAGGAAGAAGCAGAGGAGGACACCTCCTCCGACGAATACCCGCCGGTGAAGCGCTTCCGCGCCGGGTCCAGCGAGGACACCGACGACGACGACGAGGACGAGGAGGCCCCCGCTGACAACTTCAGCAGCAGCGGTGAGGACTACGCCGGCAGCAGCGCCGATGACAGCGAAGACGGCGGCGGCAATGGCAACGGCGACGACGACGACGCCGCCTTCTAGATTAGGAACTAGTAGTAGTAGTACTAGTAGTAGATCTCCATTTTGTAAGCAATCGGCTTCATTGTAAACAACCGTCTTTGGAATCAACAAAGCTTGCTTTTCCCAATTTGATTTTGCCGATAGTCAAATAGGTCAACGTTCCAAAAACCGATAGTAACGAATCGGCTTTCACCATACCACGCTTGATATGATCAACCAAGTCAAAGCCCAAAGAGCCGATGGCAACACATCGGCTTTTCCCACAAACGTTGGCAAGGTCAAACTCGGTCGCTTATTTAGACAAATCTGAGCGGTCACTTTCCAATTTCAACGGTAACCTGCAACCATCTTCAAAAAGGCTAACTCAGATCTCCAATTGCCTCATTGAACAAATCGGGCTTACGGCGACACGAACCCTAGATTCCCCACCGCATAGATCCATCTCCGCCGGCAAATTAGATGGCGGAATCGTCCAGCGCCAACACAGCGGTCTCCGGTCTGAAGGTAATCCTTCACTGTTCCTCGCAATCCGAGCTCGGTGCTAGAATTAATAGCAAACACCTGAATTAATGCTTTATCCCATCTTTAAAATTTTAGGTTTCAGACATTCCGCTACCGCATCCTTCTCTCCCAAATTCTCTCTGCCTTGGCCCCCGTACAGAATCTAGTCCTGCCCATCTGATCTCTTGCGAGGCAAACAGAATCCCCTTCGTAAGCCAAAACTTAGATTTGGATTCTTGGGCCGACTGCTTGCGAGCCTGGCCTAATCCTCCCGAATATTGGGTTTCTTGGTACAGTAGGGTAGCCAAAACTTACCAATCCCAATGGGAAACCACGGGAATAGCCGATGCCTTGACTTTGTCATTGTCTCCCCTTGAGAAACATGAAAATCTTCTAAAAACCATCGGCTATTTCTGGTCTGATGCTCTGAACTGCTTCATGTTCGGCCATGGCCCCATGACACCAACTCTGTTAGACGTGGTGATGATTACTGGCCTAGACGTCACATCACCCAGCCCCTCTGCTTTTATGCTGCCAACAGTCCCCTTCAAGCTTTCTTCCAAAACAGATTGCACGAGCTGGGGTGCTTATCTTCGAAGCCACATGAAAACTAAGGGCCCTGTCACAGAGAAAGAACACACGGCCTTCCTCAATTTCTGGCTGGAACATTTCATATTCTGTGGCCCTTCCCTTGCCCCAACCAAGAATTATCTCTCCTTGGCCTATGAACTTGCCAGAGGCACTCAACTTGGCATCGGCAAACTGTTCCTTGGAGAAGTCTATCGATATCTCCAGTTGATGTCTGTCAAACTATCCTCCCACATAGCAGTCAAAACAGGAGGTCCTTGGTGGTTTATTCAACTATGGGCTCAGCTGTACTTTCAAAACCATATCCCAAACTTCCCCCTTTTGGCAAGTTGCACCTTTCCAGATGCCAAAGGGAAGCAGATCCGATGCACCAGCTACGGCCAAGCTCTGTATAGCCTGCCAGGTAGTAAACTGATCCCTCATGAAGCATCCAAGTGGTTCAGCATTTTCTTCCAAGGCCTGGACAATCCTATCTTCTTTCCTTACACGGAGGAATCGGAAAATTTTGAAAATCCAATCTCCTTCAGGCTGGACAACTTTGCCGATGACACTAGCACTCGGCAACTATTCTCCACCGTGATCCGTCCCTGCTTCCTCCCAGTTGGCATGAGCACATCCAACAGAATAATCAAGCCTGGATACGAGTTCTACCAGCCGGTCGTAGCAGCTCGGCAATTTGGCCTTGGGCAAGTACCTCCTCATTTCTTTCTCCACCACCTCACAGAGAGCAGAGCTGACCTGCCCGACCCTCTCACCAGTCAGAGGTGTTATTCTTTCTTCGATGCTCTGACCATCCCAATTCCTAACAACCTCACTTTCGCTTCATCAACCGATGGTTTTGAGAACTGGTGGTCGATGTGGAAGACTCATGCCTTCAGGAGAGCTCTGGGACCATTGCTGGAACAGCTCGATGCTGAATATGACATCCCCGTAGAACAGGTACTGCTACTTGTAAATTTTCTTGATGCAGCTCAGGACGATTCTTTTAATATCCTGCTCTATCTCCTTGCAGCAACAAGATGGTCCTTCAGGCTGGACAACTTTGCCGATGACACTAGCACTCGGCAACTATTCTCCACCGTGATCCGTCCCTGCTTCCTCCCAGTTGGCATGAGCACATCCAACAGAATAATCAAGCCTGGATACGAGTTTTACCAGCCGGTCGTAGCAGCTCGGCAATTTGGCCTTGGGCAAGTACCTCCTCATTTCTTTCTCCACCACCTCACAGAGAGCAGAGTTGACCTGCCCGACCCTCTCACCAGTCAGAGGTGTTATTCTTTCTTCGATGCTCTGACCATCCCAATTCCTAACAACCTCACTTTCGCTTCATCAACCGATGGTTTTGAGAACTGGTGGTCGATGTGGAAGACTCATGCCTTCAGGAGAGCTCTGGGACCATTGCTGGAACAGCTCGATGCTGAATATGACATCCCCGTAGAACAGGTACTGCTACTTGTAAATTTTCTTGATGCAGCTCAGGACGATTCTTTTAATATCCTGCTCTGTCTCCTTGCAGCAACAAGATGGTCCAGAACCTACTAACGAGGATGGCTCCCCCTTCGAATTCCTCCCACCAGCTCCTGTGGTCCTTTTCTGTAAAAACTCGCCACCTTTGAAACAGGTCGTGATGCAGAACCAGCCGATATCACCAAAATCGGCTTCCAAGAGCCAAGCAACTTCCGGGTCAGCTGCCTCCCGAGTTCCAACTAAAACAAGAACGGCGGTGAGGAAGGTAGTGGCCAAAAAAACTTTGAGGCGCCGGAGCCCTTCTCCAGAGAGCTCGCACGTACGCTGATTCATGCCTTAGTTGATCTCATTTATCTTTGTAAACATGCTTGTGCTTACCAACTCTCCCTTTCTTACAGGTCTCCATCGAAGACACCTCCAGCGAGGAAACACAATCCAATCGAGGAGATTCAAGCTCAGCAGACTCTGAGAGAACCACCACACCGAGCCAGCCAGATGTGCCACCATCGGCTTCCAGGAAAAGGCCTGTTCCTAAACCTGTTGCCCCCCGAGCAGCAGTCGAGGCGGGGCAAGCTGTGAGCCCCAAGAGGGCTCGCAAGGGACTGCAAACTTCTTCTTCGAGCCAGGAGGCTTCGAAAGTAATTATCCTCCATACTCTTACCACTCCTTTTTTATGCCGATTCATTGCTATTCACATCGGCTAAGCACCTTTCATGCAGACGAATGACACTTCTAGTGGGAAAGTCGGGGAAAATCCGATGCCTTCCGCAAGCCTGGAGCTAGTAATCCCTGAAGGTGAAGATGAAACGGTTGCCAATCTGGCCAAGCCCTCAGCAACAACATACGAGCCGATTGTCTCGCCGTCGGCTATCCCCCTGATCTCAGGAGAGGTATGTTCGCTTCTTTCGACTCATCCTTCCCTGTTTGACGCATACTGACGCCACTTCTGCCTGCCAGGGTTGTGATATCTCAGGCTTGCTGACGTTCGACCCTGAATCCATTGAACCAGCTCCCTCTGCCGCCAACGATGAACCACGAGCAAGCGCTGTTCTACCTCAATTCCAGCGTCTCAAAGCCTTGCTGTCCTCCCCAATCGAGAAGTTGGTCGAGGGTTCTGAAGAGGTGAAGAGTGTTCTTGACGAAATCAAGGACCAACTCCCGGTAGCATTGCAGGTGAAGCTTTGGCCAGTTGTGACTCTGTCTTTCTACGGGTCAAGGGTGAAGTTGGCTCGTGAGAGGATCAATCTACGCCACGCCCAACTCCCACTGAAGGCCGATATTGCAGCCAAATGTCAGCGGCTCAATGAGAAAAAAGGCGTCTCTGGATGCCAAAACTGACACCTCTGTCAGCACCGCCGAGCTTGCATCCTTAAAAAAAGGAATTGGAAGATCTCGAAGAGAAGGTCCGGGCAACTAAAAAGCTCATTCATGACAAGGAAGCATTCATCGCCCGCTCCCAAGACGAAGCAGAAGGCCTCAAAGCTCAACTGAAGACTGATCTGGCAGAAATACGTGCCCTGAGCAAGCAGCTAGTGACGGGCAAGGACGATGATGACGAAGCCGAGATCGCCGAGGTGGATCGTGTCCGTGCTGACGCCCTCCGTGCCTTCGAGGCATTCCTTCAGTAGCTTATTCATGTAACTTGACACCTGCTCGTAACAGTCTGAACCTCGAGAGTCGATGGCTGTGGCTGTGCATTGTTTTTTTTTTATTTGGCCGATTTCATGTATCGGCCCCCATATTTCACTGTCCACCATCCCACATGCTTGGGAAATATTTCTTGAGATGCTGACCGTTAACAGCCACTGGGAATTTCACACCGTCCAGCTCCTCAAGCATGTACGTGTTGCCCCTTAAAACTTGGTCGACCCTGTATGGCCCGTGCCAACTTGGAGACCATTTACCGTATGCTGCATCCTTAGTTCCCAATGGCAATACAGCTTCCCATACCAGATCACCAACGTGGAACTCCTTTGGTCTCACCTTCTTATTATATGCACGAGCTACCTTGGCTTTGTTCTCTTTAATTTTCTCGAGCGACCACAGCCTAAGTTCAGTTAAATCCTCAACACTGTCACTCATCAGGGCTGCATATTCTTCAGTTGTTAGATCGTCCTGAAAAGTGACACGTCTCGATCCAGCCGTAATCTCCCATGGCAATACGGCTTCTTGTCCATAGACTAGATGGTATGGCGAGGTTTTTATCGCTCCATGACATGACATGCGATAAGCCCACAAAGCTTCTGACAAAACCTCGTGCCAACGCCTAGGGTGCTCGTCGATTTTTCTCTTGATCAGCTTGATAAGGCTCTGATTGGACGCTTCAGCTTGTCCATTTGCTTGAGCATAGTATGGAGATGATCGGATCAGCTTAATTCCCGTGTCCTCGCAGAACTCTCTAAACTCGTGAGAAATGAAGACCGAACCTCCATCGGTCGTGATAGTTTGGGGAATCCCGAATCTATGAAGGACATGTTCTTTCACGAAATTGATAACATCCTTCGAGTTTACTGACTTCATAGGGACGGCTTCCACCCATTTAGTGAAATAATCCGTAATGGCCAAAATCCACATGTGGCCTTTGCTTGATGGAGGATTGATCTTGCCAATGATATCCATGCCCCAACCTCGGAATGGCCAAGGCTTGATGATGGGGTTCATCGCTGATGCAGGTACCATCTGAATCTTCCCGAATTTCTGACATGCTTGACACCCTTTATAGTACTTAAAACAGTCCTCAAGCATGGTGGGCCAATAAAACCCTGATCGCCTGATCATCCATTTCATCTTGTGAGCCGATTGGTGAGTTCCACAGGCGCCTTCGTGTACCTCGTGTAGAAGCCGATTTGCCTCGGTTGGCCCCAGACATTTGAGCAGTAACCCTTCCAAAGTCCTGTAGAACATGTCATCCCCAATAAGCACATACTTCATGGCCTTGTACCTTATCCGTTTAGGTGCCCCCCGAGCCGAATCTTTCAAGTAATTGAAGATATCGGCTCTCCAGTCGTCCGCCTCCAGGAACTGTACCTGAACATCAGTTCCATCTGCTATGTCCTTGTAGCCTGAAGCCATCTGTGCAAGATCATTCGCCTCGGTATTCTGCGACCGCGGGATCCAGTTAAAGTTTAGATACCTGAACTGTGCCATCAGCTCACGGCATTGCAACCATAATGGGAAGAGTGACTCGCTCTCACACTTGTATTCGTCCGTGAGTTGGGAAATCACCAATTTGGAGTCTCCAAAAAGTTCCACTGCTTCTGCTCCGGCTTCAATGAGCAACTCCATTCCCTTGCGTATTGCCTCATACTCAGCGACATTGTTGGTGCAAGGGGTAGATAGCCTGATGGAGAAGGAATATGCTGCCCCCCGGGGCGACACGAGTAGAATGCCGATGCCGCAACCATCATCACAAGCCGATCCATCGAAAAACATAGCCCATGCACGTACAGACAGTGCTGCTATATCAGTGTTGATTCGTTCAGCAATAAGATCGGCCAACGCCTGTCCCTTAACCGCTTTGGCGGGTTGATACCGGATATCAAATTCCGATAATGCAAACATCCATTTGCCGAGTCGGCCTTTCAACACAGGAGCCGACAGCATATGTTTTATGACATCTGATTTGCATATGATGATAATCTCTGCTGACAGCAAGATGTGTCGCAGCTTGGTGCAGGTGAAAAATAGGCAGAGGCATAACTTCTCGATCTCAGGATACCTTGTCTCTGCATCCAGCATCCTTCTGCTGATGTAAAACACAACTCGCTCCAGACCATCATAAACTTGCACCACCACCGAGGCGATGGACGTGTCAGCCACCGACAAGTAAATGTAGAACGGCCTATCCTGCTGCGGTGGAACCAACACTGGCGGCTTCGTTAGATATTCTTTGATCTCGTCGAAGGCTCGTTGTTGTTCTGTCCCCCAGGGGAACTCCTCATCAGATTTAATTTTCACCAGTCCCATGAACGGCTCTATTCTTCCTGACAGATTGGAGATGAACCTTCTGACGAAGTTGATTTTGCCGATGAGACACTACAGTTCTTTCTTCGTGGTAGGTGGCTTCATTGTTCGCACTGCCTCCTGACTTTTCAGGCCGATCTCAATTCCGCGTTCATGGACCAAGAAACCCAAGAACTGACCGGCCGTCACACCGAAGGCACACTTCTTTGGATTCATCCGTAGCCCGAATTTTCTGGTTCGGTCCAGGACGCGTCGCAGATCGTCCAAGTGTCCTTGTACTGAAGCAGACTTGACTACCACGTCATCGATATAAATCTCCACCAGCTTGCCGATCAGATCATGGAAAATGTAATTCATGGCTCTTTGGTATGTGGCGCCGGCATTCTTCAGTCCAAATGTCATGACTACATATTCAAACAACCCCACCGAACCTGGGACTCTGAATGCAGTCTTGTGTATATCTTCTGGAGCCATAAAAATTTGATTGTAACCAGCATTGCCATCCATAAAGCTCAAGACCTTATGACCAGCAGCTGCGTTGATCAATGTCTCTGCTACCGGCATCGGATACTCATCCTTTGGAGTGGCTCTATTGAGATCCCGAAAATCTATGGCAACACGCCATCGGCCATCCTTTTTCTCTACAGGTACGATACTAGAAATCCACTCAGCATACCTGCATGGCCTGATGAACCCAGCTTTTAACATTTTCTCGATCTCTTTCTTGACTTCCTCTAAAATTTCGGCCTTCATCTGTCGTGCTCGCTGCTGGAATGGCCGAAACCCTTTTTTAAGCGGGAGCCGATGCTCAATGATGCTCCTGTCTAACCCGGGCATCTCCGTATAGTCCCAGGCAAAGCAATCTGGATATTCTTTCAACAAAGCTATCATCGGACCCCGCAGATTCGGATCTAACTTTTTGCTGATAAATGTCGGTCGTGGCTTATCCCCAGGACCGATGTCAATCTCCTCTAGCTCATCAGCGGATGTAAACCCATACCCCAGCTTTCCGTCACCTGCCAAATCGATGCTGAACACAGGCCAAAAGTTTGGTGAGGATAATTTGGGCCGATTGCCAGAATCGGCCCCCTTTTTTATTGCATTACTCAAGGAAGGTTTACAACTTATTTGTGCTCTACAATGGTAGGGAATCTCCCTACTACGACTACATGACATGCTTGTCGTAAGATCACTGCTTTTTATTTTTTATGGCCGATCGCAGGGATCGGCCTTACCACGCACAATCGTGGGCTTTGCTACTCTGTCAGGCCAGTGGATAAGACCAGCCTCACCCCGTTTTTTGTAGCTTCAATGCGCTCACAGCCGTCTAGACTGACTCCAGAGATCGGCTCTTGGTCTTCTGCGTCCCAAATGTTCATGCCAGCTATTGAGATCTCGATCGAATCATCTGCATGAATGACCTCCACTTCATCTCCATCCCACTGTATCAGGCATTGGTGCATCGTGGATGGAATGCAGCAGTTAGCGTGAATCCAATCCCTTCCCAGCAAGACAGCGTAGGTGCTTTTGCTGTCAACAATGAAGAACGACGTAGGGATGGTTTTTCTACCCACGGTCAGATCCACGTTCAGAACGCCTTGTGTTTCTGAAGCTTGGCCGTTGAAGTCGCTTAGCGTGACGTTGGTTTTGATCAGATCTGCAGTGGAGCGTCCCAAACGCCGCAGCATGGAGTATGGCATTATATTGACTGCCGCTCCGGTGTCAACCAACATCTTGCGGACAGGCTGCCCATTGATATAACCTCTCAGGTACAGGGCTTTCAGATGTTTGTAGCCCTTCTCTCGTGGCTTTTCAAAGATAACCGGCCGTGGGCCGCAGTCAAACTGTGCCACTGGTAGTTCTTCGGTTCTTGGAGCGCAAAACTCTGACGGAAGTATGAACACCATGTTTGTGCCAGCCGATGTCTTCGCATCGGCTTTTACTGGTTTGGGGCGCCACTCTTTCTTTTTTGGACGGGCCTTCGTCTCCAAGGTTTGCTGAATTTTCACGGCCAGATCAGGCCGGGCTTTCCTTAAAGTGTGGAGGTACTGCGCTTCGGCTTCCTCCAAGCTACGTAGCCGCTGAACTCTACGCTTTCGGGTGTGTCTGAGTCCATCGGGACACCACCTTGGCCGGTGATATCTATCTTCTTCTTCATCCTCTGACTCCTCGAGATCTTTTGCTCGAGATGACTCCTCTTGTCTGTTCTGAGGCCGGAGAGGCCCTAGACGCTTGAACACTGAAACTGGACCTGTGTCATCCTTCTGCTGTCCACATTCCGGGCAGTTGTCGACTGTAGGCAATCGGCTCATTCCCGCATCCCAACAGTACTTGAAGAAAGGACAATCCCAATGTTTATCCACGCCTTCCTTTTCCTTTGACCTTCCCCTAGCGCGGTGCTCATATCCTTCATCATCTCTATCATGCCGACGGTATCTCCCGTCGTATGCGTCGGTCCGACGATCTCTTTCATCATCTCTGTCGTACTGCCGACGTCGGTCATACTGACGCTCATACTTGTTAAGGAGATGCGTGGAGTGTGGCTTCTGATATCGCACGCTCCTCACTTGTTCCTCGGTTATATACCGCCTATCGTCATAACGGGGCCGGTCGCGTGGACCGGCCTCTTCCTTTTCTTTGCCCCGGGAGTGGCCGCTTTCCTCCTTATACTTACCCTGGTGGTACACAGGCCCTGCCATGTTAATATCGAACGAGAAATCTAGCTGACGCCTCGTGGAGTGGCTGTGCTCTACCATGTTGATGCCAGGAAACGGGTTTGTGTCCACTTTCATGGCGAACTGCCCAAGGATCAGACGACCCTGTTCTATCGCCGTTTGGATCTGCCGACGTAGCTCTTTGCAATCATTGGTGGTGTGGGTGAACGAGTGATGCCACTTGCAGTATGATCTCCCGTTCATCTCTTGCGCCGTAGGGATTTTATGGCCTTCGGGTAACTTCAGCTGCTTTTCCTTCAGCAGTAAATCGAATATCTGCTCAGCTTTGCTTACATCGAAGTCGAACCCTTTTGCAGGCCCTTGCTGTTTCACCCATTTGCAGGACACAGGATCTGCTCCCCGAGCCCATTCAGCCACGGCTATCTCCTGGTCTTCTACAAGATCCTCTTCTTCTGTATCGACCAGGCCTATCGGACGTTTGAACTTGTCTTGGTTTGTCAGTTTCTGGACCATGTGCGCCAGTGAATTGTATTCTACTTGGAAAGCCAGATCCTTGATCGGTGCTGAGAGACCCAACACGGCCAGCTCGACTGCTTCTTTCTCAGTTAAACGAGCCGAATAACATCGGTTCTTGACAGTCCTGAAACGCTGAATATACTCGGCTACCGTTTCTCCCCGCTTCTGCCGCACCTGCGCTAGATCGGCAATGCCAGCCTCGGTAGCTTCTGAATGATACTGAATATGGAACTGTTCTTCCAGCTGCTTCCAGGTCCGGATCGAATCTGGTGGCAACGAGGTGTACCACCCAAAAGCTGGTCCTGTCAGAGATTGCGCAAAGAACCTTACGCGTAACTGATCCGATGCTGAAATCATGCCTAACTGTGCCAAATATCGGCTCACGTGCTCGATCGAGCTAGACCCTTCTGAACCATTAAATTTTGAGAACTCAGGGAGCCGATACTTGGGTGGAAGCGGAATCAGATCATACTCGTTGGGGTACGGCTTGGAATAGCCGATTGTTCTCCTCTTCGGCACGAAGCCGAACTGGTCTCTCAAGATGGTACTGATTTGCTCCACCGTTTGAGCTGCAGGGGCTAAATTCTCATGACTCGTTCCGGTGGCATACTTAGCTAGCCACGCCTGTTTATCAGCGTCCATCCCGGACATCCCTGCTCCCAAAATCCCTCCTCCAGAAACACCTGCCCCAGAAATCCCTGCGGTTGCAATCTGGTTCGTGCGCGTCAGGCTGTTGCAGTCCGGCATGTATGTGCACACATATCCATGTGGGATTTCTTTAGGTGGTTCAAACAGGAATTGGTAATCGCCAGGATCACCTCCAATCTTGTAGACGACGTACGCCGGTGACCCCGGTGGCTCCGGAGTTGCAAGGGTGAATGGTAGCTGTGGCCTGGTCTGGAGCGGTCTTTCTCCCTGGTGAGTCCCTAGGGTAGGCCCCGACGGAGAGTACTGATGTTTCATGATCTCCTGAACCACGCGAACCGCGACGCGCTCGAAAGCGTTCACCAGGCTCTCAGAATGGCGGTGAAGAGAATGAGCCACCATGTAATTGACTTCCTGTCGCAGAGCTCTGGTGCGATCCTCTGAAGGAACAGACAGATCCACCTCATCGAGAGCGCCTTCGGGTGAGAACCCTTTCCACCTGATGCCATGCTTACGGGTCCTCTCAAAAGAGCCGATGAGATCGGCTTCGAAGAGAGCTTTGATATCATCATACCTCTTCTTGTGCTCATCAGGCAGATCGTCGTACGTGATTGGTCTGTCCCCCATCGCAGCATTAGATGTTGATGCAGATGTTGTTTTCGAGTCCCACCGGGCGTGCCAGAATGTGTTGCCTGTCAAAACCCACCGGCGAGCAGCGACGAGCAACACGAAGAGCCGGGAGGCTCCCAGAACTGCTGGTGGGCCCTGGTCCCTCGGGCAACGGCCCGCAAAACTCCGGCACACGTCCTGGCTGATGCAAGGGCGTGCCACCTGACCTATAACTGATCAGGAAGGTGATGGATTGCTTCGATTAGTTTCCTGCATGGCAGACACGTAAACATTAAATACGAGCCTCGATCGGCTCTCAGGTTTCCCTGTGAATCGGCTCATGTAGCCGATTGTCCCATGGATCTGCATTGGATCTACGATAACATGGGGTTTTGCTTTATCAATACAAGTCAAATCGATCTACGACAGTTTAACGCTTTCACCACATAATTGGAACATCCCACACGTAATTGAGCCTGGTAGATACGAAAGATAACAGAAAACTAACCCTAGAGGAGGCCAAAAAACCAACGTAGAGTCAATTCCCGGAACAACTCCTCTCGAATTGGCAAACCATATCCTTACGTACTACTGGATCGTTCAACCCGTTTGTGAGGCCTAACCATGCGGATATCAAACTAATCCTTGGAGAACAAGGAACAACTATGACAGATTGAATCGACTGAATAAAGATCAAGCAAGATGCTGCCCTTACACCCAAAATAGATGCAAAGGCAGCGAGATCTCTAGGGGCAGCATGATTAAGCAAACATAACCAAAAGCACCGATGCTAGCCCAAACAGATCTATGATAACAGTATTACTCGCCATCAACAAGGCTTCAGTACGAGCAACACCAAATAACACATAAGCAGATGCTGCCTAGATCGCGAGATGCGATCTAGGCAGCACGACGCTTACCTGAAAGAAACCCTCGAAACAAGGGGTGGCGATGCGCCGAGATTGTGTTTGTTGTGAACGTGATCGTCCTCCTTTCTCAATAACCCTAGGTACACATTTATAGTCCGGAGACTTTCTATCTTTGGAATAAACCTAACAACTCTATCTCTTGTTTAAACCGAAACGTAATCTATCATAACATACAGATACACGGGCAATTAGCCCAAATCCACGCGCAAGGCCGATCCAGCCTTCAAGCCCATCTTGATTACGGCCCATCTCCTCATTTGGCCAAAATATGGCGATAACAGTGTTCCGATACGCACATGTGCTGGTTCTCTCGCGTGCTCATCGACGGTGGTAGTAGCATTAACCTTCTTTACCGAAGCTCCCTGGAGAAGTTGGGCATCCCGCTTGCTCAGCTGAAACCTAGCTGGCTCACCTTCCATGGCATCGTGCCTGGGCATTCTTGCACCCCTTTGGGCAAGGTGCAGCTGGAGGTTCTCTTCGGAAAGAAGGGGAATAGCTGCCGCGAGCCCATCTGGTTCGAGGTGGTGGACATCAGCAATCCCTACCATGCACTGCTTGGCCGTCCGGCCCTGGCTAAGTTCATGGCTGTCCCGCATTACGCCTATCTGAAGATGAAGCTCCCAGGGCCCAGAGGTGTGATCACAGTGTCGGGAAACTTCAAGAAGTCCCTGGCCTGCGTGAAGGAGAGCTCGCAGCTGGCAGAGGCGCTGGTCATCGCCGAGGAGAAGAGGCAGCTTCTACATCGCGTAGAGCTGACCCAGCAAGACATGCCAGTCCGCCAGTTGCCGGTGGAGCAATTCAAGCCGGCCAACGACACCAAGAAGATCCTGCTGGATGAGAGCGACCCCTCCAAGTACGTCATCATCGGCACCGGCTTGTCTGCCAAATAGGAAAGCGAGCTCACCAGCTTCCTCCGTGAGAATCGGGACATCTTTGCATGGTCTCCAAAGGACATGCCTGGTGTGCCGAGGGAGCTGGCTGAGCACGCACTCAACGTCCGGCCGGATGCCAAGCCGGTCAAGCAGCCGCTGCGGCGGTTTGCAGAAGAAAAGAGAAAATCTATTGGCGAGGAGATTGCCCGGCTCCTTGCAGCCGGCTTTATCATGGAGGTGTTTTACCCTGACTGGCTTGCGAACCCAGTCTTAGTTCTGAAGAAGAATAACACTTGGCGAATGTGTATCGACTGCACCAACCTCAACAAGGCCTGCCCCAAGGATCCTTTCGCACTACCACGGATTGACCAGGTGATCGACTCCACAGCCAGCTATGACCTGTTGTCCTTCCTGGATGCCTACTCAGGCTACCACCAGATCCCGCTCTTCCAGCCGGATCAGATCAAGACCTCCTTCATCACCCCATATGGAGCCTACTGCTATGTTACCATGCCGTTCGGCCTGAAGAACGCTGGAGCCACTTACCAGTGAACCATGCAGCGATGTCTGCAGGGGCAGATTGGGAGGAACGTGCACGCTTATGTGGACGACGTGGTGGTGAAGACCAAGCAGAGCGGCACGCTCCTGGACGACCTCAAGGAGACCTTCGCCAACCTGCGGCGCTATCGCATGAAGCTCAACCCTGAGAAGTGCACCTTTGGTGTGCCGGCTGGACAACTCCTAGGTTATATCGTTTCCCAGCGAGGGATCGAGGCTAACCCCTCGAAGATAAAAGCCATTGAGGCCCTAGAGAAGCCCACCCAGCTCAGAGATGTGCAGAAGTTTGCTGGTTGCTTGGCCTCGCTTAGCCGGTTCGTCGGCCGGCTCGGGTAGAAGGCCATGCCGCTGTACCAGCTGATGAAGAAGATGGACCACTTCGTTTGGTCCCAGCGCGCTGACAACGCCTTCAACGACCTCAAGCGAGCCTTGTCTACCGCACCAGTCCTGGCAGCGCCGGCTCTGCGAGAGCCAATGCTGCTCTACATCGCGGCTACCCCACGCGTCAGCAGCGTCGTGATCGTGGTGGAACGCACCGAGGAAGGCAAAGAGCTGCCAGTCCAGCGCCCGGTATACTACCTGAGTGAAGTGCTCACTCTCTCCAAGCAGAACTACCCGCACTACCAGAAGGTCGCCTACGGCGTGTACATGGCGGCCAAGAAGCTGAAGCACTACTTTGAAGAGCACCCAATCACGGTGGTGAGCACCACTCCGCTCTCGGAGATCATCGAGTGCAAGGACGCGTCAGGAAGAGTGGCCAAATGGGCGATTGAGCTCGCAGCTCATACCATTCAGTACAAGCCCAGGACGACGATCAAGTCGCAGATCATAGCGGATTTCTTCGCTGACTGGGGAGAGCACCAGTACCTGCCGCCGGCTCCAGACTCCACACACTGGCGCATGCACTTCGATGGCTCCAAGCTGCTCGGGGGCTTGGGAGCCGGCGTCGTCCTCACCTCTCCCAAGGGAGACAATCTGCAGTACGTGCTGCAGATGCACTTCTGTGCGTCGAACAACGTCGCTGAGTACGAAGCCCTGGTACATGGGCTCAAGATGGCCAAGCAGATCGGCATCAGGAGGATCCTCTGTTTTGGAGACTCCGACCTAGTGACGCACCAGGTCTCAGGGGATTGGGACGCCAAGGACGCCAACATGGCCTCCTATCGCTTCTACGTGCAGCAGCTCAGCGGATTCTTCGAGGGCTACGAGTTCCACCATGTCCCCAGAGCAAACAACGAGGAAGCAGACCGGCTATCCAAGATTGGCTCCACCAAGTAGGATATCCCAGCTGGGGTGTCCCTGGAGATCATCCACAAGCCGTCTATCAAACCTTCGCCAGAGTCCATATCCATCTACGTGCCTGGAGACCCAGCCCCGGCTCAGGTACCACCACCGGACCCGGGGGCTGCCGTCTCGGGGCTGAAGGAGGCAGCCGGCCAGCCCAGCGCGGCCGGCTCGACAAAGGACAAGGGGACTGCTGGCTCCACGCCCGCTCCCTCAGCCGGACAATCAGATGAAGCCGGCACGACGACGGACCCGGGGGCTGCCGATCCTCTGGTCGCCAGTGTCTTCCACATACGGGAGATACCTTCCTGGGCGGAGCCATTCTCCAACTACCTCATCTCTGGGGACTTGCCGCAAGACGAAGCGGAAGCTAGGCGAATTCAACGTCGAGCTGGGGCGTACACCATCATTAACAGCGAGTTGTACAAGCACAGCGTGTCAGGCATCTTCCAGAAGTGCATCAAGCCGGAAGAAGGGAAAGAGCTGCTAAGAGAGATACACCAAGGGGAGTGAGGGCACCATGCATCTTCCAGAGCCTTGGTGGCCAAGGCCTTCCGCCAAGGTTTCTACTGGCCAACGGCCAAGCAAAATGCAGAGCAGCTGGTGAAGCAGTGCAACGGTTGCCAGCGCTTCTCCAAGCACATAAACACTCCAGCGGCAGCCCTCAAGACCATCCCGCTCACCTGGCCGTTCGCTGTCTGGGGCCTGGACATGGTAGGGCCATTCAAGACCGCACCCGGGGGCTTGACGCATCTGTTGGTTGCTGTGGACAAGTTCACCAAGTGGATCGAGGCCAAGCCAATCAAAAAACTCAACGGCTCGTCCACAATCAAGTTCTTCAACGAGATCATCACAAGATATGGAGTTCCCCACAGCATCATCACCGACAACGGGACAAACTTTTCGAAGGGAGTCTTTGCTGATTACTGTGGCCAGAAGGGCATCCGGCTAGACTTAGCGTCAGTGGCGCACCCTCAGACAAATGGGCAAGTGGAGAAGGTAAATGGGCTGATCCTGGCCGGCATCAAACCAAGGCTGGTCGAGCCTCTCGAACGCTCAGCTGGCTGTTGGGTCGAGGAGCTACCCTCAGTGCTCTGGAGCCTGCGCACCACTCCAAATCGCTCTGTCGGCTTCACACCTTTCTTCCTAGTCTATGGAGCAGAAGCGGTGTTGCCCACGGACATTGAGTTCGACGCGCCCAGAATTGTCCAGTACACGGAGAAGCAAGCAAAAGAAGCTCGTGAAGATGACGTCGACCTCCTCGAGGAGGCACGAGAATAGGCTCTGGCCAGATCAGCGCTCTACCAGCAGCAGCTGCGACGATACCACAACCGAAAAATTCGCCCGCTCGCGTTTCGCGAAGGAGATCTCGTACTCCGGCTGGTCCAAAGCACTAAGGGCATGCACAAGCTGTCTCCTCCCTGGGAGGGACCGTTCATTATCAGCCGAGTGCTGGGCAATGGGGCATATTACCTCATCGACACACAAGAGCCCAGAAAGAACAAGGCAGATAACTCTGACAAGGAGACGAAGCGTCCCTGGAATGTCAGTCTCCTAAGACCTTTCTTCTGCTAAGGCAAAAGCTTGTACCCCGAAAAACGTGTCAATGAATAAAGGAAAACGGAGCGGCTAGTTACAGCCGGCTCTAAGGAAAACACTTCGTGTATGTTTTGCTTCCTGCGTTATTCACTTAACTGGCAGCCGGCTCCGGGCACCGAGCCACAGCCGGCAGCCCCGAAAAACGATCTATCCCTCGCCAGCCGGATGAGTACTACGTATGAAGAAGGTCTCGAGCCCAACCTCCACCTTCCGGCTCCGCATAGCCGGACGGATAGGAGCCGGCAGGCCACATACGAAGGAAAGCCGCAGAGCAGAACCGCAAACAACAGAAAAATCGCTCAACCAGGCGTTAAGGGCAGTGTCTGTTAACTAAGTGTTGGCTAGCACGAGTCGGGGGCCCGATAGACCGAAGTACTACTTCTCACTCCACGGCACGCTCCCACCCTAGGCTGGCATTCGGCTGCCGACCCAAGGGAGACCAACCGGCACCAGGCTGCCGGTTGGGGGAAGAAGGGCCGAAGGGTGGGAAGATTAAGGAAAAGGTTGAGGGAACCGGACGAAGGCAAAGCCAGCGAATAGCTGATAGTCACAGTCTCTCGATGTTTGGGCTAAGAAGCCACGTCCAAGAGGTTCGAAGCTAGGGCTACCTCGCTTGGCGTTGGCATCGTTCGCGAAAAGTTAGTTTCGAGCTAGCTGTTAGTCCAGCTACCCCAAAACTCGAGGGCTAGGGGGAAAGGGAATTGGCCCTCAGAAGTGGGCCGGCTCCAGTACCTCGCCGACTGTCCGATCAGTTGGCGCTGCGACACGATCAGCAAACGAGCAACGAAATCGAAACCTAATACTCGCAAAGCAGTGGCTAGAGCCAGAAACCAGGGATTTACTCCAACCGCAGCAAGGAACGTGCGAAGGCCCGGGAAAGGAAACGTGCCGGCTCCGACCCTCGCCCGAGCCGATACAAGATTCAGTTTCCATTCCGTCCACGCTGGAGCCAGAGCTAGTCCATCCTTCCCAGAGCCGGCCAGCAGAAACACCGTTCCATCCGCGCTGGAGCCGGAGTTAGTCCGCCCTTCCTAGAGCTGGCCAGCAGAAGCACCGCTCCTCCTGCGCTAAGGCTGGAAGATCTTGCCCGAGGCGTTTGCGCAAGCCAGTGACTATCGTAGTCCCTATCTACGGATTCGCGCGTCAACAGTTCCATCCAAGGAAAGATCCTAATCGGAGAATCGTCTCGATGCAACGATGCCAAGCAGAAGACATTTGCGCGATGGCAAAGCACACAGTAAAGAAGAACAAGCAAAGATTCACAGGAAAATTAAAGGGGTTCTTAGTTATACGGCTGGCGGTTACACAATGTAGGCCACGCCAAGGGTCGAAACAGCAAGAGGACTTCCCCTTCCAACCCCTAGATTCCTGTTGACGATGTTGCCGTCAAGGAAGGGGCTTCGAGGGCGCTCGCCGATCACGGCCAGGGGAAATAGGCGCGGGCGCAGCCGGAGCCATCGACGACGCGGACGCAGAGGATGGGTGACCCGGCGCGGTGGGTCAAGATGAGAGACCATCCCCGCTCCAGGCCATAGTTGGTGAAGAACCGCTCCCACCCCCCGGTGAGGTAGCTCTTCCCCTCCTCGTCGTGGAGAACCTTGACGTCATACAGCGGCTGTCCGCCGCTGCCATCCTCGATCATGAAGCTCGTTGGGGGATTCTTCCCCATCGTGCCAATGAAGCTGGCTGGGAGCGGAAGGCGCTCCCTACTCCCGGCCAGCAGGGGCACCATGGCGGTGGCGAACCCGTGCTTCGGGACGTAGGAGAGCCGTTGTTTGGTCGGCGGGCACGGCGGCGGCGCTCGTACCTTCTTCGCGGCCGCGCTGGAGGAGCCGCCGACGCTCAGGCCGGCGAGGCCTGGAGGGGCGGCCCCGAATGCCATCGCAGCACCGACAAGGGCCGCCGCCGCCTCCAGGGGCATCCCGGTGAGACCGGCAATGGAGGTCGCGGCCGTGGGAACTACGGCGCCGCCGGCGGCCACAGCCACGGTCCCACCAGGGGCCGCGACGATGGCGGAGGAACGGCCGGCCCCGAAAGGCTCGGCGGCGGCCGCGGCCGCGAGCGTGGCCAGAGTTTTCTTGTTGCGGCTGCCCAGTGGGCGACCGCGCTTCCGGGGCACCGTCGGCATCGCTGCCAGGCCTCCAGCTCCGTCCTGGCCTCCGAGCGGGCGACCACGCTCGTGCCCGCCCGGCCCATCGCCGGCTCCGGCCCCGGTTCCGCTGGTGGCCCCGAGCGACGACATCGAATCGAAGCGGGAGTAGCGGAGGCGACGGTTTGGTGGGGCGAAGGAATGGAGGCGCTCGGGAGTGAAGAAAACCCTCGAGAGCTCCGAGATTTAAGGGCTGGCAAGACACGAAAAGCCGACCCGGTTTAATGCAATTAAATCGTACGCGTGGCGCTTCGATGGGACGCGTCGCTGACGCCAGCCCCGTTTCGTTACATGACGTCTACTGGAATCATTGCGGTGGCCGAAGGGTCAAAATGACGAGACTGGCCACTGGCACGCTGCACCGGCCGCTGCGTGGGAACAAGACCCGAAGCGGCGCAAGTTCCCAGGAGGCAGCACGCCGGCTCGCGGCCGCCAGCCGGGTCGCATCTTGGAACCGGCTCGTCTCGAGACGGCCGGGAGAGCTCCGCAAGACTCAACCTCGATGATTAGAGCGACCAAGCCGGACCAGAAATCCTGGGACTTCGACGAGGACGAGCAAGACTTCGGCGAGAAGAGGAACCCGCTGAAGCCCCATGCTAGCCCATGAGACTTCACCAGTTTCGGTGGCTAGTGTCGTGGGGATGACTTAGGGGGCGCACCACGGGCCGGGCAATATGCCGGCTGGCGTCCCAGGAGTCCCCACGGCTTCAGCACGAGAAGACCGGCTCCGCCCGAAGGGCCGGCTGCGCCAGCAGCCGGCTGGCGATTCCACCGAGGAGAGCTGGAGCCGGGCGATGAAGATAAAGCTTCCCAACGGTTGTCTGGCCAAAAGTAGGTTGGCCCCGACAAGAGTGACAGAGGCCAAGGACGGAATGACGCCCGCCACGACCGGCCTCAGCCAATGAGAGATCGAAGACCCTTCCCCATGATGGGATCCGAGGCAAAAGAGAAGGGATATGCCCTCCAGATGCTGACCCAGGGGAAAGGCACTTTATAAAGTGCCTTTGCCAGAGCAGGGCCAGAAGATCACGCCAAGGACGCCGCCGCCGAGGAGCCGGCAGCCGGCCGAATCGTTACCTAACCTGTAACCAGGCCCCCGCCTATATAAGGGGGCCTGGACCCTTAGCATAGGGGAGATCTGATCTTCTTCTTCCTCCTCTAGCCCGAACAGCTCGAGGAGCATTGTAATTGATACTATCCAATCAATACGGAGTAGGCAGGAAGTAGGGGTTTACCTCCAACCGGGAGGGCCCTGAACCTGGGTAAACCGAGGTGTCTCTGTTGGCACGATCCCGAGCCGGACCCATCGTCACCATCGTCGAGCCCCTCCGATAAGCCTACCCATGGCTACTGTCTCTAAATTCCCATGACAGAAAGACTGCACAACGTTCCTGAAACTACAAGAGGCAGCACTAAGCAAGCAAACCGAAGCAAAGCGACAAGGATACGATGGAAACAACAAACCTCCCACAAGTCAACAAGAGAACAATGGAGCTCCTCAAGGACAAGACCAGCCAAACCAGGGACGCGACGAAGACGGAGGATATGTTCCATCTAAGGGACACATTACAGCAATGATACAACCCGTGCCCAAGTCGAACAAAGAAGAAAAAAACATTACCAGACAAGTCAATCTAGCAGTTACTTTGCCTCCAGCTACAACGGAGTATCTACACTGGTCAGAGCAACCAATCAAATTCAACAGAGAAGATTACCCTATAACAGTACCTCGGCCAGGAAACGCGCCTCTGGTACTCAAAGCTCAAATCGGCGTGTATGATGTCGACAGAATATTCATGGACGCGGGAAGTGGAATCAATTTGATATATGCGAAAACGCTCAGAGCAATGCATATATCACTAGAGTTCCTAAAGCCAACAGACTGTTCCTTCCATGGGATTGTACCAGGAAGTGCCAATTATCCACTAGGTAGGATAGCACTCAACGTTTGCTTCGGCAACCGACAAAACTACAGAAGAGAGAAGCTCGACTTTGAAGTCATGGACTGGCCATCTCAGTATCATGCGATCCTCGGGCGACCTGCGTTTTCACGATTCATGGCAGTACCTCACTATACGTATCTAGTACTCAAGATACCAGGACCAAAGGGAATCATCACAGTAAAGGGAAGCTTCGAGGTTTCAGACCTATGCGACAAGGAGTTTCACAAGATAGCGCAAAACTTTGGCATGATAGCCAACTATGCAGAGAAGGCGAAAAACACTATTACGGAAGGCGACAAGCTACCCGAAGGACGTACGGCGGAGCCAGAGATAAAGACACCACGAGTAGAAGCATCAGGAGAAGACAAAACTACAGAAGAAGAAGAGAAGGCCGCGACGGCATAAGTGTCAAGAATAACAAAGTAGAGTAGAAGAATAAGGCTGTAAAAGCCATGAGTTATCCCAGGGCAATACCCTCTAGATCCAGAACACAGGTCATAGGCCGGATCTCTTGGGTCATCCCATGTATCCTACATTACAAGTATAATAAATACAAAACGTTCCTCATATTCGAGTTTACAAGTCTCTCAAAAGAAAAATGCGGTAAACGCACGAATCATACAAAACGCTTTGAGGAAAAATTTCAGACATATAGTCGCAAAATAAAAAACTCTCGCGTTCCACATATACATGAGTATTACAGCATCGGGTTGTCAGAATTATCTATACCTAAAGGATCTAAATAGTGATACTCGCAGAAGAACGCGACATCCTCCCGCAACAGCCTAGCTATAATTCTTCGAGCAGGCTGCAGGGTATTCTCCAGATGTACTCGCAGACTAGCTTCACCTCGGGGATAGCTCAGCGACATAGAACTATAATTGAGTCTCGGATGCCACTTACGCATCCACCCAAGAGCAAAGTTGGCACCTGCCACCAAGTTCAGTTCAATCAACCAGTGAATACGCTGACTAGATCTAAAAGCGTCAAGTAGCAGCGGAAAACTTCCAGGCAGAGGATTGTGAGGAAGCATCACAGAGTGCATGGTTATAAGAGCTCTTCAGCAGCCATCAACAGACTCTTCGATATGTTGGGCGCGGTCCTAGAGCAATACGATAGCACTGCGGCGTCGAGGATCAGACCACAAGCTATCAATGCCCTTTGACGTTTTTTCTATAGCCGCATTTCGCTCGGCAACCCGATGAGCCTCAGCAGCATAATCCAGACAAGTACCTAAGATGACAAAGAACATCATAGAGCAGCAATGGAACAAAAGAAAAAAAGAGAAGTCGCAAGAAATCTTACATCGTAACATCTCGCAAGCAGACTCGATAATGCCGATGATAAAAGAGTCGCATTCTTCATGGTGCACAATCTTAACCACCGAGTTAGACACCTTATCATCAAGAACAGATATCTGCTTCATCAAACCACAAGCTTTGCTAGCTTTGTCTATAGCCATCTGTGCTTGGCATTTGGCCAAAGTTAAGCAATTCTCGAGATCCGAAATCCTTGAAGAATATTCCGCGCATTGGCAGCAGCGGCGAGGAGACGACGAAACTTTAGAGTCAAACGCACCGGTAGAAGAGGGAGCATAGTCGCGACTTGAAGGATCACCAGTACGTATAGACTGGAAACCAAAAGAAAGGAAAGGAGAAATATTTCAGAAGCTAAACACGATATATCATAGAAAAGAAGCATATTTATATAGATGCAAACCCTTTGACTAAGGTTCTCGGGCTGCATACGACTAAAGGTTTTTACAATCAAAAGCATAAATTGAAAACTACAATGAAGGAGCCAAGTCTATGCCACCTCAGCATTCTGCTTCGTGGCAGAGGAAGGCATGGCAAACTCAGCGCCAGCAGTTGCAGGAGGCGCAGAGTCAGCCGTCGCTGGAGTCGAGGAAGTTGGCATGAAAGAAGCCGCAGACGCCGCTGAAGGAGAAATGATCGACACTATGGCGGGCGCAAGCTTCTTCGCCTTCTCGAAAAAGGCCTTCAGCTCTGAGCGGGTGCGGCCATGAGGAGAGCTAACCTTCTCCCAGTCAAAATCTCCACCATGTGCATAAGAAAGTGCGATAGCACCCTCAACACCTCGCTTCAAAGAAACCCCCTTCAGCTAGAGGATGGGGTCGTCAGTAGTATCGAAGGCTTCGGCAAGCTTCTTCAAGTCATTGCTCGGAACCTCCGCCTTTTGCTTGGGCCACAGCCCGCCGAACATCCGCGTAAGAATGCGGCTCACCAACTCAAAGATCTCCTAGATAGATATCTAGTTTGCTTTGAGTAAGTTAACCGCGGTCATCAAAGGATCATCGCCCGGTTGCAGAGTTGACAAAGACACCTTGGTAAATCATGTACAACAAAGGGGACAAGAAAAAAGCAGGAAAGGAAAGTATTAGCAAGTGCAAGAAAGCAATAGCAGTCGAAGAAGAGGACAAGGCGAGTATGTACCTCCAGCAGCAGCAGACATCGTGTGAAGCCGCTCAGCCATGGTTTTCTCTCGCAGGAGATGCTCTTTATCAGCATCGGCCAAGGCCTTCTCCGCTTTCTTCGCCTTAGCCAGTGCCGATTTTTGTGACTTCTCAGCATTTGCTTTGGCAGCAGTCGCAACGTCAAAAGCTTTTCGCAAAGCGTTAAGCTCGACTTCCAGCGATGCAATGCGGGCATTGGCTGATGCTAGAGCATCTACATTCCAGCAGAGAAAGGAAAGAAGTCAAACAAACAGTGAAAAGAAGCATACATGACAAGCAAAGACAAGACAAAAGAATCTACCTTTGGAAGCTTTCGCCACCTTTAGGTACTCAGCACATTCTGTGCCCAAGGCGATGAATTTCTTCATCAATGCTTGGCAAAAGAAGGATGCGTAAGAGTATAGATTACGCAAGGAAAGTAAGTCAGGGATATTTACTCACATCATCAGGGGAGGCCACGGATTTGTGAGCTTCAAGAGAAACGTTGGCTTCCTTGGATTTTTTCGACCGCTTGGTGCTTCGGGTCACAGGAATCTTCTTAACAGAAGCTCTGGTGGTCCTCGGCGCCTGCACAGCTGGCTCAACTTCTTGCGCGGAAGGCTCGTCAGGAATTACAGCTTGAGTAGAAGGAGTAGCTGCGGCATCCCTTTGCGGATCCTCGTCGTCACTGCAAGAGGAAACAGGTTTTATACAACCCGAAAGAAAGCAAGAACAGCGAAGTCGTAAACTCGCAGAAACACTTACGATGCCATAAGGTCGAAGAATTCAAAACCTTCTTCTAGAACAGGGGCTTCATTAGCCGCAGTTCTCTGCACAGAGGTACTCGAAGAAGTAAACTCATCAACACGCTTCCTCTTCTTGTTTGCACCAGCGTCTTCAGAAAGCGCAGGAGGAGGCGATGTCGTCGAGCTGGTATCTTCTTCCAATTCTTCGGCTTCATCTCTATCCTGATTTTCTTCAGCCTCGGGGGCTTCAGATATAGTGGATGCCAGATCAGCCAGAAGAGGCCCTTCTTCTGGAAGAGGAGGGCGTGAAACGAGGAATTGGTGGTCCTACAAACGAATAAGTCAGAAAAGTAACCAATACAAGGATAAACACAGTTGGAAACCGATGAAATTCGACAACAAGTGTACAAAGCAAACAAATGCATACCTCGGGTAGGGGGTGCACGGAGTCGAAATAATTGGCGGCCAATTCTGCGACCGCATGATCCTTGGTAAGCTTGGTGAGGCTCCTAACTCGCTTGTCGACTTCTTGCTTCTCCGTTAGATCTCCAGAGATGCGAGAAGGGTCCACCAAGCCAGAGTAGCTCCAAAGTATGGAAAGGCGATGCTGCAGGGGTTGAACTCGACATTGCACAAAGAACGCCATGAGCTGGATACCCGACAAAGCACCTCCTTTGCCTCCTTTCAGAGCTTGGATGTGGGTCAACAGAGGAGCAATCTGCTCCATTTCAGCATCTGTGGGAGGCGAATCCCATGATGCCAATTTCTTCAGCTCCTTGGAGGCGTCAAAGGGGGCTAGGCCATACTCGTCTTCAGAGGAGGCCTTACGATCTTTAATGTAAAACCATTTTGTCCTCCAACCTTGGACTGATGCAGACATGGAAAACTCTAAATACTGCGCCTCTGGGCGCACAGAGATGACAGCCCTGCCCAGTTCGGGTTTGTTGGCTAGAGCAACGCTGGGGCGGAGTCAGAAGATAGATCTCCAAAGAAGAAAGTGGGGCTCAATCCCCAAGAATGACTCGCAAAGAGTCACAAAGCAAGTGATATGGAGGATGGAGTTAGGTGTGAGCTGGTGAAGCTGCACACCATAAACAAAAAGAAGCCCACAAAGAAATTCGTGGGCAGGAAGAGACAGTCCGCGGAAGAGGAAGGAGAGGAACATCACCCGATAACCGCTCGGGGGCTGAGGGATCCGTTCGGTGCTTGGGAACTTGATGGAGTCGTTGTTGGAGATGAGGCCGTCCGTCCTGGCCTTCTCCACTTCCTTCTGCAGGATGGTAGAGGGCACCCAGCTAGTCGCGGAGTTCGTCTTTCCCTTGGCCATGGTGTTCTTAGCTGTAAGGTGCTTCACGCGCATCTACAAATCTGCGCCTGGGGGCTATGCACGAGAGGAGCAGGAAGTAGAGATCGACAATGGCGGCGGCGGCGGAGAGAAAGAGCTGGTAAACAGTAAAGATCCCCACTATCCCTTTATATACCTTCTCGGTGAAGGAACGTGGGCTGAGACGTGGCGAAAGGAGCGGAAGCGGCAGTCCACTAACGGGCAGGAAAATACAAAATTACCACGCTACCCACGAAACAGTTCGCGCTCAATCAGAATGACGTATAGCTACAATTGGCCACTAACGTCATGAAGGAGACGAAGAATTAAAGATCAAATTAAACAGATGCATATACTCGACGAATATTGAATATGGCAATTTCCGAATAAAGGACGACATCAAAGAAGACACGAGGTTGGCGCCGACAATGCAACAATCAGTTGATGAGACTATACCCGAAAAAATTCGACTATAGCCTCGGGGGCTACTACCATCGGGAGCGATGAGCGCGCACCTGACGAAATTATCGATAAACTATGTTGAGTTGAAGTATGACAATGGAGAACACTATATTTGAGCCTATACTTGAAACACAGTGTTATTCGACTATAGCCTCGAGGGCTACTCCCATCGGGAGCGCTGAGCGCGCACCCGACGATGCTTATTAACGAGCACTGGAGCATGGAAAGCGAAGGAATATGAGATGACACGTTGTTACTCCCATCGGGAGTGAGTTTTTATGGTTGTATAACCCGAATATTTTCAGTCAAGTAAGACTGCGACATGAGATTCTCGAGTTGCGTTATCGCAATGAAACTCGAATGCCGTGATTTATCACGAAGATAAGACCCCGGGATCCGTCCCGTGTGGCCTGGTATACGCACATGGATGCACTCTGCTGGTATGTATCCGTGTCTACGACACAAAGAAAATCCTGGTGGACACACTGGGTACCCTGAGAACCACTGGGATTCATTCTTTGTAAGTCCTAAATGCGGCAAAAGAATGGGTTTGACCGGTATCCCGAATTCAAGTCCAAGGGGATTGAGTTTGAAGTAGGTGGCAAGTATCTGTTCCGGCAGTTAACTGACATCTTGATCCGTCAGAGTTGTCAGGCTTGTTCATCAAAACCCCTTGCGAAATATTATCATGAAAATAAGTCGAAAGACCAAGTCGAAGATTTGAAGATATGAAGAAGTCAAAGATTTAAAAATTAGAGATTCAACCCAAATCTACAATTCTGGTAGAATCTCAGGGGCTAGTGACAAGGGTATAGCTAATAGAGTCCGTTAGTTGAGTACCCCTGAGGCCCGTTAAGCTAGGCCCAATTGTAATGATAGTCGAAATACGAGTTCTTACCGTATGTCGATGTTGTAATCTGTATCGGACCCTACCCGATCCTCGAGACCTGGCCACCTATTTATAGGGGCCAGGAGGGGACGGTGTAGGCCAGATTGAAAGGAAGCAAGGTTCAACACCCAAGTTTACTTTCAGTATACACTTGTTTCGACTAACCTTACCGTCGAGTTCATCCGACGCCCTATCTCCCCGATCCTAAATCCTTCATTTAGGACATTTGTCGAGTTAACCCTCGTCAGTACATGTATTCTAAAATTTGCATTGACCATTGTATACATCGAAATCTCAGAAATAAAAACAAATGCTGAAACGTTATTAATTTAAATAAAGACTAAATTTGTTCATGGTCTAATTTCCCATGCTTTAATTTATTTACCTTTTTTTAACTTAACATGATAACTTTTCTGTGTGAATCTGAAATAGCAGACTATCCTAGCTCTCTTCTGTTTGTTTGATCTGAAACAATAGGCTATTAGTAGTAAATTTCTTGGAGATTTTCATAAATAGATGTGTTAACAAGGATGCAAAGCTAGGAATCTTTGCTGAAATTATAGTTATATCTTGTCCTTTGTACAGATAAACGCATACATTGGTTTCCAGTGCTATGTATTTTCTCTGAATTAGCGTACAAGCCTATGATGGGGACTGAAGATTGAATCGGATGGCAAGTTCTATTTTTTGTATGGAAAAGATATAATTTAATTGTGCAAATTATGCAGCTGCAATTTTCATTTGACCTCAGCGATGCGGAGCGAGCGCAACACACAATGGAGCAACTGTGATGTCGGCGGTCATGGTGACGGGCAGCGATCAAGGCCAACCACTGGTATGTAAACGGCTCCGAGACCAGCGTACATCGTGAGACGGAGAACAACCACTGGCATGTAAATGTGGGCTCACAGGTGCTCTACTCCGTTCTAATATATATACCATCCAGAACTACGTCTCACATTTCCTAGAGGTAAAATCATGTGTGATCATTGGATGGTGACAAACTATTTTCCCAGAATGTAAACTGGATAAGTAAAGAGTTCAGTTAAATTATTTTGTTTTACTAAAAATCATAAATTTATATTTGTATGCTTCCTTTTCGCCAAATATAGGGTTTTGATCCCATAATGTCTGCAGCACCGTGGCTGTCGTCATCGGTGAGTAGGAGAAGCGCAGCCCCAAACTCTAGGACTCCATGGCCACATTACAATAAGTATTAAATAATTAAAATTTAACATCTATTCAATATTCTGGATCTGGACCTTTTATCACCTCTTTAACAATCTGTTGGGGTCATTTGTGCTATAGGACCCAGTCAAGTCTCTTTTTTCCAGACATTTCAAAACCGGGAAAATGCTACATTTGTAAATATTTTTGCTATTCTTAAATGATTTTCCATATTAGGAGGTTATCTTTGCATAATTTTTTGGTTTTTTGCAATTCATAAATTTTTAGTTCTAAAGAGATTTGTCGTATAATTTATACATGAAGTAACACTATCAATGTTACGTTCAAACACAGGTGCATGTTCGAAAGGAATAATGACAACTACTAGCTAACACCTCATGGGGTGTGCAGTACATATATGAGTTAGTATGAGACTGGAAAGCTATATAATCTGAAAAATATTTTGTGCTTTATTACTAGACATCAATTGTTTCCATGTGCAAAACAATCTCTCGCTTTATCTGGGTAAACTGTGCTAGAATAGGTCAGCTACAATTAGCACACAAGATACTCACCTATCAACCGAGAATGCCATTATTGACAAATGTGCTGAGAAAATGGTGAGCATATACTCACTCTATTTTGTCTTCTGATTTGTTAAAAATCGGGGAAGCTCATTCTTGATTTATCATATGTATGGTCATTGTTGTGAGTGATATCATGTCTATCTTAGATGTAAAAATTGTGGACCATAGCTTTGCACATCACACAAGTGACATTTTTATTGCAGTTCGATAACCTGCATCAAATTTCTTATATTGCAGTTAATTCTTAAGTTGATGCATGGTATTTGCGGTAGTTTTATTTGTCTTAGTTTTCCATGACCCTTGCGTGGATTACATCAAAGGCATCAACCCATACTTTATTATTTACATAGAGAGTCGTTAACAGTTTCAGTGGTTTTAAGATTTGAGATGCCAAATGATATTTTCAGATATGTCAATGTTTATTTCTTATTTCTTCCTGCAGCTGGTAATAAAAATGTTTTCTTAGCTTTTGTAAAACAGATTTTGTTTAAGAATGTGCAAAGAGCATTCCTTTTTGTTTACCCCTTCTGTCTCTCCTTCAGCCTCCCATTGTTCATCAGAGATGTTCCTTGCTTATGGTTGCTTTCCTGTTTGCCCACCATCCACATTCCTCTTTGAATTCCATGCCAACATTAGGTAGTCAACTAACCTGCCGTTGTTTGTTTTAGAGATTGCCGTGCGTGGTCATTTGGGATTGATTTCAAGTGTGCCATCATTCCATGGATTGCAATCTGCTAGTGTGGATAAGCATTTTATTTATCAACTGAGATGATTTTATCAGGAGTTTGGCTTCAAGGTTAGTTTACAATACTTGGATATTTTAGCTTTTGTACATGTCAGAAGTACTTAATTAGCCGCATATCCATTTTCGTCTAGATTTTTTCATTGCATGCTTTTTAAATTTCATCGTTCCTAATGTCATGGATTGCAAATTGTTTTCTATTTTCCAAGTAATTAAATGTGCTTGAACTCTATCTTAACATGATTGCTGCAATACATAACCAGATTCTCTAAGTAAAATCCTATCATTTCCCTGAAGTTCTTTAATTGTTGTGGCTGGATTATCTAAACTCGGTAGTAACACTTAAAGTGCAGGAAACAATAAAACTTTACCTTGAGTTGCTGAGATAGGGCACTAAGCCCAAAATTAGTCACATTCAGGTTTCCACACGAGTCAGTTAATAAATTTTATGGCTACAAGTATTTTGGTTTAGATTCTCGAATAATTCCCATTGACTGAAGAAAACAACAGAGAACAAGAGATACTCACTTCAAAATCATGGTGGAACACCCCTACATGGCAATGCTCCACATCATTTATTATCTGATTGGAAGTATCACCTTGCCTCATCTACCATGGTTAACCTTTTATGGCGGGCAATGCAAAACCGTCAGTATATAATTACCAACGATATGTTGTAATCTTGTGAACTGGATACATAGAATGTAGCATATCACTTATAATGTGTCAAAGAGCCACCAGCGACATATTCTAACACAATGTAAATCTTTGTTTGTTTCCCATCACCTAAAATATAAACAAAATATTGATTTGGATATATTAGCAGCTTACCCTGATAAATTTGAAGTAGACATGCCAACTAATCCAATATGTCTGACACATCTATGATTCAGGTGCATGATTGGAAAGAGCTGTTTTGAGTAATGTGGCATGGACCTAAACAAGATATACTTTTCTGAACATTACAAGATGAGTTGGAATATTGATAACAAAAAAAGAGAACGGTAATTCCTTTAACTACCTCCTGTATGCTGACAACATTTGAATGCTTAATCAACTTCATTGTTGCAATTTCCTGCTTGATCTATGATTCCAGCAGAGTTATTCATCCGCAACTAGAAAAAACAAACTCAACCAAAAGCTACTGAATTCTAGGAAAAGTGCCAATTTGATTTGTACCACAAAAAATAGAAAATGTAAATGACAGGACCCATCATAATCTACTAGATATGATAAATCACCAGAAAAGACAAATAATTGAGATCATGAACTTATTATTGAGGTGGGCATTTGACAATGACCTGCTCAACCATCTTGTGCTTGAGAAGATTTTCCTTGTCCAAGATCTTGACAGCTACCCAGTCTTGGTGTCCCTCAGAAACTTGACCTTGGCGAATGTGGCCTCGCGGATGGTTTGTCCTCGCTTATACTTTGCAACACGCCTCTTCACCTTGGTTGTATTCATAGCTTGCCTTATCCCTCTCTGGAACCTAAGGTGTAGCTTGGTTTCCATGCACTGCAATTTGTTTCTTTATCCTGCGTGGAAAATTTGCACTTACAGACATGGAAAAAATGAGACATTGCAGATGTTTTTCTATCTTAAAAAACTTCATTTGGATTACAGACAAATCTAAAAATAAATCTAATCTTTTGTGTGTGCGGGAAACTGCATCATGCAAATGCTTTTTGTTGAGTGGTCAGATGACTAGATTGATGAAGTATCAAGACCACACATCAAGTTTTATAAGTCAAATTGCATCTCGCACTGACATTGGCCCTGGCATTGACAGTGGCCTGACACCTACTCTTAATTCATAATAAGATCAGCTAATAAGTTAGCCAGTTGACTTTCTTTAGTAGAGAAAATCCTTAAAAAAGCAGGGATAATCTTTCCCTGAAAGGCCAAATTTAAACTGAAACACTCAGCTGGAGGTCAAAAGGAATAAAACCATTTTCTTTTCGATTGTATGTTATCAAAGTAAGCACTAGGGGGCTGCAAAGTCCAGAAACCCCACAGCCGGCGGCATATTCCCCACAGATGAACTGGTTAAAATTCTCAAGCATGAAGCCAAGATTCTTTTTGATTTGTGTGAAGAAATAAATGAAGATTTGCAAAGTCAAGAAGCTCGCAGAGAGAACCCATCTATCTTCTACGAGATTCCTAGAAAATGAAAACCCATCGTCCAACGAACAAATGCTATGCAAAGAATGGTACCGAGTTTAGGCATCAGATGGAAATCGTCAAGAGCATGTAGTTAGAGTGAACATCGCAAAATCAAATCTTAGCTTTCTGCTCACATGAAACACCAGTGAACCATAACTCAAAACTAAGAGCAAAAAGAAAATTGAGGAGTAAAGAACTCACAAGTAGCTATTGCTATGTGAGTGGCAAGAAATGGCTATCTGGGATCAACAAGACCTCACGGGAGGAGATCAAGAGAGATTTAACTAAATAGAGGGAGCAAGAGAAGACAAGCAAAAGCAAACTTGTAGGAGTCAGTGAGAGCAGGAGAATACGTTGGGAGACTAAAACTGGAATGGGATGTTTGGAATGATGCAACTGAGCTAGAATGGGAAGTTTGGAACAATGCAGCTGAGCTCTAGAGAAGACGACATGACATGACAAAAGCCTTCAAAGCAGCGTGCATGTGGTGTCTGGCGGGGCACACTACCAGGTTTATTTGTGACTTATCACAATGTATGCTAATCTTCTTTTTTGTTTGCTTGAAACCACAATTCATTTTGTACATGCCAATTCCTTTTATTTTGATCTAAGAACTTTTGCAATATCGTTTGCAATATAAATGCTATTCCTATAACATCTGACACTATTATTTTCTAATATCATGAAACTATATTTTGTTGCTTCTTTTTTTCATTGCATTTTTTATACCTGCTTGCTCGAGTATTAGAGACAGAGTCTGCTCAATGTCAGTGCTCAACTATTGTCGGAGATTCAGTCTGATTGGGAAGAAGAGGTGGGAAAGTTGGATGAGTGCGCTGACCATTACAAAAATATCCCGACTGAACATGATTCAACAGATATTTCTGAAGAGCTTTTTCTTGTGAAATGGGAATGTGCTGAACCTATTGTTGTCTTGCATGAAGCATGCCTAACTAGGATTCAAAATAGGCATCTCCAGCCATAGTGTTTTATTGAACAAGAAGATAAGAGTTGAAGGAATCAGAAGAATTCTTACTCTATTATATTTTAAATTAGCTAAGGGATGTATTATGTCTACATGTATGTTTTATTCAACCATTAGTTAACTTCAGCTTGTTCTATTATGAGTTATCTACGTGCATGTAAACTTGGATACATTTAACCTATGGGAAATTTATGTTACTTAGCCCTACAAACTATTTACACTTGTTAGGCACAACAGGTTTTCATAAAGGGAGATTGTGTTATGGAAGCATCTGTAACCATCATTTCATATGCACCATGCTACTAACACCTGACCATATCCAGTTGTACCTCTTTTCTCTTAAGCCATAAATATTGTTTTCATATGGAATACATGAATTTTGTACATGCCGGTTCCTTTTATTTTGATCAATAACTTTTGCAAAATCGTTTCTCATATGAAAACTATTTCTATAACATTTGACAATACTACTTTATAATATCATGAAACTATAGTTCGTTGCTTCCTTTTTTCATTGCGCTTTTTATGCTTGCTTGCTCTCCGTTAGGCGGGCAAGCGCGCGGCAAGCCGCGCTACCCTACCTAGTCTAAAAGAAACATTCTTGGGGGAATCTGAGCCAATCCAGAGGTCCTCAATCCTGACCGTCCATTCTGATGGTGTGGCCGCTTGGTGGCCGTTCGTTTTTCAGATCCCATGATCCTGGCCGTCCGATCAGGCTTGGTCTCCTGTTCACATGGTCCGCACCGTTGATTTCCTGGAGAGCATTGTGAGAGACCTCTGATCCTACTGCTTCCACTAATGTGTGGGCCTGCTTCGCCCGGGTCCCGGTTGTCGGGGACTTAGGGTACATGGCGTTCCCGTGCAGGTGGGATGGCCAGGGTGCTACGGTGGTTCCGCCCGTGGTTCTGCTTCCCCGCAGGGGGCAAAATCGACTTTTCACATCATTACTTGTCCTTCGTCTCCGGCCCCGTACGCGCGTGGCGACCGGCGAGGCGAGGCCGTACGGGATGCTACACCGCCGCTGTGGGAGAGCTGCCCCTCGCCCGGCTTGGCCATGGGAAGAGAACGGCAGGGCAGTCCCCAATCCCACACAGCTGGCATCTTCTCCTCCTTCATTCTTCCCCACTCCTCAGAACCCTAGCCGCCGCCACCAGGTCTAGGACCTTATCCGGAGGGGAGCTGATCTGAAAGGGCTCGAGGAGCTCGATCTCTGCCGATGCGTCCCGGATCCATGGCGACCGACAGCGGTGGCACTCGCACATAGGTATGCCTTCTCTGCTCTCTCTCTCCATTACCCTTCTCTGCTCTTTCTCTCTCATCTCACCTCCCCCTCTCTCTAAGCAGCCGTGAGATGGAGAGGAGTAGAAAGAGAAGGTGGGAGGCAGAGGGAGGAGCACGGGAGGGAGTGACCTGGCTCCTCCTCTGCGCTGCCTGCTCCTGCTCTGTCCCCTCTACACGGATGCCTTGGCCCCGACGACCATGGAAGAGGGGGGCATGCATGGTGGCCGCAGCAGCCATGGGCGGCCTCCTCCTCTATCCTGACCTCTTTTTTCTCACGTCCCTCTCTCTCTCTCTGGACGAACTGAGGGGGCGATGGAGAGGATGCCTCAATCTGAGTTCAGCGGCTTAGGTGGGAGGCGCTAGTAGCAGGAGGCTTTGCCATCCCACCTCAACTCCGCCAGGTGATTTCCTCTTCTCCTCTCCTCTCTTTTTGCTTGCTTCACCAATCTAAAATCCTAGGTACCTCACAGTAGAAAGAACAGAGCTAGAGTGATGAACTTCATGTTGGATTTGTCTTTGTTTCTTGACAGCATTTGTGCTGCTGGAGGTTGGTTTCAGATGATTGATTTGGTACAAGTTGCAGCTCTTAAAGTTATGAGGAAAAAGAAAAGTTATATAAGGAGCAGGTTGGTGTGACTAAATTGTCTATTACTAGATGACACATGATCTGTGCTTTCTGCTGGTTTGCTTAGAAATATGAATAACAAAGTAAATTAAAATTCTGAAGGTATCAATTTTGAGAGATAGGTCTCAACATTCTATTGATCCTCGTGGACTTGCTGGAAATCGGCGTGGTGTTGTTCCAGCATCATGTTTTTCATTTAGTTCATAGCAATTTTGGAAGGTCATCAGGGAGAACAAAGACCTTGATCTACCTGCTCATAAAGTGAGCACCCTCCTCAATTTTCTAATTTCAGCTATCAACATAATGTGCACTAAGAATATTTTAATATGAATCAATATTCAGGTTATGGTGGCTACTGTCCGTTGTGAGGAAATCGGTAATGAAAGACTTACCAGCACTGATGTGGTGATTATAGTATCATTAGGCTTAAGAAATGCTGCATATTCTGATGAAACCAACTGACACTATATGTAATATATATAAAGGAATGGCAACAATTCGAGTAGGCTGCTCAAAGTGACTGTACCGGGGTTTTGGAAGATGATCAGCAGCCTTCTTGATAGATGTTCAGAGTGAGTATCATTACGTAATTGTGATCAGTAATGTTTTTTCTTTATTCTGGTTTTGGTTGTCCTATACAGAAAACTTATGTCGATTGATTGCAGTCATTTATCAGTCAGACCTTCCAGATTATAGTTAAGTTTGATCCATTGTAGCCAATTTTGCTCAACTAGGCTGCTGGTAGGTGCTAGAAGCGGGTGGCCGGCACAGGGTCGATAGACCGTGGCGGTGTGAAGGGGGTGCGCGAGATACATCGGGAAAGAGCTTGCCGGTCTCGGCCGGAGCTTCTTGTGCCTCATGTTTGCATCCTGCATTGCCTGCCATGGTGGATTTGTTCTTTATTTATTTGCTTCACTTCTGGTCATTGTGTACAAATATGGTAACGACACTTATCTGCATTTCCACAAGGTTGATCCCAAGCAGACCTACAACCTATTTATTGAGTCAAGTGAAGGCCTATGAGATGGATCCCAAGCATGCTCACTGACGCTATGGGCAACCTCAGCATCACTGCAGCCTAGAGGAGGCCTGAAGATGTTCGGATACGAGCTCAAGGCCAACGTTGATGGGTGAGAATGAAAGTGCCTCTTGAGCTGTAGATTTGTTTTCTGATTGGCTGTGGGGTGCCATTAATATTGTGTAAATAAGTCTAATCAAGCAAGGTGATACTTTGGGTAAGCATATTGTCATATACAACTGTTATAGCTATCTTTATTTGAAGATTTTTTCTTGATTTACTCCTTGGAAAATTGGTCACTAATTGTTGTTCTTACGATTAAGAGTGCTTTCTTGGTTAAAATAATACATAGACTGCTCCCAGTTACTTGAGATGATAAGTTATCAAATTTACTTTATGCTAATAGTGTGCATCCAGTGTACACAGACAGATGTGGCCCAGTCTATGATGTTGATCTATATCTAGGCTTGGTTAGTAGATGTTTGGATAGGCAGGAATTTCAAATATAACTTTTAGCAATTTATAATGTACTTGTACAATCCATGTTTTGCCTGCAGTTGGCTCTCTTGAGTGCATAGTATTTTTAATCATATTATCAAATATTGAAGGATATAAGATAAGAGCGTGTGTTCGAAAGACATAATGACATGACATTACTTCCTTCATTGTTTATTACATCATGCTGATTTCTCCTTGTCATTATTTGTGTGTTTAGGATGTCATTCAACTCAGTCTGAGATCATCCCAAATAAATCTTGCTCGCATTGAGTTGTGCTGATTTTAATTGATTTAATTTGAATCCTTTCTTGGATATGTTTTTACTGCTCTTAGTAATTTTAGTAGAGCCATGCTCTCCTTTCCTTTGGGCCAGAAGTTAACATGTGGTTCTGATCTGTTAAAAGAGCTATCTTGCCATAGTTTTGATATTTTTGGAACAAACTCGGTTATCTTTTTCTAAGATTGTAGTTTATGCTTAGGTGATTTGATGATTTCCCCTTGCGAAGTTACTATGGTTTGTAAACCTCTGCTAACACAGAGAACTTTTAACTATATGCCTATAATTGAGAACTTTTTCCAAGATTATAGTTTATGCTTAGGTTACTGCTCACTTTATCAGTTATGTGCTACAATTTATAGTTCAGTTGGTGGTACATGTTACTGCAGAGTTGTCAATTTGCTTAACCTTTTTAATATCTGCTCATATATAGTTGACATCAATATGTTTCCTTTTTTGTATAATATGAGATCATCTATGATAGCGACAGGTGATGCTCTGAAGATTATCTCTATCTCTAAATGAGAACAATATTACATCTTATCTTGCATCCCATGACCAGCTTCTTTAGCATGGCTGCTACAATTTATAGTTTGGTTCCTTTTTCTTCCTTACAGCTCTACATTTTTCATGAATTGTGAGGTGGTTATTGGTGCTCTCAATGATCTGAAGTCTTGCCATTGTTTCTCTCTGGTAAGGTTGTCATGCTCGCCAGCGACTCTCTCATCAAAGGATCTTAGAGTAGTTAGGATTGGTTTTCATATGCTCAGTTGTTTGTGGAAAATAGAAAAAGAAATTGAGCAAAATTCTGATCTGTTTGTAGCCTTGAACAGGATTCAGAGCGCCTAGGGACTAGCTCATGTATCTTCACTGGATTATTATATCATATGGAAGTGCTACATGCTTTTAATCGTGGTTCCATTAGTAGATTGTTAGGCCACTTCACTTCATATGGTATTTGAAACTTGCATGTATGTTTAACTTTACTTCTGTACACTACTAAGACTAACAAGCTACTAGCCACAGCGTTGGCCTAACTTTGTTACACACTAATTCCTCAAAATTCCAATCATTGTTTACTTGTGTTAGTGTTAAGGGAAAAATTGCTCCACCTTGGTGCTTGTATACATTTCTTCTGTTTTTCCTTTAGATAGTTGCTTATAAGTTTTTATGATTTACTTTGGTTTCTTAAGATGCTCGGATATCGATTAGTTGCAGAGTGCCATTTAGCCACAACCTTTAGAGGAGCAATGATAGCAAATGTTTGATGCTACGTATGCGTGCACTCCACATATTTGTAGATATCCATAGGTATTTGACAAACTTAGGGAAATCCTGTCTTCATTTCGTTCTTGGAGCTAATCCTACGAAAAACCTATTTCCATCAACTAAAACTTGTGCTATCATGTGTGTTGAATCTATACAAGATATAATCTCTGGAATAGGTAACCTAGTATACAGTTTAGGCTGTACATTTTAGTATTAGACGGCCTTATTTTGCCAAGTTAACATAGGATTTTTTAATAGTGGTCGTTCTTACATTTATTAGAAGAATGAGATGCCGAGGATCAAAGAGCATCAAGGTGTCTTTAATTTTCCCACTTTTTTGCTGATTGTAGCTACTAGGTGATCCCCAACGTAAGGTATAAGCTTGTCTTATCTTTGAGTACATATTGTGAGTTGACATACTTTGATTCTATTTTCTCTCTTTAGCTTTTGATTAATGCAGTATGGTCTTCTTTTACTTAGTTTGGAGAGTTTAATAGATTAGTATATTTAGTGATTTGTTTGTCAGGACATATCCTTATGTCCTTTTCTTGGTATGTCAGCTGATGGCCTAATAGGAATACTACTTGAAATAATTTGTTGGGTGTGGGTTCCCACATTGAATTATTTCTTTATAAGGAATTTTCTCGATCTTAGCATGTTAGGAATTCCCTTTTGCCGACTATATTGAGTACATGAACCTGTAGTGAGTTGGTGTCACTTCTCTTATTTACACATACTATTGGCAGATAGTGCAAGGTACTTGTCGGAGACTTTGGTTTGATGATGCTTTCCCTGGCACTGAACTGAGCTGAAGAATATTGTCTCTAGCTACATTCGGAAAGTAAGAATCTGATAAAAAGATGCAGCCATTTTATATTAAATTGACACTGTAATGGGTGAGGAGGTGTTGCACTGAATGATCATTTGAATATTCAGATTGTGAATTATTCCTCCCAAAGAATATGGTTCATATATCAATGTCATGTTGTTGGATCATAAATCATATTTTCTATGCACTCATGCATCATTTGTCTCTAGATCATTGCCATATGCATTAGGATAATTTTTTCTGATACCTGTATCCACTGGATCTAAATGGTTATTTCTGAGATTGCGGGGGATTTGACAATTTGCCAAACTTTTCTACTAGACATATTTCATTGTGAGTGATAGGTGTATATGATTCATGAGCTTTTATCATTTAGTTAACATGTGATTCGTATCCTTGATGAGGAAGGTCCTGTATGTGTTAATCCATGGCAGACTTAGTTTGCCTAAATAGCTAAATGCCTGCTAGATTAATATGGATGGATGGCAGTACCAAAACAAGAGTGACGTGATGGCCAATAATAATGATTGTTTAATTTTTTACTTGGTATTTATTTACGGAAATGAACAACTATGATTATGGTTGTTGCATTGTATACTGTTGCTGGCCAGGGATGACTACAGATGCATACAAGAAACAAGTTCTTGGATTATTATGTGGATTGGTTTGGAGGAAGTTGCTGTCCAGGGATGACTAGAGCCCATGACCATCTCTTCCTCCTAGCAAGCTAACTCATATGCCTACATGCTGGATTGGTTTGGAGGATATTGGTAGGCAGAGTTCAAACATCAATATGCATATGGTAATATGTGAATGGTTGAACCATGACGTCCATTAGTGTGGCGCAGCTACCACAGCGGCTCCTGACACGCAGGTCATATTAGGTAACAAAAGCACCAAACTCCCACTATAATCCATCTGATTCCACTTCTATTTTGATTCCTTTCCAATGTTACAAGTCAGAACTATTGTGGTTTAGTGGAGACGTGGAACACGTGCAAGATTGACACACAATGGCTAGCTGGATGTATCTTCATAACAAGAGAACTAACTAAAATGCCTATCCAAATTTGGACCTTTCTCATTGATACTACGGTAGAGATCCAGAACTCTTCAAATCAGACTATGTAGGCAAATGATGTGTTTATATTGTATACTATAAGCAGGCTGCATGGAAATTGGTTTTCCTCTGCTTGTTAGTGTGTGAATTTGATTGTTAAAGACTTGCTTATCTTTATATACAACACTAATTATATGAACCTGTGAGTGTGAGAATCCTTGATTATTACTCTCATTTAATCATTTGTACTATGCAGTCCGCTAAAAAATTATTAGTCTCAATATATGAACTGGTAGCTCTTTACAGTATTTGAGAACAACCTGACTATTTCTTAGCTGATGCATGTGTGTCTAAATTCTACGAGTCTGCAGAGGTTCGGTACTCTCCAAGGACTTTGTATTTCACATTCTGAGTGACGCAATTGCACTTACTAAATTAATTCTTTATTTGTTTTACTTCATTGTAACAAATTTCTAATACTAAAATAGATTTTTACCTGCAGTTTCCTGACCTGTTGCTGCCATTTCTTGCAGCAGTGGACTTATACATTAGAGAAGCACCTAAAGGGCTCCTATTGCAAATAACACCATTGAGAATCATTATGTATACAATGAAATCACACTATGAACATATTCAAAGGAACGCATCAGGTAATCTACACCAATATTATCAACCAGGTTTAGTTTCTTCAACTAATGTAATTCAGTATGGTCATGCTATTAGATATGGAGATGTTTCACAATTCAGTTATGTCGCTTTATCCCTTTTTGGCACATTGCAATCTATATCTCTTTGTTATCTGATTCTAAACCATTTAGTGATACATTAAAATATGACTTGTAGCCCTTACAAGATATTGACTAGAAAACTGAGTTAATGAAGTAAAGGTGTATTGCTTTTCGCGGTACTCACATCTATTTCTTTGTTTGTTCAAATAGATGTTTTCCTACATTAGATGTGCCTGCCTTTATGTCTTATTCCTGGGGTTACGAATATCAGGCCCTTGTCTAGCTTTTCCTTGATCCGTGTTATCTTTTTTTTCTTATGCATAGCATGTAGGGCCTATTTGTACTATTTTCCTTGCTTTTTATCTTCACATTTATATTATAAAAAGATGCCACTATTCCAAATCATTATACATGCTATAGGTCTGAAATTCATTGTTTCTGAGAAATGCTAATATGGCTGTACAAGACTTCTGTTTGCTGGACATCAGGTATACATCTTGCCTCACGTTATGTTCTTTTCTCCCCTTAGATGATTATTTCGCTTGTATTGAGTTGTGGTTTTTCTGTCTAGCTTATTTTTATATAATGCATGCATGTTTATAATTAGAAAGCGGGGCTTCTAGGAGCATGGAGGGTTACTTGTCACTGTAACAATAGCATGCTAGCAGGCAAACAGAATAACTCCACATGACCAAAAATCTACCATTGCACCATCATAGCCTTGATCTTCAAGGACCTGTTGCAAAATAGTTACAGTAGTCAATTACTACTATTAGTTGGTAAAACCATGTAAAAGAAAGTATTGGAGAGTTCAATTTTAAAATTTTCTATATACCTCTGGTGAAACAAAATTTTGAGTCCCTCAAGTCGTGTGAAGTAATCCATCATCCTGAAACAACAAAATCGATTAAATATTGCAAAATATATTAGTATAGAGTTTTCAGACATCAAGAAACATGATTATCTGTTAAAGACTGCCAGTAGTAACTTAAATTGCAGGAACAATAAACCTTTACCTTGAGTTGCTGAGACCGGGCACTTGGCTCAAAATTAGATACCTCCAGATTTCCACATGAATCATGTAATAAATATTCTGGCTACAAGTAGTTTAGTTTAGATTCTTGAGTAATTCCTATTGACTGAAGAAAGCAGCAGAGATCGAGAGATACTCACTTTCAAATCTCGGTGGAACACCTCCTGCTATGGCAGTAATCAACAACAATAATTATATACTAGAAGTATCTTCTTGCCCCATATGGAATAAAACCATCTTTTGGATTTGGACAGGCCGACTGTTGTCAAATTAGGCATGAGGGGGGCTGCAGGTCCAAAGAAACCTTTGAACAGCCGATGACATATTCCCCACAGATAAACTCTTCAAAATTCTCAAGCATGAAGCCATGATTCTTCTGGATTTGTATGAAGAAAAAAAATGAAGATTTGTGGAGATCAAGATGGTCACACAGAGAACCTATCTATCTTCTATGAGGTTCCTAGAAAAAGACAACCCCGTCGTCCCATGAGCAAATGCTTTGGAAGGAATTGCACCAAATTTAGGCATGTGATGGAAGTCGCCAAGAGCATATAGTTAAGATGAACATCACAGATCAAATTTGAGCGTACTGCTCATAGGAAACACCATGAACCGTAATTCAGAAGGAACTACGAGCAGAAAGAAAATCAGGGAGTAGATAACTCAGAAGGAGCTGTTGCTATGCGAATGGCAAGAAATGGCTGTCCGAGAACAAGAAGAGCTCACGGGACAAGATAAGAGAGACCTAACAAACTTGGTAGGAGTGAGAGCAGGAGAATATGTTGGAAAACTAAAACCAGACTGGAAAGTTTGGAACTATGCAGCTGAGTGCTAGAAGACGAGTTGACATGATAGAAGCCTTCAAAGCAGTGTGCATGTGGTGTCAGTGGGTCCCATAGCCATTGTGACTTACCACAATATTTTACTAAGGTGAATCAACTCTTCACGCGGTGTAAAGTTTTCAGAAGGCTTAACTCATTTTAAAGAACCGCTTTGTAAAAACAATTGGGTTCACAATTTTCTATTGTCTAAAAGTTTTGCATGCTCTATTGTCATTGCTCTCAGCGACATTCTTTTGTTCCATATTTCTAGATCCTTATCAAAAAATAGATAAAGATTGTTACATACATATGAAATTAATGATATGAATATCCCTGCTGGTAAAGAGCAACAGATACTTCTTAGGGTGTTACAACTTTGCTATCTTTAGTTCATTTGCTACAATACTAGAATGAATAACTGAGATAAGATAGTTCTTCCATGTTGCGTGGCAAGACACACCATACTTGACAAGACCTTTCCAGAGTGGTCTCTTTGCTTTGTGTAAAATTCTCAAATATTTTTTATAAATTGGCATCGATAGTTTGTAGGCTTTGTTGGAGCTTTATGCTTTGATTGATCAAGTCAACTTCATTTTTATTTACTGAACACTCCACGAGTAAAATTACCCATTAATGAATTTATTTTATGTCTCATTTACACTAGATTATTTTTATGGTACCCTTATTCTCCTAAGGGAGGGTGACATCTTTATTAGAGTATAAATATCCTTTCTGTTGTACTATATCCCTCTATTCTTCCATTGGTCAAATACTAAGATGTGTACATGCACGGTTTATAAAACTTGACAATGTGTATTATCATTAATTTTGTGCCAACACATGCCAGCTTCTTATTTATTTAACAATGACTATTTTACAATGTTTTTTATATATGCTTGCCCGCCGAGGCGGGCAAGCGCGGCAAGCCGATGTTTAGATATCTCCACCTGGAAGCCTTCGCACAGACAGTGTATTCATATTCAAATCTATGTATGTGCACTCAGAACTGCTAAATAGACCTATGTTTTATTAGTATTCAAACCTACGTTTGACAACAATAGAATTTCTATGTGCATATTACATAAATTTCACTTAGTAACCCAGATGGTAATTTCAATGTGTTAATCGGTTATTCACATATGCTTGCCTGCCGTAGAATCTTATTCTGCCTTTCTTTGTTAAGAGATTAGTTATACATATTGGTTTCTTTAATCTATTTTTCACAATGTTTCTTTATAATTGTTTTGTTACACTTCTTAATTTAACTTCCTTCACATTATTGTTGCTAGGCTGTTATGCTTGTTTCTGAGACTTATTGTTGTTGGGTCACACGATAGGCTTCGGCCCATGTAGGAGAAGCTTGCCGAGAGTCATGTATAGTATATGACGGTTTTCTTAATCTTGGTCTCAACCTTCTCAAGATAGAGTTGACTTTAGAAATATATTAATTTCACTTGCCAACATGATGGTAATTTGATCGTTTGTTTTGATCGGTTATACATATCTGCTTGCCCGCCACTTTTTTGTTTTGATCGATACATATCTGCTTGCCTGCCACTTTTTCATAGCGTTTTTTATACTTGCTTGCTCGCCGTTAGATGGGCAAGCGCGCGGCAAGCCGCGCTACCCTACCTAGTCTAATATAATGGATCGGTTGAAATCTGTCTTCAAGGAACTCCACGTCTGGAGCAAAGATGTGCTAGGAGATTTGCAGCAGCGCATTAAAAAAATTACGTGATGAACTTGAGAATCTGCGAAGGGCGGATTTATCGGAAGCCAACATGAGAAAAGAACAGGTAGCTAAATATAAGCTAGAGAGACTAGAAGAACAACTTGATTTATTCTGGAGGCAACGAGCACACATACACTGGTTGGAAAAAGGTGATAGAAATACAAGTTATTTTCATGCTTGTGCTTCGGAGCGAAAGAGAAAAAACACAATAAAAAAATAAAAGGAGAGGATGGTGTGGAGGTGGAAGGGGAGGGGGCTTAAAGGCCCTTGTAACTAATTATTTCACTTCTTTGTTTACCCCCATGGCAGGTGTTGATACTCACAGAGTGTTGGATGCGGTGACGCCCAGGGTCACAGACCAAATGAATGAATTTCTATCCTCTGATTATATGGAAGATGAGGTGAAGAAAGCTCTAAATGATATGGGTGATTTGAAAGCCCTTGGGGCTGATGGTACGCCGGCAATTTTTTATAAAAAGTTTTAGGGAACAGTTGGTGATACAGTGGTAAAGGAGGTTTTACAGGTGTTGCAAGGTGGCAGTATACCGGAGGGATGGAATAAAATAATTGTTTGTGCTTATCCCGAAGGTTCAGAACCCTGATCGTCTAAAAGATCTTCGCCCTATTAGCCTTGCAATGTTGTGTATTATAAGCTAATTTCCAAGGTTATCGCCAATCATCTCAAGCTTATTCTCGGAGAGTTAATCTCTCCAAATCAGAGTGCCTTCGTACCTGAGAGATTGATTTCGGATAACACAATTCTAGCTTATGAAATGACGAGAAAAGGCAAGGATGTTTACATGGCTCTTAAATTAGACATGAGTAAGGCTTAGGACCGTGTTGAGTGACCTTTCTTGGAAGGTATGATGAGACGTATGGGTTTTAATGAAAATTTTGTTCATCTCATTATGAATTGTGTATCCACGGTGTCATACCTGTTCAGAGTGAATGGTGATCTTACGGATGTGGTGACGCCAGGGAGGGTTTTGAGACAAGGGGACCCTATTTCCCCATATCTTTTTCTCATTTGCGCAGAAGGTTTTTCGGCTCTTCTTAACAAGGCGGAAAATGATGAGGCTTTTTGTGGTACCCTCAAATAAATATTATCCATCCATTTTAAACAATCCAATGGTCTGTAAGTCTTCATACTTGTGTCAAAAACCCGGCCAGTATGAATCATACTTGTGACCTCGCGACAGCACGTTTGTAAAAGAGGCCAGGCGGCCAGGCCCAATAGAGCGAGGCAGCATCGTGTACCAGACCGGTGCGTGTAAAAAAAATCTTCCAATTCATCCCCATCTACACCGCTTTCTCCACTCCCGATCCCCTTACCGCCGCCTCCATTGCCGGTCGATTCCGGCCGGCTCCGGTGAGTCCTAGCGCCGCCGAATACCTCCCCGAAGCCACCCTTTCATCCTCTCTCGATTCCAAGATGTGAAGCTAGCCGCACATCCACTGCCCCACGACAAACCTTAGCCGCCGTGGATCCCGGCTGGTCGGCGCCGCATCGGACGCCTGCCGCGTGGCTACAACACCACGCCGTGCGGTGGCTGTATACGCCGCCCCAACGCCGGCGCTGGTGTTCGTCCGCCGGTCCGACTGCTGCTAGGGTTATGTCGTGGGTGTCACCTCCGCCGGGATGAACACCGCCTCCACGACGACCGAGGCTACAAGGATCATGTTCCTTGGAGTGGTGGGATCAACTCTGTATTTCTTGGAGTTCCCGTTCCATCGAGCTACAGGTTCAGAGTTTTCCCCATTTTCTGAATATTCAGAGTTTTTTCTCTTTTCTGAATATTCAGAGTTCTACACACACACGCTCAGCCCTTCGTTGGTCGTTACAGTACGGTTGCCATTTTATAGTGGGCAGCTCGCGTGATTTTTCATAAGATCTATAGAAAATTGTTATTCTGAGGAACCTGTGGGAGAGAGATCGAGCGGGAAGCTGTGTGCAGCTCCGTCGCGGGTGGCTACCACATACAACAGTACTCTTGCCGGCGCCAACGACCAGCACCATGCACTGCACAACATATGTCCTAATTTACAAATATTGCTTTATAGGATTTGCAACCCATTAATCTCCTGATGTAGGAGTACTATTAGGAGTAGTACATAACAGCGCAACTTGTACTGAGGCTATCAAGCAAAACAACAGAATCATGGATATATGTCTATTTACTTTGAAGTAAAAACTTCTTGCCGTTTGTGTTTTTGTTGTGCGGTACCAGCTTGCTTCTATGTATTTCTTTTTTCTTTTATATTTTGTTGGTTGGGGCTATATTCCACTATAGAAACATGTCTAAGAATGCAAAGAACTGTAGGAGATTATATACTTGTTGGCCGTTATGTTTTTATAATCTGGTACTGTGATTTCCTTAGCTTCAAGGAAATTCGAGTGACTGTGAACAGTAGGAAATTTTTCGTCTGATTTTTTTGGTATGTACTCATATATCAATATATATTTGATGTCAAGCTTCTGTAGTTGTGTTAGTCTATGGATGGCATTCTTTCTGGCGGAAGGCGGAGGGGGCATCGGAGCCGGCAACCGCCCTCCAGGATCGGACACCACTGCTTCTTCTTCACTACTAATGTAGGTAGTGAAGTTAAACTTCACAAGGCATCGACATGGCTGGCGAGAGGTACTTCCCTGAGGAGATCTTACAGTGTTGTGAGCCTGATTTGCATCCAGATGAGGGGCACGTGCTGCTGTCCCGTACCCAGGGTATGGATGCGCTGGAGGCCAGGTACCATGAGCGTGCGCTAATGACGACGGATTCACGGCACCGGCCCTGGCGACGGAACAGAGGGCGGGGCCACCCGTTTAGCGTTCCTGAGATTGGTGGAATGGATGGCAGTCTCGAAGACAACAACGCAGTTTGAAAATTGAGTTTTCACAGTGTTACTTATATTCAGTTTTGTCAGTTATAATTTGTATTCAATTTATGTCAGTGTAATTTGAATTCAGTACTTGGTTGTTATTTGATCTTTGCTCAACGCCTTCTGATTATTTGATCTTGGTTGAGAATCTTGAACCTAGAAAGCTGATGTACTAGAGAAGAACAAAAGGTAGAAATCAATCACATGACACAATGATTTTAATGGCCAGATGAGACTCTCCCTGTTTGTTCTGTAGGTCTTCGTTTAGAATCTCAAATGCTGTAATAACATTTTTGTCTACAAGCATCATGGAAAAATTAGAAACATACTGAATGGAAAAAGTAGAAAACGTACTAAACGTGTTGGGTATAGCTGTTCATCAATGTTTTTTTTTCCAATGAACTACAATTGGGCCAGTTGGGCCAATCTCAGAAACCGTATCTAAGCCGCTGGATGAAATCATACTTGTCTCTCACCCAAGATAAATAAAAGGTACCGTAAAACTGGCCAAATTGTAGGTGTGGGTATTGTTGGCACGTGCAAACTTTATTGAATAGTCTAATGATTTTATTTAGGAATAGATGGAGTAATAAAAATGGGAAATGTTCATGATTCATGCACCTTTGGTACCATTTAAATCTTTAAAATCTTCAACATGCCCGTGAGGATTCTGTTGTATTGATCCTTAAATGTGTGAGGTCTGTTTTGAGGCTTTTGTAGTTAAGAACAAGAAATTTTTAGGGCTTCTTTATGGAATAAGCTAGAGGTCTGCCATTACCTGGTACTTCTGTATGGAACTAAAACAGATGGAATCATCTAATAATTTGTATTTGGGAAGCTTAATTAATTGCCATTGCCCAGGACTTCACTATCAATACGTTGGTAAGTTCTATTGCCTATTTAAATATTTTGCTATTACCTTGTGTTTTTAAGTAATACAAAAATTCAAATATTTTTTTATCATGCCTTATGCAATCAAATCTTGATTGAGATCCTTTAGCAACCGACATAACTAATTTTTATGCAATACAAATACGTCGGGGGGAGGGGGGGGCACGTGCCCCCCCCCCCCCCCCCCCACCCCTCGTGCTAATACTACATATCCTAGGAGAAGCTATGTGGGTGAGGAAGGCTTGGTTGAACTATTGCATGTTATGTCGGGTGGCGTTTGCATCACCATCGATTGGCCCTGTAGAAGCGATGGTGCATCCTCAACCCTGCAGACAACCTCACAAAGAAGAAGCTCGGAGATAGCGTTGGGTATGCTTGCAGCCTCTCCGACTGTACTAGCCTAGGGTACAATATCTTCTATGGCCTTCTCGATGCCAAGGCCAACATCTCCTATATTTACAACAGTTACTATCCGATCAACAATCAGGATGCTCGGGCATGTGACTTCAACGGTCTCGCCAACACGACCGATGTCGGTTTCTCCTATGCAGCCTGAAGGTTCAATGTTGGGATCACCCACAAGCAGCATGGAAACATAGAACGGCAAGGAGGCATGCATAATTGTCGTCATGTTTGTGGCACTCTTGATTGTTGTCATTGCTCTCCATTAAGGCGATCAAAGCTCCTGTGAAGTTGGGGCCAACATTGCATGGCCATGCCATGCACGTGGTGGCTTAGTTTATAGTGGAGACTTCTATATTTTATACTTAAAATGCCATCTTCTGTAAAAATATAGGTACTCCCAAAAAAAGTGACTTGTATGTTCTGCTTTATATTGTTTGCGACTATGTGATAGACCATGATACGCCAATTCAATAATAACAAAATTATCTCCCTTACTCTTAGGTCAATAGTTCAATAACGGATAACTTATATTAAAATTATATACTTTCATAATAAATTATTTTTTTAGACTACAACCAGAATGAGTGTATCTTTCCCATTACATAGAACAATTAACCAAATACACAATGTTACTAATATTAAGGTTATCATTAGTTTATTGTAATATATATTAAAAATACACCTTTTCTCTATGTTCCATATTTACTTTCACTAAGTATTAAATCAGTAAGAACTAAATATGGAACAGAGGTATATTTAATAGAGATTGGCTAAAAATTGGTAAAATCATATGCCTTTTATATTTTTATTTGCATTAACCTTAAATATCTTCAATATTTCGGTATACATATGTAATAGTATATTCTAACAAATGTCTTATAAAGTTAATTTTAGTGTACCGACAATGTTATCAAATTTATAGAAACTTCTAGAGTATAAAGTGAACCCTACTTTCTATAGATTTTTTTCGTTATCAAATGTGTGTTATAAGTTAAGGTGTGTTGACTAACAACCGCGCAACACATGTATGCTATATACTTGATATTAAAATATCACCACTTATACTAATCATCAACTAAATATTATAGATTCTACAAGTTTCTCATTCACATGATTTCATTTGAGGCTCTTCGCAACGCATTTGGTATATGTGATGTATTCATCTACTCGTTAATTTGTCAAATAACAAGTCATTCATAACAGTAAAACAAAATTTAGTTATTATAGATTTATGTGCAACCTGTAGATCTTCCATTATACCAGAAAGCACCATCGTCGATGAGGTTGTATGTTCTAATGTGATAGACAATATGTGGAGTGAACTTGTTTTACATACAAGCTAAGACCGTTGGAATCTTGTGCTAGCGTGCGTCCTGTGCTGGGAATCCAATGAGGTTGAATTATTCTTCTTCTTCCGTGGCCAAGATCTTGGCCCGTGTGGTGGACCCTCTTTTACACATCGTGGTGTTCCCATTGACTTTTTCTCACGGTCTTCTATTTCTTGAAAAAATGATATGGCAAAATGACTGGGTCCATTTGACGTCCGAAGGTCCATGAAAGTCAAAAATATACAAAATAAGCAAATTTACTTCGCATTGTAAAAACCAAATAAAAGGGGATTATTTAGAAAATCCCTAGAATCAAATAACTAAGAATATGACATAATGAACTACAAAGATCATGGATGCAATTTTACATGCATCAGCATTACCAAGCTTAACCTTTGCTCACCCTTGAGCAATAAGGTGATAAAATATATGAGATTTGTAGTTTATTAACTCACCAATAACTTCAAGTCTTCAATGTATGATTGCTGCAACTTCAAAGTGTAATTCAAGCATTGACATATTATAAGTTAGAGCAACAATAATTACTAAGTAGGAGCACAAATATATCAATGATTGATGCATGGCCAGCCATCAAAGGCGGCGGGCAGGGTTGACACGACCCGTGAGGCTCTTTCGCACGGGGGAACGACATCAAGGCATCACAGGTGGAGACCGAGCAGCGGCGCTCGCTGGCGCACGGCTGGGAGGCGTAAATAGGGCAGAGGCGGGCACGCGTGGGAGGACAAAGGCGGTGGCGCTCACGTGCACGTGTGGGAGCGCGGCATCCTCCTTGTCCAACTGTCACTTGGGCCCAATCTAGGGCCGACCTGGCTCGATCTGGGCCAGATGGTTGGCCTATTCGTTCTAATTGCCAGAAGCCGGCCGTGGCATGGGGGCTGCTGGTTTAGCCGAATAAAGGAGGCGTCCTAGGGTTGCATCTTGCGCCAAGATGAATACATTCCGCTTACCCGTCCCCACCGGTTTGGCTAGTGTGGTGTTCAAGAAGGCTCCGCCGATGAACTCCACTGGGCGCATCATGGCTGGAGATCGCTGATCGGATGGGATTCGATCATGCGCTCCCGTGTATTTTATCTGACCGTTTGATTTCAGAGAGAACTTTGCGAATCTCTACTGGCTATTACCATCAGATTGCATGATTTCTCGTTCCATGGTAATGTCAGTTAGCGGAGAATGTCATGGAGGCCGAGATTTAAGGACAGACAATGGTGGTTCGATCTTTATGGTGAGGTGAAATTGGCTTGGTGATTCATGACTTGGAGTAGCGGCTTTGAAAGTGGGGGCGACAACATAGGTAAAGTCAAATCCTACCTTACAGGGTGAAAATCCAAGGTCTAGCCTTCATTGGTTATGCTTAGCAATGGTCTTTTTGAAGATATTGTTTTTGTGAGCGAGGATTTTCTCCAGGGTGAAAAACTGAGATCTATGATCGGGCGACGATGGCGCTTGTACACTATTTCCTTCTTGGAGACGTCGCTTTTGGAGAGCTAGACATCTGGTGTTGTCTTGGTGGTGTTAGTGCCGCTGCTACAAGGAATTAAGCACTAAGGCTTTTCATTTTTATAATTCTTATTTTTTGGATATGTACATCCGTATTATCACTAGTGCACTGCGTTGTTACAAAGGCTGAGTGTAATTAATATCTTCACTATATTAATATATACTTCTTATAAAAAAGCAGTAGCACAAGCAAACTCCAAATGTCTATTCAGTTACCGTGGAAGGTACAACACGATTTACAACACTTCGGAGAATGTAAGTCAGTCTCAAATATTACGCAGCCCACTCCCATTTGTTTAGCTATTTGTATGGCATTGGAGAGCGATGTAGCCTTAGCATGGAGAGCATCTGTCATTAGCACTAACGGACCAGCTCCTGCAAACTGATATTCTGCCTCACTGTTTCTGCATATGGCTCCCCAACCTCCATTTTTATCCGCTTCAAAAAGACGCATCCAGATTAATCTTAACAAAATTTTCAGATGGTGCTTCCCAGTCAGCAGTTATAGAAATGTTCGGATTCTTTTTCTTTGCAATGAAGCTCTTCCACTCATCTACATGTCTCCTGGCATTAAATTGGAATTCCTCCACAGATTGTTGGTGCTCCCCATGTCTTGACTTATTTCAATCATGCCACCAGTTCCATAGCAAAGAGACGGCCAAAAGCTTTTCAGATTCAGATGACAGTAGTACTTCCTGTCGTACTTCCAAGGCAGACTTGCATGGGAGTAATTTTAAACGAACATCCTCTAGTTGAAGGGCGCGCCATCGCTGCTTTGCCAACTTGCATTGCAAGAAAAGGTGACCACCATATTCAAAATATTTGTGGCATATAGCACAACGGGTGTCAAGTTCAATCCCTCTCCTAGCAATATTCATGTAAAGTAGATGGCTGTTATGTGCCAGCCTCCAAAGAAAATGATGGAATTTTGGAGGACATTGCATGTTCCACAATCTACTATATACTAAAAGCACAATACGGGAATCTAAAATAGAGACACCACATTAATCCACATCATCAGAATTATTAGGATAGTTAGATCTAAAATTTACGGCTTAGATTTAATAAAAAGTTATTTGTTACGTAACCTATTTGACACGGTCTAGATCTAAATATATGTGTGACATAACCGGTTTGACACATATCACCACGTAGCAAGGAGATAGCAAGTAGACGTGTTGGTTGTGGACAGTTTAAAAAAGTTGTAACCCGTTTGACCAAAAAAATCAGCATGTACCGTGTTGGTCATGTACTGTTTAGAAAAAACAATTAGACCGAAAGAAAAATATCAACACGTTGGAAGGAGATGTATTGGTCGTGGACTGTTTAAGTAATTTTGTGCAATCGGTTTGACAAAATAAAAACAGCACGTACGTGTTGCTCAAAGACTGTTTTAAAACATGTTTACGCATATACAAACATGCCATTTGTACAGTCTCATCTCAGTTTTTTTTTAAATCTAATGGGACAAAAATTGGTATGGTCTCCACCATTTATTTCCTAGGATGTTATAACTTATATGAGGATTAAGTTGTCAAAAAAACTTATAAGGTAAAAAGTGTTTGTGCACAATACATCATACCAATGTATATAACATTTTCCTGTGTTTGCGCTCGGGTTTTATAAGATTATTAGTTGCAAATATATACGTGCACATAACACGTGTTGAGCTATAAATAATATACTTATTCATTAATGTAAAATGAGTATATGAAAATAATCAAGATATATTGTATTATTAAAAATGAGATCATGAAGATGAAAACATATCCAAAACACTTCAACTTAAGTATGCATTTAAACTCATATTAGGATATCCGAATGGCCTCTAAAGTCGAAGCGAACTGGCTAAGATAGAAATGATGGATGATCATTCATCTTGATTACAAATTCTAATATTTATCAAAAGGGAAATGAATAGCAGTCGAGTGTGCATTTTGCTTAGATTGGACATTTGTTCTATATGGTCACATATTTGACACAATTGATAGAAATTATAGAAAACATAAACAAATATTGAGATCAGTTCAAACTCGACGCACTGGACTGATACAACCATATATCATTTGCCGAAACCATATATTGTGTAGATGTGTGATGAGCGCTACTCATGTGAGAATGTTTTGTGAGTAAGGCAAACAATGCTTAAAAGTTGACAACCTTAGTAGTAAAAATTATGGGGAAGTAGTTAAATTTGTGGTGGCTATTTTATACAAATTAAAAGAGATATACTTTAGGAAATTCCACATCTTTCTATCTTGCTCATAGAATATTTTTAATTTGTAAAACACTGACTACAAAAGCATTCATTTATCATCACAAGTGTACGTAAAGAGATAAAAATAAATATTGAAGCGAAACATATCACAAAAATATTCTCTTATTATTGTTGGTAGAAATCAAAGTACAATCGAGAAAAGTAGAGATGATGAAACTCATGATAAAATGCAAAGAAGTCGTTGGTTAGTTTGGTCCACCTACTGTTTACAGTACACCATAATATAAATTAATGTAACTGCACACAAACAGACCACATCAAGTCAGTGCTATCGTGATATGAACATGTTTACAAGGAGAGTGGATAACGAGCTTTCAAAGATATTGACACTATCATAGGACTGAAAAAATTATATCCTAACCATAGATGGTAAAAGCATGACTCCATAAGATGTCAAAACTATGTTGTTGGAGCCGGTACAGACATGTTCCATGTAAGCAAGACAAAATAATGACTTGGTTGAAGGATGACAGACAATAGAGAAACAATTTAAGAAAAATACTAGCTTTAATTAAAAGAAGATTTTGTTATAGAAAGATTTCTCCAACTTTAAACATCAATATATAAAAATATTACTCCCTCCATGTAGAAATATAGTGCATTAAAAAAACATTGTGGGGGATACCAAAATTTACTAAAAAGTAATAACATCTACAACAACAAATAAAAATATGAAAACATACATATGTACATGTAATATATATTTGTGGCATACCATGTATATTATTTAGAAAAATAATATAATGAACCGGAAAAAGAAAAATCGAGCTAGAAATATACTTAAATGTAAGTTCTTAGTCTAGACCTAACAAATTATAGATCTTAAAAATCACATTATTTTAATTTCATAATGTTTTAAAAAATAAAAAAAATCCTCGCATTTGCGAGGGCCACCATGCTAGTTGCTTAAAAACCTCCTGATTTAATGGAGTAACCATGGATCCTTCTCCCGTTTGCTTAAAAGCTGCCTGTTTTTCCATTTCAACATGTACCTTATAAGCTGACTTAACAGAAAATTGACCCCGGCGATCAAAATGCCAGGCCAGGAAGTCTTCAGTATGCTCTCGGAGTGTGATGCTTAAAATGATCGGTACATCATCAGTGGCAAAATACCTGATTATAAGACCCCTCTTCCAAGTACATGTCTCTTCATCGATCAGTTCCGACACAAACTCATGCGGACAATCCTCATTATAAGTGGAAGGCCTGCGTGTAACACCTCTCAGTAGCCAGGGGTCATCCCAAATATGAACACGGGAGCCATTGCCAATTCGCCATATATGCCTTCTTTCAAAACTTCTAGACCTTTTAGTATGCTCCTCCATACATAGCTCATTTCATTTACTGGTTTCGCTGCGAGAAGATTGCCATCTGGAAAATACTTTGCCCAAAGCACCAAAGCACCAAGAGAACCTGGAGCTTGTATAAGTCTCCAACTCCCATGTGCAAGCATTGCAAGATTGAAGGAGTGAAGATCACGGAATCCAAGACCTCCTTGCTCCTTTACAGACTTCATCTTCTCCCATCCGACCCAATGCATCTTCCTTTCTTCATCATTCTGCGACCACCAGTACCGGCAAACTAGTTGAGTGATGTCATCACATAGAGTTTTAGAAAGATCGAAGCATGCCATAGCATATGTTGGAATGGCCTGTGCTACATCCTTTATTAGAATCTCTTTTGCCGCCATTGACATCAACTTGCCCTTCCAATTTTGCAACCTCTTCCAAATTTTCTCCTTTATATAAGCGAAACACTTCGCCTGTGACTTGCCTATATATGTAGAGAGCCCTAGATATTTACCATCAAATACTTATGAACCAAGTTCAAGGGATTGCAGGAGGAGGTTTTTGGTTCTCGCTCATGCATTGGAGCTGAACATAACCGACGACTTATCTCTGTTAATCATTTGCCCTGAGCATTCCTCATATATCTGCAAGATTGATTCAATAGTCTCCACTCCCTGTATGTTGGCTTCAAGTAACACAAGTGAGTCTTTGGCAAATAGCAAATGGTTAACACGTGGTGCGAAGGAGCAAGTTTGATGCCACATATCAGACCATCATTTTGGCTAGTTTTACGGTACCTTTTATTTGTCTTGGGTGAGAGACAAGTATAATTTCATCCAGCGGCTTAGATACGGTTTCTGAGATTGGCCCAACTGGCCCAATTGTAGTTCATTGGAAAAAAACATTGACGGACAGCTATACCCAACACGTTTAGTACGTTTTCTACTTTTTCCATTCAGTATGTTTCTACTTTTTCCATGATGCTTGCAGACAAAAATGTTATTACAGCATTTGAGATTCTAAACGAAGACCTACAGAATAAACAGGGAGAGTCTCATCTGGCCATTAAAATCATTGTGTCATGTGATTGATTTCTACCTTTTGTTCTTCTCTAGTACATCAGCTTTCTAGGTTCAAGATTCTCAACCAAGATCAAATAATCAGAAGGCGTTGAGCAAAGATCAAATAACAACCAAGTACTGAATTCAAATTACACTGACATAAATTGAATACAAATTATAACTGACAAAACTGAATATAAGTAACACTGTGAAAACTCAATTTTCAAACTGCGTTGTTGTCTTCGAGACTGCCATCCATTCCACCAATCTCAGGAACGCTAAACGGGTGGCCCCGCCCTCTGTTCCGTCGCCAGGGCCGATGCCGTGAATCCGTCGCCATTAGCGCACGCTCATGGTACCTGGCCTCCAGCGCATCCATACCCTGGGTACGGGACAGCAGCACGTGCCCCTCATCTGGATGCAAATCAGGCTCACAACACTGTAAGATCTCCTCAGGGAAGTACCTCTCGCCAGCCATGTCGATGCCTTGTGAAGTTTAACTTCACTACCTACATTAGTAGTGAAGAAGAAGCAGTGGTGTCCGATCCTGGAGGGCGGTTGCCGGCGGGCGGCGGCTCCGATGCCCCCTCCGCCTTCCGCCAGAAAGAATGTCATCCATAGACTAACACAACTACAGAAGCTTGACATCAAATATATATTGATATATGAGTACATACCAAAAAAATCAGACAAAAAATTTCCTACTGTTCACAGTCACTCGAATTTCCTTGAAGCTAAGGAAATCACAGTACCAGATTATAAAAACATAACGGCCAACAAGTATATAATCTCCTACAGCTATTTGCATTCTTAGACATGTTTCTGTAGTGGAATATAGCCCCAACCAACAAAATATAAAAGAAAAAAGAAATACATAGAAGCAAGCTGGTACCGCACAACAAAAACACAAACGGCAAGAAGTTTTTACTTCAAAGTAAATAGACATATATCCATGATTCTGTTGTTTTGCTTGATAGCCTCGGTACAAGTTGCGCTGTTATGTACTACTCCTAATAGTACTCCTACATCAGGAGATTAATGGGTTGCAAATCCTATAAAGCAATATTTGTAAATTAGGACATATGTTGTGCAGTGCATGGTGCTGGTCGTTGGCGCCGGCAAGAGTACTGTTGTATGTGGTAGCCACCCGCGACGGAGCTGCACACAGCTTCCCGCTCGATCTCTCTCACACAGGTTCCTCAGGATAACAATTTTCTATAGATCTTATGAAAAATCACGCAAGCTGTCCACTATAAAATGGCAACTGTACTGTAACGACTAACGAAGGGCTGAGCGTGTGAGTGTAGATCTCTGAATATTCAGAAAAGAGAAAAAACTCTGAATATTCAGAAAATGGGGAAAACTCTGAACCTGTAGCTCGATGGAACGGGAACTCCAAGAAATACAGAGTTGATCCCACCACTCCAAGGAACATGAACCTTGTAGCCTCGGTCGTCGTGGAGGCGGTGTTCATCCCGGCGGAGGTGACACCCACAACGTAACCCTAGCAGCAGTCGGACCGGCGGACGGGCATCAGCGCCGCCGTTGGGGCGGCGTATACAGCCACCGCACGGCGTGGTGTTGTAGCCACGCGGCAGGCGTCTGATGCGGCGCCGACCAGCCGGGATCCACGGCGGCTAAGGTTCGTCGTGGGGCAGTGGATGTGCAGCTAGCTTCACGTCTTGGAATTGAGAGAGGATGAAAGGGTGGCTTCGGGGAGGTATTCGGCGGCGCTAGGACTCACCGGAGCCGGCCGGAATCGACCGGCAATGGAGGCGGCGGTAAGGGGATCGGGATTGGAGAAAGCGGTGTAGATGGGGATGAATTGGAAGATTTTTTTTACGCGCACCGGTCTGGTACACGATGCTGCCTCGCTCTATTGGGCCTGGCCGCCTGGCCTCTTTTACAAATGTGCGGTCGCGAGGTCACAAGTATGATTCATACTGGCCGGGTTTTTGACACAAGTATGAAGACTTACACACCATTGGATTGTTTAAAATAGATGGATAATATTTATTTGAGGGTACCAAAAAAACCTCTTCCGATGATGGCAGTGATTAGGCCCTTGTTCTCACAATGGCGCCTCACTAGCTAGATCCGTAGGCATCACTCATCAGCGCACACTCCAGGAGCCACCGCCACCGTTTGTCTTGTTAAGGTTCATACACTAGCCACTTGAACCAAAAGTCCGAACTGATGGAAAGGGCTAGTACAATCCACTTATACACTTCAACACCCCCACTCACGTGTGATGGGAGAAGAGAAAGTCAACACGTGGACACAGACAGAAGAAGAGAAAGTCAACACGTGGACACAAACGGGAGAAGAGAAAGTCAACACATGGATACAAAGGGGGGCAACAGCAATTTTACAATAAATTGCGAAAATCAGGACTCGAACTCGAGACCCTGGGCTCTGATACCATGTTAAGCTTCATGCACTAGCCAACGCAACCAAAAGTCCGAACTGATGGAAAGGGCTAGTACAATCTACTTATACACTTCAACACCCCCTCTCACGTGTGACGGGAGACGAGAAGACAAGTCAACACGTGTAGAGAGGCAAAGAGGCAGCGGGAGGCCAGGCGCGGCAGGAGCTCGTCAGAGGCGAGGAAGAGGCAGCGGCGGCGGCCGGGCGCGTCGGCAGGAGACCGAGGCGGGCGGCGGCGGCGGCTGCGAGGCTGCGGAGAATTTAGAATAAATTGTGAAAGCCAGGATTTGAACTCGAGACCTGGGGCTCTGATACCATGTTAAGGTTCATGCACTAGCCACTTGAACCAAAAGTCCGAACTGATGGAAAGGGCTAGTACAATCCACTTATACACTTCAACATGTCTTTCGTTGACACACATGCATCTTCAGGGCAGATCAACACATAGACCTTGCCGGGGCTGCATCTCGACGTCGACAAGATACTAGACAACTGTTAATTGTAGTTGTTTGAGAGTTACGAAGCTCAATCGACGCAGAAAATTGGTGACCGGTTAATGTGTGGTGGGCATTGACGTAGTATGTTACACTTCTTCGTATGATAATAAGTATTCTCTCTGTTTATAAATATAAAATATTTTAGCTTTGTGAAGCAAATGTATCTAGACAAATTTTAGTGTGTAAGTTAGTGTGTAAGTTCACTCAAATATATATACTAAAATTTGTCTAGATAAGTTTACTTCACAAACCTAAAATATCTTATATTTATAAACGGAGAGAGTATGTAGCTGAGGCATGGTGGCCCGGAGACTTCGGGTAACCATGCCAAAGGTGACGCACATTGTTAAAGACAACAATCGTCATATGATGCATCGCCTGTCCCGATTGTTGATTCTAGCGTGTTTCATCATGTCTACAATTTTGACATCGACAAAGTCAACGAAAACCTGTCGTGCACTAATTTGTGGGGAAATCTCTGCAACCACAGCCAACGCGCTTGTGCACAAGTTAAGATGTGAACAAAATCTCTCATTAAAACTTAGATCAATCAGAGACTACTACGGGTTGAGGTGTGAACAAAATCTCTCACAAGTTGAGATATAGTATAAGCTAGACTAGGAGTATGGGTTGCTTCCCCGCACAGGGATGACTCCCTTTGGCATGAGATCGTCAACTCCGGGTAGACGTAATTTGATATGACCACAAACTTAGCGAAGAAGTGTGCCCGAGCAGGGGCGGATCTTGGCCCCAGGCAACCAGGGCCACGGCCCGGGGTGCGGCGATGATGCTCAGGCTTGATAATGTACCGTAGTAGGGTTATGGAAGAGGTTGTAGTTATAGTCATTGAAGGTGGCCCGAGGCGCAATGAATTTTTAAATCTGCCACTGTGCCCAAGAATAGTGTGGTACACGTCACGGAACAGATTCTCAACGGCGTCAACGCAAAAGTTGTCCGGCGCGCTCAAAGTGATGTGGTTGAGCGCTTCACCAATTTCTCACTAAACCCTAAGCAGTATGGATCTATTTGGTTCCTAGCCAGATTTTGCAAAGTCTAAGTTTGGCATGTATGACAGTCACAAAAGTTTGGTTAAAAAAATTAAAGCCACAAAGTGTGGTAAAAGTTGGCAAATACTTAACCCTACATCAATGAGGTTTAGCAATTCTAAAATATGGCAAGAACCAAACACATATCAAACTGCCAAAGTTTGACTTGACAAATTGTGGCTGGGAACCAAACACCCCCATACATCAAGGTACAAACTGTTTGTAAATCTGATATTAGCCGTTTAAACTTTTTGAATGAAGATAAAAGCAACATTTGGGTGGGGGAGATAACACAATATTTACTTTCATAATTAAAATGTTGCTGATTTAGTAATTTGAGACCGATTTTAAGGTGAACAGACGCCCAGATTAGTGGCGCATGCTAAAATGAGCGTTCTCTCTGATGGAACAGGACAGCGCAGGATAAAATGAGCGAAGTACTGCTGGTTCAGCTGGTCGCGGCGGCTCCCCTCGTCAGCCTCGGCCTGTGTCGTCGCCAGCGCCGGACATCATCCAGCAACGCCCCAACGGCCTCGTACGACGACCCTCCCACCTCCACCGCCCGCCGGGCACTCTCCCCCATCTCCCCTGCCCTCCGCCTCAGCCCCTCGTCAGACATCGCCGCGCGGACTCTCTCCGCCACCTTCTCCCTGCCCACCACCACCCCGCCCAGCTCCTCGCCTCCCCACACGTACCCCCTCTCCGCGCCGGCGCCGACGCCCGTGCCGGCGATTCCCACCACCAGCGCCTCGTTGTAGAACTGCTCCGCGAACACCGGCCACGCCACCACGGGGACTCCGGCCGCCGCCGCCTCGGTCACCGCGCCCCACCCGCAGTGCGTCACGAACGCTCCCACCGCCGCGTGCCTCAGCACCGCCACCTGCGGCGCCCACCCCCTGACCACCATCCCGCGGCCCCCAGCTTCGGCGTCCACGTCGGGGAGCGGCGGGGCGTTCTTATCCCCGATCACCCACACGAAGTTCGCGCCGGAGTCGGCGAGTCCCATGCCGAGCTCCGCCACCTGCTCGCGCGGGAAGCGGGTGAGGCTGCCGAAGCAGACGTACACCACCGACCGGGCGGGCTTCGTGTCGAGCCAGCCCAGCACGCGCGCGGCCTCCGCGGCGGCGCCCGTCTCCCCGTCTCGCCCGCGCTCTAGGACGTCGTCGCCGTCGCTGTTGACGAGGCAGACCGGCCCGACGGCGAACACCGGCTTCCCGGTGTCCCTCTCGTAGTGCTCCATGTACCTCTCCTCGAGCCCCGCGAAGGAGTTGACGACCCACCCGGCCGTGGCGCGCTCGATGTCGAACATGCGGTTCAGGAACTCCCGCGAGTCCGCGCCGGGGAGCGTCGCCTCGGCGAGCCTCGACCGGGTGAGGCGCACCGCGTCCGGGAGCCCCGGCACGAGGAACGGCTCGGTGGGCGACGCGACGCGCTCCTGCGGGGCGTGGAGGAGCAGGGAGCGCTGCACCGAGAGCGCGAAGCAGCCCGTGCCGGTGAAGGCGTACCGCGGGATGCCGAGCTCGGGCGCGGCGGTGGCGGCCCACGGGAGGACGCCGTCGAACACGACCGCGTCGGCGGGGTGGCGGCGCAGGAGGTCGGCGAAGAGCGGCGCGAGGAGGTCCACGGCGACGGCGAACGGGCCCGCGTCCTCGCGGGTGGGGAGGTCGTCGGCGCTCTCGTGTCCGCCCGTGAGCCCCGCTTCCTCGGCGGGCAGGGGGAGCGAGTGGACGCGGATGCGCAGGCCCGAGGCGGCCGCGCGGGCCACCGGGCCGCCGAGCCGGGCGGCGTTGGCGTGCGTGAGGACGAGGGTGGCGTCGGCGCCGCGGGACGCGAAGAGACGAGCCAGGTCCGACATCGGCAGCGCGTGGCCCGGCGTCGGGAAGGGGATGAAGTACATGCGCGGCGCGGCGTCGTCCGACGACCACATTGCGAAACCTCGATCGTCGCCGCAGAATGTCGATGTTGTGATTGATGAACCTTCGAGCGATCGAACAATTGTCCAGGATTAAAGATTCACTCATACCGTTGCTACCAAATGAATATATGGGCACCTCGAAACACAAAGACGATGCCCATACGAGAGAGCGGGAAATTCGATTTCACGCGGGCTGCGCTGCGCGGAGCTTACTGCTCCGGTTTAAAGATTGCACTTTTGCAGTTGTAGTTGTATCCTTCAGTTGTGGTGGCTAGCACCGACGTTTTTTGTGTGACGCTCTTCAAATGGTAAGCACACATACGAATTCAAAAACTGATGTAGGTTACCATTAGCACTAGTTTGGAGATGAGAACCATACAAAAAAATGTTTGGAGAAACATATTTTAATAACAATTATTTTGACTTGCATAGTAACAAATTTAATACAACACACGTGACTACATTTTCTTCATTGCAGTCGATGGTGCAATGCGCGTGGTGAATGGGAAGAGGAGCTATATTCGACATGAGAGTGGCGGCGGTGGAGCGCAAGCTCACGTGAAGAGTTGCCGACGATATTGACAGATTATGAAAGCACTTGTCTTGTTAAGACGTTAGGTTTCGTTTTCTAGGTGGAAGGGTTGAAAAGAACCTAGAGGATAGAGGAAATGGAAGGTAACAGCTTTATACCAAGTAAATTGAGCCGGAGGTCGGAAATCCAATTAAGACAAGGTTGATTGGATGGGATGCAGGCATGCAACAAAAAAGAAGACTGAGAAGAATCAGGTAGAAGAGCTCAAGAGCATGAATAAAATTACGACGTGTTATGTGCATGGTGCTACACTGCTACGTGCATGCATATGTACATGTCTATATTATAGATTTGGCTAGTTCTTGGTGTTAAAGAAGGCTATTTGTGTGATGTTTTTTTTAACACAAGCTACAAAAAAAATTCAGTTTTTTGTGAAACTTGGTGTGAACTGTGGATACATAGAATATCGAGACATATGTGCAATTTTTTTATTCCGAATTTGTTAACATTTTTAAAATGTTTGTTTTGGACGTAGGAGCATATGCTTCCATGTGCCGGATTAAATTTCCATGTTTCACAGAATAGTATCTTCCCAAGATAATAGGGAGTAATAGCTTGTCTCTTGTGTATCGTGTCGCCGCATGATTTTTTACGGAAGTGATTCTCCATAAGATAAAGATTTTTCATTGTTGACTCTTAGAAACAACATCCACTAATATAGAATACAATGTTGCTAAGTTCACATCTCTGAGGAGCTTTAATTAAGGAACATGTTAGCCATGTGCTCACCGAGGACTCCATATTAAGTTTGGAAAGTATTACCTGTGATCCATATCGATCACTTTGTCATTGATTTAATTAAATCAGCTACAACTGATATGGATTGGAGAGAGTACATCAATGTCATGCCCATACACTAGTATGGTCTGTTAGAGCATCTCTAGCAGTGACCGTAAATTTTTGACCCGTAAAACGTGAATAAAGAGCACCATAAACGCAAATACAGGCTCAAATTGATGAGGCGCAGATCAGAACCTATAAAAACAAACTGTAAAAAGGCATCTTAGGTGGAGCCGGCGAATATTCTTCTTTTCTTTTTTCCCCTTCCTTCCTCAACCTCCTATCGCCACCAGACCCTGCTCGCCTTCGCCCTCCTGCGCGTGCATGCCCGACGGCGCCCCTGGCCTGTGCCGCCCGCCACCGCACGCAGGAGGTCCACCGCGCCGCCCTAGCGCCCACCCGGCCGGATGCCGCCCCAGCGCCCGCCCGCCTGGCCACCACCGCACCCCTGCTCGAGCTCTACAGTACCCATCGCCCGAGCTTCAAAAGGTCATGTGCCGCCGCCCCGTGTCCATAAAAGAAGTAGAAAAGGTAGTAGAGCTCGCCGGGAGGAAGATGGTGGAGTCAATCGGGCTCTATGGTGTCTCCATGGCCGGAATTTTGCCGGATTCTGGCAAGTTCTGGGCGAAGGCGCGAGCTAAAATAGCATAACTGATATGTCCATTTTGCATCACTATTTTATATCATAATTTACTGTTATTCATTGATATATTTCATATTTAGAGATGATACTTATGTTGTTTCCGTTGTTTTTGCATGTTTGATGATTATCGGAGAACTTGCTGCCGGAGCCAGGATTCTGCTGGAAAAAGGACCGTCAAGACACCATATTTCTGAAGATCGGCAATTCCAGGAAATTATCCAAAAAATCATATTTTACCAAATGATGGAAGTAGCCAAGAGGAGAGAGCGAGGGGAGCAGCCAGGCGCCCACACCACCTGTGGCGCAGGCCAGGCCCTGGCCGCGCCACCCTGTGGTGTGGCCACCTTGGCCCACGTCTGCCATCATCCCCTCGCGTATATGGTCGTCCCCGAAAACCTAAGTCAGGAGGAGGGAATCAGAGATAGACCCCGCCGCCTCTGCGGGATGGAAAACACCGAGAGAGAAAAGCTCTCCGACAGGCAGAAATCTGCCGGGGAAATTCCTTTCCGGAGAGGGGAGATTGTCGCCGTCGCCATCGTCATCGTCATCGAGCTAGACTTCATCGGGATCATCATCATCACCATCACCAGCACCTTTATCACCACCATCACCATGCCATCCCGCTGTAACATCTTGGGTTGAATCTTGTCCAATTCTTAGGGGAAACTTTCCCGGTGTTGATTACTCTTGTAGTTGATGCTATTGAGTGGAACCATTGAATTAAGGTTTATGTTCAGATTGTTATTTACCATTATTTCACCTCTGGTCATGATCCATATGATGTCTTGTGAGTAGTTCGTTTAGTTCTTGAGGACATGGGAGAAGTCGAGATGTTAGTAGTGAAACTATGTTGAGTAATATTTAATGGTTTGATATTTATATGCTGTGGTGCTATTCTACTAGTGGTGTCATGTGAACGTCGACTACATGATACTTCACTTTTATGGGCCTAGTGGAATGCATTGTGTATTTGGCTACTAATTGTGGGGTTGCCGGAGCGACAGAAATCTAAACCCCCGTTAGGAAACCATTGCACCAGTGAGTGTAGGATCTCAGAGTTTAAGGCTGTAGTTAGATTTATCTTAATTACTTTCTTGTATTTGCGGATGCTTGCAAGGGGCATAATCACAAGTGTGTATTAGTCCAAGTTAGGATAGTGCACTAGTATAGGTTCACCCCCATAACACTTATCAAACCAATGAAAATTGCTTAGCTGCATGAAGCGAAAGCACTCGACAAAAACTCCCGTGTGTCCTCGGGAATGTTTGGTAATCATACGTTACACCACCGGCTTGTCCTTTGCTCTAGAAAGGATTGGGCCACTTGCAGCAATTATTATTACTGTCTTTTATTTACTCGTACTTTATTTACTTGCATTACCCAATACCCCTGACAACCTGTTTGCTAGTATTTACAGTGAATCCTTGATCAAAACTGCTTGTCAACACCTTCTGTCCTTGTTGGGTTCGACACTCTTATTTATCGAAAGTACTACAATACACCCCCTATACTTGTGGGTCATCAAGACTATTTTTTGGCGCCGTTGCCGGGGAGTGAAGCGCTATTGAAGAGTGGAATTGGTAAAGGTAACTTTCGCTGTGAGTATTGTTTTTATTTTTGTCTTTTATTTTATTTTGCCATGGAGAAGTATCCATTTGGTTCCCTATTTTGGAACACTACTGCCTCTGTTACGGTAGTGGATGAACCACCGTCTGCTCAATTAGATCCTTTAAAATACATATGAAAATTGTTGAACGTGTTATGAATAACTGCTATTCAGGAAATGGAACTGTCCATCTGGGTGATCATTTACTCTTTATATATGAATTATGCGAGTTGTTTAAGTGTGCTGGTATTTCATCAAGCCAGGTTAAGAGAAAGCTATTCTCTTTATCACTAAAGGGCAGAGTTGCGGAATGGTATAGGCTGCTAAAGGATGGTCCATCTATTGGCTGGGAGGAAATTGTACCTCTCTTTTATTCCAAATTCTATCCTCCAAGTGAGATTCATAAAGATCGGAATCAAATATATAATTTTTGGCCTCATGATGGAGAGAGTAATGCCAAACCGTGGGGGAGATTGAAGTCATTAATGCTCAAATGTCCCATTCATGAGCTCCCTAGTAATATTGTTATTAATAACTTTTATGCAAGGCTTACTCTTCACGACAAGGATTTATTGGATACTTCCTGCTCTAGATCATTTAGACGTATGAAAGAAGAGGCTGAATGGGATCTTCTTGACCGTATTCAAGAAAATACTGAAGGATGGGAGAACGACAAATGTAGAAAGTCAGGTATAAATTATGATTATGAATGCATTAAAGCTTTTATGGGAATCGATGACTTTCATAATGTTAGTGCTGTTTATGGTCTTGATTCTCAAATACTTGCTAACTGTTTTAAGGCATTTGCCTCTTATCTTGATGTTCCAAAGAAGGATTGGAACAAGTACCATGCGCCTTATAAAGATACTGTTAGTTGTGTTTCTGCTAGAACTACTGAAGTTTGTACTGTTGATTGCATTTTGCCTGAGCCTTATTTTGAGAAAGCGCCTTTTGCTGCTAAGGTAAAGGAGCATTCTACTTTAATTAGTGTGCTTAATAAAAGTGCAAGGAAATCTTTAAAACCTGATGAGCAAATAACTGTTAAGTCTCCTGTAGTAATAGTGAAGGACCTTGTTACTAAAAACGTAGAAGATGGACATATTATCTTTTGTGAAGATGCTTCTAACATTGTTTCACATCCTAGTAGACCTAGGAAAACAAGTGTTCCTGTGCTTTCTGTCAGGATTGATGATCATTGCTATTATGGCTTATGCGACATTGGTGCAAGTTCAAGTGCTATCCCTTACGAGCTTTATAAAGAAATCATGCATGAAATTGGTCCTTGTGAACTGGAGGATATCGATGTGGTTATTCAGCTCGCTAATAGAGAAACTATCTCTCCAATTGGTATTGTTAGAGATGTGGAAGTTCTATGCGGTAAGACTAAATATCCTGCTGATTTTCTAGTACTTGGTTCAGCTGCTAGTAAAGCTTGTCCTATTATTTTCGGTAGACCCTTTTTGAATACTTGTGGCACTGTTATAGATTGTAAGAAGGAGAAAATTTTGACTAAGTTTGATGGAAAATCTTATGAGTTTAATTTTTCTAAGTTTACTAATGGTCCTTATGAAAATGAATTGTCTAATGAAGATTTTGAGTTGAACAACTTGCCTCTATTGCTCTTGCTCCTAATAATGCTTTGCAGCAATTTATGGAGGACCATGAAAGTGAGATCTTCAGGGAAGAAAGAGATGAGATTGACGAGATTCTTCTTCGTCAGCCAGAGTTGCTTAAACACAATTTACCTGTGGAGGATTTGGGTACCACTTTGCCACCTAAGGAAGATCCTGTTTTTGATTTAAAACCTTTACCTGATGATCTTAAATATGATTATATTGATGATAATAAAATATATCATGTTATTATTAGTTCTAAACTTTCAGGGAAGGAAGAAGAAAGGTTATTGGGGATATTGAGGAAACACTGAGGAGCTATGGGATACACTCTTGATGATTTAAAAGGGATTTCTCCTACTATATGTCAGCATGCTATTAACATGGAGCTAGATGCAAAGCCAGTTGTTGAACATCAACACCGTTTAATTCCTAAGATGAAGGAAGTGGTAAGAAATGAGGTATTGAAACTCCTTGATGCTGGTATTATTTATCCTATTGCTGATAGTAGATGGGTTAGTCCTGTTCATTGTGTTCCTAAGAAAGGAGGAATTACTGTTGTGCCTAATGAGAATAATGAGGTTATTCCTCAGAGGGTAGTAGTTGGTTATAGGATGTGCATCGATTTTAGAAAGGTCAACAAAGTTACTAAGAAAGATCATTATCCTTTGCCGTTTATAGATCAAATGTTAGAGAGGTTATCTAAGAAAACTCATTTTTGTTTTCTTGATGGTTATTTTGGTTTCTCTCGGATTGTTGTTAAAAAGTAAGATCAAGAGAAAACCACTTTTACTTGTCCTTATGGAACTTATGCTTATAGACGTATGCCTTTTGGTTTGTGCAATGCTCCTGCTACTTTTCAAAGATGCATGTCTGCTATTTTTCATGGATTTTGTGAAGAAATTGTGGAGGTATTCATGGATGATTTCTCCATCTATGGAACTTCTTTTGATAATTTTTTGCACAATCTTGATAAAGTTTTGCAAAGGTGTGAAGAAACTAATCTTGTTCTTAATTAGGAGAAATGCCACTTTATGGTGAATGAAGGAATTGTTCTTGGACATAAAATCTCTAAAAGAGGTATTGAAGTTGACAGAGCAAAGGTTAAAGCAATTGAGAAAATGCCCTGTCCTAGGGATGTTAAAGGTATTCGTAGTATTCTTGGTCATGTTGGTTTCTATAGAAGGTTTATTAAAGATTTCTCTAAGATTTCAAAGCCTCTTACTAATCTTCTTCAAAAGGATGTACCATTTGTTTTTGATGATGATTGTGAGGAAGCTTTTGAAACTCTTAAGAAGGCTTTAACAACTGCTCCTATTGTCCAACCACCTAATTGGAATTTACCCTTTGAAATTATGTGTGATGCTAGTGATTTTGATGTAGGTGCTGTTCTTGGACAGCGCGTAGATAAGAAGTTGAATGTTATTCATTATGCTAGTAAGACTCTTGATGCTGCTCAAAAGAATTATGCTACTACTGAGAAGGAGTTTCTTGCTGTTGTTTTTGCATGTGATAAGTTTAGACCTCATATTGTTGATTCGATGGTTACTATTCATACTGATCACGCTGCTATTAGGTATCTTATGGCAAAGAAGGATGCTAAGCCTAGGCTTATTAGATGGGTGTTACTTTTACAAGAGTTTGATTTGCATATTGTAGATAGGAAAGGTGCTGAAAATCCTGTTGCTGATAATTTGTCTAGGTTGGAAAATATTTCTTTTGATCCTATTCCTCTTGATGATAGTTTTCCAAATAAACAGTTGGCTTCAATAAAGGTAACCTCGCGAGAGAATCCTTGGTATGCTGATTATGCTAACTTTATTGTTTCCAAGTATTTGCCTCCAACCTTTACAGCCCAGCAAAGACGGAAATTCTTTTATGACTTGAGGCATTATTTTTGGGATGACCCACACTTATATAAAGAAGGAGTAGATGGTATTATGCGAAGATGCGTTCCAGAATATAAACAACAAGAGATATTGAGGAAATATCATGGTAGCGCTTATGGAGGACATCATGCTAGAGATAGAACTGCACAAAAGGTTCTACAATCAGGTTTTTATTGGCCTACCCTTTTTAAAGATGCTAGAAAGTTTATTTTATCTTGTGATGAATGCCAAAGAGTTGGTAATATTTCTAGACGCAATAAAATGCCTATGAGTTATTCTCTTGTTATTGAACCATTTGATTGTTGGGGATTTGACTTTATGGGTCTTTTTCTTCCTTCAGAAGGTTATACTCATATACTTGTTGCTGTTGATTATGTTACTAAGTGGGTAGAAGCTATACCTACGAAGAGTGCCGATGGTGAGACCTCGTTAAAGATGCTTAAGGATTTTATTTTTCCTAGGTTTGGTGTGCCTAGATATCTTATGACTGATGGAGGTTCTCATTTTATTCATGGCGGTTTTAGGAAAACTCTTGCTAGATATGACGTTAATCATAGAATTGCTTATGCTTATCATCCCTAAACTAGTGGGCAAGTAGAGCTATCAAATAGAGAGATCAAGTCTATCTTGCAGAAGACTGTTAATAGATCTAGGAAAAATTGGGCTAGCAAGTTGAACGATGCTTTATGGGCTTATAGAACTGCTTATAAGAACCCCATGGGCATGTCTCCTTACAAAATGGTTTATGGACACTTGCCTTTAGAATTAGAACACAAAGCTTTTTGGGCAGTGAGAGAGCTTAATAGGGATTTAAAACTTGCCGGTAAGAAAAGGTTGCTTGATCTGAGTTCCTTAGATGAGTGGAGAAATGAAGCTTATGAGAATGCCAGACTTTTTAAAGAGAAAATCAAGCAATGGCGTGATAGGAGAATTCTTAAGAGAGAATTTCATGTTGGTGAGAAAGTTCTATTGTATAGGTCTCGTCTCAGATTTTTTGCAGGAAAATTACTCTTGAAATGGGAAGGGCCCTTTATTATTGAAGAGGTGTATCGTTCAGGTGCGATAAAAGATTGCTTCGCTGAAAGATAACACTATGCAAGTGGTGAATGGGCAAAGACTCAAGCATTATATTTCTGGAGATTCTTATAATGAAGATGTCGATGTTATTCAAATGGTGACACCGGAAGAATTCATCAAAGAACATATGCAGGAAACTGCAGAGTCCATTTTCGAATAGGTAACAGTTCTAGTATGAAAAAGTTCGCGTTAAACTTTTCTCTTGATACTTTTGTTATTTTTATTAAATATGAAAAATCACGAGACGAAAACAAGTTGGAAACGGAGCCCGGGGGCTCCACACCACCTAGTGGCGCAGGCCCCCTGCTGGCCGCGCCACCCTGTGGTGTGTTCGCCTCGGAGCTCGTTTCCGTCCCGGTTTCCTCCTGTGACTTCGTTTCGATGTTTAATTATCACCTATATAACCCCCTGGATTGCCCGAGATCTGTATATCGTGTTCTCATTGTGTTTTTGTTTCGACCTGTTTCTGTTAGGAGTTGTTCCCAGTTTTAGAGCCACCATGTCTTCGTCTGATTCGTCTGAGGAGAACTCTCTTGCGGACATCATTAATCCGTACATGGGGGAGTTGAAGATGCATCCAAAGGAGTGTTTGCTCAAGGATGGTGAGTTACAGATAGAAGATGTTCAGGGCCCTAAAGGAGAAGGAAGTCTTGAAGCTAGGATGGAAGCGTTGGAGCAAGAAGTCTTTAAATACAAGAAGATGACGGAACGCGAGGTGGACATTATCCATAGGACAAATCAAGAACTCATCGCCAAGCACTAGAAGGAGACTGCAGAGCTCGGGGATGACATCTTGTCACTCCATGAGACCACCAACAAATTACAAGCACAACTCTATGACTTGCAAAATCAAAACTGTGAGTATGAGTGACGAGGGTTAACTCGACAAATGTCCTAGATGAAGGACTTAGGATCGGGGAGATAGGGCGTCGGATGAACTCAAAGGTAAAGTTAGTTGAAACAGGTGTATATCAAAAGTAAACTTGGGTGTCCAACCTGGCTTGCTTTCAATCTGGCCTACACCGTCCCCTCCTGGCCCCTATATATAGGTGGCCAGGTCTCGAGGATCGGGTAGGGTCCGATACAGATTACAATATCGACAATACGGTAAGAACTCGTATCTCGACTATTATTACAATTGGGCCTAGCTTAACGGGCCTCAGGGGTACTCAACTAGCGGGCTCTATTAGCTATACCCTTGTCAGTAGCCCCTGAGATTCTACCAGAATTGCAGATTCGGGTTGAATCTCTAATCTTTAAGTCTTCGTCTTGATCAGTTCTTCGATTTCTTCATATCTTCAAGTCTTTCGACTTATTTTCATGATAATATCTCGCAAGGGGTTTTGATGAACAAGCCTAACAACTCTAATGGATCAAGAGGTCAGTTAACTGCCGGAACAGATACTTGCCACCTACTTCAAATTCAATCCCCTTGGACTTGAATTCGGCAGACCGGTCAAACCCACTCTTTTGTCGCATTTAGGACTTATAAAGAATGAATCGCAGTAATTCTCAGGGTACCCAGTGCATCCACCAGGATTTTCTTCGCCTCATAGACACGGATACATACCTGCAGAGCACATCCATGTGCGTATACCAGGCCACACAGGACGGGTCCCGGGGTCTTACCTTCGTGATAAATCACGGCATTCGAGTTTCATTGCGATAATGCAACTCGAGAATCACATGTCACAGTCTTTATTTGACTGATGTAATATCCAAAATCTTTTGAATTTATATTAACTTCTCATGAGTAGCTCCCGATGGGAGTAATCGCTCTATATTTCGTCGACTATGTAGTCGAAGTTTCATTCTTGTCGAAATATTTGGCGACTCGTACCGTATCCAGTAACTCTTTAACCGTAACTTCTTCATCTTTATTGCTGCTTTTCTATTCTCTATCGGGTGCGCGCTCAGCGCTCCCGATGGGAGTAGCCCCCGAGGCTATAGCCGAGAAATTTTTCCCGGGTATAGGCTCAAAGGATATAAATTCTTCCTAGCACACTCATTACCTTTTCTTTTTCTCTTGAAGTCATAAGCCCCCCGAGTCCAAGTTGAGGCTTCCCGTACTTTCTTTGATATTCTTTTTATTATCGTCTGCTATGTGCAGAATTTAACTCCTTTGTAAATATTCTATGGGCCTTGTTTTCGCGGAGGCCCGTTACTATGTGCTTATAAATAAATTACACTTGGCGAGGGTAAAAACCCTAAACAGATTCCTCCTCTGCCGCATCATCTTCTTCTTCATCTAGGGTTTCTTTTCTGCCCACTTGTCTCCATGGTTGATGCAGATGGGTCCCGTCTGAACCTCGGCTCCCTGATGGCACCGCGGGGTCACAGCCGCCCTCGCGGCAGCAAGAATAAGACTGCACCAGATGCTGTAGGATCTTCATCATCCGTTCCGGTGAAGCGGCGTCCCGGCCGCCCGGTCGGGAGTAAGAATAAACCAAAGGTGCCTTGCGCTATCCCAGGTCCAAGCGCACCTCCTGGTAACACCTCTCCTCCTCATCCGAAGATATACTCATTTTTCTATATTGTCGGCGTGCAGTGCCGTGAAATTCAACGGCTGCTGCTAAAGTTCACCAAGTTCATGGATGGGCGGGAGTTACGTGAAGCAATTCTTCGTGAACATTCTGGGGGAGGAACTCCCTACGAGGTGGAAGTCTGGTATGATGGTGCTGGCGAACAATACTTCAAGGGCGGCTGGTCCTAGTTTGTGGATGATCATGACATCCAGCGAGGTTTCTTCATGTCCTTCGACTATCATATTGGTACGTCGAAGTTTGATGTGAAGATCTTTGACTGTAATCAATGCCAGAAGGAGTACGAGGCTGAAGTACACTTCCACTAGAATCTCCTTATGTAATCTCCTTTTCAAATTGCCTTGTTGCCGTGTTAGTTGTAATGAATAATCGTATTCGGTTTTTATGCTTGTATTTTGTTAGACCATGGGAACAAATCGTCGTTCCAAGGTATGCTATATATATTATCAGGTTCCTTTGAACCAATCATATCGTTTGAAGAAATATCGGGTTGTCTCACAACCTAGTAGTATGTCTTTAAAGATCTCCATATTGTATTGAATTTTCTTTCGTACGACCCGAGGGTTGAAGCCCCCGAGTGGAAAATTAAAATATTTGTACAATTTATCGAGTTAACCCAAGGAACCTGACCTGTGGCCTCATGTTCTGGGTTCAGAGGGTCAACTCGAAGTTACTGAGGTTACTAGATTTCTTCTATGCGTAAAAACGCCTTAGCTGCTCTGCATTCCACGGGTTGCTCTCGTCTTTTCCTGTTTTCTTGTCTTGTAGTCGATAAGCTCCTCCTGGTATTACTTCTGTGACGATGTAAGGTCCCACCCAAGGGGTTAACTTGCTGTGACTATCCTGCTTGAGTCGTAAGACTAAATCTCCCACCATAAAGGATCGCGGACGAACTCGACTACTGTGGTAGTTTCGCAAGCTCTGTTGATACTGCGTGGCTCTTTCCAGTGCTTTATCTCTTGCTTCATCTAGTGCATCAACATCATTTTGTAGCGCTTCTGTTGAGGTTACTTCGTCGTATGCCATCACTCTTGGAGCTTCGTGTGTAATCTCGATTGGAAGCACGGCTTCTGCGCCATGGACCAGGAAAAAGGGAGTTTCTTGAGTAGCTGCATTAGGCATAGTTCTTAGACTCCAAAGAACGGAGGGCAATTCTTCTACCCAAGCGCTCTTGGCTTTCTCGAGAGGTGCTAAGAGCCTCTTTTTTATCCCATTGCATATTAGGCCATTGGATTTTTCGACTTGCCCATTCATCTTTGGGTGTGCTACGGATGCAAACTTGAGTTTGATTCCCAAACCTTTGTAGTAATTCTTGAATTCCTTTGAAGTGAAGTTTATCCCGTTGTCCGTGATGATACTGTATGGTACACCGAAGCGAAATACTATTGAATTAATGAAATTGATTGCTGCTGTCGAATCTTGAGTTGTCACTGGGGCCGCTTCTACCCACTTGGTAAATTTGTTGACTGCCACTAACATGTAGACATGCCCTCATGGCTAGGATTTGTGCAACTTTCCTACCATATCGAGGCCCCATTGTGCAAAGGGCCAAGACAATGGTATTGGCTGTAACTCTGCTGCTGGCGCGTGTGGTCGAGACATGAATCTTTGACATGCTTCACACTTTCGAACTATATCCTTCACGTCTTCGATGGCTGTTAGCCAATAGAATCCTGCTCAAAACGCTTTTGCCGCGATTGCCCTGCTGCTAGCATGATGGCCACATACTCCAGCGTGTATATCTTTTAATATTACTTGTCCTTCTTGAGGTGTTACACAACGCTGCAAGATGCCAGTTATGCTCTTTTTGTATAATTTTCCCTGCAACACGACAAATGCTTTCGATCGTCGAGTTATTCTTTTGGCTTCCACTGCATCTTCTGGTAACTTCTTATTTATCATGTATGCGAGATATGGCTGCATCCAGGCTTCTTCTATCATCATGACTTCCTCGGGTTCTGGTGTACTCTCGTCATTTTTTGCATCAGCCCCCGATCTTACTGCAGTAGTCGAATTTTTGACGCTTTTTATCGACCTTTCCACTATTTCTTCCCAGAAGACTCCAGATGGCACGGGCAGGCACTGTGACCCGATATTTGCTAGAGTGTCGGCTTCTTCGTTGCTGTTTCTGCTGATGTGCGAGACTTCGCACCCATCAAATGTTCCTTCGAGATAGTGATATAAGTTCTTGTAGGCCATCATGTTGTCATTGATTGTGTCGCATCTGTTCATAACTTGTTGGACGACAAGGTTTGAATCTCCGAATATTTTTAAGCGAGTTGCTCCGCACGCCTTGGCCATCTTCATTCCGTGCAGTAAAGCCTCATATTCTGCTTCATTATTAGAGGCCTACGGAAAACTCATCCTTAAAACATACTTCAATTTGTCGCCTTGTGGTGATATCAAGACTACTCCTGCACCTGCGCCTCGGATTCTTTTAGAACCGTCGAAGTACATTGTCCAGACACTCGATAAATCTGGCGGTCCTGTGCTCTGTAACTCCAACCACTCTGCTGTGAAATCTGGCAAGATTTGCGACTTGATCGCCTTTCTTTTTTCATACGTGATGTCCATGGGAGATAATTCGATTCCCCATAAAGAGACACGTCCTGTTGCTGAAGGATTGTTCAATATGTTCGATAGTGGTGCTTCGTTCACCACTATGATTGGGTGCACTGCAAAGTATTGTCGTAATTTTTGTGCTGTTGTAAAGACACTATATGCGAGTTTTTGATAGTGCGGATACCTCTGTTTTGTTGGAGAAAGTACTTCACTAATGAAATATACCGGTCTCTGGACACCGTGGGCTTTTCCTTCTTCACTTCTTTCGACTACCAATACTGTACTCACCACCTGATGGGTTGCGGCGATGTAAAGTAGTAGTGACTCTTTTTCTTTTGGTGCGACCAGCACTGGTGGCGTGGAAAGCACTTTTTTTAGCTGCGCAAAAGCTGCATCTGCTTCTTCTGTCCACTCAAATTTATCATCTGACTTCTTCATAAGTGCATAGATAGGGAGTGCTTTCTCTCCCAATCGAGCAACAAAACGACTTAGTGCCGCGACGCGTCCTACGAGTTTCTGTACATCGTGCAGTTTTGTGGGCTTCCCCATTGTTAAAATTGCTTGGATCTTCTCTGGGTTCGCCTCTATTCCTCGTGCTGACACCAAGAACCCTAAAAGTTGTCATGCCGATACGCTGAAGGAACACTTTGTCGGGTTAAGCTTAAGCTTGTACCTGCTCAGGTTGTCGAAGGTTTCTGCCAAGTCGCTGGTTAGGGATTCCTCCTTTCTTGTTGTAATGACTACATCGTCAATATAGACTTGGATGTTGCGTCCTATTTGGCTCCCAAGGCAATTTTGCATCATCCGTTGATAAGTTGCTCCTGCATTTTTTAGGCCGAAAGGCATCACTTGATAGCAAAACACCCCATATGGCGTAATGAAAGCTGTCTTTTCTTCGTCTTCTTTCTTCAACTTGATCTGGTTTAACCAGAATATGCATCCAGAAAGGAAAGCCTTGCACATCCCGCTGTTGAATCAATTATCTGATCAATATGGGGTAGAGGGAAGGGATCCTTTGGATAGTGCTTATTGAGACATGTGTAATCGACACACACTCTTTGTACATCTGTGTTTTTCTTGGGTACTATGACTGGATTGGATACCCAACTCGAAGTTTTTATTTCTCTGATAAATCCAGTGTTTTCTAGCCTGTGCAATTCTGATGCTATCGCCTTCCTTTTTGGTTCATCAAATCGTCGCAATGGTTGCTTGACTGGCTTTGCTTTAGGATCTACATTTAATGCGTGCTCGACGAGTTCCCTGGGAACCCCTGGCATGTCTGAAGGACACCAGGCGAAGATTTCCCAGCGCTCACGGAGGAACTCGATGAGCGCGCTTTCCTATGCGGGATCCAGGTTTACCGCAATCGATGTTGTCTTGTTTGGGTCCGTAGGGTGGACCTGGATTTTCTTCGAGTCCTGAGTTGTGTCGAAAGCCTGATCTGGCAGGGATCGTCCAACGTCGGGTAGCACATTATGATCGATTTCTCCTTTCAGTCTCTCATATTCTGCTGTCATGCTAAAAGTTTACGCCATTCTATTGAATTCTTTGTCGCAAGTGTTGGCTCCTTCGAAGCTCCCTTGTACTGTAATCGTTCCTTTGGGTCCTGGAATTTTTAGCGTTAGATACGCGTAGTGAGGTACTGCCATGAACTTTGCAAATGCTGGGTGCCCTAGAATTGCATGGTACTGTGAGGGCCAGTCCATAACTTCAAATTCCAACTTCTCCCTGCGATAGTTGCTGCTACTGCCGAAGCAGACGTCGAGTTCTATTTTCCCCATAGGTTAATTTGCGGCTCCTGGTACTATTCCATGGAAAGAACAATCTGTTGGCTTTAGGTTTGACAGCGAGATACACATTGCCTTCAGAGTTCTAGCATATATTAGGTTTATGCCACTTCCTGCATCCATGAATACTCTCCCGATGTCGTACCCTCCTATCTGCGCTTTTAACACCATTGGCGAGTGGCCCGGCCTGGGAACTTTCCTTGGGTGGTCTGCTCTGCTGAACTTAATTGGTTGATCTGACCACCATAAGTACTCCGTAGTGGCTGGTGGCGATGATATTGCTAGGTTTACTTGCCTGGATATGTTCTTTCGCTCTTTCTTTGATTTAGGCACCGGTTGAATCATTGCCGATATGTAAACTTTCGACTCTAGGTGCCTCGCTAGCCTTTGTACTTGATATCCTTGACTTGTGTATCTTTCTCCTTGCCATCCCCCTTGGCTTGAACCCATGGCGCTTTGTAACCTCAGGAAAGTTCTATAATCCTTCATCTGATGGTTTGAGACTCTCTTTCCATCAAGATACGCGTAGTGGATTCGACAAGGTCCATATAGCATGTCTTCGGCCGAAGGGCCAGAGTATCTTGGTTTTTCTACTCCTTTTGCTTGAAACTTCCTATTTTCATAACCTTCCTCTTCCTTTGCTTCGTACCCCGCAGCCACCTGATTTCGCCTTCCTTGGTTATCCCTGCTGCGGTGTCTTCTCCTCTGTCTACTTGTTCTGTCGACTTCTGGTGAACGTCCTCTTTTGTTGTTATATGCATCCTCTCCGTCAGCAAATCTGTTGGCTTATTCCATTAACTCGGCTACTGTTGTTGGCCTTGCTCTTCCTATCTCTTCCACGAGGTCTGAGCGACGAAGGCCAGCCAAAAAAGTGTCTATTGCTCTTTCGTCGGAGACATCCTCTGCTGAGTTTTTGATTACACTCTATCGTTCTATATAAGAACGTAGAGTTTCGCCTTTCCTTTGCACGCACGCTTTGACTTCCTCCAGTGACGCTGGGCGCTTATATGTCGAGCGGAAATCTCTTATGAATTGGCTTTCGAGTTCCCCCCAGCTTCCGATGGATTCATTGGGTAGGGTATTCAACCAGGACCGTGCTGCGCCGGTGAGGTGTAATTGCAAGCTTTGCATTGCTATTGCTTTTGTTCCTCCTAATATCTATACTGCCTGCAGGTAATCCGATAACCATAGGGTAGGTTCTTGCGACCCATCATATTTTTGCTGGTCGTGCGGTAACTTGAATCCTTTGGGTACTCGCGTTTTGCAAACCCTGCGGGTAAAGCACAACGCGCCCATCTCTTTTTCATCGTCCTCATAATTTTCTTCCCTCCAGGCGTGGCGTGATTTATTTACTCGAGCCTACGCTATTATATTTCTTGCGTCCTCCTTCCTCTTTTGTCGCCTCTCTTCTTCTGATGATTCGCTAGACTCATTTCGTGTGATTTTGTGCTTGAATTCCTCCTTTCGCCTTTCCTTGTAGCTTGTCAACTTTGCCTCTGGACCTTTTCCCATGATTTTGACTTCCACTATCCCGAGGCTTCTTATTGCGGCTTGGTGCATGTCTTCCCGTGGATCTCCGGGTTCTGGCTGCGTGGTTAGTAGATATGCATGTGCTGCTATTAGCGCTGCTTCCGGTGTTTCTTGTACAAAATCTTCTTCCTCCTCCTCTAGCTATGGAGTCATACTTTTTGAGTACCTTTCTTCTCTACTCTGCACCGTTGTCCCTCTGTTGTGTTTTGGGTCTCCGTGCCTTTCCCTGCTGTACTCTGAATCACTATAATCATCCCAATACTCTTCCCTTGACATACTGTTATTATCTCGACTTCTCACAAACATGTCTCTTTCCTCTCTCAGTTTCTTCTTGTGCTGGTGTAATTCATACTGATATCCCATTAGAACTTCTCTTCTTGAGCCTTCGGGTACTTCTGTGCCATGATTGATAGTTGACATGATGATCCCCCACTCTCCTGCTGAGACGTGAATTTTCTCCTTCTCCTTTTTGTTGTGCTCCCTTATCTTGTCGACTTGCCTATCGACCCCTTCGTTTCCCTCATTATTGTTTTCTTCTTCTGCTTCAGTGATAATGATGCATAACTGGTGTAATCTTTTGGAGACGCCACTACTTCCAGCAGCGAAGTCCCTTGTACTATTGTGCATTTTAAACGCTTTTACTTCCGTGCCGAGTTTTTCCTGAATTTCGTCGCCTCCTGCGATTTGTGCTCCTCCTAAGCTGACCGGTGAGTTTACCTCGCTGGAAGAGCCTTCAGATGATTCCATCATTACTACTGTCTCGGGCTCACTCGCCGACGGATCTGGCTTTGTCGAATCTGAGAGGCGGGTCGAACCCGAGGGTCCGATTAAGATGCTTAGACTTCCGATCGTCAGCTCCATCTCTTGACTTTCGTTGATTCCTGCACTGCTGTTGGCTAAAAGCGAAAAAGCCGTCGAATTCATGATTCCAACGCCCAGAGTCCCCACGGTCGGCGCTAATTGACGAGGGTTAACTCGACAAATGTCCTAGATGAAGGACTTAGGATCGGGTAGATAGGGCATCGGATGAACTCGAAGGTAAAGTTAGTCGAAACAGGTGTATATCGAAAGTAAACTTGGGTGTCCAACCTAGCTTGCTTTCAATCTGGCCTACACCGTCCCCTCCTGGCCCCTATATATAGGTGGCCTAGTCTCGAGGATCGGGTAGGGTCCGATACAGATTACAATATCGACATATGGTAAGAACTCGTATCTCAACTATTATTACAATTGGGCCTAGCTTAACGGGCCTCAGGGGTACTCAACTAGCGGGCTCTATTAGCTATACCCTTGTCAATGAGACTAGGTTTAAACAAATGAGTGTTGCTGCCAGTTTTAGGATATTGGAGACCAAGTTATCCTTTCTTGATGGGGAACCTCTGCCTTGGAAGTCTGATGATGATAAAGACTCACCACCACCATCGAAGGAGTAATTCGTCATTGGTATTGGCATCCCCTTGGTTTGTTCCAAGCTTGGTGGAGTGCCACGGTATCACATCATTACCCTTTTTCCCATTTACCTTTCAAGTAGAGTCATGTCATGAATAGAGAAGTTATCTTATAGAATAGTTTGAAGTGTGGAAGTATCCTCCTTTAGTTGGTTACCTATGTATCCCTTGGTGTGAGTTGCGGTTATGAAATATTAATGAGAAGTCTTATCATTTACTTTCTGCACACTTTATTTTAGTTTGCAATGTTTTCTTATATGATTAGTCTTGTTGATTAGTATTGGTATCACTTTGGGAGCATAAGTAAATCTAGTTGATTTTGGCAAACTTAGCATTGGTCAGTAGCAACAATACCTTGAGGCTTGAGTAGAAAAGAGGGAAATACTAGTAGATACATCATTTCAGCTTTCCTTCATGATTGGCTCATAAGCATTAGTATTCTCAAGCTAAAATCATTTGTACTTTCAAGGAAGTTTGCATGATTGTTTTCTATCATATATATGTTTGTTTGTTTCATGCAACTCTTATGCTTGCTACCCAGCCTTGCTAGCCAAAAAACCTGTACTGAGAGGGAATACTTCTCGTGCATCCAATCCCCCAAAACCAAGTTACTTCCAAAGAGTCCACTATAAATTCCTATGCATGGTATTTCGATCCATTCCAAGTAAATTTTCATGTGCTACCTTTTAAAAACCTTCAACTACTTCTCATTTTGTGCCACTATTTTTAGCTCATGAGGACATAGTGGTTGGGTTTGTTATATTCCATACTAAATTGAGTACCCCTCAACTGGCATGCTTCATATGCTCGTCACTAATTTTGCAAGGGAGCTGGTCAGACCATTGTAATCTAAAAAAAAGGAAAGAGAAAAAGAAAAAGGCACTCCTCCATGGTATGTGAAAGTTGGTGGGCACCCGATGGAATCAGTTAGCCATGGTTTGAGAAAGGAAAAGTGGGGAGGAGTGCCAAGCTATAAAAGAGCACAATTGTGCCAATTAATCAACATCTCGGAACCGATCTCACTTGTTTAGTATGGATGACAAGGGTATAGCTAATAGAGCCCGCTAGTTGAGTACCCCTGAGGCCCGTTAAGCTAGGCCCAATTGTAATAATAGTCGAAATACGAGTTCTTACCATATGTCGATATTGTAATCTGTATCGGATCCCACCCGATCCTCGAGACCTGGCCATCTATATATAGGGGCCAGGAGGGGACGGTGTGGGACAGATTGAGAGCAAGCCAGGTTGAACACCCAAGTTTACTTTCGATATACACCTATTTCGACTAACCTTTACCTTCGAGTTCATCCGACGCCCTATTCCCCCGATCCTAAGTCCTTCATCTAGGACATTTGTCGAGTTAACCCTCGTCAATGGAAGATGGCAAGAACTCTGTTGCTAGTCGTTGACAAAGACAACCACCTCTCAAAACAACTTTTACCTCTGTTTTACAAATGAAAAGCTCTAGCACATGTTTAATCCCTACTTCCCTCTGCGAAGGGCATATCTTTTACTTTTATGTTGAGTCAACCTATTCCCCTCTATCTCAAGCAAGCATTTGAGTTGTTATGTTTCATTCATCCATATGTTGATTTGTTCGATCATGTTTACTATCTTCCTTTGTTTAGCACAATGCTTTTATCTGAAAGAATATATCTTTGAAAGCTATCTATGATTGTAAAGAGATTGTTATGGTTGAGCATGCGACTCTTGCTTTGTTAGCTCTGATATAAAAAGCTTCGTTCAAAATATAAGTACAGTCTGTTCATTGTTCTCTAACCAAGAACAAAGGTTTGCCATCACCAATCATGATTTACCTTGTGTATCTTTATTGTGATTCCCTTTGCTTATTGCAAGTCCAATTATATGAAGGGAAGTTGCTATCTATTATGACTTGTGCCTTAGTAAGTGTGATGCTTCTTGTCCATATTTTGTTTATCGACACTTCACTCCATAAACCCGTGGTCATGCATGTTTACCGAGTTCAGTTTTTGCTTGGGGACAAGCGAGGTCTAAGCTTGGGGGGTTGATACGTCCATTTTGCATCACTATTTTATATCATAATTTACTGTTATTCATTAATATATTTCATATTTAGAGATGATACTTATGTTGTTTTCGTTGTTTTTGCATGTTTGATGATTATCGGAGAACTTGCTGCCGGAGTCAGGATTCTGCTGGAAAAAGGACCGTCAAGACACCATATTTCTGAAGATCAGCAATTCCAGGAAATTATACAGAAAATCATATTTTACCAAATGACGAAAGTAGCCAAGAGGAGAGAGCGAGGGGAGCAGCCAGGCGCCCACACCACCTGGTGGCGCGGGCCAGGCCCTGGCCACGCCACCCTGTGGTGTGGCCACCCTGGCCCATGTCTACCATCGTCCCCTCACGTATATGGTCGTCCTCGAAAACCTAAGTCAGGAGGAGGGAATCGGATATAGACTCCGCCATGCGAGGCGGAAAACACCGAGAGAGAAAAGCTCTCCGATAGGCAGAAATCTGCCGGGGAAATTCCTTCCCGGAGAGGGGAGATCGTCGCCATCGTCATCGTCATCGAGCTGGACTTCATCGGGATCATCATCATCATCACCATCACCAGCACCTTCATCACCACCATCACCATGCCATCCCGCTGTAATATCTTGGGTTGAATCTTGTCTAATTCTTAGGAGAAACTTTCCCAGTATTGATTACTCTTGTAGTTGATGCTATTGAGTGGAACCATTGAATTAAGGTTTATGTTCAGATTGTTATTTACCATTATTTCACCTCTGGTCATGATCCATATGATGTCTTGTGAGTAGTTCATTTATTTCTTGAGGACATGGGAGAAGTCGAGATGTTAGTAGTGAAACTATGTTGAGTAATATTTAATGGTTTGATATTTATATGTTGTGGTGCTATTCTACTAGTGGTGTCATGTGAATATCAACTACATGATACTTCACCTTTATGGGCCTAGTGGAATGCATTGTGTATTTGGCTACTAATTGTGGGGTTGCTGAAGCGACAGAAACCTAAACCCCCATTAGGAAACCATTGCACCAGGGAGTGTAGGATCTCAGAGTTTAAGGCTGTGGTTAGATTTATCTTAATTACTTTCTTGTATTTGCAGATGCTTGCAAGGGGTATAATCACAAGTGTGTATTAGTCCAAGTTAGGATAGTGCACTAGCATAGGTTCACCCCATAACACTTATCAAACCAATGAAGATTGCTTAGCTGCATGAAGCGAAAGCACTCGACAGAAACTCCCATGTGTCCTCCGGAACGGTTGGTAATCATAAGTTACACCACCGGCTTGTCCTTTGCTCTAGAAAGGATTGGGCCACTTGCAGCAATTATTATTACTGTCTTTTATTTACTCATACTTTATTTACTTGCATTACCCAATACCCCTGAAAACCCGTTTGCTAGTATTTACAGTGAATCCTTGATCAAAACTGCTTGTCAACACCTTCTGCTCCTCGTTGGGTTCGACACTCTTATTCATCGAAAGTACTATGATATACCCCCTATACTTATGGGTCATCAATAACTGCCAGTGATTTTCTTCCCGCCAACTGTAGGAAACTAATATAGGTCGGGCGTCGGTTCGGCGGGCAAAACTAAAGATTCTCAGTTCCGCCTCCGAAATTTATGGTTGCCTATAATTTTTTTTTATGGTTTTGGTCCATTTACAAGCCCTGATCAGCGCCGATTTTTCACTCGCAGCCCATATCAAACGATTATTTTATGGTTTTGTCTCTTTTACGGACGCTGCTAGAGATGCTCTTAGGAGTAAGGAACACCTCTAACAAGCATTATAGTTGATGTCCCAGAAGATTTCCGCTAGGCCTCGAGATGGAGGATGGTCATCACGGACTCGCTTTCCTTGATAACATGTGTCTTCTAGTGCCTGTTAGTAAATAACGTCAGTGATATGATGGATGATTGTTCAACTCTCTGACTTCCAATTTTTATCAACACCTCCAGAAATCTGGATTTAGCTGTTGGACCATTTGCTCGTGCTTGCAGAGTCGTATGTTCTGTTAATTTTTTTTGAAACGGGGCAAGCTAGCCTCTCCATTACAGTGGTGTATATGGCTCTTTATCAATTTATTTAGTAATAAAATCCTCCATTATTACAAATTTATGGGTCACACAAAATGTGGACACATGTATCAACCATCGGAAAAGCAAGCTTTATACATATGTCGAAACATCTAAAATGCAAGGGGCATTACCATCATAAGCACACTATCTTGTTATCCCCTCTCTTTGAGTCCTTCTCCACTCTTTGCTCTTTCTTCTTTGTCAGTTGTGCATCTAGCGGTGTCTATCATTCTGGCGATACACATCCAGTCTGCGGTAGCTTCTAGTCTTGATCTGCTAGCCGCTTTGTGGGCATGTCGAGGGCTACTTATTTACAGGGTGTTGCACACCAACAGAAATCATGACTGGTCATTGTTTACTTGCCAAAATATTACGAGGGGGGCTAATTGGCTAGTAACCCTTATTCAATTTACACATTATGTGTGATTTGGACATGAATTTTGGTTCAACATCTTATTGTCGCGACACGATTACTTCTTATGGCTAGATGAGCTAGTCAAGACTATGAGGGATTGTTCGGGCATTTTCTAGCCCTCCCTAGTTTTGTGTGTTAGTTAACAAGACTAGGATAATTCACATTGTTTTTGCTGCAAATTGGTGGCCGGATATTTCAGATCTGGCCGGATATTTCGACCACCCCCGAAATCGGCTAAGGACCAGAGTGCGCGTCACCCAGATTGGTGGCCGGATATTTGGCCGGATATTTCAGATCTACCCGAATATTTCGACCACCCCCGAAATCGGCTACGGACCAGAAGACGTGTCACCCAGATTGGTGGCCGGATATTTGGCCGGATATTTCAGATCTGGCCAGATATTTTGACCACCCCAGAAATCGGCTAAGGACCAGAGCGCGCGTCACTCGGATTTCAGGCCGGATATTTCGGCCGGATATTTCAAATCTAGGCCGGATATTCCGGCCACCCCTGAAATCGGCTAAGAACTAGAAGAAGGCGAGGCGCGCGTCACTCAGACTTTAGGCCGGATATTTGGCCAGATTATTGATACGTCTCCAACGTATCTATAATTTTTGATGCTCCATGCTTGTTTTTACACCATTTGCTTAGTGTTTCGTTACACTTCGTGGCACTTTTATGCATTTTTCGGAACTAACCTATTAACAAGTCACTACAGTGCCAGTTCCCTATTTTCTGCTGTTTTTGTGTTTCAGAAAAGTTACACAGGAAATATTCTCGGAATTGGACAAAACAAAAGCCAAACGTCCAGAAATTCACCGAAGCTTCCAGAGAACCGAAGAGGAGACAGAGTGGGGCCACGAGGGCCCCACACAACAGGGCGGCGTGGCTTGGCCCTGGCCGCGCCCCCTATGTGTGACGGTGCCTCGGCCCACTCCTGACGTTGCCCCTTCTCCTATAAAGACCCCTCGATGGGAAAAACCTAAGGACCCAATTACTTTTCCAGAACACATCGCGATCCACCGCCGCCGTCGACCCGAAGATCGGGAGGGTCCAGAAGCTCTTCCCGGCACCCTGCCGGAGAGGGGAATCGCCACCGGAGGTCTTCTTCATCGCCATGCTTGCCTCTAGAGCAATGAGTGAGTAGTCTACCTTGGACTATGGGTCCATAGCAGTAGCTAGATGGTTGTCTTATCCACCATGTGCTTCATGTTTAGATCTCGTGAGCTGCCTTACATGATCGAGATCACCGTTATGTAATTCTACATGTTGTGTTTGTTGGGATCTGATGAATATTGGTGTTATGATTGAGTTGATGTACTGAATATTATCTTTTGTTATCTCTATGTTGTTTATGATCTTGTATGCTCTCCGTTGTTAGTAGCTATCTTGGCCGAGTAGTTGCTAGTGACTCCAAGAGGGGGTATTTATGCTCGATAGTGGGTTCATGCCTCTATTTAATCTAGGGGAGTGACAGAAACCTCTAAGGTTGTAGATGTGCTGTTGCTACTAGGGGGAAAACAACATTCATATGCTCAAGGGCATATGCTTTGTTTACATTATACACTTTGCTTAATGCAATTATCTGTTGTTCGCAACTTAATACTTGTGGAGTTCTCGGATTGATTCGCCACAAGTGGATTATTAGTCATAGATGCAGTTGGATGCGGTCTATGTATCTTGTTGTAATGCCCAGAGTAAATCTCATAGTGATCCTCTCGACATATGCACGTTGTCTTTATTCTATCAATTGCCCAACTATAATTTGTTTACCCAGCATGTATTATTTTATCTTATGGAGAGACACCACTAGTGAATTGTGGACCCCAGTCCTATTTCCTTTATATTGCTATCACCTGTTTACTTTACTCGCACTGTTTACTTTACTCGCATACTATTACTATTTTCCACTCGATACGCTCATTCTTTTGTTTACGGCAAACTGTTGAGATTGACAACCTCATCGTAAGTTGGGAGCAAAGTATTTGGTTGTATTGTGTGTAGGTTCCATGTTGCGACTAGTTGAAGACGCGCTAACTCATTTGATCGTAAACAGCGCCCTTGTTGGAGTGTCACTAGACTAGCAAGCATCACCTTCAGTCGTATTGGCTCCTTCCTCTCCTGATCGACATATCTTGGTTTCTTAACTGAGGGAAAACCTTGCTGCTATATTCATCATACCTTCCTCTTGGGGTTCCCAACTGGATGGTGAAAAGCTATCAACACCGTACCGCATCAAGCTCTTTTCTAGCGCCGTTGTCGGGGAGGAAGAAGAAGACTTCTGCAAGGGGAGTTTTTGCACGTATATCCTTTACTTTGTTTTAAGTTTTGCTTTACTTTATTTTTACTTGTATCATTTTATCAAAAACCCAAAAAAATTAGTATCCGTTATAGTTGTTATTTATTTACTTTTAGTTCATTATGTTGTTCCCTAAGTATGTTTTGGAGGACCTCTCAGTAGGTAGTGGTTCAATTATTGGAAAAAGTAACATTGAGGGGTTCTTTAATCATATTAGTATGCATAAAGATGTTGAGGAAAAGTCTTTGGCTGAGCTTGCTCCTAGTTATGAAGTTGCTTCTGCTTATTTGATTCACATGTTAGAAGCTAGGTTTGCTAGCCTTAATCCTTTTATGCAATACATGTTTCTTAAGCTTCATGATATTGACGATCCTGAAAAGAAAGCTTTTGTCTTGGAAACTTTGCGCATAGAATTTAGAGATGTTGCTATTGAGGCTAGGGAAGTTTTTAAGAAATTTAATAAGCTTGGCTCGCCTGTTGAAGTTGTTGGTACACCCAATGAAGATTTTAGAGTGCCAATACCTTGTAAACTTGCAGGAATTCATGATGCTTTGGAAAAGAATTTTAGTTGGATTTGTCCTGAAAACTTTTTTGATGAAAGTAGTGTACCAAAGAGTGATCATAAAGGGTCTTCAAAAACTTATTTGGACACAATTCAATTCATTGTGGAAAAGACTCCTATACTGGATCTTAATGCTTCTTTCGATATTACTTGATTCGCACTTTCTGCGCCTAGCTCAAAGGCGTTAAATAAAAGCACTCTTGGGAGATAACCCAATATTTTTACTTTCAGTTCTTTTTATTTTATTTGAGTCTTGGAAGTTATTACTACTATAATAACCTCTCCTTATCCTTTTTATTTCGTTTTTATGCCAAGAGAAGCCTCTAATTTGAGCGAGGTAAGATTTGGGGATGTTGCTGTCCTGAAACAGTTTTCGGTGCTGCACCGTAAAAATTCGTGAAAATTCTCTGTATATCTTTTGGACCTACGATTTCTTGTGCATATGCCCCAGGTTATATCCAAACTTTCATTAGTTGAACACTTTTTGATTTGAGCAACAAAAAACCCTCTAAAAATCCGACCTTTGTCAGCTGTTCTGTTTTGACAGATTTCTGCCAATATTTGTGTTTGCCGCTTTATCGCTTTCTTTTTGAGTTCTTTTGATCACGAAACTTTTGGGGAAGTTGCTACAGTAGTATATGTTTATATGTGGTGGTTTTAGGTTGAAACCTGAAGCAAAAGAGGTTGATTCATGTTATGCTTACACTAATGTTGCTAATAGATTTGTGTTTAGTTTTGTATGAAGAAAGTTTTCAAGTGTAGGGATTGGAGAATGATGAGATGAGTTGAAGAATGGACAAAAGCTCAAGCTTGGGGATGCCCAGCACCCCAAGAAATATCCAAGAAGTACAAGCGTCAAAGCTTGGGGATGCCCCCGAGGCACCCCTTCTTCATCGGCAATAATCAGGTCACCTTTCAAAACACTATATTTTTATTGCTTCATGCATTATGCATTTTTCTTGAAGCGTCAGTTATTTTAGTTTTCAGTATTAGTTTAGTTTTGTTTACTAAAATAAATGGTTGGACCCCCAACAAATTCCTTTTGGAGAAGTTGCCTTGCTTTTCATTTGCCAAGAACTCTCTAGTTTTCACTCTTATCAAAAACCGAGTGTTCTTCTTTTTCTGCTACTGCTTTTGGTTTTCATTTTCGCCTTGATTTGCATTCAGATCTTCTTATATCTTTTTATCAAGGTGTATTTTTGCCTCTGGTCCATGTTGGTTTTCATCAAAAGAGTTGTTTATAAAAAGTTCGAATGGTGTTAGAAAAGAGAAAAATCTTTATGCAAAAAAAATGTGGTACAAGAAGGAGCTTGTGTAGACTGCGGCCTAGGCTTTTGCATGTCGTGCTTGATGTCTTTTTGATAGTATGATTAGTGGTTTTGTGTAGCATGACTTGTCTCAAATAACTGAGATTGCTTAATGAGCCTTTGAAAAAAATCATGCGTTGTTTTAATTATTTGGAAGCATTATTTTGGTTTTCTCCTTTGATGCTTTATTTGGGTTGACTTGGCGCGTGCTCACACATTTTAGACTTATACAAAGTTGCCAATAGCCTCTATGATCATTTAGTTTTTGACTTTTGATGCCATCTTATGCTTCTTTTAATATCGCTTTGTCGCTATGCATGATTATGACCGTTATTGCTCTCTTAGTTGGTCGCTCCCAGTCTTTTGCTAGCCCTCATTTTGTACTGAGTATGAGCTCTACTCGTGCATCCAACTCCTAAAAACCAAGTTTTTCCAAAGTGTCCACCATACATACCTATTAGCAATTTGCTATTCCAAAGTACATTTGACTTGCTTTTATCTATCCTTCAAATTAAACTCTTTTTGGTGTTATACGAAAATTGGTCAGTAAAGCTCTCACGAACCGGATGACACACTTTACTTTTATCGCTTTAAAATTTTGACATCGTGGTCTCTTATGTTGAGTTGTTATGCTTGCAAGTTGTAAGTTGGGAATTAGCCCAGCCATGCTGTCATGGGGCAAGCTTTCAACATTGCACTTCTTATTTGAGTTGATATTGTGATCTTTTGTTTATGGATACTCGCGGTGTGAAATGAATTGGGAATCTTGCGGGATCATGGAGTTTGTATATGTGTTAGAGAAACACCTGGGCCGCCAATCTAAGCCATGCATAATTCATGGTGGAAATTTGCAGCATGCCCTTAGTGGACATTCGACGACGCATCTCAAAATAAAAAGCTATACAAATGGTAAATAAAAGAGATGTCGAGGTGTTCATTGTCTGCTTGTCCTGTCATTTTGATGTGGGCTTGTTCCATGTCATCGGGCACGGAGGTACCCCGTTGGCGGTTCTCGATGATACGTGTATACTTACAATGACAAGAGCTTGCTTGGGACTCTAAGTAAAGTAGCATGAGGTTTGGGTACTCGTATTCACGGGATACGAGGTTTTCAACTTATGATTTGTCAAGCATATGCAGCATAAGCGTTCTTGTATTAACTTTAACCATTCAAGATGCTTATGATGGGGGCAATGAGAGCTCAAAGCTAGTAAGTACCATAATTTTTGAAGGTTTACAAAACTTGCAATTACTGCTTCCCTCTGCGAAGGGCCTTTCTTTTTACTTTTATGTTGAGTCTCCACCTTCTACCTTTATGCACCGTCTAAGAGAGCATAGTTGTCATTCTGAGTATAATGTGCATTGTCCCAAAGTTTTTATTGATTGATTCATATTGTTGGTTTCACTTGTTCTTAAATTACTTGTATCTAGTCGCCCTTTTAAACTTGAAGGTGTCCTATGCATTTATGTTTTGCTCTCCATGAAGGACAAGCTGAAAACCATTTGTATGTTTTTTCCTTATGATTTGAACACACGTTTAACTTTCATTGTTTCATTTTCATGATCTTTTGTTTGTGTTCTATTTCATGTTACAACATGGTTGCTAAGTTTCTTCTATCAAGATTATATCTTTTATGCCCATGTTTTAAGTTCTTTTGATCCTAGCGTACAACGCTTACATAGATGATCAAGATTGTGTAGGTGCATGTCACCTCAAAAATTATTTCTTTTGTTATAACTTACCTACTCGAGGATGAGCAGGAGTTAAGCTTGGGGATGCTTGATACGTCTCCAACGTATCTATAATTTTTGATGCTCCATGCTTGTTTTTACACCGTTTTCTTAGTGTTTCGTTACACTTCGTGGCACTTTTATGCATTTTCGGAACTAACCTATTAACAAGTCGCCATAGTGCCAGTTCCCTGTAATCTGCTGTTTTTGTGTTTCAGAAAAGTTACACAGGAAATATTCTCAGAATTGGACGAAACAAAAGCCGAACGTCCAGAAATTCACCGAAGCTTCCAGAGAACCGAAGAGGAGACGGAGTGGGGCCACGAGGGCCCCACACAATAGGGCGGCGTGGCCTGGCCCCTGGCCGCGCCCCCTATGTGTGACGGCGCCTCGGCCCACTCCTGACGTTGCCTCTTTGCCTATAAAGACCCCTCGACGGGAAAAACCTAAGGACCCAATCACTTTTCCAGAACACATCGCGATCCGCCGCCGCCGTCAACCCGAATATCGAGAGGGTCCAGAAGCTCTTCCTAGCACCCTGCTGGAGAGGGGAATCGCCACCGGAGGTCTTCTTCATCGCCATGCTTGCCTCTGGAGCATGAGTGAGTAGTCTACCTTGGACTATGGGTCCATAGCAGTAGCTAGATAGTTGTCTTCTCCACCATGTGCTTCATGTTTAGATCTCGTGAGCTGCCTTACATGATTGAGATCACCGTTATGTAATTCTACATGTTGTGTTTGTTGGGATCCGATGAATATTGGTGTTATGATTGAGTTGATGTACTGAATATTATCTTTTGTTATCTCTATGTTGTTTATGATCTTGCATGCTCTCTGTTGTTAGTAGCTATCTTGGACGAGTAGTTGCTAGTGACTCCAAGAGGGGGTATTTATGCTCGATAGTGGGTTCATGCCTCTATTTAATCTGGGGGAGTGACAGAAACCTCTGAGGTTGTAGATGTGCTGTTGCTACTAGGGGGAAAACAACATTCATATGCTCAAGGGCATATGCTTTGTTTACATTACACAGTTTGCTTAATGCAATTATCTGTTGTTCGCAACTTAATACTTGTAGAGTTCTCGGATTGATTCACCACAAGTGGATTATTAGTCATAGATGCAGTTGGATGGCGGTCTATGTATCTTGTTGTAATGCCCAGAGTAAATCTCATAGTGATCCTCTCGACATATGCACATTGTCTTTATTCTATCAATTGCCCAACTGTAATTTGTTTACCCAGCATGTATTATTTTATCTTATGGAGAGACACCACTAGTGAACTATGGACCCCGGTACTATTTCCTTTATATTGCTATCACCTATTTACTTTACTCGCACTGTTTACTTTACTCGCATACTATTACTATTTTCCACTCGATACACTCATTCCTTTGTTTACAGCAAACCGGTGAGATTGACAACCTCATCGTAAGTTGGGAGCAAAGTATTTGGTTGTGTTATGTGCAGGTTCCACGTTGCTACTAGTTGAAGATGCGCTAACTCGTTTGATCGTAAACGGCACCCTTGTTGGAGTGTCACTAGACTAGCAAGCATCACCTTCAGTCGTATTGGCTCCTTCCTCTCGTGATCGACATACCTTGGTTTCTTAACTGAGGGAAAACCTTGCTGCTATATTCATCATACCTTCCTCTTGGGGTTCCCAACTGGACGGTGAAAAGCTATCAACACCATACCGCATCAATTATCCGGCCGACCGGATTATCCGGCCCTAACTTGCCCCGGATAATCCGGCCATGGCGGCTGCAACGGATACATTTCGGGGAGGGGTATTTATACCCCTTCCCCTCATCTTCTCCACCTTGCTTATCCTCATCAAGAACAAGACACTATTTGGAGCCAACCTCATTGCTAGATCTCCACCTTCAACCACCCAAAGTCCCAGATCTTTGGAGGATCGAAGGAGGAGGTCCTGATCTACATCTCCACCGAAGGAATTTCTTTTCCCCCTCCATTTGCTTGAGGGATTCGTTCCTAGTGGTTCCTTGGAAACACTAGGTGGTGTAATTTGAGATTAAACTTGTCTTTGTGGTTTTCTAGCCTCCGTGGCATTCTTGGGAGCCTCCAATTGAGTTGTGGATGTGTGCCCCAAGCTCCGTGTAAGGGATTCGGTGTGTTCCCCCAATACCACCGCTTAGTGGAACGAGCTAGCCTCCATGGCTTACTCACCGGAGAATAAGGTGAGCCTCCGTGGCGTTGGTCAACTCCGTGTCACCACACCTCTCCAACGTAGACGTACTTCCCCTCAAAAGGAAGGAACTACGGGAATACATCCTTGTGTCTTCGGTCTCCGCTTCTCGATTACTTCTTACCCTTACTCACTTACTTGCTTACTTGTTTACTTGCTTGCTTATCACTTAGGAAATTCACCTAGTTGCACATCTAGTGAATTTACATTGTGTCAAGCCATAAAATTGAAAAAGATAAAAAATTTGGGTAGCGCCTATTAACCCCCCCTCTAGTCGCCCCTTAAGATCCTTTCAATTGGTATCAGAGCAAGGGCTCTTTGATTGGGCTTAACTACCTAAGAGATAATGGGCGACGAGGAGCCCGCCACTAAGGCGGATCTTAATCAACTTATGGCTCGAATGGAAGCCATGATGGGTGCCATTGAAAGTCAAAAGATTCAACTTGATGCGCTCACTAGTGGGACGTTTAGTACCACTCCACCAACTCCGGTTGAAACCTTGGATAAGGATAAGCCATCCCTAGACGAGGATGATCCGGACAAGGTTGGGGATGAGAGCAACGAGAACCCACCCAAGAAAGATGACACCTCTCGGGGACATAGCCCGGAAATTCCACATCCTACGAGCTATGTCTCTGGGAGACACCTCCAAATGCCACACCTTGCTTCATGCGGCCCACCTCCACCCCTTGATGCTTCTAGCTTTGCCAATTGGCAAGATAACATGCGCTCTCACATAAACTTTGTGTCTATTGAGCTTTGGAGAATTATTGAGCAGGGTTATCATCCAACTTCCAAGGACTTGAGCAACTTGCTACCTTGGGAGCAAATCGATAAGCAACTCAATGCCTCCGCCTTGCATCTCATTCACATGTCTCTAACCGAGAAGGACAAGGCGTTCGTCCGCAACATCACCTCCGCCAAGGAAGCTTGGGATGCTCTCACTAATCTCTTCATCGGAAATGAGAGCATTCAAGAATCCAAGTTTGACAAAGCATCAAATGAAGCCGACAACTTCGCCATGTTCGATGGTGAAAGCCCCGAAGAACTTCATAGGCGTCTCTCGACTCTTCAAGTGAAGTTAGTTGATCTTGGCTCTAATCAATGTGATGGGAGATGGATGAAGATGAAGTTATTCCAAGCTCTCTTGCCATTCATGAAGGAAATGATGAACTCCATAAAGGGAGATGCCAACTTCCGGAAGATGACCGCTCATGACATCTTGCAAGAGATTATGGCAAGAAAGATCTCCGAGAAGAATGCGGATGATGCTTTAGCTCATGCCCGTGGTGTGCATGCTCCCAACCTTGCTTTGAAGGCCAGAGTCTCACTTCATGAAGAAGCAAGTTTTATGGAAGAGGAAGAGACAATGAATGGAAGTCCCGAGGACATGAAGTATGCCCATGCCGAGCACATGGCTCTCGCTCAAAGGGCATTTATGAAGAAGTGGAAGTCATCTAGTCCCTCCAAGCCTAAGGCCACAAGTAGAGTGAGAACTTGCTACAATTGTGGTAACCAACACCACTTCATTGCGGATTGTCCCTATGAAAGAGTGGAGGATCACAATGGAAGACTTGTCTGCAAGGAGATGAAGGCCAAGTCATACCCTCCAAGAAACTTCGACAAGAAGAAAGCCATTCCAATACACGCCTTGACGACTCAAGAAGAATATCTCTCCGGTGATGATGCAAGCGATGATGAAGAAGTAGGGAAGGCCGCCATCGCCATTGTCAAGCCTACCTCTTCATCATCCCTCTTCACTTCCGCAAACGAGTCCAAGCGTACCAATTACAAGGGGGGCATGTCTAATGGCTCACGCTACAAAGGTATCACCTTCCCTCATACCCATCATACCTAGAAGCTTATCTTTGATGGATTGTGTTGACTCAAGTGATGATAAGGATGAGCCTAATGAATTAGACATATTTATGTCAACTTTGCATGGGGAGACCAAAGTTCACTTTGAGATTCTCCTAGATCAATATAACGAGTCTCTCCAACTTAATGATAAAAATGAGGAACGCATTTTTGAGCTAGAAGGGCATGCTCATGACTATGCCGATGAAATTGCTTCTCTTACTCAATCTCTTGAGGAAGAGCATGACCTAAGGATGGCACTTGATACATCCATGTTGGGTCTTTAAGAATCTCACAATTTGGATATTGCTAAACTTAAAAGTGATCGTGATATCGCTCAATCTGTTGCTAATGAACTTAGGTTGCAAAATGAGAAACTAAATCTTATAATTACTAATGAAGCAACCAAGTCTCTTTCTAGCACATTTGTTGCAATTTCATGCTCAACTAACCCCTCTTGTGAGAAAGTTCCCCTAAAGGGAAATGAGATGCTTGATGAGCTTTTGAATGCTCAAAAGAAACATGGTGACAAGACGGGACTTGGATATGCTTCCAAGTCCAAGAAGAACAAGAACAAGAAGAAGAAGAAAAATAGTGTCCCCGCGCCTCCTCCCCCATCTAAGAAGCATACTTCAAATAAAATATGCTATGATGAGAATGGTAATGTGCTTGAGGAGGAGGTAAGGGAAGTTATTGGGAATGCCAAGAAGGCTATGCCTAATCATAATAACTTTGCGGGAAAATATAATCCTTCTTATGTTCTTTGTCATGCACGTGATGGACATGTTTATGCTAAATTTGTTGGTTCATCAAATGAATATGTTGCATGGTCTATTTGGGTTCCAAAGACCCTTGTCACTAACAAAAGAGGACCCATTGAGAAATGGGGACCTAAAGTCAAGACTTGATCTCTTGTAGGGCTTTGCTTCCGGTGGTGGTAAATGGATAATTGATAGTGGTGCTACCAATCATATGACCGGGAGCAAAGAAATGGTGAAGGAGCTTCGCACCGGTTCATCCCATGCGGGCTACGTCACCTATGGGGATTCTTCTAGATCAAAGGTATTGGGTCTCGGCAAGGTTGTTGTCTCTCACAATGTTACCGTGGAAGATGTCATGCTTGTTGAGTCCCTTTCATATAATCTTCTTTCCGTTGCTCAACTTGCTATTATGGGCTTTGCAACCTTCTTTGATGTTGGGATTGTAGTTCTTTTGTGGAGCAAGTCTCTTAATGTAGCTCATGTTGGGCACGTCGATAATGGCTTATATGTGATCGACTTCTCGAAGGAAGTCACTAAAGCCGCGACGTGTCTCATGGCTAAAGTTGATGTGGGATGGCTTTGGCATCGCCGACTAGGCCACGTCAATATGAGAACTTTACAAAGTCTCCACAAAGGCAACCACATCCTAGGACTAACCGATCTCACCTTTTCAAAAGATCGTGTGTGTAGAGCTTGCATTGAAGGAAAGATGCATGAACTTCCTCATCCTAGCAAGACCATCATTTCATCAAAGAGGGTCCTAGAGCTCCTTCATATGGATCTCTTTGGCCCTCCCACTTATGCAAGTCTTGGAGGAAAGAAGTATTGCTTGGTGATTATCGATGACTATTCAAGATATACTTGGGTCTTCTTCTTGGCACACAAGAGTGAGACTCAACAAACCGTCAAAGACTTCACCAATGAAGTGCAACGCCAATATGGTCAAGACATATTGATGATCCGAAGTGACAATGGCACCGAGTTCAAGAACTACACCTTGAATGATTTTCTCAGTGAGGAGGGGATCTGTCATCAATACTCATCTCTCTACACTCCTCAACAAAATGGTGTAGCCGAGCGGAAGAACCGGACTCTCATTGATATGGCTAGGACCATGTTAGCGGAATTCAAGTCTCCGTATAACTTTTGGGCCGAAGCCATTAATACTGCATGTCATGCATCAAACCGGTTATATCTCCGCAAGGGCTTGAACAAGACTCCTTATGAGATCCTCATTGGTAAGAAGCCTAATATCAAGTACTTTCGGGTATTTGGTTGTAAGTGCTTCTATCTTAAGAAAGGTGTCCATTTGTCCAAATTTGATTCAAAAGCTCTTGAGGGTACCTTTGTTGGCTATGCCGCCGAATCTCACGCTTTTAGAATCTTTGACAAACTCTCCGCTCGAGTTGTTGAAGTTTCTAACATGAGATTCGACGAGAATGATGGCTCCTGTGTGGAGCAACATGGTGTTTTTGATGTAGGTGACGAAATACCTCCTCTTGCCATAAGAAGAATGGGTGTGGGACATCTCATACCCGTTGAGGGACACCTTTTGGCGGAAGGAGAAGGACTATGCTCTACTCAAGTGGAGCCTTCACCCTCTCAAACACTACAAGCTCCACAAGGTCCTTTTGGTGCTAGCCAAAGACAAGCTCAAGACCCTCAACCAAGTGAGCATGATCAAGATCAAGACCATGTGCATGGTGGTGACTCTTCACCAAATGGTGATCAAGATCAAGCTCGAGATGAAGAGCAAGCTCAAGGTGATGAGCAAGCTCATAATGAAGGTCAAGGCGAGGACCAAAACCGTGGTGATGATCAAGTGGCTCCTCAAGAATCTCTTAAAGAAGCTCAAGCTCGCCGTGCTATGAAGATAGCATCAACTCTCCGGAAAGGTAGCCACACCTTGGAGAGTGTGATTGGAAGTGTAAGGAAAGGGGTGTCCACAAGGAGGCAATTGGCAAACTTTAGTAGCCATCATGCCTATATCTCTTGTGTGGAACCTCAAAAGGTGTTTGAAGCACTTGAAGACCCGGATTGGGTAGAAGCCATGCACGAAGAACTCAATAACTTCGAGCGCAACAAAGTTTGGTCATTAGTGGAGAAGCCCAAGGATTGCCGCAATGTCATTGGAACCAAGTGGATCTTCAAGAACAAGCAAGATGCAAATGGAATTGTTGTGAGGAACAAGGCTCGTTTGGTTGCTCAAGGATACTCTCAAATTGAAGGCATCGACTATGGAGAGACTTTTGCACCCGTGGCTCGCCTTGAGTCCATCTGTATCCTTCTTGCTTATGCATCACATCATAATTTTAAGTTGCAACAAATGGATGTGAAGAGTGCTTTCTTAAATGGTCCTTTGCATGAGTTAGTGTATGTAAAGCAACCCCCGGGTTTTGAGGATCCTAACTTTCTGAACCATGTCTACAAGCTCGATAAGGCACTCTATGGCCTTAAACAAGCCCCACGTGCGTGGTACGAGCATCTTAGAGAGCTTCTTGTAGACTGTGGGTTTGAGATAGGCCTCATTGATCCCACTCTTTTTACTAAGAAAGTAAACGGGGAGATTTTCATATGCCAACTTTATGTAGATGATATCATTTTTGGTTCTTCTAACAAATCTTTCAATGATGAATTTGCAAGACTAATGACAGATAAATTTGAGATGTCTATGATGGGGGAGTTGAAATTCTTTCTTGGCTTTGACGTAAAGCAATTGAAGGGTGGCACCTTCATCAATCAAGCCAAGTACACCCAATACATGCTCAAGAAGTTCAAGATGGACACCGGAGTGAAGGGAGCCAAGACTCCCATGCCTACAAAGGTTACTCTTGATCTCGATCCTAATGGTAAAGAAGTGGATCAAAAACTTTATCGCTCTATGATTGGGTCTTTGCTCTATCTTTGTGCATCTAGACCGGATATCATGCTTAGTGTGGGAATGTGTGCACGATATCAAGCTGCCCCTAAGGAAAGCCATCTAATGGCGGTCAAAAGAGTCTTCCGATATTTGATTGATACCCCAACTTTTGGCCTTTGGTACCCGAAGGGAGCAAGCTTTGAGCTTGTAGGGTACTCGGACTCGGATTGGGCGGGAGACAAAGTGGATAGGAAGTCAACTTCCGGGGCTTGCCAATTTCTTGGTAGGTCTTTGGTTAGTTGGTCTTCCAAGAAGCAAAATTGTGTGTCTCTCTCCACCACCGAAGCCGAGTATGTGGCGGCCGCGAGTTGTTGTGCTCAACTTCTTTGGATGAGGCAAACCATGGAGGATTATGGTATTCACTTCGACAAGGTGCCACTCTTATGTGACAATGAGAGTGCCATCAAGATCGCTCATAATCCGGTTCAACACAACAAGACCAAGCACATCGAGATCCGCCACCACTTCATCCGTGACCATGTCAACCGAGGTGAGATTAACCTATCTTATGTAGGTACACAAGACCAACTCGCCGACATTTTCACGAAGCCTCTTGATGAAGCAAGATTCCGAGAGTTGAGGCATGAATTGAATATCCTAGACTCTTGCAATGTGGCTTGATCATGTGCACTCATTCCCATAGTATAGTGTGTTCCTCTAGTCTAGATGCGCATAGTTGAGGATAGTCATCGTGTTAATTAATGGCACGATGCATACTCAAGTGTGCGACATCATAAGATCACTAATGTCATTTGAGCCCAAGCATGTCTCTTCGCGGTGTCATGACATTGGTGGTCACACATAGGGGGAGAAATCCCCCACCATTGCATGTCTTCAAATCTCATGTTTTTTGTTGCTCTTCTTTGGAAGGCATGCAATCTTAAGTTGATTTTCTTGCAAACAAGTTTGATGGCTGTTGATTTCTTCCGCACACCATGTTTTTCTTGTTGATACATGTCACATATCGACTTGATGTCCTTTTCCCAACTTTTCTAGTTCCTTCAAGTGTCTCGGTGGCCTGCCCGGCGAAAACCGGACCTGGCGCCGGACTGCCCGGCGGCCCACCGGACCGTTTCGGCGGACCCGCTGAACTGGCGTTCAGAATACCAGTTCGGCAAGCTCGCCGGAATGGCCTGGCGGCCCGCCGGACCGTTCGGCGTATGGCCCGGTTCCGCCGGACTTACCGCCGGACTGGCAGCCTATATAAATTTGTGGGGAGGGTTTCCTAAGCAGTTTTCTCCCACTTCCCTTCCTCCCCATGCCCGCCCCCATCTCCATGGCCGCCGCCTCCTCAAGCTTTTCTTCCCCCTAGCCTCTCCACCCAACCAATCCCTTCCAAATTTAGATCGGTTGTAGATCGGGTTGTTTTGAAGCTTTCCTCCGAAGATCTTCGCGTTTCGTCAACCACATTGGGAGATCGGGATTTGTCCTCATCTTCTTGTGCACCATGTCTTCGGGTAACTTCCGCGTTTCATCTTCTTTCCCTAGCCCTTGTCTCACACTCGGTTTGTTCATGCTCTTGTATGAGTAGATCTAGGGTGTATCTAGGGTGAGATCCATTTTGTCTAGGGTTTGATCTTTAGGGTTTCGTTCTTTGTTGGGCTAGTGCTTGTTCCTTGGCATCCATGTACCCTTAAAGTTTGTAGTGACAAGTTTTTGAGTCAAGATTGTGGGTAGTATGACATTCGTGTGTTTCGGCGAAATGTCCGGCGGCCGCCAGACCTGGCGCCGGATCACCCGGCGGACCACCGGACCGTTTCGATGGACCCGCTGAACTGGGGTTCTGTATCCCAGTTCGGCGCGTCAACCGGAATGGCTCGGCGGCCCGCCGGACGGTCCGGCCCACTGTCCGGTCCCGCCGGACCTGGCGCCAAACTTCACTGCCATACCACCTCTCCATCGTGCACTTGTTCCTACCCGACTTTGAGTTCCTTTTCCGTGACATGTATCTTTATCTGGTGTTGCTTTGTTTTGCTTGCGTTTTCAGACTCGTTTTCGACTGAGGACAGTGACTACCGGATTGACAATGAAGAAGATGCTCGAGCCTTTGAGGTCAAGAAGAGGAAGCTAGATGAGGTTGAGGGACGCCCTCCGCGTCGTACTCGTCAGTCAGGGAAGACCCCAGCTGAAGGTAGCAGCTCTGTAGCTGCAGGGCAGCGTGTGAAGTCCAAGCTTGTATACACTCGTGGGCCTCATCCATCCCGGAAGGGGAAGGGGGCTCATGGCCCGGTGGACATGGAGAAGGAGCAGGAGATCATGGGGAACTTGGGTTCAGCTCATATCAACACTTGGCGTAAACTTTGCCTTGCAAACCCGTACTGCTTTCATGAGAGGCAGTACACTGGCAGTGACAAGAAGTTCTGGACTGATTCTCAGCGTGCTATGTGGGATGATTACTATGATGCATCTGAGCACATGAAGAGTGGATTCTATGTGGTGCCTAAATCCCTCAATGTCGAGCACTTTCAGCAGTATGTCTCCAGGGACTTTCGCTTTATCAATGAGGCTCTTCTCAAGATGGACCTGTTTGACCTTGTCACCCTCTCGGAGCCTATTCAGCCTTTGGTGGTCCGTCAGTTCAGCTGCACTGTTTTCTTCCATAATGACCCTGAGGAGTCTTTCTCTTGGATGACTGGCCAAGATGTTTTCACTGCCACTTTTGCTGATTTCTGTGATGCTTTGGGTTATGGTGGAGGTAGGGCTCGTGGCTTCAAGATTCACTCCGAGGCGCCCTTTACCGTGGAGAAGATCTCTCACATTTGCTATCCAGATGAGCCATCTCTCCCTGCTCCTGCCATTTCAGGGATGTACTACTACTACAACGCTCTTGCCAAGCTCTTCCGTCAGAATCTGGTGAGTAAGGCTGGAAATGATGCTAGTGTCAGGGGCTATCACAGGAACTTGTTGTACTACTGCCAGCCCGACAAGCTTCAGAAGATAGATGGTTGTGACTTCATTTTTCAGGAGATCAAGAGAGCTACTCTGAAGCGCATGACTCCCAACTACTGTCAGTATGTGCAGTGTTTGATCAATAGGCAGCCCCGGACTCAGACTGCTCAGGTGCGTGGACAGATTCTGGAGATGGTGACATTCACAGTGGGTTTCCAAGGTGGTTTTGAAGAGGCTCCCAGTTTGCTCCGTGCCAGGACTAGAGGTCACACCATGGATGCTCCTGATCCTCACCGTCCCTCTGGTTCTGGAGCTAGTCACCGTCGTCACCATCGCCATCCTAGGTCCTCTCGCAAGAAGGGTGTTGCTGCGTTCTTCAAGAATTTGTGGGATATGTGTCGCAGCACTTATGATGTGGCTCATAGGAGCATGGAGATGAGTCAGGAGACTCGGAGGAGGCAGAATGAGTTCTTGGCAGCTAGAGGTAGTGTTGTTCCTCCTATTGGGACTGAGCTGGATCCGGTCCCATATGTCAACTTTGTCATGTCGCCTCTTGATGATGACATGTTTGCCGGTGTTCAAGACTTTGGCGACTTTGAGCCTCCCTCTGAGCCAGAAGGTGCTGATGAAGAAGAAGGTGCCCATGGAGAAGAAGATCGTGAAGGCTCTCCTGTCCTCAGTGATGATTTTTTAGGGCTAGCATCTTCTACTCTCTTGTCCCTTTTTGGTGTTTCGATGCCAAAGGGGGAGAAGCGTGTAGAGTCTCTAGGAATAACATCGCATGACACAAGCCTCGCTTTCATTTTCCTTGGTTCTTAAGTAGCTTGCGTCCATTTGCGTTTTATTTGCCATTTTATCTCTCAAACTTCGTGGAACCTTATCGTGTGTGGACAAGTGTGTACTTTAATTATGCACTATGCACTTTATGTTTATGTTTGGATATGTCTATGCTTGCTATATTATTATCTATCCAGGATATTATCTTGTCCATGCCATGCTTGGTTCCTATTGATGGTGGGGGAGCTCCCTATAATTTAAATTTTGCACTTTGCATTCCAAAAGCAAATTCTACCATGTGCATATGTTATGGGGGAGCACTCTCACTATTCATTAGATACCATGCTTTGTTTCTCCTATGAGACTCTAACATAGTTTGTCATCGCAAATCAAAAAGGGGAGATTGAAAGGACATTTGTCCCTTTCTACTTTTTTGATTTACAATGACATAACTATGTTTTTGTGTGAACTAATATTTGCAATATATGCATTCAGGTTTAAGTTCACAGGTGAAGGGGTTTTCATGTGCAAAAAGAAAGATGGTGGAGTCGCCTGCCAAAAATGGGCGAGTTCGGCGCAGAGGCTGGTCCACCACCGGACCATCCGGTGGCAGACCGGGCCAGCCCGGCGGAGCCGCCGGACTGCTGTTCTGAAGCGTCTTTCGGCGGGCCGCCGGATCCGCCCGGTGAGCCGCCGGACTCCCGGCGAGGTGTCCGGTCCCGCCGGACCGTCCGCCGGAGCGTCCGGCCCAGAGGCCGGCGGCGCCGAACTTACCGCCGAACCGCAGCTCGGGCTGCCTCCAACGGCCAGATTTCCACCCACCTATAAATACCCCTTCGTCCAGCTGGGGTAGGGTTAGAACTTCACCAACCATTGTTCATCCTTGAAGCTCTCACCTACCCCCATTGCAAAAATACCAAATTCCATAGATCTCCCCTTCTAGCCAACCAAAGCTCTTGATCTTTGGAGGATTGAAGGAGGAGACACCGATCTACATCTTCACCGAAGGAATTTCATTTCCCCCTCCATTTGCTTGGAGGATTTGCACCTTGGGGATCTTGTGACCCTAGGTGTTGTAATTTATTGATTGACTCATCTTTGTGGTGATTCTTGCCTCCGTGGCTTTCTTGGGAGCCTCCAATTGAGTTGTGGAGTTGTGCCCCAAGCTCCGTGTAAGGGATTCGTGGTTCCCCCAATACCACCGCTTAGTGGAAACGAGCTAGCCTCCGTGGCTTGCTCACCGGAGAACAAGGTGAGCCTTTGTGGTGTTGGTCAACTCCGTGTCACCACACATCTCCAACGTAGACGTACTTCCCCTCAAAAGGAAGGAACTATGGGAATACATCCTTGTGTCTCCGGTCTCCACTCTTCGGTTATTTCTTTCCCTTACTTGTATCTTGCTAGTTACTTGTTTACTTGCATGCTTGCCACTTATAGGAAATTTACCTAGTTGCACATCTAGTGAATTTACTTTGTGTCAAGCCTTAAATTTGAAAAAGTTAAAAATTGACTTAGCGCCTATTCACCCCCTCTCTAGTCACCCATACCGATCCTTTCACAACAACTTTGCGGGAAAATATAATCCTTCCTATGTTCTTTGCCATGCTTATGATGGGCATGTATATGCCAAATTTGTTGGTTCACCTAATGAACACATTGCTTGGTCCATTTAGGTTCCTAAGACCCTTGTCACTAACAAAAGAGGACCCATTGAAAAATAGGGACCTAAAAACAAGACTTGATATCTTGTAGGGCTTTGCTTCCGGTGCGGGACAATGGATAATTGATAGTGGTGCTACCAATCATATGTCCAGAAGCAAAGAGTTGGTGAAGGAGCTTCGCACCGGTCTATCTATTGCGGGCTACGTCACCTATGGAGACTCCTCAAGGTCAAAGGTATTGGGTCTTGGTAAAGTTATCATTTCTCAAAATGTTATCGTGAAAGATGTCATGCTTGTTGAGACTCTCTCTTATAATTTACTTTCCGTAGCTCAACTTGCCGATATGGGCTTTGCAACTTTCTTTGATGTTGGGATTGTGGTTCTTTTGTGGAGCAAGTCTCTTAAAGTAGCTTTTGTTGGGCATGTAAAAAATGGCTTATATGTGATTGACTTCTCAGAGAAGGTCACTAAAGCCGTGACTTGCCTAATGGCTAAAGTTGACATGGGATGGCTTTGGCATCGCCGGCTAGGCCACGTCAATATGAGAACTTTGCAAAGTCTCTACAAAGGTAACCACATCCTAGGACTAACCGATCTAACCTTTGCCAAAGATCATGTGTGTAGAGCTTGCATTGAAGGAAAGATGCATGAACTTCCTCATCCTAGCAAGACGATCATTTCTTCTAAGAGGGTCTTAGAGCTCCTTCACATGGATCTCTTTGGCCCTCCAACTCATGCAAGTCTAGGAGGAAAGAAGTATTGTTTGGTGATTGTTGATGACTACTCAAGATATACAAGGGTCTATTTCTTCAAGCATAAATACGAGACCCAACAAACCGTCAAAGACTTCACCAATGAAGTTCAACGTCAATATGTGATACGTCTCCAATGTATCCATAATTTTTGATGCTCCATGCTTGTTTTTACACCATTTGCTTAGTGTTTCGTTACACTTCGTGGCACTTTTATGCATTTTCCGAAACTAAACTACTAACAAGTCGCCACATTGCCAGTTCCCTGTTTTCTGCTGTTTTGTGTTTCAGAAAAGTTACACAGGAAATATTCTCAGAATTGGATGAAACCAAAGCCAGTCGCCCAGAATTTCACCGAAGCTTCCAGAGAACCAAAGAGGAGACGGAGTGGGGCCACGAGGGGCCCTCACACCAGGGCGGCGCGACCAGGGGCTGGGCCGCGCCCCCTATGTGTGAGACCACCTCAGTCCACTTCTGACGATGTCCCTTCGCCTATAAAGACCCCCCGATGGGAAAAACCTAAAGACCCGATCAGTTTTCCAGAACACATCGCGATCCGCCGCCGCTGTCGACCCGAAGATCGGGAGGGTCCAGAAGCTCTTCCCGGCACCCTGCCGGAGAGGGGAATCACCACCGAAGGTCTTCTTCGTCGCCATGCTTGCCTCCGGAGCGATGAGTGAGTAGTCTACCTTGGACTATGGGACCATAGCAGTAGCTAGATGGTTGTCTTATCCACCATGTGCTTCATATTTAGATCTCATGAGCTGCCCTATATGATTGAGATCACCGTTATGTAATTCTACATGTTTGGTTTGTTGGGATCCGATGAATATTGGTGTTATGCTTGAGTTGATGTACTAAAATTTATCTTTTGTTATCTCTATGTTGTTTATGATCTTGCATGCTCTCCATTGTTAGTAGCTATCTTGGCCGAGTAGTTGCTAGTGACTCCAAGAGGGGGTATTTATGCTCGATAGTGGGTTCATGCCTCTATTTAATCTGGGGGAGTGACAGAAACCTCTAAGGTTGTAGATGTGTTGTTGCTACTAGGGGGAAAACAACATTCATATGCTCGAGGGCATATGCTTTGTTTACATTACACACTTTGCTTAATGCAGTTATCTGTTGTTCGCAACTTAATACTCATGGGGTGTTCGGAAGATATCCCCGTGAGTGGATTATTAGTCATAGATGCAGTTGGATGGCGGTCTATGTATTTTGTTGTAATGCCCAGAGTAAACCTCATAGTGATCCTCTCATCATATGCACGTTATATTTATTCTATCAATTGCCCAACTGTAATTTGTTTACCCAGCATGTATTATTTTATCTATGGAGAGACACCGCTAGTGAACTGTGGATCCCGGTCCTATTTCCTTTATATTGCTATCACCTGTTTACTTTACTCGCACTGTTTACTTTACTCGCATATTATTATCACTTTCCACTCGATACGCTCATACCCTTTGTTTCAAGCAAACCGGTGAGATTGACAACCTCATCGTAAGTTGGGAACAAAGTATTTGGTTGTGTTGTGTGCAGGTTCCGCGTTGCAGCTAGCAAAGCAAAGCTTGGACGAGGCGCCCTATAAATTGTCCTGAGCTGTCGCAAGCTAGCAAGCATCACCTTCAGTCGTTTGTCTGCTCCTCTCCTGATCAACAAACCTTGGTTTCTTACTGAGGGAAAATCTTGCTGCTATATTCATCATACCTTCCTCTTGGGGTTCCCAACGGGCTGGTCATTTACCAGGCATCAATATGGCCAAGACATCTTGATGATTCGAAGTGACAATGGGACGGAGTTCAAGAACTACACATTGAATGAATTCTTGAGTGATGAAGGGATACGTCGTCAATACTCGTCTCCCTACACTCCTCAACAAAATGGTGTAGCTGAGCGGAAGAACCGGACTTTGATGGACATGGCAAGAACAATGTTAGCGGAGTTTAAGTATCCATATAAATTTTGGGCTGAAGCTATCAATACCGCGTGGCATGCGTCTAACCGGTTATACCTTCGCAAGGGCTTGAACAAGACTCCGTATGAGATCCTCACTGGCAACAAGCCTAACATCAAATACTTCCGAGTATTCGGTTGTAAGTGCTTCTATCTTAAAAAGGGCGTCCATTTGTCCAAGTTTGATTCTAAAGCTCTTGAGGGTATCTTTGTTGGTTACGCCGCCGAATCTCATGCTTTTAGAATCTTTGACAAAGAGTCCGCTCGTGTTGTTGAAGTTTCTAACGTGAGATTCGACGAGAATGATGGCTCCCGTGTGGAGCAAAGTGGTGTTTGTGATGTAGGTGACAAAATACCTCCTCAAGCCATAAGAAGAATGGGTGTGGGACATCTCATACCCATTGAGGAACACCTTTTGGCGGAAGGAGAAGGACTATGCTCTACTCAAGTGGAGCCTTCACCTTCACAAGCTCCACAAGCTTCGCAAGGTTCGATTGATGCTAACCAAAGACAAGCTCTAGACCCTCACTCAAGCGAGCAAGGCCAAGATCAAGACCAAGTGGATGGTGGTGTTACTTCACCAATGGTAGATCAAGGCCAAGCTCAAGATGATGAGCATGCTCATGTTGATGATCAAGCTCAAGTTGAAGGTCAAGGCGAGGACCAAAATAGTGGTGATGATCAAGTGGCTTCTCAAGAGTCTTTTGAAGAAGCTCAAGCTCGTCGTGCAAGGAAAGTGGAAGAGGTTCTCTGCAAGGGGAGCCATACCATGGATAGTGTGATTGGAAGTGTGAGGAAAGGAGTTTCCACAAGGAGACAAATAGCCAACTTTAGTATCCATCATGCCTTCGTCTCTTGTGTGGAACCTCAAAAGGTGTTTGAGGCACTTGAAGACCCGGATTGGGTAGAAGCTATGCACGAAGAACTCAACAACTTCAAGCGCAACAAAGTTTGGTCCTTGGTGGAGAAGCCCAAGGATTGCCGCAATGTCATCGGAACCAAGTGGGTGTTTAAGAACAAACAAGATGCCAATGGGATCGTTGTGAGGAACAAGGCTCGCTTGGTTGCTCAAGGATACTCTCAAGTTGAAGGCATTGACTATGGGGAGACCTACGCTCTCGTGGCTCGCCTCGAGTCAATCCGTATCCTCCTTGCTTATGCTTCTCACCACAATTTTAAGTTGCATCAAATGGATGTGAAGAGTGCTTTTCTCAATGGTCCTCTACATGAATTGGTATATGTAAAGCAACCCCCAGGCTTTGAGGACCCTCATTTCCCGACCCATGTCTACAAACTCGATAAGGTGCTCTATGGCCTTAAACAAGCCCCACGTGCATGGTACGGGCATCTTAAAGAGTTACTAGTAGACCATGGGTTTGAAATAGGGCTCATTGATCCAACTCTTTTTACTAAGAAGGTCAATGGGGAGCTTTTCATATGTCAAATTTATGTAGATGACATCATTTTTGGCTCTTCTAACAAAATCTTCAATGATGAATTTGCAAAGCTAATGACAGACGAATTCGAGATGTCAATGATGGGAGAGTTGAAATTCTTTCTTGGCTTTGAAGTTCAGCAATTGAGAGGAGGGACCTTCATCAATCAAGCCAAGTACATCCAAGACATGCTCAAGAAATTCAACATGGACTCCGGAGTTAAGGGAGCCAAAACCCCTATGCCTACTAAGGTTACTCTTGATCTCGATCCTTATGGTAAAGAGGTGGATCAAAAGCTTTACCGTTCTATGATTGGCTCGTTACTTTATCTTTGTGCATATAGACCCAATATCATGCTTAGTGTGGAAATGTGTGCACGATACCAAGCTGCCCCAAAGGAAAGCCATTTGATGGCCGTGAAAAGAATCTTTCGATATTTAATTCATACCCCAACTTTTGGCCTTTGGTACCTGAAAGGATCAAGTTTCGAGCTTGTTGGGTACTCGGATTCCGATTGGGCGGGAGACAAAGTGGATAGGAAATCAACTTCCGGGGCTTGCCAATTTCTTGGTAGGTCCTTGGTTAGTTGGTCTTCCAAGAAGCAAAATTGTGTGTCTCTCTCCACCGCCGAAGCCGAGTATGTGTCCGCGGTGAGTTGTTGTGCTCAACTCCTTTGGATGCAGCAAACGTTGAAGGACTATGGAGTTCATTGTGACAAGGTTCCACTCTTGTGTGACAATGAGAGTGCCATCAAGATTGCTCATAATCCGGTTCAACACAACAAGACGAAGCACATTGAGATCTGACATCACTTCATCCGGGACCATGTCAATAGAGGTGATATTAACCTATCTTATGTAGGTACAAATGATCAACTCGCCGACATCTTCATGAAGCCCCTTGATGAAGCAAGATTCTGAGAGTTGAGGCATGAGTTGAGTATCATTGATTCTTGCAATGTGGCTTGAGAGTGTGCACTCATTTCCATACTATAGCACGTGTTCTAATCTAGATGTGGGCATGAAGATAGGAGGAGTGCGGTCCTAAGTAATTGGGCTATCCCTCCCCCCATAATGCCGATAGTAACTAAATCATCCTCTTAATATCATTTTGTGATATATGAGCTTTAATGATGAGTATTGGTTATGGACCCAAGATATATCTTTGCGGTTCAATGCCATAACACTCTTACATGGTGGCCTCGGCCACCGACCTCTTTTTCAAAAGAGTTAATTCATTGCAAATCTTTTGTATGTCTTTGAGCTTCTTGTCCTTATTTTTGATATGGGAAGGCACTTGTGTTGGTCTTTCGATGACTTCTTGCATTTTGCAACTTCAAGTGCCGAGAACCACTCCGTGTTTGTCTTCTATCCTAAGTCCATCTCATCCCCAAACATTCTCTCCATGCACACAAGTTCGTTCTCGCTCCAAATTTCCTGAGCAAAGGAGTTCCAGGCTGGATAATCCGGGCCACTTCTGGGCCGGATTATCCGGGGGCGGAATATCCGGTCCAAGTTTGGGCCGGATAATCCGGTCCTGTGGTTTGTCCATATAAAAAGGGAGCGTCAGGGTGAACTGCCCACTTTGGCAGTTCTTCCACCCCCGACCCCCTCTCTCTCCACCACCACCGCCTGGTCATCCTCTTGCTCGCCGGCGCCTCTCGACCGCCGGATCCAGCTGATCTCCTAGCCCCGTGCTCTCCTTCACCTCGGGAACAAGTTTCTCCAAGCAGTTCCTCCAATGGATGAGGGTAAATTTTGTATCTCCTAACCCTAGTGGTGAAGTTCTTATGAAATTTATTTGCTTAGATCTTGGGGTTTTAGTGTTCCTGTGTGTTTTTCCTTGGGCCTTGTTGTATACTCTAGTGATTTACCTAGCCGATCTACGTATTTACCATGTTTGGGCAAGATTTGAGAAAGATTCGTTAGAAGCGGATTATCCGGCCCAGTTCTGGACCGGATAATCCGGCCTGGACCTTGTTTTCTCTTTCTCCCTTCTTGACCATCCTTGGCATACGTTTCTCTGCTAGGTCCATCCCTCTAGTGTATATCCTTGGTACTTGTGTGCATCCTCATCATCGTGCCCCCCACTCCTTCTATTCATAGGTGCCGGACCGGCCAAGAGGAGTCGTCCTCGCTACCTTCATCCCAATGAGGAAGGTATCCTTGAAGATGAAGTGTCGATCCGTCAGAAACATCGTGCATCCGTCAGGAAGGTCAAGGCAGCCAAAGATGCTAACAAGGCTGCGAGGGATGCTAAGAAGACTGCTCAAGCTAACAAAGGGAAGTCTCCAAGAGTCAACTACAAGAAGATGAGCTCAGTTTCCTACTTAGCCCTGAGGCAACTTGACTGGTACACTTCTCAGCCGAGGTCGCATCACATTGAGGACCATCGTTTTTGGTGTATGGAGCAGCTATACATCTATCAAGATATCTTTGCTCCCATGAGCAAGCCCATTCGCCCGATGCACCCCATTGATCTTGCTTACCTGAAGTCCAAGGAGTACTTTGTTCCAGCTGTCCAGGTGGTGGAGAAGCTAGGCCTCACAGGACTTATGACTTGTCAGTGCGACTATGATCCTCAGCTTATTCTGTAGTTCTATGCCACTCTGTCCTTTATTGGGGATGATGACAGGATGTGCAAATGGATGACTGGGACTCGTTACTGTGAGTCCTCTTTCACTCGGTTTGCTGCCTTGTTGGGCTATCCTTTTGATGGTCCGACGAATCCTGTTGGTCATCGCATTCACTCTCCGCTTCCAGTTGACAAGAATCAGCTCTGTGATCTGTATGGGCCTAAGGGGATTGTTGGTGAGGTTGCTGGTCTTCTCCCTCTGTATGATCTACTTGTGCTTATCTTCAGGGAGAACATTGCTCTGAGTGGAGGCAACAACGATGCTGTCCGTGGCTCCTTGGTGGATCTTCTCATCTTTGCTCATGGTTGTGCCAAGTCTACTGACCCTAATGCGGATTTCTCTCTTGATGTGATGGACTTTATCTTCAATGAGATGTTTGATGCTATGGTCAGCAGGGGCTCTCTTCCCTATGCCCCCTTCATCATGAGGCTCATCAAAGACACTTTCAAGGATCATGATTTCAGCGAGCAGTGTGTGACTCACAAGGTTAAGAGGCTCTATGTGAAGAAGACCAAGCCAGCACGGGCTCCAGTTGCTCCAGATTCCTTCATGAGAGATGCTCGCTCTAGTGCCCCGGGCGGCAAGTTTGTGTCCAAGGATGTGCCCAAGAGAGTGAAGAAATTGAGCTGGTTTCAGAAGCATGTTTCGTGTATGAAGGTTGAGATTCATCGTGAGAACTATGATGCCTACTGTGAGCGCAAAGCCATCCTTGATAATCAGCGAAAGATCCTTCATAAGCTAAGTGGGGAACAAGCTGCTCTTTCTCCACCTACTCTTCCCATTGCCTACAATAAGTGGCACACTGACACCTATGCTTGGGGTGCGATGGAGAGGTCTCTCTTTGTTGGTCGGACCACTCGTGTAGATGATGAAGATGAAGAGGAAGAGGATGAGGAAGACGAAGAGGAAGATGTTGATGAAGAGGAAGAGGAAGAAGAGGATGAGGAAGAGGAAGAAGAGGAGGAGGCTGAAGATGACTTTGAGGAAGACGAGGACGACGATGACTTTGTGTGATTTCTTGGGGCGTGTAGCATGCTCTTGTCCCTTTTTGGTATCTTGATGCCAAAGGGGGAGAAGTAGTTCTAGTAGGTCTCTTGTCGGGGATTTGCATTTCGTTTGGGAGCTCAAGCATGTGCGTTTATCATTCTTGAGAGCTTGTGCTTCCGTTTATTTCATTTGTGAAACTTGACTTTGTCTTGTGCTTGGTGCTTGGTGAACTTTCCTAGTCGTTAAATTATTGTGGAACTTGTTAAGTTATTATGCATATTGTGTCTATGCTCATTTTGTATATGCTCATCTCTAGGGGGGAGCTCCATTTGACTCCATGCACATCTTTAGGGGGAGCTCCCTTGTTTATTTGATCACTATGCTATTGCAAATCCTAGTGTTGTCATCTAACACCAAAAAGGGGGAGATTGTTAGGGCATTTTCTAGCCCTCCCTAGTTTTGTGTGTTAGTTAACAACACTAGGATAATTTAACATTGTTTTTGCTGCAAATTGGTGGCCGAATATTTGGCTGGATATTTCAGATCTGGCCGGATATTTCGACCACCCCTGAAATCGGCTAAGGACCAGAGTGCGCGTCACCCAGATTGGTGGCCAGATATTTGGCTAGATATTTCAGATCTGGCCGGATATTTCGACCACCCTCGAAATCGGCTACAGACCAGAAGGCGCGTCACCCAGATTGGTGGCCGGATATTTGGCCGGATATTTCAGATCTGGCCGGATATTTCGACCACCCCAGAAATCGGCTAAGGACCAGAGCGCGCGTCACTCGGATTTCAGGCCGGATATTTCAAATCTGGGCCGGATATTCCGGCCACCCCTGAAATCGGCTAAGGACCAGAAGAAGGCAAGGCGCGCGTCACTCAGACTTTAGGCCAGATATTTGGCCGGATATTTCTAGAAGTGGGCCGGATTATTCGGCCGACCGGATTATCTGGCCCTAACTTGTCTTGGATAATCCGGCCATGGTGGCTGCAACGGATACATTTCGGGGAGGGGTATTTATACCCCTTCCCCTCATCTTCTCCAGCTTGCTCGTCCTCATCAAGAATAAGACACTATTTGGAGCCAACCTCATTGCTAGATCTCCACCTTCAACCACCCAAAGTCCCAGATCTTTGAAGGATCGAAGGAGGATGTCCCGATCTACATCTCCACCAAAGGAATTTCTTTTCCCCCTCCATTTGCTTGAGGGATTCGTTCCTAGTGGTTCCTTGGACACACTAGGTGGTGTAATTCGACATTAAACTTGTCTTTGTGGTTTTCTAGCCTCCGTGGCATTCTTGGGAGCCTCCAATTGAGTTGTGGATGTGTGCCCCAAGCTCCGTGTAAGGGATTCGGTGTGTTCCCCCAATACCACCGCTTAGTGGAACGAGCTAGCCTCTGTGGCTTACTCACCGGAGAATAAGGTGAGCCTCCATGGCGTTGGTCGACTCTGTGTCACCACACCTCTCCAACGTAGACGTACTTCCCCTCAAAAGGAAGGAACTACGGGAATACATCCTTGTGTCTTCGGTCTTCGCTTCTCGGTTACTTCTTACCCTTACTCGCTTACTTGCTTACTTGTTTACTTGCTTGCTTGTCACTTAGGAAATTCACCTAGTTGCACATCTAGTGAATTTACATTGTGTCAAGCCATAAAATTGAAAAAGATAAATTTTTTAGGTAGCGCCTATTCACCCCCCCCCCTCTAGTCGCCCCTTAAGATCCTTTCAGGGATCGACTAGCTTCTGAAGGTGATAATAAGAATTACTTACCATTGACAAAGGCGGATTCACAACAAGTTGCATATCGCTATTTACATAAGTGAGTTTTTTAGGACATATACAATGGGTGACATTAGTCTTTTCTTATACAGTGAAAGTCACATCAGATTTTTTGCTTAGTTAGATGAGGAAGAATGAAGAAGGAGATTGTTGCCTTTCCCTAAGCTAATGGATGATCTCTTATGATATAAGAGAAGGATATTTTTCTACTATACCATATGTCCTCCCTTAGTAATATAATTTTCTATTAACTTTAATTAATTTTATTAATTACTAGGAATAATAATAACAGATAATTCAGTATACCACTTATGTTTATTGTCTTCTCTAAATAACATGGAGGGCTAAGAGAAAGCATACCTTCTCTATCATTGTACCTACCTTTAGTGTTGAGATTATCTTCCCATGATTTTCGCATTACATAGCTAGGAATGATTCTATTTACTTCTTAGAAGGACAGAATGATATCATTTAGTGCCATACTTTTTTTCCAATTGGCATTATGGGTGCAGATATGCAATAAATGGAGTAGGTGGACATGTATCCAAATCAATTCATGTCTTGTCTTGTTGTTCAGAATAAATGTTCTATTATTATGGGTGCAAATATGCAAGATATGCTTACAATTAATGGATTATATACTACTCCAATTGCACAAAATAAATGGAGTAGGTTGATATGTATCAAACCAATTCCTGCCTTGTCATGTTGTTCAAAATAAATGTTCTGATATTATGGGGTGCAAATATGCAAGATATGCTTGCAATTAATTGATTATATACTACTCCAATTGCACAAAATAAATGGAGTAGGTTGATATGTATCCAAATAAATTCATGCCTTGTCGTTGGTCAAAATTAATGTTCTGATATGAATTGATACCGAAATATATGCATCATAAATGTTTTGATTAATTCCTACGTCCCCTATATAGAAGTCATGAGTTCACTTATCACTGACACCACCTTCACCATAGCAAACCACAACTCATATCCCTCAAACTTGCAGAGCTCCCAAGCAATTCATTAAAATCCATCAGCCATGAGGACACACAGTATCCTCCTTGTCACAATCTTCGTTGTCATTTGCATCATCGCTACACCCACTACAACAGGGGACAACAAACAAGAGGGTGGTTGGGAACAAATCCCAAACATCAACGCCCCTGACGTCCAGGAGATTGCCAGGTGGGCGGTGGCCGAGCATGGCAGGCAAACGAATGACAGGCTCCAGTTGAAGAGGGTGGTGAGCGGTATGTATCAAGTTGTGGCTGGCAAGAACTTTAAGCTCCGCATCGGCGTGGTGAACATTGACGGCAAAGATCGCATGTACATCGCAGAGGTATTTGATCAGCCATGGACCCACACTCGGAAGCTAAACTTCTTCATTCCAGCCACCAACTGAGATGTAGTGTGTCATGTTGTCTATGTCGCTTAGCAGTAAGGTGATAACCGAGGTTTTTGTTTTTAGACTTGTAATAACTGATTTAGAGTATCAACGGTATTTTGTTATCTAAATGCATGTCTATTAGACTCTATCTTTGAGATTTTTAGATGTGCTTCTTATGAGCTATGAATATTAATAAAGTTTTCTATGTTTACAATGAAGAATATACATAAAGTATTGTATTGATAGATCTTGGTCGTCAGAGATTTCGTAAATCTCAGGTGACTCGGAAATTGTTGATCAGTCAAGGTGTGGTGGGGTATTTAAGGGTGAAAATGGAGCAAAAAGTTTTCGACTTTTTGTGTGGAAAGGAGAATATAATGAAAATACAGAGATGGTATTTTGCGAAACGGAGACAAATATTGATTTTTTTTTGTGAAAACAAATATGGACGATGTTTTTCGGTGAAACATACATGAAAACAATATTTTTTCCCGTTTATGATTGATGTGCACGGCCCAATCCAGCAGCGATGTATGTGTCCTTGTCAAATCAAAGTGCAGAAGCAACGATCCCCAAACTATAACTGCGTAATCTCTCTGTGCATTTGAGGAGGCTTCCACCGTTCAACCCTTGCCCTATTCCCCAGTACTTCGAGCAAGTGCGCTAGGGTTAGGACTTGGGAACAAGTTTATAGGTTTGTTTCAGCTTTTTTGCATGATTCAAGTGATATATGTGTTTCGCAAACATCCGCTTTCAACTTTGTGTCCACACCGTATTTGGTTTGTATATGTTTTGATAATATCTATTTTTATTTTTGTTTTAGGGTTTTTTATTCATAGAAAATTTTGAAAACAATTTCATCAGTCTCCGCTCCATTACTATCCGTAGTTACATAGTAACCCGGACGTTTGGCTCCTGGGAGCCACGCCCACCCATACATCCACCGTTAAGAACTGCTTTGGGATGGACCCAATGAAAGTAGCAAAAGTGCAGAGGAATTGGCAGAAAACTTAATATACATGATATACCCTGCAGCATACCTAAGCATACCCTGACCCTGTATCTGCATGCGTCCAGTGATGAGTTAAGGCGGACAGAGGAAAACGTGTGTGCGAGGGCTGAAAACATGTCAGTACAGAATCTCCTACGCCTATACTCTGAAGCAAAGCTTCCTGTCCGGTTTATCACTGCCAGGTTTAATGATGGATTTTTGGTGAGGTGAGCTGACGTTGTGGGAATAGACTTGTCCGTGACATGTGAGCCCCGTTAGTGAAGTTCCTACTGGTCAGTTAGCAAAACAAATGACGATAATTCAGATGCGCTCAAGGTAATTTTGTCAATCGATAGCATTGAAGAGGTCATGGGTAGGTGTGAGAAAAGGGATCCAATGTTCCAGAGTTGGTGACAACAACGTTGAAAGTACAAGGATGTCGCCTAGAGGGGGGGTGAATAGGCGATTTAAAACTTTTACGAGTGGCTTGACAAATGCGGAATAAAACTAACGTTTAATTTGCCAAGCATACAAAACCTAAACAAACTAGGTTCACCTATGTGCACCAACAACTTATGCTAGACAAGATAAGCAACTATGAGATAGCAAGATATATATAACTTCAAGCACGAAGGCTATCACAAAGTAAATTGCATAAGTAAAGGAGCTCGGGTATAGAAATAACCGAGGGACGCGGAGACAATGATGTATCCCGAAGTTCACACCCTTGCGAGTGCTAATCTCCGTTGGAGCGGTGTGGAGGCATAAGGCTCCCCAAACGCCACGGAGGCTCACCGTAATCTCCTCGAGCCCTCCCACCAAGATGGAAGACCCGACCACTATGGGACACTTGAGGGCGGTCACCGAACCCGTACAAGCTTGGGGCAATCTCCACAACTCAATTGGAGGCTCCCAAGAATCGCCACTGAGGCACCACAAAGCTTGGGAAGATCTCCACAACTTAATTGGAGGTCCCCAAGTAATTTCCACAGAGGCACCACAAAGCTTGGGAAGATCTCCACAACTTAATTGGAGGTCCCCAAGTAATTGCCACGGAGGCACCACAAAGCTTGGGAAGATCTCCACAACTCAATTGGAGGTCCCCAAGTAACCACTAAGCCACTAAGCCGTCTAGGGTTCCAAGAACCCAAGAGTAAAAAGCTCAACGAACTTTCACTACCGAATCTCCGAGGAGAACTCAAACCGATGCACCAAATGCAATGGAAAGAACACACAAAGTGCTCAAATCCTTCTCTCCCAAATCCTACCAAAGCAACAAATGCTATGGAGGGATATGAGAGGAAGAACAAAGGAAGAAATCCACAAAGAACTCCAAGATCTAGATCCAATGGGTTCCCCTCACAAAGAGGAGGAAGTGATTGGTGGAAATATAGATCTAGATCTCCTCTCTCTTTTCCCTCAAAGATATGCAAGAATTATGGGAGGAATTGAGAGATGGGCAAGCTTTCCAAGGTCAACAATGGAGGGAGAGAGAGGGGAAAAACGAGCTAACCCAAGCTTGAAGAAGGGGAGGGGTATTTATACCCCTCCCGGGATTGTAGCCGTTGCAGTACTGCAGGGGCCGGATATTCCGGTCCAAGTTTGGACCGGATATTCCCCCCCCCCCAAACTGCTAAGGACTTCACGCGCGTCGTTCAGATTTGGGGCCGGATATTTCGGCCGGATATTTCCAAAACTGGGCCGGATATTCCGGCCACCCCTAAAAATGGCTAAGGACCAGAAAAAGGCGAGGCGCGCGTCACTCAGATTTGAGGCCGGATATTTCGGCCGGATATTTCCAAAACTGGGCCGGATATTCCGCCCAAGAAAAGTGAGCAACACGAAAACAACGATAAATTTTGCATCCGGACTCCGTTTTCGATGATCTTGGGCTCGTTGGAATCACCACAATGAGCTCTACACCATCATCCATAGAAACATCATAGTCCAACAAAGGAGGATGAAGCCAAATGATAAAAGGTTTGACTTAGCTATAAAGATGAACCGGTAAAACCTCCAAACACTAAAAACGCAATTAGAGTTCCATACGAAATCCGTTTTTGATGAGCTAGAGCTTGTCATGGAAATAACCACAAGCTCTAGAACCTCACATGCATAAAAGCCAAATAAGAACCAATAAAGATAATGCCAAGTATGCAAAGGTTTGAGCTCTCTCCGAACAATACGAATAAGTTACTCACTCGAGAGCCCCTCTTGATAGTACGGCTACCAATCCTATAACCCGGTCTCCAAACTAACACACGAGACCGGTAGAAGAGAAAACCTATCAAGAACAAACCTTTGCCTTGTGCAATCCACTTGAGCTAGATGATGACAGTCTTGACACCCTCAAGATTGGACTACCTTTCTTGATTGCGCTTGCTCGGTGAAGACTTGCGGATTGCTTCCCAATACTTCACAATGGGAGAGACACTTGAACTTGCACTTCGACTTGATCAACATTGCACTTAAACTTCTTCCTTCATAATTATGATGTCTTGAGAATGCACATGAGTGCTCACCCCAACTTATTCCTCAAGACACACTCTATATAGGCTCAACTCCCTTGATCATCACATAAACTTCTTTATTTGCATCTTCTTACAACCTTGAAACCAACATATGGCTCAAGCGTTGTCTACGGACAAGTCCTACAAATATAACTCGATGCAAACATTAGTCCATAGGGATTGTCATTAATTACCAAAACCACACATGGGGGCAAATGCTCTTTCAATCTCCCCCATTTTGGTAATTGATGACAATCTCTTTGAGAGGGTTTATATAATGAATTTAAAGGACTAAGATGGTTACACTAACATCAAATACTAAAAAAGTATGTGATGTTAGTAGAACCATCATATATAGAGCAAACTCCCCCACAATCTATGCACGTGTGAATGAACTTGAATTTCATTGCATATATTGCCAACCAATGTTGTTGGTGGAGTTTCCACTATATATACTCAACCATGCAAAGCATGCAAGGCAAATGCTTAAGAACAGAACAAAAGCATGAAACCCAATTTCCTTCAAACCCTTGAAACTTCTCCCCCATTGGCATCCATTGCCAAAATGGGCGGAAAGGCTTAGAAGGCCAATATAGTGAGAGTTCCTCCTCAAGGTGTGCATGGCACAAAAAAAGGTGAAAACACATGCACAAATTCAAGGACAAAAATTTGGAGGAAATCAAACTATATTAAGGATCAAAGATTGCAAACAAAAAAAGGATGACATGATGGTTAAACTTCCAACAAATGAAGATAGCAATCAAAAGATCCAAATAGTGAATCAAATAAAGATATTATGAGAAGACCAAAACAATGCTCTAAATAATATGAAGAAGCTCCCCAAGGTTTGTGCACAACATATTCCATTTGAATTAAAGTATAAGGTGCACAAACATGGAATCATCACTCCCTCGATATTATTCAAAACATAATGATACCAAGTGACATCAAATACTATGATAACCACAAAATGGTGCTTTAAAATGAAATGAGGAAGCTCCCCAAGGTACATGCACAAGATAGAATGTTTGCATTTGAATACAATTTGCACAACATGGAATCCTCACTCCCTCAATACCATTTAAAAGGAACCATTAGCAAGAGACCATAGAAAATAAATCAAGCTTAACACTTGCATCAAGGAAATGGTTGAGCAACAAATAAGGAACCAACATATTAAACGGCTCAACCAAAGGAATGTGTGATAGGAATGACAAAGCATATTATAAGACTAGTACAAAGATGTACATAGAGCATCCACATAGTCCTCAATGGATGATATTGCTTAGCATTCCATCCCAACACACAAGGTTTAAAAAAGATATCAAATAAGGAGATATCATCTCTCATGTGTATAAGTTTCTAAGTAGACAACATCACAAAGATAATTATCACAAATAAACATGTACACATAAAATAGATACAAAGAATAGAACATGATATCCAAACAAGTTCATGCAATATACCAATGAGATTTTTACTTTTAAAGTATGGCCAAAGGCTCAATTTATCTTATTGCATATTGAAGAACTTCAACCACAAACATGTCAAAGACATCACAAATATCAACAAGGGAAAGAAGATAGTTGGGATGTTTTGAGAAAAGCAACAAGTATCACGAATAAGTATACCAAAAGAAAGAACTAAATTTGCACTTTCATCAATATTGCACATGTGAGGAACTTGAGGAATTGATATGCAATAAAATTGCTAGATAGACATATTTGGGAAGGGTGAATCATGAGCATGATTATATATATTCCCCAAAATATGCACTCATCTCAAATTACTCACATTTTCAATAGAGAGGTTTCATTAAGATCTTTGCAAATAAAGATTTTCATGCCATGAAATGACCCACACAAGGTTAGATGCTAGAAAAGTATGCATGAATAAGATACTTGTTACCGAGATACCATTAGAAGGATGTAGTAGATAGGAGTTCTTCAATAATCCTAGCTTGCCACAAATTATCAACTAGTCACCGCTTCATGCTTATTATTGAGACAAGCACCAATATATCTCCCATGTACCTAAAACAAACTCAAGTACAATATGGTCCCCAAACTCATTGGGTCCGAAGTAGTTAGACACTACAATATATAGGACAAGCTCCACATAAATATGTGCATATAGATATGAACTTGAATTTCATGCACATCTTAGCCAATTTAGGATTTATTGGAGTTTACCCTATATATTGGATCAAAGAAAGCAAAGCATGCCATAAAGTATACATTTAGTAAATAAGCATGCACAAGACTTTCAAGATCCAAAAGAGATACAATTTGGACAAAACACCAAGAAGACCAAGAAGTCACACAAAGGTGTGAAGAACTAAAGGTTGTCCAAAATTTTATCAAAGAATCAACTCAACACAAAAATGACTCCAAAGTCCACCAAGTGAACAAAGCACACGCCAATGAGCATAAAGGATCACTAAAACACACATGCCCAATGACTTATCTCATTTTAAGAATATAGAGCAAAAACAAGAGAAGAGATAACCATTCTCCCAAAGAGAGCAAGGTTCCAACAAACAAACCAAACTCTCCACTCTTTTATGATGGCACACTAAGTACCAAAAACAAAAGATTTGTCTTCCAACAAAAACCAATACCAATTGAAATAAGCCGCAAGAGTATGTTATAGAAAATATAGGAGAGCTCCCCCAAGATTAGTGCATTATTTATGATTTTGCATTTAAATACAAAATGCACACAAATGGGATCACCATCTCAACCTACATTAAGAATAACACAAAACAAGTTCAACAAAATCAAATGGAATCACAAGAGTTAAGAAAGACAATGGGAATTTAAAACAAATACATTCCTTGGCAAGAGATAAGGTAATTAAAAGCAATAGCCAATAAAAAGATGATCAATATATATATACCACATGATAGAGTACCAATTGTCCAAGGACAAGAGGTATTTGGAGTTATTAATTTCCCGGTGGTATTTTACACATAAATCCAAGATCATCTTCACAACAAGAAGCATATGAAAAGGATAAGAATTAAACACCATGCTAAAGAAGATATTCTTGATAGACTCAAATAGTTAAACAATCACGCAAAGCAATGATTAGGATAACTTGAAGCAAATGGTTTTCTAACTTTGATATAGAATTCCACATTTTATGAAAACCCTACCAAGAATGTATCTCACAAACAGGATCCAAAACAAGAGCAATAAAACAATTTGGCAAATTGAAACTTGTTTGAGCAAACATGTCACATAGAAGAAAGATAATTTGCAATATCAACACTATGTGACACAACCTCAAATATACACATTTTATTGGTTTGTAGTATGCACAAAGCATATTTCTCCCCCATAATGTGATAAAGCATTTATTTTCACAAGAGGCAAATAAAATCCAACATGAGATGATTAATGGACATTATAGAATTTGAATTTCTCATGAGCATGACATACCACATAGAGACTAGATAATTTAAAATATAAACACTAAGTGGTATTCCTCATGTGCACACATATTTAGGATTGTGAAGTGCCAAAGCATATCACTCCCCCAAAATGGATAGTCCATTAGTCTCTAAAAAAATCCAAATAATATAAACGAAGATGCAATAAGGCTCAAACACAAACACACATACATGGTATGCAAACCCACAAGTACATACTTGATTAATCAAAATAAAACAAGTAGGTAGCACAACATATACCAACACATGTAATGGAACACAACCAACACATGCAAAAGGGGCGAGTAACTTTCAATGTAGATAAGTTGAGTACATGTTACCGCAAAGAGGAACATTGGATATATGATATAAACAAGATAATCCAATTGACTTGACTTGAGACAATATATTGATGAAGATCCCTTAATTCTTCATGATATATCCAAGTCTCCAATGCCCTCCAACAAACACCTATTGATCAAGTTTTGGTGTGATGGTCTCCAACTAAGTTGGGTCCTAAGAGGTTAGTCACAATAGGCTTGGCCACCCAAATGGTTCTTTTCTTGACACCACATGGAGTACCAACAAATTTGGCAAACACATTGCCAACCTTATCCTTGCAAAGGGAATAAGCATCATCAATTATGATAGGGTTGGATGAGTTACCCATAGTGCATGAAGAAGAAAGGTGACCCTTCTCACGACATATGTAGCAAGTTCTTTTCTTCACCTTCTTCTCACTTGATTTCTCCGCAATGGGAGCATTAGCTTGATTCTTCTTGGGAAGTGGCATTTCTTCAACTCGAGGTTGAGCGTGCCCTTGAACTTGAGGCCGCTTCCCTTGTTGCTTCTCAACTAATGCCTTCTTCTTCAAAGGGCAAGATCTAACATGGTGCCCTTCAATTTTGCACTTGAAGCAAACAATCTTGGCCAGATCTTTGACTTGTCCTTGGCCCTTCTTCTTCTTGTTAACCGTGGACTTCTTGTTGTTGTTGGAGATAAACCCAAGTCCACTCTTGTCATTGGGGGATTTTTGCACACTCAACATATTGTCGAGTTTGGATTTCCCTTCATGACTCTTTACCAAGTCTTTCTTCAAAGAAGAGACTTGGGCCTTGAGCTCTTTGATTTCCTCTACATGGTTAGTAACAACACAAGTACTAGAGGAAGTAGAAGCTTCATTGTTAGAGCAACAAGGAAAGGAAAGTAATTCATCACAAGATGTAGCAATGTTATGAGTGGATGAATTACTAGGACTAGCACAAGGCAATATGGCATTTTGAGAAGTAGTGCAAATGTCCACATGAGGCTCACTAGATGTTACCTTTGACATAATAGCCTCATGAGCTAATTTTAGCCTATCATGGGAAGCTAGAAGATCCTCATGGGAGCTAGAGAGCTTTCCATGATTTTCTTCAAATTTCCCATATTTGCTAGTTAGCAAATCAAGTTGAGCCCTTAGCTCAACATTCTCCTTCAAGATGGATGCTTCACAAGAAGTAGAGTTAGTAGCACAAGCATCATCACTAATGGAAAGCGGAGAAGACAATTTAGTAAGCTCATTTGAATTTGAAGCTTTAAGTTGCTCATGCGACTCGGTGAGAATGATGGGCTCACACGAAATGACCCTAGAGTCATTTTTAAGAAGCACAACATTCTCAAGGAGTTTAGCATAAGTAACTACAAGATCTTCATATTTAGTTTCAAAATCATTTGCCACCACAAGAGTTCTATCATAGGATTTCTTTATTTTAGATAATTCTAAAGTAAAGGTCTCCTCAAGAGATTCCTTGGTGGTTTGTTCTTCTTCTAGAGCTTCTTTTAGATCCGCATAATCACGGGCATGACCTTGCATTTTAAAAATGGTATTCTCATGCTCCTCAATAATTTTATTGCTCTCGGTGGCAATAGCCAAAATCTTATAGAAGTAAGAGCAAGCAATTTTATTCTTACGAATAGCATGAAAAAACATTTCACTCTTCTCAAATAAAGAAGCAAGATCATCATATTCTTCTTCATTATCCTCATTCTCATCATCACTAGATATATTGGGTTCCAAAGAAGGAGTTACCTTTGAAGCCCTAGCCATAAGGCAAATGTGGGAAGCAATTGATGATGATGAATAAATACTTGAAGCACCAAGCGAGATCATGTCTTGGCCAATAGAATTTCCGGTTTCCTCTACATTGTTAGACACACAACAACTAGAGGAACTAGAGGCATTTATATCATGGCAACACGACGAAGTAAGCATATCATTATGAGATGTGTTCAAGGAGCATACACATGATATGCAAGGACTATCAACACAAGCATGTAAAGCATTTATGGTGCTAGAAGTGTTTAAGTCCAAAGATGAAGCATGGCAATGAGATAGAGATGAATGATCATCACAAGTAAGCTTACTATCAACATTGCAATTTCCATCACCATTCACCATAGAGTTACCTTGTGTCTTGCTACACTTTGGTGAAGTGGAAGAGAGTTCATCACGACCGGAAGTGGAGGGAATACAATCATCCTCAATCTTGTTGGACATGTCATATTTGTCTTGAATCTTTATCCAAAACTCATGAGCGCTACGGAAAGGCATGATTGCAAGAATAACTACATTGCTCACAAAATCAACAAGCACATTAGTAGCTCGAGAATTAAGATAAGAGCTTCTCTTCTCCTCTAAAGATAGACTTTGGGAATCCTTAGGAGGAGAGAAACCCATATCTAGAATTCTCTCTATATTTGGGTCTATATCACGAAAATGATTAAGCATGCAAATTTTCCATATATCATAATTCAACGCGGATTTGCTACCACCGGTGGTAGCTATGCATGCATACATAGTCCTTGGATTATGTGAGCATGGTATTCCTCCGCATGCGATGTAGAGAGCAGGAGATGACGGTGATAATGGATGAAATTCCTCCGTTTGTTGCATGCACATGGTACTCTTGAATGGCTACCTAGCATGGCAACTGTGGATGGCATCTGCATGTGGTGATTTTAGACATACCATACCTAGTTACCATACCTAGTTGCCATGCGTAGTTGCATGTGGTAATTTTGGGAATGCCACACCTAGTTGCCATACACACTATCCAAACACACTAACCACCTAGACATGCCATGTGATGTAGCCGTCTTGCCTAGCCATACGTGTGGTTTTGGCAGGATTTTTTTGTTGGCGCGAATGTTATGGTCTTCCTTTTCCCTCCATTATCTCCCTGCTGCCACTACATATATAGATGGCTACCTAGCATGGCAACTGTTAGAGTTTTTTCCCGAATAATTAGGGTCCGCACATTTTTATTTGTTCTTTTAGTTTTTTCACTGTTAGGATTTTTTCCTTCCGAATCATTTTTCTTCCAGCTAATTTTAATCGCCTCTTGCAACAAATGCAAATCCTCCTAGTCTAAATTATATAGCCCTGCATTGCCTGCTCGAGCTAGCTGCGGCTTTACTCTAACAGTGAAGAAGCTCAAAGAACAAACAAAAATGCGACGGAGGGTAAGAACTAATTAAAATAAGTTCATAAATCCTATCGAGAGAAAAAAGACATTTGTGAAATGAGCTCTACTTGATTAAGTAGCGGCGCTCTCAAAATCAACAAATCAATTACCCGCTGATTTTTATGGATCAAAGTGTTCATCCTAGTGAGCTATGGTATGAATCATGTATCAGGGAAATGCTAAATAGAAAAGGATACGACAGCTATGAGTACACAATATGAGTGGTGAGATGAGATGATTTGTTTGCATGGTTCCACGGTGTGGTGGCTTTGGATGGATAGATTGAGTGGATGGTATAGTAGGTGTGTGTGTGTGGTTAGTTGGGGTGGATAATCCAATAGGTGTGTTGGTATGGTGTGTTGGTGTGGTGTGTTGAGGTGGTGAGAGATAGGAATATGCATGCAAACACCGTCGCTTCCATCTGTTAACTCTTGTGCTCCTGGTAGAAAATCACATGCTCCCTATAGAGGATCTAATGGTGGATGGTGGGTGCATAGCTACCACCGGTGGTAGCAAGCTATTTTGCTATCATAATTAGTGCCATCAAATATAAAGGTGTCATTGTGCACTAATCCCCTAGCCGACATCTTTGCTCTCAAGGCGGTGAAGCCCTAAAATGAGAGACCTTGCTCTGATACCAAATGAAAGTACAAGGATGTCGCCTAGAGGGGGGGGGTGAATAGGCGATTTAAAACTTTTACGAGTGGCTTGACAAATGCGGAATAAAACTAACGTTTAATTTGCCAAGCATACAAAACCTAAACAAACTAGGTTCACCTATGTGCACCAACAACTTATGCTAGACAAGATAAGCAACTATGAGATAGCAAGATATATATAACTTTAAGCACGAAGGCTATCACAAAGTAAATTGCATAAGTAAAGGAGCTCGGGTATAGAAATAACCGAGGGACGCGGAGACAATGATGTATCCCGAAGTTCACACCCTTGCGAGTGCTAATCTCCGTAGGAGCGGTGTGGAGGCACAAGGCTCCCCAAACGCCACGGAGGCTCACCGTAATCTCCTCGAGCCCTCCCACCAAGATGGAAGACCCGACCACTATGGGACACTTGAGGGCGGTCACCGAACCCGTACAAGCTTGGGGCAATCTCCACAACTCAATTGGAGGCTCCCAAGAATCGCCACTGAGGCACCACAAAGCTTGGGAAGATCTCCACAACTTAATTGGAGGTCCCCAAGTAATTGCCACAGAGGCACCACAAAGCTTGGGAAGATCTCCACAACTTAATTGGAGGTCCCCAAGTAATTGCCACAGAGGCACCACAAAGCTTGGGAAGATCTCCACAACTCAATTGGAGGTCCCCAAGTAACCACTAAACCACTAAGCCGTCTAGGGTTCCAAGAACCCAAGAGTAAAAAGCTCAACGAATTTTCACTACCGAATCTCCGAGGAGAACTCAAACCGATGCACCAAATGCAATGGAAAGAACACACAAAGTGCTCAAATCCTTCTCTCCCAAATCCTACCAAAGCAACAAATGCTATGGAGGGATATGAGAGGAAGAACAAAGGAAGAAATCCACAAAGAACTCCAAGATCTAGATCCAATGGGTTCCCCTCACAAAGAGGAGGAAGTGATTGGTGGAAATATAGATCTAGATCTCCTCTCTTTTTTCCCTCAAAGATATGCAAGAATCATGGGAGGAATTGAGAGATGGGCAAGCTTTCCAAGGTCAACAATGGAGGGAGAGAGAGAGGGGAAAAACGAGCTAACCCAAGCTTGAAGAAGGGGAGGGGTATTTATACCCCTCCTGGGATTGTAGCCGTTGCAGTACTGCAGGGGCCGGATATTCCGGTCCAAGTTTGGACCGGATATCCCCCCCCCCAAAACTGCTAAGGACTTCGCGCGCGTCGTTCAGATTTGGGGCCGGATATTTCGGCCGGATATTTCCAAAACTGGGCCGGATATTCCGGCCACCCCTAAAAATGGCTAAGGACCAGAAAAAGGCGAGGCGCGCGTCACTCAGATTTGAGGCCGGATATTTCGGCCGGATATTTCCAAAACTGGGCCGGATATTCCGCCCAAGAAAAGTGAGCAACACGAAAACAGCGATAACTTTTGCATCCGGACTCCGTTTTCGATGATTTTGGGCTCGTTGGAATCACCACAATGAGCTCTACACCATCATCCATAGAAACATCATAGTCCAACAAAGGAGGATGAAGCCAAATGATAAAAGGTTTGACTTAGATATAAAGATGAACCGGTAAAACCTCCAAACACTAAAAACGCAATTAGAGTTCCATACGAAATCCGTTTTTGATGAGCTAGAGCTTGTCATGGAAATAACCACAAGCTCTAGAACCTCACATGCATAAAAGCCAAATAAGAACCAATAAAGATAATGCCAAGAAAAAAAGGTTTGAGCTCTCTCCGAACAATACGAATAAGTTACTCACTCGAGAGCCCCTCTTGATAGTACGGCTACCAATCCTATAACCCGGTCTCCAAACTAACACACGAGACCGGTAGAAGAGAAAACCTATCAAGAACAAACCTTTGCCTTGTGCAATCCACTTAAGCTAGATGATGACAGTCTTGACACCCTCAAGATTGGACTACCTTTCTTGATTGCGCTTGCTCGGTGAAGACTTGCGGATTGCTTCCCAATACTTCACAATGGGAGAGACACTTGAACTTGCACTTCGACTTGATCAACATTGCACTTAAACTTCTTCCTTCATAATGATGATGTCTTGAGAATGCACATGAGTGCTCACCCCAACTTATTCCTCAAGACACACTCTATATAGGCTCAACTCCCTTGATCATCACATAAACTTCTTTATTTGCATCTTCTTACAACCTTGAAACCAACATATGGCTCAAGCGTTGTCTACGGACAAGTTCTACAAATATAACTCGATGCAAACATTAGTCCATAGGGATTGTCATTAATTACCAAAACCACACATGGGGCAAATGCTCTTTCAAACGTGGAAGTATCTTGATTAGCTTAAGGTTTGAGATAGTTTTTTCTAGTCTAGTATTAGTATGGAGTAATAGAGAACGAGGCCCATGTACACAGGGAATTAAAAGACACATGGCATGAACAGTGTATGCATCTCGGGGTGGGTGGCGGCGGTGCATGAACTGGGCGGCGGCGCGGGACCTGGGAGGCGGCGTGGGACCTGGCGGTGGCGCATGAACTGGGCGGCGGCGTGGTACCTGGCGGCGGCGCATGAACTGGGCGGCGGCGCCGGACCTGGGCGGCTAGCAGGCGGGGAACCACCGTGGTGCTCGGAGCGTGGGAGTTGGGGGACGACTCAAGGAAAGGCAGTGCGCTGGCCTGGTACTGAATGCACGCCTTGACGTTGGCGGACGCGGCCATGTCGGCGGCGGTGGAGCCCATCTCTGCCTCTGCTTCTCCTGAGCCGAGCCTCTTCCTTGCGCTGGACCGAGCTGAGATGGTAGGGGTGGCGTTTCCCCTGTCCAGAAGGCGACAGCGAGCATGACCTGGACCTCTTCATACATTGCAGCTGAGCTCACGTACTCCACCGCGCCATGGCTCTGGCTAGGATCTCATCTATGGCAGGGAGTGTACTGTTCAACGGTAAGCATGATGCACCTACGTGGACATGAACTGTGGCTGAGATGAATGCTCGTTGGTGACAGAAATTGGTAAGAACTTTTCTGAAACGATATAAAAAAAGAACTGATGAAGCTAGATGTGAAGAACAGTGATTAAGAGGAGGAAGAAGATGTCAAACAAAATGTTTTAGATACCGGGAAGACAGCTGCATCACACTTGCAACGGGCAGATTTAGATTGTGTGGAGACGCACACGCTACCACCCACCCCGAGATGCAGAACATTTACTGCAATGGACCCAACAAGTCACTGTTTGAGTCTGAAATACGAGGGGGAGAGAGAGATTGATACCGCTCGGTGTACCAGTTCAATACATTAGTCATCGGACAGGTGTCTAGCATAGACGTTAGGGGACCCAACAAGTCACTGTTTGAGTCTGAAATATGAGGGGGAGAGAGAGATTGATACCGCTCGGTGTACCAGTTCAATACATTAGTCATCGGACAGGTGTCTAACATAGACGTTAGGGAGGGTGACACCCGAGTGCTCCTATGCAATTCTCAGTTACATAGTAGGTATAAAGGCACATAATACAGGCGTGAAAGCTTTAGGTAACCATGGCAGATAAGGCGCACGTCGGTCAAGAAAACGTTAGTAAGCTCCATCCCTGTCCGATTGATCATTATAGTGTGTTGCATCGTGTCAACAACTTTGACCCTGATGAGTAGATGAAAACATTCATGCACTAATTCGAGGGACAGATCGATGCTACCATCCCTTTTTTTTTTCTTGTCTCTCTTGCATTCAGATTTGTTTATGATTTCAAACAATGTACGGCCATATTTTAGTCTTTTTTTTTTCTTATCACCATCTCACATACACATGGGTTGCAATAAAAAAATTCAGATTTTCTCATTTGCACATGATTTGCAACTCTAAACTGTTAATTTGTCAGTAAAAAACAGCTAAATTTGCTTCGTCATTCATGTTTTTTTTTTGGCGAATCACCTAGAAATTATACATGAGTTGTAACAGGATAGATACAGATGGCAACACGAGTTTTACTACACCTACGGAATCAATCTACGGGATTAACTTACGGACAAGGTGCGGCCTCATTTGATTGGAAGATATTTATTGATTGGCCCGCTTTTTTCTCATTCAGTTGCCCCACGTCTCACCACGTCAGCCCGTAAGTAGTAATCCGTAGAAATCTGCCCGTATGTCTAGCATTATTGTGGCAACACCTAATTAAGATTTACCTAGGCATGTCCTAATACTCCGGTTAATCTGGCCACATTCCACCGGTCGCGATGCGCCCCGACCCAACCCAGATACGCCGAGTCTCGGACCAAACCCACCGACGCGGCGGCGAGCTCGTCCAGTGCGAGTGCGAGGCCGGGTGGGGACTGCGCACACTGCGGGACCTTGAGCTAGTGCTCGTCTGCCCACTCTCACTCCCCACCACCGGCGCGGCGCCACCTTCTCTTATGGTCCCCCGCCGCGCGCCCCACAACCACCGCTAGCGAGCTGCCCAGCTCATTCCCTGCACGCATGGCCGCGGCGTCGTTCGCCCGCTCCTTATCGCCCCTCCTCGTCCTCCTCCTCCTCGCCGGCGCCGCGCGGGGCAAGACGGTGAAGAGGGACGGTACGTTAAATCTACTTCATTTAGCTAATCGATCCCTCCTGGTGGTTTCTTGATGCGATTTCGGAAAGATGGGTTCTTTAGCTGTTTGTTGGGGGATCTGACCCAGCCCCGCTTGTAGAGCGCTGCAACCTCCTGGTAGTTAGTGCAGAGGTGCTGAATTGGGCGCTCGCTTGGTAGGTTGCTGAATTGGGCTCCCTGACACTGTCAGCTATAGGTTCGTTTCAGCATCTATGAAGCTGAGACACTGCCGGAACACTCGGTTCATCGCTTTAGATGTCTGAACTGAATTGGCTTTACCTTAGGTGCTTTAGTCAATTTGTGCTCATGAAGCTTTAATTTTTGAGCTAGTGATATGCTAAGACAAATCAGGGGTTCAGCTGGTGCCAAGTGATAATTGGCGAGTACTTCATGATTCAGTTGTAGCTGAACAAAGGTCATAATTCAGTTCCGCTGCACTTTATGGTGTGTATAATTTCTCTAGTTCCACAAGTTATTGCTTAGTGCCCGACTATGCCAGCAGACGAGTTCTGTATGTTCGTAGGGACATACACATTATGCAGAATTAGCAAAATCGTTCAGTAGTTGCTCGTCGAGTGTCGGAACTGAAGGCATGTTTCTGCTGCAGTGAAAGCATTGAATGAGATCAAGTCTTCACTAGGCTGGAGAGTTGTCTACTCATGGGTTGGGGATGACCCCTGTGGGCATGGTGACCTCCCCCCATGGTCCGGTGTGACATGTTCTCAGCAAGGGGATTACAGAGTTGTCACAGAACTGTAAGAAATCTCTCTCTATTTGTTTTATATTGGCATACAAAATACTGTATGGATTATTTATGATGTATTAGCATTTACATGTAAGAGGATACAATACTGTCATTAGATGATTATTTTTCAGAGCTTTGTTCCAAAAAGAATACCAATTCATGCTTGTAGTCAATCCATGTTGTTATCTATCCGAGGTATCTTATGTCAAATCTACGAAAGAGTCATTCCTGTAAGAACTTTCTTGATTGAAATCTTCAAGATGCAACCTCAAGCTGAAGAATTGCAGTCTATAATTCCTTCTTGTACATTCCAGTCATAGACCAGGATTAGAAAAAGTACTAAATTCTTGCCATTTCACTTGCCTTGTATCATAGCTAGAATTGTACGAGATAGCTAACAAGAGTAATGTTGAACCATTCTAGAGCTTGTTTATAGCCAACATCATGTACTTATCTTCTAGGGAAATGCACCTTTCATGTGTTTGGACGTAATCAGATAAATTAGTTATTAGCATGACGCTATATATTACCAGTTGATGCCTGTTGCCTGTGGATATCAACTCTATGATTTGCAAAGTCATGTAACTTTTCTGAACTCTGTAATAGTAATTTAATAAAGAAAGCCGTATTCATCGATTGATGCAGAGGCTGGGGCTGCCCATTTCGAAAAAAATGTTCCTTTTCTGAAGCTTATATGTACTGTTTCTGCATATACATGTCTGAGTAACCATATTACAATTGTTCCTTATTTCAGGGAAGTCTATGCTGTATCAATAGTTGGTCCCTTCCCTACAGCAGTAACAAACCTGTTGGATTTAAGAAAATTGTAAGAACTTTATCTTTGTCACCGCTGCTTTTATCCTCTTGCTCTGTCTAAGCATCTTGATGCACATAACATTAGAGTGTTGGCATTTTTTGTGTAATAAGAACTTCCTTGTCACCACTCTTCTAAGAGTCTTTGTGCACATAACAATAAACTGTTCACATTTTTGTATCTGTTTTGTGTAGCTTAAGCAACGAAGTTACTTACTGTCAAGTTTTTAGTATTTTTGGTGTAACCACCAGTAAGAGTACATGGCAAAACATCTATGCAGATGTATATATTAATGTGAAAGTTTATGTATTGTAATGTAATGCAATGCAAGGTAACATTTCATGGTTCCTGAATTTAGATATATCATTAGCCAGAATTTGCGAACTAACTTGATCTGGAAAGATTGTCACACTCTACATCAGCTTATTATATTGTCTGAGTTGCAGTATGTGCATCTAGTGTTCATTACATTTATATTCGGCAGCAGTATTTTTTCTCCAAAAAGTTATATCAGAAACTAAAGATGATTCTTTCATTAGTGACTAAAGGTTTGTAATAAACATCTTCGTAATTTTGACTTTATCTGACGTCATCTTTTTTTCTTTGAGATCTATATGTTACCTCATCTTTAACATATCTCTGAACTGAAAACAGTTGATTTTTTTTAACTATAGGGATCTCCACAATAATAAGTTGACGGGGCCAATTCCTGCACAGATTGGACGGTTGAGACACCTCAAGATATTGTAAGTATGGAATGTCTTTCTGGTTACTGAAGTACATTTGGATATGTGAGTCATGTCGAGATACTAGTTTTGTATAAAATGTTTTAGTTTTGCTGTACAGAAGTAACAGAACATTAATCTCATATTCTCAGCACTATTCTCCCTATATCCTCGGACAATGCTGTATTGAATCAGAATTACTTTGTTGGCTGGCTTTACAGTTAGCTACCTATTTTGAGTACTATTGCCCTTCAGCTAAGCAGATTTGTTTGTTCTCTTAGGAACTTGAGGTGGAATAAGCTTCAAGATGTGCTTCCGCCTGAAATTGGTGAACTAAAGAAACTGACACACTTGTAAGTTCATTTCTAGAATTCACTCGGTTTGTATGGACGTCTCACTTTCTGTGCCTCTAACTACTATTCTTCAGGTATTTGAGCTTCAATAACTTCAAAGGTGAAATTCCTGTGGAGCTTGCAAACCTACCAGAACTGCGCTATCTTTATCTTCATGAGAACCGCTTTACTGGGCGAATACCCCCTGAGCTTGGAACTCTCAAAAACCTTCGCCACCTGTAAACTTCCATCCCAATTCCTATCTCTCAAGTTCACATGAAAAAATACCTACAGTAGCAAAATTATGTCTTTACTGTGTGCTTATGTTGATGGTGGTCTGTTGTCATGAATGTTAGATTCTTTCGTTTTGCAGTGATGTCTGTGCTTATGTTGATGATGGTCTGTTGTCATGAATATTAGATTCTTTCGTTTTGCAGTGATGTTGGTAGCAACCACTTGATAGGTACTCTGAGGGATTTCATTGGCATTGGGAATGGCTTCCCCTCCTTGAGAAACTTGTAAGCGGAAACTTTACAATCTACCAGATTCATTCCTTCTCTGCAGACTGGTAAATGCTGTCTTCCAAAGCTGACTGCTGAATTATGTTCTACAGATATGTTAACAATAATCAGTTGATTGGAGTGCTTCCAGATCAGATTGCAAATTTGACCAACCTTGAGATACTGTAAGTTTTTTCATAACTTGAAGTTAACACTGCATGAAGACATGTCATCATAAACTCCAGTTTTTTCTTTGCCCCTTGTGAAGATCTCTTGCACAATCCTCTTATAAGAAAAAGGAAAGACGATTAGATCACCTAATAGTTCTTCTATGTTCTCCAGGCACTTGTCCAATAATAGGCTAATTGGATCGATATCACCAAAGCTAGTCAACATTCCAAGATTGACATATTTGTGAGCCTTATTGCTTAATTTCTTATATTCAATCTAGTCCAAGATTTACATATTTGTCCTTCATTTGGCTCTGATATTGTCCACTGAATGATATTGCAGGTATTTGGACAATAACAACTTCATTGGAAGGATCCCTGAAGGATTATACAAGCATCCATTTTTGAAAGAGCTGTATGTTGCTTTAGAATCTCAACTCTTCTCATATAAACTTCTTCCGTGCTTGAATATTATCCTGTTGTATAATTATTGAGACGTATAGCTATTTTCCTTGCTGCAGGTACGTTGAAGGGAACCAGTTTAGACCTGGAACCAGATCGAAAGGAACACACAAGGTGCTTGAATTGCCCGAGGCCGACTCTTTAGTTTAGCCATGCTCATATGTTTGGGCTTGTTGTTAGTATTCTCTATCTCCACACGATGCAGTTGCGAAATGCACACATATTCTAGGATGTATATTGTACATGTATTTTTAGTACAGCAAACTATGCTTCTCACTTCACTGTTCAGTGACAAGTTCACACGTGCAAAACAAATCATTTGGATAATTAAATATCAACGAGAGAAAAATGTATTGTGAAGTCAAGTGCTATGCTGCAATACTTTCACATAGAGTGTGCTTCATCAGATGAGAGATGCTATTCAGATTCATAGCCAGCTGCACACTGCATGGCACCGACAGTGAAGGATGGTGTGGCCAATGGTATTCTCCGTACGCCACTGGACATGATCTGGCCTTTCGGAAGCAAATTCTGAGGGCGTGAATGAAGGCGCTGGAAATCAAAGGCAAGTGGGGAGGAGAACATGCCAAAAACCAGGCTGGAAGACCTGCCCTGGGAAAGGGGGCACTCATCTCATATCATGAGACAATTACAGCCTGCATCTCACTGTGTTCCCTTTTGAATTTGAGCCCATCTCCTCCTCCCCTTGTCATTTCTATGCAGAACTAAAGCTGGGTCAGTGGTCAGGAAGATTCATGGTAATAATGCAGGTGAGAAAAAAAATCTGATATCGGAACCAGGACACCAACCTGGTTCTGTGCAGTCTACAGAAGACCCACATGATTATGTGCTGCCAAGTTTGATTGGAGGTGAGGTTGCAGCAAGGAATACTGTCAAGGGCACATGCATTTCCTCCTCAGTTTCTATGACTTTAACATTGATACCTTTGCTGTTGGTATCTCTGTTCCCTCACAAGCTCATACAGTGATCCAGTCTCAAATATTGTGCTGTCTCAAGCAACAATAAGAAGAATAAAAAAAGACAAGACCAGCTTGCCCTAGTTGATGATGTTGCCAAGGTAACATATATGTTATGCACTGTCCAACACTCCAACAGTGGCTTGCCACATGAGAGGTTCCTGTCCTGCTCACTGAATCGCTGCATGTTTAGCCATGGATGCGTGATAGCACTGCCACATGAGAGGTTCCTGTCCTGCTCACTGAATCGCTGCATGTTTAGCCATGGATGTGTGATAGCACTGGCGCTCATATGATCTGCTTAACAGTTCCCTGCTTTGCTTCCCTCATATAAAGCGTCACTGTCCATGCCTCATGCTCATGGTCCACACTTTGTGCTGGTTCCCTGTTCAAAAACTTGTGCTGTCTTTTGCTGGACCAAAAGAGATGTCTCACCAGAGCTGGAGGTGTCCCGGACATATGTATGGACCATAATATCCACCATTTGCGGTTGGCAGGGACAGTAGCAAGCGGAGAGAAGGCAGATGCTTCAGTTAATCATTGGGCAAATGTGTTACATCTTCTTTCCAAGAAATATGAACAAGATCTTAAGCGCGAATCAGATCTCAGTGGCAGAGGCGTGTGAGAGAGATAACATGCAGTTTCTGATGACTCTGGCTTGTTATGGTTTGACATGTGGCCATCAGTGATTCAGTGTGCGACTAGCTGGTTCATCATACTTGCAAGTTGCAGCTTTACAACATCAAGCCAGCAATTACTCTTAACAATGTCAATATATATGATCAATGCTTGCGAAACTGAAACTTGGCACTGCACGATGGAGAGCGAAAAGGACGCGATCATGTGTGCGACGATGCATACATCACATATATGATCTGCAGAGGTCATGGAAGTCTCCTTTCAAATTCATGGGTTTAGTACAGCCAGGCTGCGTTGGAGGGTTAGGTTTGCCGACACCATTGGTGGGTGCATTATGCTAATTGCTGATGTTGTCTGTTTATATGTTTTCTCTGTTTTTCCATTGCTGTTATCAGTTGCCATCTTCGGTGTCTCTACATCTCCTCATCAAAGAAGTTGATGCACAAAGGAGATGTTTTTGTGCTACTCCCTTCGACTACTAATACCTGTCTTTAGCATGATGTATCTAGGCACTAAAATGTGTCTATGTACATTATGCTAGAGACATGTATTAGTGGTCGGAGGAAGTATTTTCCTTCATGTAAATACAGCTCTGCTGTATGGCTCGGGGGTCCTATATTTTTCTGTCACTCAGTGTTATTTTACCCTCTGCGACGAATCAATGGGAACGCACACAAGCCAAGCGAGCTACCTGGCTGGAATGGATGGGGTCTCCTGGGGGCACATCAGACTTTGCCTTTTTATTTTTTGATCACCAAACACGACCAAAAGCCACCATCAAACTAGTGTAATGTTAAGGAAAAACAAAAGGCACCACCAACCCCATCCACGGCCATTGGTGGTCCGTCCAAGGCTGTGAGAATCCAGGCCAGCATCCTCATAATTTGATTCTGCTCGTTTAGATATTGTTCCTGGCAGAACAAATGATTGACAATGTGGCTATCCAGACACCAATTTCTCCTTTTGCCCATGAAGGACGTGGAGTTGTTCGGCCAAAAAGCCATCTCTATGTATACAAGTTTTTTTTTTAAAGGTACAGCAAGACCAGAGCAAGCAAGGAACAAACCAGGCAACACTAGCTGAAGATTACAATGCTACTCCATTGGGAACTTAAACTTACTACACTCCAGTATGTCCAGCGAGAGACGGATTCTAGCTATATTAGTAGAGCAGAGACCACACGGATCAACTTGGCCTTGGAGAGCGTATCCTTCTTGTTTTTTTTGTCTATTCAAAGTTTCAAACTAGCAGAAGGGCAGCAGAATAATCTGCAACTACATGGACTTCCAAGGAAGCGAGCTCAGCTGTACTAATATACTATTATCACAAGCAGGACGAGCTTGAAGAAGCCAAAGGGCGCTGTATTTTCGGCCGCGAGCACGTGGGTGGCTACAACAATATTGATCTGATTGTACTAGTAGGAGTAGCTAAGGGCCTGTTTGGTTCCTAGCCACACTTTGCCAAGCCAAAATTTGACTGCCACAGTTTAGTTGGTATGTGTTTGGTTTTTGCCACACTTTGGCTAGTAATATTTTATTCTCAGTATGGTCCATTTGTCATAGAGTTATTGTTGTTGCCAACTTTTGCCAAAGTTTGGCTTCATATTTCTTTACCACACTTTTTGTGGCTGCCACACTTTTATGGCTTGCCACACTTTGGCTTGGCAAAATGTGGCCAGGAACCAAACAGGCCCTAAATCTGGATGCTCGGAAACAGAGGAACATGCACGTTGGATTTTTCCTTGGGTACTTCTTTTCAGACATGCATGCAAGTCATGTAGATGTAGCCAGTTATCTGAAGTTGTGAACTACTGCGACTCTACCAGAGCAAGTATAATAGATCTTTGTCAGCCGAATAATCGCATTAGGTCCCGGGCACCATGGATCCCTATTTTTGTAATTTTTTTTGAAAACTAACATTTTAAAGTTTCAAAAAATTCCAATATAAAATCCGTGATGTTGCCAATGACGTATTCTATGGCTGTGCAAAATCTAAATGTGAAATAGTTTGTATTTTGACCTACACAAAAAATGAGAAATACTGGTCAGCTGAGAGGATTTTGAATTTCACACTGTTTACCATCTCAGATCTGGAAATTTGTCTTTTTTATACAGGCTAAAATACATAATATTTTGGACTGATTTTTTGCATGCAGATAGAATTCGTGATTATCTACGTGCATAAATTTTTCTCTAATTTTTTGAAACTTTAAAATATCAATTTCAGATAAATTCAAAAATCGAGCTCCATGGTGCCCAGGAGGCAAAACGACATACTCAGCAGACTATAAGCTATTCACATCAGGAAAATTTTAGTTGAAAGAGAGAGAAAAGAGAAAAAAGAAGGGAGCGGGTGCTTATTGCCCGGCTACAGCACAACACACGAGACTGTATAGCCTGCATAGGCTCTAGGCTCTTCCCTTGTATACAAGTAGTAGTAATAATTACATACATATAACATATGTAGGCATTAAATATTTAATAGAGCTAAGTTATATAGCCTTGTTCCCTTCTTTACTGACTAAAATTGTTCTGGAATTTCAGATAACTGGCTCTTCACTTGCATACAGTAGTAATTACACACATGTAGACATTAAATATTTAACAGAGCCAAGTTAAATATATTTAATATGTAGTAAACACATAAGCTTTACTATATATTGGCTTTTGATGATATGGCATAAGTTTATAGCCAACAATTGGCTTTATTATTAGCCTTGCTTCGATGATCCGGACCAAAACCACGATCATGTTCTTAGGTGTGCACAATATTCTACCAACGAATAATGGATGAAAAAATATTTCCTTGCTCCGATCATAAAGTAATTTCATAACTTTTCCACCTTCCAAGACCAAGATATTTTCCCAGGTCAAAATAAAATAGCGACCGTCCATTCAAGAAGTTCCAGGTCGTCGTTCAGTAACTCCAGAACAATTTTAGTCAGTAAAAAAGTGTGTTTTTTTTTTGTTAAGGTGTCGATTCGTTCCGAGTTACGTGCCGATTCGAGCTCCTCCTCCGACCATCCAAGACTCAACTGTCGGTGCAAAGCCAATCTTTCACTTTTGTTCACTGTTCTTATACGCAGACAAACAAAACTAGAAGAACTACCACACGTGGCCGACACGCAATCCAACGTCAAAAGGAGACCCCCAAAAATCAACGCGAAAACGTCGCACGCATGAATACACAAGAATAAAAAGAACGTTATTTTCACGGTGTGATCGCGCGTTCTGCATGCATGGAAAATTGGAAATTTATTAGTGTCCAGATTGAGAGAGGGGAATATACTACAGTAGCTACGTGCTCGCTCGATCGTACGTACCGCGTCCACTTGTTGGAGATTCGGTCTCCCGGCCGGCCGGACGTCGCTCTTTCCGGTGGATGGGGAGTCGCTGTCAGGCGATCGAGTGATCGAGCAGCTTGAAATAAAGCAAAGGAAAAACGGAGCAGGTTAAGAAGATTTCCACGGCTTGTGGTTTTGTTAATGCGTGGATGGTGTGCAAGCTTATTAGCCTGACCGGGATCATTGGAGCTGAGATGCATGAGTTGGTGGGCTGTCGCCTTTGATCACTAGCGTACGACGTGCTACGTACGTACGTGGTCGAAGCATGATCGAGCACCGCAGTTTCGGGCGGGAAATGTCGGCGGTTCCAGGGTCCGAGACTTGGCATCCCAAAATATATTCTCTTCATCCTAAATTAGTTGTCTTAATTTTTTCTATATATGTTTAAAACATGTTTACATTGAAACAACTAGTTTAAGAAGGAGGGAATATTGTTTTATCAGTTTTTTATCTCCGTTTGAAAAAAGAATGTCGCAGATTTATCGAGATATATCCTCATTTTTTATTAGATCACCACATAAATTACATCTCCGAATCTTAGTAGCCATAGTTCGACTGAATTGGGAGATCAATATTTTACCACGGCGTTAATTGGTATGTAACAATGCAATTATCCTGCTCAGTTTTCAAAGTAACAAGCTAGACAATGTTGCCCGAGTGAATTTGAAATAGGCTTTTCTAATCATATATACATCACACTAAGATTTTCTAGGGCTTCACATGAGTATCGCCAAAACATTTTTTTCTCCAAAAAGTTCCCTTCTCTATCAATATTCCACCCCCATTACTGAAGCCAAGGAAAGCTTACCGTAGCGTAGGCAGTTGTGGTAGATAGACAGTAAGTCATCATGCTAATAACACCCTAAAGGACCAGCGGATTAGAGAAACAACCATTGCCAATGATGAAAACTGTAGATTAGATGTTCCAGACACAAAACAACACCAACGAATACAAAAACTCATTAGATTTCAGGAGATTTATCGGATACACAACTCCACTTACCCTCCCATGGCGACCGCTACACCAGAACGAGGATAAGGCGGGAGAACCTTATTATTACTTCAGGGATGTCATCACCATCTTACCATCCCGAAAGAAGAAAAACTAAAACAAGACCCTCCCGCCTCCAAGGACTGAAAGACCATCGCAGCCAGGACGGACCGACGATGATGCCAACTGAGGAGAAGGAAACCCTAACCACGCGGGGATCACCTTCTTTTCTCCCCTCTCCTCTTATATGCATTTTCCTTAGACCTTGGAGGGATCCAAAACTACATCGGTGTGCCAAACAATAAATAAACGCTTTTGCTAGAAATCAGGCGCCTGAGATTTTGTTAAATCTCAGTCACCTCATGACCCATTGATTAAGGTGTTGGAGATTCGTGCTGAACCGAGGAAGAATAAGAAAGGCGACGATCGACCTCGCCGGAGACGGGGAAGACACGGCTGGCCACTGCGTCCCCGGCGGAGGCGAGGCCGAGACCTTACCGAAGATGGGGACGGCGCGGCTGGCCGCGATGTCGCCGGTGGAGGTGAGGTAAAAAAACTTAAGGTGGGGGTGCGAGATCTTAGGGTGGGAGGTGCGGTGGTCGCCGGAGTGCGGTGGCTGCCGGAGTTGGCAAAGATCGTCAGAGTGTGGTGGTCGCCGGAGTTGAGGAGGATCGCCGAAGCTGCGGCAGCGGGGGGCTAGGTCAGGTGACTGAGATTCACCTGAGCCCATAAAATACTCATGTTAGAATAAGTGGTGTAAATCTAAAATCACAATAGAAAAACGAAGAAAGACAACCAAAAGTACATAACAGAAAATAGAAAATTTGAGGAGGCAACAACCCAGCTCCCCATTGCCCTTCTTTTTTCTCTCCATAGAGAGGAAGGCGAGGAAAAGCGAACCTGACGCCGCACCGTATTCCACCGAAATCCTCAAATCCCCCGACAGCCCGAAATTCCCCGCCAGTTTAGCTGATAGGCCCTCAGGCTAGCTCGTATTTACGCGCGCCGCGACCTCCATTATTCCCTTTTTCTTTCTTTTTTCCTCCTTTCCTATTAGTACCGCCCGTGCGATTAGCATGTCTCTGCCCAATGCCACCGCCTCGCCGCCGCCGCCGCCGTCGCCGGAACCCTAGGCCGCCGGAGTCGGAGCTCCCCCCGTCGGCGCCGTCGGCGGGGGAGGTGGAGGATGCAGCTGAGGATCTCGCCGAGCATGCGCAGCATCACCATCTCCAGCAGCAATGGCGTCGTCGACTCCATGAAGGTGCGCGTCGCGCCGCAGCCGCCCCCGCCCCCGCCGCCGCTCGCGCTGCAGGGCCCGGCCGCCGCGGGACGGCGCGGCGGCGGGGGAGGAGGAGGATTTGGAGGAGCAGGGGGCGCCGCGTGGTACCTGCGCGCCGTCGCCTTCCCGGCCGTCGTCGCGCTCGGATGCCTCCTGCCCTTCGCCTTCATACTCCTCGCCGTGCCGGCGCTCGAGGCGGGCGGCAGCAAGTGCTCCTCCATCGGTAAGATCGCCGCCCCCGCGATCTCGTCGCGTTTTTTATTTTCCGGGTTTGCTTGCGGTGGCTTCGGCTGTTGATTCGCCGCTTTTCGCTCGGATCTCTGCGCCCCTGTCCGTGCGATTTTACTGTCCCCGTGGGAATGTGGAAATATGCGCATAATTGCTGCCTAGATTTTGTGCTGAAAGCGTCTGATGTGTTTCTGGATGACTCGTTGAGCTGGAGATTCAGGTTTCGCGATCTCGTTCCTCAGCTGTGCCGATTACAAGTGAAACCAAGCGAGCCAGCGGTCTTGGGTTTATGATTAGGATTTCAGCCTTGTTGAATTTCGGATCTAGGCCGCCTGATATTCTGTTATTGGCCAAAATGTAGGATCGCTACTCTCATCGATTGGGTTAGATTTAGGAGCTGGATTTGGTGCCATTATCAGCTGCAGCACTATTTGGATTTGTAACGAATTGTTTTATCCTGGTTTTGAGCATCTTGCAAAACTGGTTTGAGCATCCTCAAAAGATGCTTTCAGCTTTCCCTACATATCAATCTACCTCAAGCTGCAATTGTCTGCTGACTAGGTGAACCTTGCCCAAACTCTTTGCTCGCATTAATAATTGAGGCACCAAGAACAAATGTAGAAGCCAGACAGCTATCACAATGCTCTTCGTGCACCTAGTTGATCCATTAGAGCAAAATGAGCTTCACTTCAGCATCGCTTGCAGCAGGCTTATTGGGCATTATGCTCTAACCTGATTACATTTTAAACTCAGATACTCAATGGAAGTTCTCTCCTGCTCTCTCAGAAAACTCTTTAACATATTTTGATCAATAAATCACTTTATTTGATGTTTTTGTTTGAATTTACAGTCTGCTTTCTTTAGCTGAGATTTTCAGTTTCTCTCTCTTGACCAGATTTTTTTTTTTCCATATAAGCTTGAGTACTGGTTGCTTTTTTAAACATGTTCATTTGCTCTATAATTGGAAACACGGGTATGTACTGCTGCTTCCATCTTGGTCAAGAATTTGAGATGAAATGTTGTAAACTGTAGCTACAATAGCATACTGCCTTGAACTTATGTACAATGAATATAGTTTATTCCATTCAATAACTTGCAATAATCATGCGAGCTCAGTGAAAAAATGATATATGTCTTTCTCTTACCCTTCTAGTGCATATTTTTTAGGTCTAGATGCACATGCTACCTCCAGTTCCACCATCGTTATCATATAATTGATCTGTACAATTTTGGTAAAGGTGCATTACTTTTGAGATGACAAGAGAGCAGTCAAAGCAAATATATTAGCTCATATTAGCTCAAGTCTATGCTTATATATTGGAAGCTATACAGGAGCCACAGCCAGACTTTGTACAAAAAATGGGGTGTCTCTAATGTTTCTCCAAGTACCCTTGTTTCCATAAGCTAGGCACATTTGTACTAAAGCTTGAACAGACAAATTAGGCTTGCCACAAACTCGAGTTTCGAGCCTCATGGCTTTAAAAAGAAGAAACTTCTCGTAGCACCATCGCAAACAGGTCTAGATTGGAATTACAAATCAATTCAGTAATCCACTGTGAGGATGGCCCTAAAAGATGTAACATATATTTTGATAAAACTAAGTTAATCTAGATTTACCACTTACCGCACAGATGCCTTTTTTTTTGCATAGTTTTAAATAGCTGGTTATAGCCCCGCTATAGCTCCACAATAGGTGTTTGAGCATGTTGCCACTAAATAAAATCATGTACAATTGTCCGCTATAGCCTCATTTAGCTCCACTACAGCTCTTTTGGAAGGGTGCTGCTATTTTCCATAGACAGCTATTTAAAACATTGCCGTTTTGGTGATCCATGTTCTGCCTGGGTGCTAAACCACATTTTGACCCTTGAGCTTCTCTATAGTAGTGGCAGGAGAATCTTGGCCAAATAGGCTCCTCCATGGTTTTTAAGGCGTCAAGGCGTCAAGGGGGGGCGCTCTGACGCCTAGGCGACGCCTAGGCGGACGCCTTAGGCGCCTAGGCGCCCAAGGCGGGCAGTTTTGCAAGGCGGAGGTCCAGCGCTTTGACGCCTAGGCGTCGCCTAGGCGACGCTTTAAGGACGCCTTTAAAACCATGGGCTCCTCCAAGAATATGCCTGTTTCTGTATGGATGGGATCACAACTTCTTTGTTTAGGTCTCAGTGCCGTTGTTAGGTATCTAGTTAGGATGTAGGCATATAATTTTCTGCCAGCTTCTGATATGACACTAGAAAGGTTGTGTTTGTCCATGGGTCTTTGGTCTTCTTGTACTGTAGACGTGTTTTTTGTTGCATATCAATTTCTTATTGTTGTTAGCTATCTTATTCTATGAAGTTTACATGCAGAAACTTGATGCAACTATTTGGTGTAACTGTTGCATTCCTGGTTTGCAGATTGCTTGGGGAGGCGAATAGGACCTAGTTTCCTTGGTAGGCAGGGGGGTGATTCTACAGTAAGTTGTTTGATTCCTTGTGCTTATTTGTGTTGGTAGAACACTATTATTTGTCTCTAAGAGAGCAAAAGTGTATTTACTTTTTTTATTACTTGATGTGAACAGAGGCTGGTGCAAGATCTGTATAGAATTTTTGACCAAGTTAACAATGAGGAATCCACTTCTGATAAAAAGTTGCCAGAATCATTCAGGGAGTTTCTTTTGGAGATAAAGGATAATCATTATGATGCTAGGACATTTGCTGTCAGGTTGAAGGCTACGGTATGAAACTAATTATCTTATGCATTGTTTGAAGTTCAGATTTGCATGGGTTTGTTCGGTTTTTTAAAGTATCTGAAGATAACATCTGAAAACCACAATTTTGATGTGCTGTGCATAATATACCAAGGTTATTCACTTGAAAAGTTGCCTCGTAGTCTAACCAGCTCTTATTCTGGAAATCTATTGAAGCTATATAAATTTAGTCTTGGCTATGTTTTTTAATCATAGGGCATGCACTTCTATTGCTGGCAGACTTACGTAGTTTAATATGATAGCTATATAAAACTGCAAGTTTGGGTTTACGTGTTGCAACCTTATGCAATTCTACATACCCTTGCTCAACATCGGTGAAGTACCAACATTGAATAATTCTGTTGGAAAACTATGTAAAGTGTCATAGAAATTGGAGACCGACATTGCCTATGGAAACAACACATGTGCAGATGTACACAGAACTGGATCTCATCTTACGATCCAAACATATATGGCAGCTTAATCATATGCTGTGATCTGTACAATTTATTAAAAGCAAACCGTTTCTTATGGAAAACTGCAGGCATGATATGCTCTTTGTGGTTTGTCTTGCGTATGTTTCATATGTACAATTACCCTTGCAACTAAAGAACTTCTTTTATACTGCCATATTTGCATGTGTTTCTGCCATCTGGTATTTGTACAATTCCGTTTTACTTTACTTGGTTTATCATATACTATTATACTGGTTTGTAGAGTTTTGAACTTGGTCCTTGCTAGCGCACTATATCTTAGTTCTGTATGTTCTTAGTCCTGGTTTGTTATTTGCTTTGGTGCATTGATTTTTTATTGTAAACTATATTTTAATCAGTGATGTGCTTCTTTTCTTTGTAGATGAAAAGCATGGATAAGGAGATAAAGAGGTCAAGGCTGGCAGAACAGCTGTATAAGCATTATGCCTCAACTGCTATTCCCAAAGGCATTCATTGCCTGTCTCTGCGCCTTACTGATGAATACTCCTCGAATGCTCATGCAAGGAAACAGTTGCCACCACCTGAACTGTTACCGTTGCTTTCCGATAATTCCTTCCAACATTATATTCTAGCTAGTGATAACATCCTTGCTGCTTCAGTTGTTGTCAGTTCAACTGTACGGTCTTCCTCGGCACCTGAGAAAGTAGTCTTCCATGTTATCACCGATAAAAAAACATATCCAGGGATGCATTCATGGTTTGCTCTTAATTCTGTATCACCTGCAATAGTTGAAGTGAAAGGTGTTCACCAGTTCGACTGGTTGACCAGAGAAAATGTCCCAGTCCTAGAGGCTATAGAAAACCACCGTGGAGTCAGAAATCACTATCATGGAGATCATGGAACAGTTTCCAGTGCAAGTGACAATCCAAGGGTGCTTGCTTCGAAGCTGCAGGCTCGGAGCCCCAAATACATATCCCTTCTTAATCACCTCCGCATCTATTTACCTGAGGTGCCCTTTGATCTGAAACACTCTTCTTTCGCTTTTATCTATTACAATAGATAATTCAGACTCCTGATCTAATGGTATATGCACACCACCTGAACTTACACATGTCTGTTCTGTGTAGTATTATTTCTAATGTTTTGGATTATTTTGCAAGTATGTAATTTCTCTTATTATGTGTACAACTATATACCTGGTCTTTAGATTAATGTCATGGCATTAGCTTGCCAAAACGTCTTATATTAGTGAACGGAGGGAGTACTGAGCGAAAGTTGGAACTTGGAACATACTCAAGTTCACTCGTATGTATACTAAATATGCTTTCATCTGATATACTCCCTCCGACCACTATTACCTGTCCTAATATAGATGTATCCGGATACATCCGTATTAGGAAAGGTAATAGTGGCCGGAGGGAGTATTAGGTTATGCTGTCAATTTTTAATTTAATATCCATGTCTGATTTTCTTCCTATTTGATATACTAAGACTGAAAAGTGCATTTGTATGCTGTTATCCTTTGCTATGTTTAGTTGCGTCTTTACTGTTTTTGCTTTGAAGTAAGGTCATGTTTAACCTATAACAAGGTTGTAACACTGTTCTCAAGACTAGAACTGGTGCATTTTGATGTTTTCATTTCCGAAACCTTATGCTGTTCTAATTTAACCAGCTCTTCCCAAGCCTCAACAAGGTGGTCTTCCTTGATGATGACATTGTTGTTCAGCGTGATTTGTCGCCTCTTTGGGAGATTGATCTTGAAGGGAAGGTGAATGGTGCTGTGGAAACGTGCAGAGGTGAAGACAACTGGGTGATGTCTAAACGCTTCAGGACATATTTCAACTTCTCTCACCCTGTTATAGAGCGAAGTCTTGACCCAGATGAATGTGCATGGGCATATGGGATGAATGTCTTTGATCTGGAAGCTTGGAGGAAGACAAACATTCGGGATACATACCATTTGTGGTTGAAGGAGGTAATACATTTTAACTTCACAAGAATATCTTACGCTTAGTCTGCCAGCTTGAGCTACATCTTATATATGAATTAAATGGATGCTTTGAACCACACATATTGTAATTTGTTTTGCACAGTTTAGTCACTTTATTTCCAACTTGAAAATGTTGAAGCGTTCAGCTATGTTTCATGTCACATTTGTGCTGTGTCTAGTGCTCCGTAATCTCAGTAAACTATACTTGATTCTGACATCTGCTGAATAAATACAGCTGGCAGTATAACTGTTAAAAATAAATTAAGATTTTCTTCCCTTTGTGCAGTCAACCTTGTTTCCACTCTTCCAAACAGTGTGAAGAACTTATCTATATCAGCGCCACTTATCTGTGAACAAAACAGTTACCTGGACCTTTTTTATTCAAGCTTAAACTTTTATGATGCTAAAACATGATGTAGTTCTCAGCACAATTTTCACCTTGATAATCATTTCCATCCTTTTGCAGAATCTAAAATCCGGTCTTACTCTCTGGAAATTCGGCACTTTGCCACCTGCACTTATAGCATTCAGGGGTCATGTCCATGGTATGGACCCATCTTGGCACATGCTTGGCTTAGGATACCAAGAAAACACAGACATTGAAAGTGTCAAGAAGGCTGCAGTGATCCACTACAATGGCCAGTGCAAGCCATGGCTAGACATTGCTTTTAAAAACCTACAACCGTTTTGGACGAAGTACGTAAATTACTCCAATGACTTCATTAGAAACTGCCATCTTTTGGAGCCCCAATATGACAGATAGGGATTTTGAACAAATGGTGTAGACACACTGAGGGGCGTATCCCCATGATTGCTTGCTCGAGAGGCAGATTGCTGTTGGATCAGTGAAGTCTCTTATCAATCATCACTGAACACACTGACACGTCCCATGCATCGACTGAGTTGCAAATACCTCGATACTTTCATCTGTATCATATGGGCACACGATTCTTTTCATCTGTATCATATTGGTTCGTCATTCTTTTGGATAGTACAACTGTGAAGGATAGCTTGGTGAAGTCTCTTCCTCTGGGATAGGGCTAATCCTTCATCGCAGAATAATGCAGCTGGCAGGTTAAGCAAGTGGAACATCCAATTTATGACGGTGAAGAAAGGACAAAGCTAAGGTCGCGGTAGTTTATAATGTTTCTTCCTCCGTTTATTCTTTTTTCCTTCTTGATATTCCCAGGTCCTTGAAATTTTGTTCTGCTAGTTTTGTGGTTGCTTTGGTAGGTTGGGGAAGATTGTAGTAGAGATGCCACTGCTGTGATACCTACAGGATATTGTTACAATTGCTGATATTGGAAATGTGCAGATAATTCTTTGAAATGGCATTTGTGCTGAAGTGTTAAGCATGTAAAACTAGATTAGATATATCCATGCTGACTATGCCAATGCCATACCTGAAAGTTGTGTTTGGACCTCCCGTTGGAGCCTGACGCAACAGTTGCATGACAAGACTAATTATTGGTGCGGCACACTTAAGTGTGCTGGTCAGCTATTGATTTTGAAGAAATTTGTTTGTATGTTTGACATAGCCTTTTTGGAGCCAACGGGCCAAAAACCCCACTCAACTTCATTAAGAAAATGGTCCTAGAAAAAGAACATCTAGAATTAAGCATAAAAAAAGTACTGCACCACCAAATCAAATTGTTGAAAAGCTGAGCGAAGAACAATACTGTAGGAAAGGATTCGAGAGGCTAAAATCTGAATCGTTCTCTCTTTACAATTTTCCAATAAACTTTAACCATGTTATCTTACTTTAAGTGTCACATGACATAGCAAATATGTGAACACTGGTTGTCATTCACGGCAGGGTAGAGTTGGTTGGTGACTGTCCAGTGCATGTTAACATTGTCCTCTTGAAAGAGAGGAATGCTTCATGGTATCATACATCTGATTCTGAGCGCTATATATTGAGCAAGTCTCCTTCATTTGAAATGTTAAGCTTAAGTAGTTCATGGGTGACGCATGAAAACTTCGTAGCCACAATACGCTAGTGTACGATGTTGCAGCCATAGAATTGTGAGTCATTAGGAAACACCGTGTTTGCAAAAGGAAAAGCACCTGCTCTATGATGCTTGGTGTACTTGCATCACAAAATACTGTCCTTGCAACAAACTCATCGTGAAGCGAGTTTCTTCCTTCAGCGCCATCGAAGTCTGAGGGAGCTGCAACTTCATGTTCTCGAGCAGCATGATTGGAACGAACGCTCCCATTCGCAGGAGCTCTCCTTTGCTTGCCAAATCCTGCCTGTACCAAAATTTTCTGGTCCATTTCGTCAATCTGTTTCAACAGTGCTGATCTAGTTCTCACAAGTCATACAGACACTCAAATCCATCGTGAGAAAAGAAGACCAGAAAAGAAAACGAAGCTCAGCAGGCCTGTGATTCCCATACGGGCCCTTAGCAATTGGGCCTGTAGCGGCCCGTCCGCTGTTTCGGACGCATGGTTTAGTCCCACTTCGCTTGGGCAACGAAGAGGAGCGACCTGGGAAGGCTATAAAGGAGACCCGAGGTGCAGCGGTTGAAAGCACGCAGCTGCGTGGTGAGCACAAAGCGAACTATTCTTTCGCCTTTTACTAAAGAATACCGTGTGTACGCCACAATAAGCAGCATATGCTTATTTTTGAAGGGTGTTTTTCCTAAAGGGAAGGCCCCAACAAATCTTTAATTCAAACTTTGGCTCAAATACAGAGCTGTTTTGTCTCGATCGGACCTGTTTTGGCAAATATTCAGAGCTGCAAACTCAAAAGCAATTTTCATCTTGTCGCCTCTATCATGGCAGAATTCGCAACCAATACAACGGATCTGACGTTGATCAATACGCCCATTGCTGCAGGTTGTTTTTACCCTTTTGTTAAGTTGGGAATCGAACTGGATACTCTCAAACCTCAATGCACTTCCATCTCGCCTCAGCCAGATACTCGCATCCTTTCCAACTGATCTCTATATATCATGATTGTAAAAACAACCCTTTCATGTTCTTCTGCTTGTTCATTCCTTGATTCTATTTCTATATCAAAAAATTAAATAAATTGGAATGCTCTCAGTGCGTAAACTGCAGAAACAGGACGTCTCCCTCAAGAACAGGCCTTGGCCTCAAACCTCGGCAAAACTACAAACGAGATCGACGTCGGTGCCAGGTACACGGGCGAATCAACAGCAGCAGGCACCGGGTTCAGAGCCGGCATGCTGCCATCATCTCCGAGCTCCAGTGGCACACCGTTGAGCAGCATTGTTCTGCTCTGGTGCTGGTGGTCGCCATCTTTGGGTGCCAGATGGTGCTCGTCCCTCTTTGTGCTCTCGCCTGACGGATTGCCTCCCAGCCACGAAACCGCTCGCTTGAGGCCATGGGTGAAACTGTGCTTGCGCCGGTGGCAGCTTCTTCTGTCGACGCTGACGTTGAGGTCGTTCTGCAGGGTCACGTTGTACCCGCTGCTGTTGCTTAGGTTGATCAGGAGGAAAGTGATCCCTTGCTGTATTGTCAGATATAAGCTTTGTTTTAGTCAGAATAGATGGGCAAAATGACTAATCTAGCAGGTATCTCCATGGTAATGAAAGCAACTTTTTTCAGATAGTCAGGATAGATAGGCAAAATGACTAATCTAGTAGGTATTTCCATGGTAATGAAGTAACTTTCAGACACTTCAAAACTCATTGCTTAAGTACAACAGCCATGTCGATTCAACATTGGTAAAAATCTGAAAACATCTGAAACTATCTCAACCGGTTTGCTTTAAGGTCATAGGTTGGAATTCGTACATGTCGTTTACTGCAGTGAGCATAAGCACGCAGCTTACGCGGTGCATTTATATCAACTGAAAGAACTCCATTGCCCATAAGCCGATGCCATAGTGGAGCACTGAAAACAAAAGAGCAGTCAGCAAATAAGAGCCTATGTTCTACTGGAGAACACTGCAGCCAGTGAAAGCAGCGATCATGTACTAAAAGTTAACAAATGCCAGACTTGCCTGTAGTAATCATGATTTGGTAAGAAAGTCTCTGTGTCTAGCAGACCATAGTTGCCACCGATGAGAGTCTGCCTGCAGAACACTTTTGTATTGTACTTTGATGCCATTCTAAGTTGATCGAGATACCTGTTTGCATCGAAATTATGTCACAACTTTTTGCTCGCATAAGATACTTCATCAGTGTGTAGTTGTGTAAAGTTCATGAGAAAATATTGATAGCTGACCAGATGCTATTCATGAAAGTATTCGACACCAGTTAACGACCATTGTTGAACACCCCACCGCTTTCACTAACCCAAGCAGAAGCCCATGTTCCATGCCTTTGCAGGGTAAGTTGCATATCCCTGTAAGTATCTTCAGAACGATCTAGGTACTTAGGGTCTACTATATTCCTCATAAGGTGAACATCATCCCCTGAAAACAAAGTGTCACTGCTGATGCATTTTATGTATTAATCTCATCATTTGGTTGAATAATAATCAAGTCTTTCCCAAAATTAAGATGCTATTCACAGTCTTCTGTTTTCTAAGAAAGGTCTCACTATTCCTTGAAAGAACACTTAATGTGAGCCTTTTACTTAGAAATTTGTTCGTATGTTAAACATAGCATTTTTGGAACCAACGGGCCAAAACCCCCACTCAACTTCATTAAGAAAATGGCCCTAGAAAAAGAACATACAGAATTAAGTGTCGAAAACAGTACTGCACCACAAAAGCAAATGGTTGAAAACCTGAGCGAATAACAATATTGTAGGAAAGGAATCGAGAGTCTAAAATCCAAATCGTTCTCTTTACAATTTTCCAATAAACTTGACCATGTTAGCTTGCTTTAGAATGTCACATACTCACATGACAGAGCAAATATGTGAACACTAGTTGACATTATCTGCGTATACACGGCAGGGTAGAGTTGGTTGGTGACTTTCCAGTGCATGTTACCATTGTCCTATTCAAACAGAGGAATGCTTCATGGTATCATAGCTCTATATGTTGAGCAAGTATCCTTCAATGGAAACGTTAAGCTTAAGTAGTTCATGGGTTACGCAAGAGAAAATCCGCAGCCACAGGGCGCTAGTGTACGATGTTGCAGCCGTAGAATTGGGAGTCATTAGGAAACACGGTGTTTGCGAAAGGAAAAGCACCTGCTCTTCGAAGCTCGGTGTCCTTGCATCACAAAATCCTGATCCGAAGCGTACAACAGATTTTTTTTTTTTTTTTTGAGAAAATGGGCAGCTTCATTCATTCAAACAAGATTGTTCAGTACAAACAAAGGTCCTGATTACATCGGGTGATTTATTAAGCCAACAGGAACCTGCATCATGTTCAGCAGATTTTGCTAGAACATGAGCTGCCACATTACAAGAACGGCTGACATGAGTAAAACAACAAGAAATAAACTTTGGAGCCCTACTCTTAATGTCAGAAACTATGACACCTATGTAAGATCTGTCATGCTCCTGATTTTTCACTTTGCTTATGAGATTAGCACAGTCAGATGCCACAATAATCTTCTGGAAACCCATTTCTTCAGCAAAGATTAAAGCATGGCGCATTGCAATGGCTTCAGCTAGCTCTGGATTATTGACATGGTCCACAAAGCGCGTGCTTGCTGCTAGCACTCGACCCAAATGGTTGCGGATGACGACGCCAACGCCCATGCGATTACTTTGTGGGAAGATTGCAGCATCTAGGTTGATCATGACCGACCCAGCCGGCGGCGGAGACCACTTGGGAATTGACGCCTGGTTCTCACGCCTATTGGGGACAGTCGGCCTGAAGCTGTGCAGTAAAATAAAATCCACATAAGCTTTGATCTTACCGACCACACGTGAAGGATGAGACAGATTTTCACCATTTCTTACATTGTTTCTATTCTCCCAGATGTGCCAAACTGCAACAGCAAGGATCATCGCATGGAGGTCCGAGGCATTAGAGATCCAATTCAGAAGCCACTGTTGCATATGGACAAAGCTTCTCAGTTTTAAAGATATATCTAGGGATCTTTTTAGCTCTGCCCAGATTTCCTTAACATAATGGCAACGAAGAAAACAGTGGTCCACTGTCTCATTTTTGTTACAGAATATACATTCATACCTTGTTGGGATTGAATGCATGTGAAGCTGATCACCTGTGGGAAGACAATTTTGTGCAATTCTCCATAATAAAATCTTCATTTTTCCTGGACATTGGATTCTCCAAAGGTTTTTCCATAATTTCTCCATAACACCCTGATCTGAAGATGAGCCTCCACCATCTGAGCTTCGATTTATCCAGAACAAAAGTGTCCATGCAAAGTTGTAGCCTGACCTCACAGTATAAACCCCATTTTTGGTATATGGCCAGGAGGCGAAATCACTACACCCTTCAGAGCTTAGAGGGATTTTAAGAATTTTTTCTGCAGTGTCTTCGGCAAAAAGTTCTCTGACAGATTCTTCTTTCCATGAGGCGCTATTTGTATCAATTAGAGAGCTCACTTTTTGTCCATTCTCCACAGGGACTAGAGTGCGCAATTTACTTTGAAATGTATCTGGCACCCAATTGTCCTCTGTAATAGAGATTTTCTTGCCATCTCCTACTCTCCATAATAGTCCTTTCTGTAGGAGTACCTTCCCATGCATAATGCTTCTCCAAGTATAAGATGCTGCTCTTGGACACTTTGAGTTCCAGAAATCCCCATTTGGGAAGTATCTCCCTTTCAGTACACGATGGCAAAGAGAGAAAGGCTCCAATAACAATCGCCAACATTGTTTTCGAAGCATGGCTTGGTTGAATAGGTACATGTCCCTGAAGCCCATTCCCCCAAGGTATTTAGGAGCAGACAACCAGTCCCACGATCTCCAATGTATCTTCTTTTTGCCATCTTCCATACCCCACCAGAAGTTGGATATCGGTCTTCTCATCTTCTCACAAATGTTAAGAGGAATCTGGAAGCAATTCATAACATACGTTGGAACAGCCTGTGCTACTGATTTCAGGAAAACTTCCTTGCCAGCCCTTGATAGAGGCCTATCGCTACAACCATTTAGCCTTTTCCATAACCTGCCTGGGAGAAAATTGAAATTATTCGATGGAGAACGTCCCACACAGGTTGGCATGCCTAGGTAAGTATCCTGAAATGTTTCATCTTGCACGCCAAGGTTAGACTTCACCCGTTCTTTAATTCGAGTGTCACAACGAGGACTGAAAAAAACGGATGATTTATGTAGGTTAATTTTCTGGCCTGTACCTTCACAATAAATCCTCAAAACATCTTTGAGGGAATTAGTGCTTTTGTCATCCCCTTTCACAAAGAACACACTATCATCTGCAAATAAGAGGTGCGAAATGGGTGGTCCACTTCTTCCATTACGAATGCCTTTGAGGTCACCAGCGGCTTCTTTCTGTTGCAATAAACAAGATAAACCTTCAGTACATAATAGGAATAGATATGGACTAATGGGATCGCCTTGGCGGATGCCTCTAGTTGGAAAGAAAGATTGTACAACAGATGTTATGAATTTGGAACTAGCATACATCGCAACTATCTCATCGTGAAGCGATTTTCTTCCTTTAGCGCCATCCAAGTCTGAGGGAGTTTCAACATTCTGTGCAGTCACATGCAGGATTTGAACGAACGTCCCCATTCGCAGAAGCTCATTTTGCTTGCCAAATCCGGTCTATACCAAGATATTCTCAACAGGCATGTGGTAGCCACACTGAGCCTTAGCAATTTGGCACGTCCGCTGTTTTGGAGTGTTAGACTACATGTATCGGTTAGGTTAGACTAGGACTCTAGGTTTCTTGCCTTGTACTCCAAGTTTCTACCTACCCCGTTGTACTCCTATATAAACCTCCACCCGGGTCAAATCAACACAACACAAAAATTAGGGATCCATAACTTTTCACATGGTATCAGAGCGGTTAGTCTCACGACGCCGATCCTAAGTCTCCCCACCACTTCCATATCGCGCCGCTCCCGGGGAGATTAATCTCCTCGGGGGCGCGGCACCCGATCTCGATCAATGATCAGATCGGTTCTTTAGATTAGATCCAATTTCAAAATTTTCCAATTCCTAAATTAGATCCAGTTCAGCCACCAAATAAATCCCTAAATCCTCAAAATTTCGGTGAAAACAGTGCAAGATCGTCATTCAGCATCGTCACCGGCGACCTGAAGGACTACGCTGCCGCCGGCTACATACTCTACATCGGCGTATCCGTGAAGATCTAAGGCGGCGCTGCGTCAACTCCATGCACGCGGCGATCCGATCTACATCTTCGGACGAGCTGTGGCACCATGTGCCGGCGGCCGCACGCACGCACGCGAGCTTCGCGGGCTCTTCAGTAAGCAAACGCAAGGCCAATATGTGCATGCACGAGAAAAGCAGCCCGGTTCTAGTTCTTGTCCCCGTTGCTCTTGCCGAGGATCTTCATGAACACGAACTGCAGGGCCGCGTCAGACTCGCCGCACAAGAATACGCAAGACGCGGGCATGCACGCGCGGCCCGTCCGACTTCATCATCTACCTACTGCGCCACGCCGCCGACAAAGTACCCAACATCCATCACAGAATCTGCACCGGGCCGACATCAAGATCTGCACTGCATCAAGCCGGACTACATCGACCCGAATATCAACGTCAAGCTGTACGACTACATCAAGCTACACGCAAGATTTTCGTCGAGTTCTACATCGCCAATAAAAACATCGCCAAGGTCTACATCAACGTGGTCTTTCGCCGCCGTCGATAAAAACCCTGCCGCCGCCGTGATCTTTGATTGCCGCCGCCGCCTATGACAAGACCCGCCGCTGCCGTGATCTTTAATCACCGCCGCCGCCGCCTACGATAAGACCCGCCGCCGCCGATCGCCGCTGCCGCCTACGATAAGACCCGCCGCCGCCGTGATCTTCGATCACCGCCGCCGCCTACGACAAGACCCGCCGCCACTGCAGAACCGCTGCCGCCGCCGCCTAAAAACCTGCCGCCGCCGCAGAATACATGCCGCCGCAGTAACCCTGCCGCCGCCGCCCTAAAACCCGCCGCCGCCGCCGCAGAACACCTGTCGCCGCCGCCTAAAACGTGCAATTTTTTTTGCACCTCCGGCTCTACGGCTACAACGACCACGACAACCTCGACCACGGCTACATCATGATTGGCTACCTCGACATCGACATCAAGAACACCGTCTACAGCAACTCAAGAACTCCAGTCAACAGCGTCCGCGTCGTCACTTGCGTCCACGCCACTCCCGCTGTGACTGCGGGAGGGAAGAGAGGAGAGACCGGGAAGGCACCAGAGGTGCCGACCCATCAGAGACGCAGTTGATGATGACACGGAGGAGAAGACGACGGAAACACATGACTTCAAATCCAGTCGCAATCGTCCGCTTCACTCCCGCTACGACTGAGGGGGAATGTTAGACTACATGTATCGGTTAGGTTAGACTAGGACTCTAGGTTTCTTGCCTTGTACTCCAAGTCTCTACCTATCCCGTTGTACTCCTATATAAACCCCCATCCGGGTTAAATCAACACAACACAAAATTAGGGATCCACAACTTTTCACATGGAGCATATTTCCGTGCATCATCTTTCGCTGGGGAATGGTTTAGTCCCACCTCGCCTAGCAAGGAAGAGCGGTGACATGGGACGGCTACAAATAAGACCTAGGTGTGGAGGTTGAAAGCACTCAGCTGCGTGGTGAGCACAAAGCGAACTATTCTTTCGCCTTTTACTAAAGAATACCGTGTGCACGCCACACTAAGCAGCATACGCGCTTATTTTTGGAGGGTGTTTTTCTGTTAGGAAAAGCCCCAACAAGCTTGAATTCAAACTTTGGCTCTGATTCAGAATTGTTTTGGTTCATATTCAAAAGAAATTTTCATCTCGTCGCCTCTGCCATGGCAGGAAATTTGCATCCTGTACAACAGATCTGATGTTGACCATGCACAATTTTCTGGAGGGTATTTTTCCTTTTGGGAAGAGCCATTCACTTTGGCTCATATTCAGAGTTGGGAAACGAACTGGGTACTCTCAAATCGCAATGCACTTTCATCTCATCGCCTCTGACACTGCAGATAGCCAGATATACTCTCAATCACTCATCCTTTCCAACTGGTCTATACGTATCATGATTGTAAAAATACCCCTATCATGTTCTTCTGCTGGTTCATTCCCTGATTCTATTTCTATATCATAAAATTAAATAAATAAGAATGTTCTCAGTCGGTAAACTACAGCAACATGATGTATCCTTCAAGAACAGGCCTTGGCCTCAAACCTCGGCAGAACTACAAACACGATCGATGTCGGTGCCAGGTACATTGGTGAATCAACAGCAGCAGGCACCGGGTTCAGAGCTGGGATGCTGCTGTCGTCTCCCAGCTCCAGCAGGATGCCGTTGAGCAGCATTGTTCTGCTCTGGTGGTCGCCGTCCTTGGCGGTCAGATGGTACTCGTCCCTCTTTGTGATTTCGCCTGACGGCTTGCATCCTAGCCACGAAACTGCTCGCTTGAGGCCGTGGGTGAAAGAGTTGTGCTTCCTCTAGTGGCTGCTTCTTCTGTCCACGCTAGCAGTATAACTGTTAAAGAAAGAATATAGAGTTTCTTTCCCTTTGTGCAATCAACCTGTTTCCACTCTTCCAAACACTGCGAAGAACTTTTTTTTGCGGGAACAAACACTGTGAAGAACTTATCTATGAACAGAACAGTTACCTGGACCTTATTTATTCAAGCTTAAACTTTTATGATGCGAAAACATGATACAGTTCTCAGCAAAAAAGTTACCTGATAATCATTTCCATCCTTTTGCATAATCTAAAATCCTCTGGAAATTTGGCACTTTGCCACCTACGCTTATAGCATTCAGAGGCCATGTCCATGGTATGGACCCATCTTGGCACATGCTTGGCTTAGGATACCAACAAAACACAGACATTGGAAGTGTCAAGAAGGCTGCAGTGATCCACTACAATGGCCAGTGCAAGCCATGGCTAGACATTGTTGTCATTGTTGTTAGTACCTACAGGATATTGCTACAATTGCTGATATTGGAAATGTGCAGATAATTCTTTGAAATGGCATTTGTGCTGAAGTGTTAACATGTAAAGCTAGATTAGATATCCACTCATTGATGCTGACTATGCCGATGCCATATCTGAAAGTTGTGTTTGGACCTCCCTTCGGAGCCTGACGGTACAGTTGCATGAAAAGACTAATTATTGGACCGGCACACTTGAGTAAGTGTGTTGTTCAGTTATTGATTTTGGAGAAATTTGTTCCTATGTTTAACATAGCCTTTTTGGAGCCAACGGGCCAAAACCCCCACTCAACTTCATTACGAAAATGGCCCTAAAAAACCATCCAGAATTAAGCATCGAAAACAGTACTGCACCACAAAAGCAAATCATTGAAAACCTGAGCGAAGAAACAATACCGTAGGAAAGGAATCAAGATTCGAGAGGCTAAAATCCGAATCGTTCTCTCCTTACAGTTTGCCAATAAACTGAGATAACAGAGCAAATATGTTGTCCTTAGCTATCTGCGTATTCATGACAGGGTAGAGTTGGTTGGTGACTGCCCAACCCTCTTGAAAGAGAGGAATGCTTCATGGTATCAGACAGCCGAGCTCTATATATTGAGCAAGTCTCCTTCGTTTGAAACGTTAAACTTGAGTAGTTAGTGGGTAAGGGTTATGCAAGAAAACTTTGTAGCCACAAAACGCCAGTGTAGGATGTTGCAGCCCTAGAATTGGGAGTCATTAGGAAACATGGTGTTTGCAAGAGCAAAATTACCTGCTCTTTGAAGCTAGGTGTCATTGCATCGCAGAATTTTGCTCCGATACGTACTAACAGATATTATGAATTTGGAACTAGCATAGGTCGCTACAAATTCATCGTGAAGCGAGTTTCTTCCTTCAGCGCCATCCAGGTCTGAGGGAGCTGCAACGACGTCTGCTCCATCCGCAGGATTTCAACGAACGCTCCCATTCGCAGGAGCTCTCCTTTGCTTGCCAAATCTTCTCTGTAGCAAAAAATTTCGGTCCTGTTCGTCAATCTTTTTTAGTAGTGCTGATCTTAGTACTCATAAGTCATACCGACACTCAGGCTCAGCTCCATCGTGAGAAAAGAAGACCACAAAAAAAAAATGAAGCTCAGCAGGCCTGTGATAGCTACACGGGGCCTTAGCAAATGGAAAAAAATGAAGCTCAGCAGGCCTGTGATAGCTACACGGGGCCTTAGCAAATGGTTTAGTCCCACCTCCCCTGGCAAACAAGAGCGGTGACCTGGGACGGCTACAAATAAGACCCGAGGTGCAGCGGACTAGAGCACGCAGCTGCGTGGTGAGCACAAAGCGAACTAGTCTTTGGCCTTTTACTAAAAAATACCGTATGCACGCCACAATGAGCAGCATACGCTTATTTTTGGAGGGTGCTTTTCCATAAAAGGAAAGGCCTCGACAAGGTTGAATTCAAGCTTTGTCTCAAATTCAGAGCTGTTTTGGCTAACATTCGGACCTGTTTTTGGTTCATATTAAGGGCTTTTTTGGCAGGAAATTTGCATCCTGTACAACTGATCTGATGTTGACCATACGCCATTTCTGGAATGTGTTTGTCCTTTCGACTCTTACAAGTTTGAATTCAAAATTGGGCACATCTAGAGTTGGGAAACTCACAAATCTCAATGCACATCCATCTCATTGCCTTCCAACTGATGTATATATACCATCATTGTAAACATGGCCTTTCATGTTCCTCTGCTTGTTCATTCCTTGATTCTATTTCTATATCATAAAATTAAATAAATAGGAATAGGAATGTTCTCAGTGGGTAAACTAAAGCAGCATGATTGTTTCTTCAAGAACAGGCCTTGGCCTCAAACCTCGGAAGAACTACAAACGCGATCGACGTTGGGGCCATGTACACGGGCGAATCAACAGCAGCGGGCACCGGGTTCAGAGCAGGGACGCTGCCGTCGTCTCCGAGCTCCAGCGGAACGCCATTGAGCAGCATTGTTCTGCTCTGGTGGTTGGCATCCTTGGCGGTCAGATGGTACTCGTCCCTCTTCATGATTTCGCCTGATGGCTTGCCTCCCAGCCATGAAACCGCTCTCTTGAGGCCGTGGGTGAAAGAGCTGTGCCTGCGCCGGTGGCTGCTTCTTCTGTCAATGCTGACATTGAGGTCGTTCTGGAGGGTCACGTTGTACCCGGTGCTGTTGCTTAGGTTGATCAGAAGGAGAGTGATCCCTTGCTGCATTGGCAGGTAAGCTTTGTTCAGATTGTCAGGATAGATGTCCAGAATGATCAATCTAGAAGATGTTTCCAGGGTAATGAAGTAAATTTTCAGGCACAAGAAAACTCATAGCTTTGCAAATTAAGTAGAACAGACATATAAATTCAACATTGGTAACTAGTCTAAAAACATCTGAAACTATCCCAATAAGTTCAGAGTTGGAATACATACATGTCTTTTCCTGCAGTGAGCGTAAGCACGCAGCTTCCGCGGGGCATTTATATCAACAGAGAGAACTCCAGTGCCCATAAGCCGATGCCATAGTAAAGCACTGGGAACAAAAGGAGTGGTCAGAACATAAGAGCCATGTTCTAGAAAACACTGCAGTAATCACCTGTTAAAAGTTAACAAATGTGAGACTTGCCTGTAGTAATCAGGATTTGGTAAGAAAGTTTCTGTGTCAAGCAGACCATAGTTGCCACCAATGAGAGTCTGCCTACAAAACACTTTTGTGTTGTACTTCGATGCCATTCCAAGTTGATCGAGGTACCTGTTTTCATTGAAATTACGCCACAACTTTTTTGCCCAGACATGATTTTTTCGATAATGGGCTTTTATTACTTAAAAGGTCTTAAGTATTTGTCCGGACATGATACTTCATCAATGTACTTGTGTAAGATGTATAAGAAGATAAGGTGAGCTGACCAGATGCTATTCATGAAAGTATTCGACACCAGTTGACGGCCATTGTTGAACACCCCACCACTTTCACTAACCCAAGCCGAAGCCCATGTTCCATGCCTTTGGAGGGTAAGTTGCATGTCCCTGTAAGTATCTTCAGAACGATCTAGGTATTTAGGGTCTACTATCTTCCTCATAAGGTGGACATCATCCCCTGAAAACGAAGTTTCACTGCTGATGCATTTTATGTATTAATCTCATCAATTGGTTGAATAATAATCAAGTCTTTCCCAACATTAAGATGTTATTCACAATCTTCTGTTTTCTAAGAAAGGTCTCGCTATTCCTTGAAAGAACACTTAATGTAAGCCTTTTACTTAGGAATTTCATGAAGCCTTTCCTTCACATTATGGATCACAAAAGAGCAAATTAAAATGGCATGGCAATATATTATATAGTTTAGTTAGACAAGCATTACTATGACATATGGATTAATGGACACAACTTTAGTAAAGTCCTGCCTACAAAATGCTCACTGCCAGTTCTTCTGATGTCTTCAAATCATGATCAATCTATGGTTTCGGAGCACCAAACAAGCTTTTTCTAGATGCTAAGGGAGTAAAAGCGACATATCACATACCTCCACCAAGATTGTAGATATGATGTGTCAAGGCACTAACAACACCGTGACCTGAAGTCTGAAGCAACTGAGTGTACCACTGTTGGTCAAAGAATCCTCCAGGGGCTAGTAGGAGCGGCTGGGAGAGTGGTGCCCTATACAACTGATGGAGTATGGATCTAAGTTCAGTTACATCTTTTCCATAAAGTTTAGCATCGACTCTTGCCCCGGTTCCATGCCCACTCAGCTCATTACCTGACATGACAAGAATATTCATGCGTTCATAACTCAGAATAGCTTCTGGTTTGTAATAATAGGGGTAGTATAAGAGTGCTGAGTACAGAGCAAGAAACATGGTAGATTACCGAATTCCCAAGAGTCAACTGGGTATCCTTTTGAGACTGTGTATTTTACAAAATCGTACGCATTTGTAGAGTTCCACCTTCCTGCCCAGAAGGAACGTTGGACATTATACCTTCCATCGAGTGCATTCAGACCAAACGTGATAATTGCTCTGCAGATAGAGTTTTGTTTATCCATGAGCTATTTCTGCTAAGCACATATAAATTGCACAAATGATGCAAAACAAGCACACGCAGCTCCATTTAGAAAATGATGAATTCCTCTGTGTACACATCAGTTCCTAGTTCATGTATTTAGCTTCGTTATGTCTAATTTCATAAAGCTTGGTTTTACCATAATTCCTCCTTAAGGAAAATAAAATGCTGAAGACATGCAGAAAGAAAACCGCTGCTAGTTATTTCTTCAACTACCAGTAATTAGAAAAATATCCCCAACACCTGGACTCAGAAGACAACAATGGAAATGCAATAGCACACTGTTATGTGTCTATAAGACTACATGCGCAAAATTTGTGAACATCTGACATAAGTCATGCCTCCTAAATTTAAATGATTCCAGAAAATCAGCAATGGCAAGGAAGCAAACTTAAAACTAGAAACCTCACCCTGTTTTCTGGAATAGATCATTCAGTTTGTCCCACCTATCCATACTTAGACAACCTGCTGAGAAACCAAACAAACCATTTGATACATTTGTGAAGGGAGAGCACAGACTATTCGTCCCCACATCATAAACAACTCGGTCTTGCAAAGAGCCACCCAGCCTAATCCTCAAATTATCAAATGCTGCAGACAAAAGAAAAATATTTTGAAATATTCAGCAAACTAACCAAGTGTTGCTTACGGTAGCAAAATTATTCTGCAAGCAAAAATAGTTTAAATTAGAGACTGCATATGCTACATATAGTATTATGTCAGAATTCTGGAGCACCTGCCATAATGATATTATGATATTTGATAAATTAGAGACTGTAATTGTTGACGATATTGTCACTAAATAAGTTAATAAAAAGCCATATGCATCACTTTGATGCAGAGGCTGGGGCTGCCCCGTTTCAGAAAAAAAAATTAGAGACTGTAAGAAATGATAAGATCATTGCAGATTCTTTGAAATATAAAATTCACAGCAGGTGGGAGCATAGATCCTTACATAGCTAAGGAAACTAGTTAACATAGACCAGTGGCACCTACTGAATGAGGAGCAAGTATTCGTACCTTTGATGGCTTGAGCCAGAAAGGGGTGATCCAGATCCTGGACGAACAAGTGCAAACAGCATGCACACAAAAGTAAGCCCGGGAATCACATAACATCCTATCGACAGAAAGACAGCAGATTAAGGCATTACCAAATTCAGAATCGAAGATTGACCCCAGGGACACTGGTTGTAGTTACACTTCTCCGGCGGCCACCAGTCCAGCGTAGCACACACGTAGCTCCGATCCGTTTCAGCGATTTTTGCCGATCCTTTGACTATGACAGTCGCCCCCTCCTCCGGCTGCTGAGCCGAAGCCCAGCGAGGAGCATGGAGAGAGACGAGCGCGAGGAGGAGGAGGAGAAGCCTCGCCGCCATGCTTTCTACCTACATAGGAGACGAAGGGAAATTCAGGATGGTCCAATCGTATGCTCTGTTCGCGGAGTTACAGAGGATTTGCGATCAGATGCCAAGAGTCATGCAGAATCGAGCAGCGAAAGTACGCGCTGACGCTGAATTTGCCCAAACTGCTCGAATCCAACAGGCGATTGCGAACCGAATTAAGAAACTGGCCACTCAGATCAGTAAACAGGTCGGGCAAAAGTGGAAATGCTGCCGTCTGTCAATCCGGAAGTAAAGAGGCAAACTTGACATCTGAAAGAAAGATGCCACTCTTGAATTTGCCCAAACTGCTCGAATCCAACAGGCGATTGCGAACCGAATTAAGAAACTGGCCACTCAGATCAGTAAACAGGTCGGGCAAAAGTGGAAATGCTGCCGTCTGTCAATCCGGAAGTAAAGAGGCAAACTTGACATCTGAAAGAAAGATGCCACTCTTGAAGAGTACGAAGAAGAAAGCAGACAGCCCACCTTTCCCCTCCGTCCCCGTCTGAGACGAGATTCTCCCTCGCCTCCAGGCCCCGGAGAGCGGCGGCGGCGCGAGCGGGAGGGCCAGAGATCAGGCGGTCGGCCGCACGGACTTGGGCTGGATGGAGCTCAGGCCGCCATGCCCCAGGAGCCTTCCGGGGACGCTGCTGGTACCGGCAGGCGGTCGGCGAGGCAGGCAGGCAGCACCACTGCAAGAAGCTTTGCAGCTGCTGGATTGCTTGCTTGCGCGACGTGGCGACTCGGGCTGTCGGGCAACACAGCGCAGAGAGCACGAGAAAAGACCAAACTAGTGGGTGTATCTGGATTCCCGTGCCATTTTTCTTGTAGAGAACAGAATTGTTGTCTGGCCGGATGAAAAATTCTCTGGTAATGAGTTTGAAAAGCAACTTGTTTAGCTTCAGGGTTTACGCGGATCACGGATTACAGTTCAGTAGTAGTACTAGTACAGTGTTAGGTGGAGCGTCCCGACAGCGACAGTGCGCCCACCTGGAGGTGTATGTATAGAGATTGCAAAGATTCCGATTAGATTAACGAGAAAGAAGAGTGTCGGTTGGACGTTGCCCTTTTTCTTCGTCTTTTGGTAATTGGACCTTTGTCGGATATTGGAAGTCGGTTGAATTCCGAAACAGCCTCGTCCCGTAGATGCAACGCAAGCCACCTCGCTTCGGCAGGAAACTTCAAGGTCTCCCAGACCCTAAGTTTCATGGCTCATCCGCTGGCGACGCCGCAACTAGACGCATCGCCCCCCTTGTCGGTGGGGTTGATCGTTGTCATCTCCCCGTCTTCTTCGGGTTGCCATCGTCTTCTATCTCGATGGCCGCCACCACTAATGTACCCGCTCCACGCTCCGCATACAGGTATTAGAGGGTACGCGGCAGGAGCTTAGACGCTGCAATGGACCGAGTACAACATTTGTCAAATCACGGAGAGAAAATTGTAAACAAAACATGTTTTACAGGTGACCCCAACTTTTGGGGTAATATCATGCACCACCTAGCCCAAATTGATATTTTAGGAACTTTTTTTTTTGCGGGGAGATATTTTAGGAACCTTAACTGTGTATCTAACATGTGAAACAATATTTATATACTTTATACCACAAATATATGATAAATTTAAATATGATATACCGCAATTATATGATAGTTAAAATATGGGAAGCATAATGAGTCAAATATAACGTACTACATAATGCCTAAATTTTATACTTTTATGTTTCCCTATATTAATTGTTTATAATTGTGATATACCATTTTTAAAATTTCCGTATAATTTTTGTATACGATATAGAAATCAATTGTCACGAAACATTGGCGTGATGTGCATTTTCTCAATCATAGACGATTAGGCGCAGTGCACGTAAGCTAGAGTGAAGCAATTGAAGGTCTTTGGTTGCAAGGTATTTGTGCACATCTCGAGGGATGAGAGATCCAAACTTGATAGCAAGACAAAATAGTGCATCTATCTCAGCTGTCCAAGTGATGAATTTGGATACAGATTGTGGGATCCAATCAAGAAGAAGACCATGAGAAACCGACATGTGGTTTTCATTGAAGATGAAACAATACAAGATATTGGGAAACCGGAGAAGCCGAAGACCAGCACACCTCAGTTGACTTGGATCCAGTTAACCCTCCTTTCGTGCATGATGATCATGGGGGAGATGATGAAGATACTGAAGATAGTGATGATGCAACTGATCAAGGCAGTACAAGTTAGGGACATGACCAGCCATCAAGTGATGATGCTGAAGAAGGTGATGATAATCCACCTACACCACCAGTTCACCAGCCGAGAACAAGTGGGAGAGATCCAGTACCTTACACCAAATATCCTCCACATCAATATGTTGATGACTGATGCAGGTGAGCCCTCATGCTATGAGGAGGCAGTGTCTGATAAGCACAAGAATGAATGGTCAGAAGCCATATAGGATGAGATCAAATCCATGTATGAGAATGACACCTTTGATTTGGTGTCTTTGCCAAAGGCAAGAAAAGCACTCAAGAACAAGTGGGTGTACAGAGTGAAGACTGAAGAACATAGCTCACATCCAAGGTACAAGGTCAGATTGATTGTGAAAGGTTTCAATCAAAAAAGGGCATAGACTTCGATGAGATATTTTCTCTGGTGGTCAAGATGTCTTCGATCCGAGTTGTGTTTGGCATTGCTGCCACCATGGATTTGGAAATTGAACAGCTCGATGTGAAGACATCGTTTCTACACGGTGACCCAGAGGAGGAGATATACATGGAGCAACCAGAAGGATTCATAATTTAAGGCAAGGAGCACCAAGTGTGCAGATTGAAGAAGAGCTTGTATGGCTTGAAGCAAGCTCCTCGGTAGTGGTACAAGAAGTTCGAGTCATTAATGACCGAGCTTGGTTACCATAAATCACAACCTGATCATTTTGTATTTAGAAAGAGGTATGCCGAGGGTGACTTTATTATTCTCTTGCTATATGTCGATGACATGCCGATTGTTGGAAATGGCACAAAGAGGATTGCTCTCCTCGAGAAGGAATTGAGTAGATCATTTGCCATGAAGGATTTAGGACTAGCTAAACAAATACTTGGCATGAAGATCTCCTGTGATAGATCAAAGAAGCTTCTTTGGCTCTCACAAGAAAGATACATTGAGAAGGTACTTGAAAGGTTCAATATGCAAGGCGCAAAGTCTGTTGCCTCTCCACTTGCAGGCCATCACAAACTGAGTAAAGAACAATGTCCTAGCAGCAAGGAGGAGAAAGAAGCAATGAGCAAAGTACCATACCAATCTCCCGTGGGCAGTTTGATGTATGTCATGGTGTGCACTAGGCTTGATATTGCCTATGCAGTTGGAGTTGTTAGCCGGTTCATAACAAATCCAGGAGAAGCTCACTAGAATGCACTAAAGTGGATTCTCAGGTATCTCAAAGGTACTTCTAGATCATGATTATGCTTTGGAAGCAGCGATCCTGTGTTGTAAGGCCACACATATGCAGATTATGCTGGTGATGCAGATTCTAGAAAGTCTACCTCCAGATACATGATGACTTATGCAGGGGGAACAGTGTCATGGCAATCAAGGTTGTAGAAATGTGTTTCATTGTCAACCACAGATGCTGAGTATATAGCAGTGGTTGATGCATGCAAGGAAGTACTCTGGATTTAGAACTTCTTGCAAGAGCTCGACATGAAGCAAGAGAAGTGTATTCTATATTGTGATAGCCAGAGTGCTATCTATCCTGCTAAGAATCCAAGTTTCCACGGTTGAGCCAAGCACATTGAGGTAAGATATCATTGGATTCGACAAGTGGTGAGTTCCAAGTTGGTGCAACTTGAGAAGATCCATACCGACAAGAATGGTTTGGATATGATGACCAAGATATTACCTAAGGACAAGCTGCTTGTATGTTGCAAGGCAACGGGCATGGCGGTGCCCCCCCCCCACATGAGTTGGATGGGGGAGAATGTTGGGTATCCTCCTCATGTGGGCTGTGAGGAGATGGCCTAAAGAAGCCTTTCAGGTGGCCCAAACAGGTGCAAGAGTCCACCAAACTTTAGGGTTATGACCAAGGGTCATTTGGACATTGCACATGAGGGAAAAGGAGATGATAACCCTCCTTTCCATCCCCCATAGTGGGAGTGACAAAAATCCAGGATAGCCTCCATTGGAGAAGAAAACCAAGAGAGAAGAGAAAGAGGAGAAGTTGAAGGAAGAAGCTGAATCAAGTGTCGAGCGTTGCCCACAACGTTGTGAAGACATCAGATCTGCATCCTTGTCTCCTTTAAGTTGTTGTTCCACCATCTTTGGTGAGATTGCTCCACTCTCTAGCTCTTCTGCCCAAAATCTTGTAGAAGCAACCATAGATCCGTGTGTATCTTGGTGCTTGAGATCCTCGAGTGCTCTCTAGAGAAGAACTTGTTGTACACTAGTGGAAAATGGGCCTTTGGTCAGGCACATTTAGTCCCGGCCGTAATCTGGGCTGGGACTAAAGGCCTGGCCACGTCGCCCCAAATTCGCCCACCCGCCAGGGAGCCTATAGTCCCGATCCGTTACAAGCCTTTAGTCCCGGTTTGAGACACAAACCGGGACTAAAGGGCTATGCGGTGGGCAGCCCGCATGTGCGCCCCCTTTAGTCCCGGTTTGTGTCTCAAACTGGGACTAAAGGCTTCTGCCTATATATATGGCCGCAGCACCTCTCCCCTTTCCCTTGTTTTTTTCTTGGATAGAGGAGTGTGGGTTTGTGCTAGTTCTCCATTTCATTCCTATGCACTAGAGGTGTTTGTTGAAATGTGTGTTAGAGCGATGCCACTTAAGTGCACCAAACACAACTACGATATGAGGTGCCCGAGCCACGCTTAAGCCTCTTCCTCTTTATTTCCACTTGTTCTAAAAGGTTAGCAACTATATTTCCTCGTTTAGACCATGCGATACTAATTTTAGGATCATGATCGCGTTTGATATACTATTGTATGACGCAGATGAGCCATCCATGGATGTACGGTGATCGACGCACAACCGCTTACAGAGAAGGCGTGCATTATTTTCGAGATGCGGCCGAGGCGAACAAGCATGGTGGTGGCTTTATGTTTTGTCCATGTGTTGAATGTCGGAATGAGAAGGATCACACTTGCTCAAGAGTCATTCAGAGCCACCTGCTTCGGTCTGGTTTTATGTCTGGCTATAATGTTTGGACCAAGCACGGAGAAAGAGGGGTTATGATGGAAGACGACGATGAAGAAGAGAACGCTGATGACAACTACCGATCTATGTTCCCTGAGTATGCTGATACCGCAATGGAAGACAATGAAGAAGAAGATCAGGGTGAAGAACGGAAACCAGATGAGCCCGCTGATGATCTTGGCCGGGTCATTTCTGATGCACGGCGAGGCTGCGACACAGAAAATGAGAGGTTGCAGTTCGAGCAGATGTTACAGGACCACAACAAATTGTTGTATCCAACTTGTGAAGATGGCCAGAAGAAGCTGGATAGCACACTGGAATTGCTGAAGTGGAAGGCAGAGACTGGTGTGACTGACTCGTCATTGGAAAAGTTGCTGGTACTGATGAAGAAGATGCTTCCAAGAAAGAATGAATTGCCCGCCAGCACGTACGAAGCAAAGAAGCTTGTCTGCCCTCTAGGATTAGACGTGCAGAAGATACATGCATGCCCTAATAACTGCATCCTCTACCGCGGTGAGAAGTACGAGAATATGGATAAATGTCTGGTATGCACTGCATTGCGGTATAAGATCAGAAAAGATGACCCTGGTGATATTGAGGGCGAGCCACCCAGGAAGAGGGTTCCTGCCAAGGTGATGTGGTATGCTCCTATAATACCACGGTTGAAACGTCTCTTCAGAAATAAAGATCATGCAAAGTTGTTGCGATGGCACATGGAAGATCGTATGAAAGACGACAAGTTGAGGCACCCTGCTGATGGTCGGCAGTGGAGAAAAATCGAGAGAGAGTTCCCGAGATTTGCAGGTGACGCAAGGAACTTATGGTTTGGTCTAAGTACAGATGTCATGAATCCTTTTGGGGAGCTGATACGTCTCCAACGTATCTATAATTTTTGATGCTCCATGCTTGTTTTTACACCATTTGCCTAATGTTTCGTTACACTTCGTGGCACTTTTATGCATTTTCCGGAACTAACCTATTAACAAGTCGCCACAGTGCCAGTTCCTAGTTTTATGCTGTTTTTGTGTTTCAGAAAAGCTACACAGGAAATATTCTCGGAATTGGACGAAACAAGTTCCTGAAGTCTTATTTTCCCCGGAAGCTTCCAGAGATCCGAAGAGGAGTCGGAGGGGGGCCACGAGGGCCCCACACACCAAGGCGGCGCGGCCCAGCCCCTGGCCGCGCCCCCTATGTGTGAGGCCGCCTCGGTCCACCTCTGACGATGCCCCTTCGCCTATAAAGACCCCCCGACGGGAAAAACCTAAGGACCCGATTAATTTTCTAGAACACATCGCGATCCGCCGCCGCCGTTGACCCGAAGATCGGGAGGGTCCAGAAGCTCTTCCCGGCACCCTGCCGGAGAGGGGAATCGCCACCGGAGGTCTTCTTCATCGCCATGCTTGCCTCCGGAGTGATGAGTGAGTAGTCTACCTTGGACTATGGGTCCATAGCAGTAGCTAGATGGTTGTCCTCTCCACCATGTGCTTCATTTTTAGATCTCATGAGCTGCCCTACATGATTGAGATCACCGTTATGTAATTCTACATGTTTGGTTTATTGGGATCCGTTGAATATTGGTGTTATGATTGAGTTGCTATACTGAAATATATCTTATGTTATCTCTATGTTGTTTATGATCTTGCATACTCTCCGTTGTTAGTAGCTATCTTGACCGAGTAGTTGCTAGTAACTCCAAGAGGGGGTATTTATGCTCGATAGTGGGTTCATGCCTCTATTTAATCTGGGGGAGTGACAGAAACCTCTAAGGTTGTAGATGTGCTGTTGCTACTAGGGAGAAAACAACATTCATATGCTCGAGGGCATATGCTTTGTTTACATTACACACTTTGCTTAATGCAATTATCTGTTGTTCGCAACTTAATACTCGTGGGGTGTTCGGACGATATCCCCGTGAGTGGATTATTAGTCATAGATGCAGTTGGATGGCGGTCTATGTATTTTGTTGTAATGCCCAGAGTAAATCGCATAGTGATCTTCTTGACATATCACGTTTATCTTTATTCTATCAATTGCCCAACTGTAATTTGTTTACCCAGCATGTGTTATTTATCTTATGGAGAGACACCACTAGTGAACTGTGGACCCCGGTCCTATTTCCATCATATTGCTATCACCTGTTTACTTTACTCGCACTGTTTACTTTACTCGCATACTATTATCACTTTCCACTCGATACGCTCATACCCTTTGTTTCAAGCAAACCGGTGAGATTGACAACCTCATCGTAAGTTGGGAACAAAGTACTTGGTTGTGTGTGTGCAGGTTCCACGTTGCTACTAGCTGAAGATGCGCTAACTCGTTTTATCGTGAAACGGCACCCTTGTTGGAGCGTCACTAGGCTATCAAGCATCACCTTCAGTCGTTTGTCTGCTCTTCTCCTGATCGACAAACCTTGGTTTCTAATTGAGGGAAAAGACTTGCCGCTGTGCTCATCATACTTTCCGCTTGGAGTTTCCCAACTGCCTGGCCATAATCATCATCAACTACACACCAACCATCAAGCCCCTTTTCTGGCGCCGTTGCCGGGGAAGAAGTGGAAGACCTCTCCAAGGGGAGTTTTTCGCACGCACATCCTTTACTTTGTTTATTGTTTTGCTTTACTTTATTTATTTTTACTTGCATCGTTTTATCAAAAACCCAAAAAAATTAGAATCCTTGATAGTTGTTTTTACTTGTCTACTTTTAGTTTTGCTGAAATGGCTACTCCTGAAAACACCAAGTTGTGTGACTTTACTAGCACGAACAATAGTGATTTTATCTGCACTCCTATTGCGCCTCCTGCTCCTGCTGCAAACTTTTATGAGATTAAGCCTGCTTTATTGAACCTTGTTATGAAAGAGCAATTTTCTGGTGCTAGTACTGAAGATGCTGCAGCTTATCTCAACAATTTTGTTGAGTTATGTGAGATGCAAAAGTATGAGAATGTTGAAAGTGATATTATTAAGCTCAAGTTGTTTCCTTTTTCTTTGAGAGGAAAAGCTAAAGATTGGTTGCTATCTTTGACTAAGAATAGTATTGATTCATGGACTAAGTGTAAGGATGCTTTCATTGGTAGATATTATCCTCCTGCTAAAATTATATCTTTGCGTATCAATATTATGAAGTTTAGTCAATTTGATAATGAACATGTTGCTCAAGCTTGGGAAAGAATGAAATCTATGATAAAGAATTGTCCCACTCATGGACTGACTACTTGGATGATTGTTCAAACTTTTTATGCAGGACTGAATTTTTCTTTGAGGAACCTATTGGATTCAGCTGCTGGAGGCACTTTTATGTCCCTTACCTTGGGCGCCACAACAAAGCTACTTGACAACATGATGGTAAATTATTCCGAATGGCACACCGAGAGAGCTCCACAAGGTAAGAAGGTAAATTCTGTTGAGGAAACCTCTTCCTTGAGTGATAAGATTGATACCATTATGGCTATGCTTGCTAATGATAGAACTCATGTAGATCCTAATAATGTTCCTTTAGCCTCCTTGGTTGCTCAAGAAGAGCATGTTGATGTGAACTTCATTAGAAACAATAATTTTAACAACAATGCTTATAGGAACAATTTTGCTAGTAACAATTATAGGCCGTATCCTTCTACTAATGGTAATGGTTATGGTAACTCTTATGGTAATTCCTCCAACAACACTAGGGCCACGCCCTCTGAACTTGAAGTCATGCTCAAAGACTTCATGGTAAAACAAACTGCTTTTAAGAAGTCTGTTGAGGAAAAGTTAGGCAAAATTGATATTCTTGCTTCTAAAGTTGATAGCCTTGCTCATGATGTTGAACTTCTGAAATTAAAAGTGTTGCCTAATGATGTAAAAGAGAACAATGTTTTTGCTACTGCTAATGCTATCCAAGTTGGAATTGATGAAAATATTAGATTGTTAGCAGAATTGCATGCTAGATGGGAAAGAGAGGATGAGATTGCTAGGAATATGAAAGTTTGTACTATTACTACCTCTAATGATGTTGTTCCTAATGCTAGCAATCCTCTTACTTTGATTGGTGTAGAGAAAACTCCCACTCCTTGTGTTAAAAAGCCTAAAACTGCCAAAACTTTTTCTCAAAAGAGTGCTGAAATTTTTCGGAGTGTAGGAGATGATAACTCTATTTCTTTTAATGATTTTGATGTTGATGGCTGCAATATATCTGAAGTTATTTTGTTCTTGCAAAATCTTTCTTTGACTCCCAATGCTAGTTCTTTAAATATTGCTTTTACAAAGCATATTACTAATGCTCTCATGAAAATTAGGGATGAAAAGTTACAGCAAAAAGCTTCTGTTCCCAAGAAGTTAGAAGATGGTTGGGAACCCATCATTGATATGCATGTTAATAGTTTTGATTTCCATGCTTTATGTGATCTAGGTGCTAGTATTTCTATCATGCCTAGAAAAATTTATGATATGCTTGATTTACCACCGCTTGAAAAATGTTATTATGATGTTCCTATTGCTGATGTTGCTAAGAAGAAACCTTTGGGAAGGATTAATGATGTTCTTATTATGGTTAAAAATAACCTTGTTCCCGTTGATTTTCTCGTTATGGATGTTGAATGCCATGCTTCATGTCCTATTATTTTGGGAAGACCCTTTCTTCGAACTGTAGGTGCCATCATTGATATGAGAGAAGGCACCATCAAATATCAATTCCCACTAAAGAAAGGTATGGAACACTTCCCTAGGAAAAGAAAGAAATTACTTTTTGACTCTATTCTTAGAGCAAATTATGAGCTTGATGCTTCATCTCTTGATGTTACTTGATTCGCAATTTTCTGCGCCTAGCTCAAAGGCGTTAAAGAAAAGCACTCTTGGGAGATAACCCAATGTTTTCTTTTCAGTACTTTTTCTTTTATTTGAGTCTTGGAAGTCATTACTACTGTAATGACCTCTCCTTATCATTTTTATTTTATTGTTGTGCCAAGAGAAGCCTCTAATTTGAGTGAGGTAAAGATTTGGGGATGTTGCTGTCCTGAAACTGTTTTCGGTCCTGCACCGTAAAAATTCGTGAAAATTCTCTGTATATCTTTTGGACCTGAAATTTCTTGTGCATATGCCCCAGGTTATATCCAAACTTTCGTTAGTTGAACACTTTTTGATTTGAGCAACATAAAACCCCTTAAAAATCGTCCTTTATCAGCTATTCTGTTTTGACAGATTTCTGCCACTATTTGTTTTTGCCGCTTTATCGCTTTCTTTTGAGTTCTTTTGATCACGGAACTTTTGGGGAAGTTGCTACAGTAGTATATACTTTATATGTGGTGGTTTTAGGTTGAAACCTGAAGCAAAAGAGGTTGATTATATGTTATGCTTACACTAATGTTGCTAATAGATTTGTGTTTAGTTTTGTATTAAGGAAGTTTTCAAGTGTAGGGATTGGAGAATGATGAGATGAGTTGAAGAATGGACAAAAGCTTAAGCTTGGGGATGCCCATGCATCACCCCAAGAAATATCCAAGAAGTACAAGCGTCAAAGCTTAGGGATGCCCACGAGGCACCCCTTCTTCATCGGCAAAAATCAGGTCACCTTTCAAGACACTATATTTTTATTGCTTCATGCACTATATGTTTTTCTTGGAGCATCAGTTGTTTTAGTTTTCTTTATTAGTTTTGTTTTGTTTGCTGCAATAAATGGTTGGACCCCAACAAATTTCTTTTGGAGAAGTTGCATTGCTTTTCATTTGCCAAGAACGCTCTAGTTTTCACTCTTATCAAAAACCGAGTGTTCTTCTTTTCCTGCTACTGCTTTTGGTTTTCGTTTTCGCCTTGATTTGCATTCAGATCTTCTTATATTTATTTATCAAGGTGTATTTTTGCCTCTGATCTTTATTGGTTTTCATCAAAAGAGATGTCTTAAAAAAAATTCAAATGGTGTTGGAAAAGAGAAAAAGCTTTATGCAAAAAAGTGGTACAAGAAGGAGCTTGTGTAGACTGCGGCTTAGGCTTTTTCATGTCATGCTTGATGTATTTTTGATAGTATGCTTAGTGGTTTTGCTGTAGCATGACTTGTCTCAAATAACTGAGATTGCTTAATGAGCCTTTGAAAAAATCATGCGTTGTTTTAATTATGTGGAAGCATTATTTTGGTTTTCTCCTTGATGCTTTATTTGGGTTGACTTGGCGCATGCTCACACATGTTAGACTCTTACAAAGTCGCCAATAGCCTCTATGATCATTTAGTTTTTGACTTTTGATGCCATCTTATGCTTCTTTTAATGTTGCTTTGTCGCTTTGCATGATTATGGCCATTATTGCTCTCTTAGTTGGTCGCTCCCAGTCTTTTGCTAGCCCTCGCCTTGTACTGAGTATGAGCTCTACTCGTGCATCCAACTCCTAAAAACCAAGTTTTCCAAAGTGTCCGCCATACATACCTACTAGCAATTTTCTATTCCAAGTAAATTTGATTTTCTTTTATTTACTCTTCAAATTAAACTCTTACCAGTGTTATGCGAAAATTGGTCAGTAAAGCTGTCACGAACCGGAAGGCACACTTTACTTTTTCTTGTTCTTAAAAATTTGACATTGTGGTCTCTTATGTTGAGTTGTTATGCTTGCAAGTTGTAAGTTAGATACTAGCCCAACCATGCCGTCATGGGGCAAGCTTTCAACATTGCACTTCTTATTTGAGTTGATATCGTGATCTTTTGTTTATGGATGCCCGCGGTGTGAAATGAATTGGGAATCTTGCGGGGATCATGGAGTTTGTATATGTGTTAGGGAAACGCCTGGGCCGCCAATCTAAGCCATGCATAATTCATGGTGGAAATTTGCAGCATACCCATAGTGGACATTCGACGACGCATCTCAAAATAAAAAGCTAAACAAATGGCAAATAAAAGAGATGTCGAGGTGTTCATTGTCTGCTTGTCCTGTCATTTTGATGTGGGCTTGTTCCATGTCATCGGGCACGGAGGTACCCCGTTGGCGGTTCTCGATGATACATATATACTTACAATGACAAGAGCCTTGTTTGGAACTCTAAGTAAACTAGCATGAGGTTTGGGTACTCGTATTCACGGGGCACGAGGTTTTCAACTTATGATTTGTCAAGCATATGCATCATAATTGTTCTCGCATTAGCTTTAACCATTCAAGATGCTTATGATGGGGGCAATGAGAGCTCAAAGTCGGCAAGTAACATAATTTTTGAAGGTTATAAAACTTGCAAACACTGCTTCCCTCCGCGAAGGGCCTTTCTTTTACTTTTATGTTGAGTCACCACCTTCTATCTTTATGCACCATTAAGAGAGCATAGTTGTCATTCTTAGTATAATGTGCATTGTCCCAAAGTTTTCATTGATTGATTTATATTGTTGGTTTCACTTGTTCTCAAATTATTTGTATCTAGTCGCCCTCTTAAACTTGAAGGTGTCCTATGCATTTATGTTTTGCTCTCCATGAAGGACAAGCTGAAAACCATTTGTATGTTTTTCCTTATGATTTGAACACACGTTTGACTTTCATTGTTTCATTTTCATGATCTTTTGTTTGTGTTCATTTTCATGTTATAACATGGTTGCTAAGTTGTTATTGTCTAGATTATATCTTTCATGCCCATGTTTTAAGTTCTTATGATCCCAGCTCACAAATGCTTACATATATGATCAAGATTGTGTAGGTGCATGTCACCTCAAAAATTATTCTTTTGTTATCACTTACCTACTCGAGGACGAGCAGGAGTTAAGCTTGGGGATGCTTGATACGTCTCCAACGTATCTATAATTTTTGATGCTCCATGCTTGTTTTTACACCATTTACCTACTGTTTCGTTACACTTCATGGCACTTTTATGCATTTTCCGGAACTAACCTATTAACAAGTCGCCATAGTGCCAGTTCCCTATTTTCTACTGTTTTTGTGTTTCAGAAAAGCTACACAAGAAATATTCTCGGAATTGGACGAAACAAGTTCCTGAAGTCTTATTTTTCCCGGAAGCTTCCAGAGTTCCAGCCCCTGGCCGCGCCCCCTATGTGTGAGGGCGCCTCGGTCCACCTCTGACGATGCCCCTTCGCCTATAAAGACCCCCCGACGGTAAAAACCTAAGGACCCGATCAATTTTCCAGAACACATCGCGATCCGCCGCCGCCGTCGACCCGAAGATCGGGAGGGTCCAGAAGCTCTTCCCGGCACCCTGTCGGAGAGGGGAATCGCCACCGGAGATCTTGTTCATCGCCATGCTTGCCTCCGGAGCGATGAGTGAGTAGTCTACCTTGGACTATGGGTCCATAGCAGTAGCTAGATGGTTGTCCTCTCCACCATGTGCTTCATGTTTAGATCTCATGAGCTGCCCTACATGATTGAGATCACCGTTATGTAATTCTACATGTTTGGTTTGTTGGGATCCGATGAATATTGGTGTTATGATTGAGTTGCTATACTGAAATATATCTTATGTTATCTCTATGTTGTTTATGATCTTGCATGCTCTCCGTTGTTAGTAGCTATCTTGGCCGAGTAGTTGCTAGTAACTCCAAGAGGGGGTATTTATGCTCGATAATGGGTTCATGCCTCTATTTAATTTGGGGGAGTGACAGAAACCTCTAAGGTTGTAGATGTGCTGTTGCTACTAGGGAGAAAACAACATTCATATGCTCGAGGGCATATGCTTTGTTTACATTACACACTTTGCTTAATGCAATTATCTGTTGTTCGCAACTTAATACTCATGGGGTGTTCGGACCGTGAGTGGATTATTAGTCATAGATGCAGTTGGATGGCGGTCTATGTATTTTGTTGTAATGCCCAGAGTAAATCGCATAGTGATCTTCTTGACATATCACATTTATCTTTATTCTATCAATTGCCTAACTGTAATTTGTTTACCCAGCATGTGTTATTTATCTTATGGAGAGACACCACTAGTGAACTGTGGACCCCGGTCCTATTTCCATCATATTGCTATCACCTGTTTACTTTACTCGCACTGTTTACTTTACTCGCATACTATTATCACTTTCCACTCGATACGCTCATACCCTTTGTTTCAAGCAAACCGGTGAGATTGACAACCTCATCGTAAGTTGGGAACAAAGTACTTGGTTGTGTGTGTGCAGGTTCCATGTTGCTACTAGCTGAAGACGCGCTAACTCGTTTTATCGTGAAACGGCGCCCTTGTTGGAGCGTCACTAGGCTATCAAGCATCACCTTCAGTCATTTGTCTGCTCTTCTCCTGATCGACAAACCTTGGTTTCTAATTGAGGGAAAAGACTTGCCGCTGTGCTCATCATACTTTCCGCTTGGAGTTTCCCAACTGCCTGGCCATAATCATCATCAACTACACGCCAGCCATCAAGAGCAGAGTTGCAGTCACAGCACCTGGCCCGTTACTCTATGTATCTACAACCTTCCTCCTTGGTTGTGCATGAAGCGGAAGTTCATTATGATGCCAGTGCTTATCCAAGGTCCAAAGCAACTCGGCAACGACATTGATGTGTACCTAAGGCCATTAGTTGATGAACTTTTACAGCTGTGGGCTGAACCAGGTGTACGTGTGTGGGACGAGCACAAACAAGAGAAATTTGACCTTCGAGTGTTGCTTTTCATAACCATCAATGATTGGCCTGCTCTTAGTAACATTTCAGGACAGTCAAACAAGGGATATAATGCATGTACGCACTGTTTGGATCAGATAGAAAGTATATATCTGAACAAATGTAGGAAGAATGTGTACCCATACAATCATCGTTTTCTTCCGCCCAAGCATCCCTTAAAGAAAAAAGGCAACCATTTCAATGGCAAGGCAGAACCACGGGGGAAGCCTGTCACCCGTACTGGTGCTGAAGTATTTGATATGGTCAAAGATTTAAAAGTAATCGTTGGAAAGGGTCCTGGCAGCCAACCTGTTCCTAACGGCCCTGATAAGCGCGCACCTATGTGAAAGAAGAAATCTATATTTTGGGAGCTACCCTATTGGGAAGTCCATGAGGTTCGCTCCGCAATCGACGTGATGCACCTGACGAAGAATCTCTGCGTGAATATTCTAGGCTTCCTGGCTTGTATGGGAAGTCAAAAGATACACCGGAAGCACGGGAGGACCAGGAACGTCATAAAGGACGAGATGACATGCATCTAGGGCAGTTTCAAGGGCGTGCTAGCTACGCTCTTACCAAGGAAGAGAAGGAAATCTTCTTTGAAGTCCTTTTCAGTATCAAGGTCCCGACTGGCTTCTTGTCGAATATAAAGGGAATCGTAAATATGAAAGACAAAAAATTCCAAAACCTAAAGTCTCATGACTGCCACGTGCTTATGACGCAATTGCTTCCGGTTGCATTGAGGGGAATTCTACCGGAAAATGTTCGCCTGGCAATTGTGAAGGTATGTGCATTCCTCAATGCAATTTCTCAGAAGGTAATCGATCGAGAAAGTCTATCATTCTTGCGCTCTATCGGTCTCTTTCGATGATTTTCTGATATATCAAGTAATGAAAAACTTAGCAAATCATTTTCCTTGTCGGGCAGGGTTTGGAAGCGGTTCAAGTGCGTGACTGACGATATCTCTCATGAGAAGCTAACCTTTAGAGCGGCTCAGGTAAGTAGTACGAGATACTTCTATTTTCAATACATTTATGATTCTAGATTATTATTTTGATTATATTCTATTCTCGTAAAGTGCGACCAGCAGCCACAGGGGACGCATCTATGTGGATACTACGTTTGCGAGTTCATTCGCACGTTTACCTCTGAGTACAAGGATTACAGATACGACGTAAGCAATAAACATTCACACCTCTATTTTTACCTGTCATTCTTTGTTATCATGATTGACATTCATATTGATCTCCTTTTCTTATATAGTTCACGGCCATGCGGGGAAGTACCTACCAGAGCAACGCGCGATCGCTGTTGCAGAGGAGCTAGCGTCCTTTTTGAGGACAGAACTTATAGATGATAAAGGAAGATTAAGTGTAGCTAGGGGCCATTACTAATGTTGGTGTAATCGAATATACGGACTCTAGTCCCGGTAATTGTTATCTCCATATAATTGTATATATATACTCGATCGTAAGATAAGTTATCTTACATATATATGCACTAACATGTATGCGTACAATTATATGAAAAGTGTTTTTAAAATGAAGAAAGAATAAAATAAAATACAACAAAAATAATTCCCCCGGACACCTAAACCCTAAAACCCTAAAGCAAAAAACAAAATCTGTAAAGGCCCTTTAGTCCCGGTCCGTGTTACAAACCGGGACTAAAGGGCCTGGCCCTGAATGCGCTCCGAGGCGCCCACGTGGAGGCCATCCAGTCCCGGCTGGTAACCGGGCCGGGACTAAAGGTTTAGCCTTTAGTCCCGCCTCTGGAGTCCCGGTTTGCAAACCGGGACTAAAGGCCTTTACGGGCCGGGACTGGAGGCCCTGTCCCCACTAGTGGTATCCCCATTTGATAATAGTTGAAGAAGATTTGGGTGGCTACGGCCCATGGTTTTTCCTCTCAAGTTGAGAGGTTTGCACGTAAAAAGGACCGGTGTCCTCTATGTGTTGATTTTGTGTTGATTTGCTACTGCAGTTCTCACTTCTGAAAACTTGCTCCAGATCAGACATTGGATACTAGAGCGTCTAGTCAAGTGCTTAGACATTTTCCTCCGTATATGTTGCTACATATGTTTCCTTCCGGCACGAGCAAAGATCCTTGAGTTAGTACACAAGTGGTACTAAAGTTTACATTGATTTTGCTGCATATTTTCAGTCCATGATTAAGAGTTGTGCTAATCTCTAAATTAAGGGTTAGCTGGCGTGCCCAGTTTTCCCAACAGAATAAGACTAGGTTCCTATAATCTCTTCCTAGACCCTACCTTGTGTGGAAACTTCTATGCACTGGGTGTGTCCTTTTACTTCTGTGCAATCTTGATCTCTTTATTTATCCGTAATTTAGAGGCAAAAGGAAACTGTTCAAGTATGAGAACGGTGATGACGGATGATGATGGTTAATTTCGTTAAACTGAAGATCCATATGAATAAGGAACGTACACAAGTTTATGCTTGGTTTATTCAGTATTGTGCATTTATTTTTATGCCACATTCAAAAGTTTGTACTGAGGATTCGGCAATGTAACATGCAAAAAAATATTTATACTGGTTAATTATAATTATGGAGTGTGTGTATGCAAAGCTGCAATATTTTTTTCATTTGTGAGAAAAACTATTCTGTACAGCTTCTTGCACTGTCAATTTTGCTGGAAAATCTTTACTAAAAAGTCAGCACGAGCTCGCAAACACTTTCCGTGCTCCTCTATGACTCTTCTTTCTTAATGGTGATATTATCGAGAATTTGATATATTTGGATAGCTTCTACATCCTGCATTCAAGTGAAGAGAGGCAACACCGGTTAACTAGTTCCCACCAATTGTGTCATGCGATTGCTAATAAATGTCACATCCTCGGTAACCGAGGGGGATTGGGACATGAGCCTAGGGGAAGATACAAGGGAATTGAGATCTATAAACTAGAGAGAGAAGAGAGCACGACACATAGAGGATCGAAATTTTCATTAAAACTATTTATTGTGGGTTCTTTTTTTTTTGCGAGGCAAAGCCACCACGGCGCACTTTATTTCAAATAAAACACGGATACATCGTTTATTACAAAAGGAACAATAAAACTAGGAGGGTCAGAGTACCAAAATACAGAATTATACGAACTAAAAGCAACCCTAGAAAATAAATGCGCCACCCCGTTGACATCCCGAGGACAATGCTGAAGTGAAACTTGACCAATTCTTCGAACTCTCCGAAAGCCTCCGGCGGCGTTTCCCCTCCAATCTTCATAGATTTAGCCTATGTTTTGTGGTTTTGTGTTTCTCCGCCGCCTCCTCGCGAGAATGCCTCGGGAAGTCTTTATATATGGATTTTTAGGTCAATCCCGTTAATCTAAGATCAAGATGAACGACAACAGAGGCTCGAGGTGCAAACGAGCATGGGTGGCGTGGCCTGGCCTAGGACCCACGCCACTAGTGCTCATTTGGGCATCGTTGGCCCTCTCGTGTGATTTTTCTTCTTCTCATGTTGTTTCTTCGGGAAAAATATTCATGCCAGAAAAATCCTAGCTCCGTTTAAGTTCCGGAAGGTCCATAAAACTTAAAAATACGCAAAACAAGAGTTTCCTGTTCTGCAGAGTTATAAACCAAATAAAGGAGATCGATGGAAAATCCCCGTAAATCATTGCAAAACATGAATATAAGATCTTATAATATGCAAATTTGTTGGAATATGTAGCAATAAACTATAAAGTTTATATATGCATTTTACATGCATCAGGGATATGTGCATTAGTTGGATCAATCATGTAGTTGGTTTTGAGATGGACTCCCTTGTCAAAGGAGTATTAGTGAGTTGATTAAACATCAATTCTATGTTTGGACGTGATGCCCATATTTATGCTTATTAATGATATCTTGTGTATTTGCATGCTCTTAACTTATCGTTTATGCTTTATTACCATCATGTTTATGAAAGAGAGATCAGGTGAAACCATGATCCCCAGTCCAGTTTTTAATTATAACAACTTCTCTAGTTACTTTTGCACTATTTTTTTACTTTTAGTTCTTTAAACGAGAAAATCACCAAAAATCTTGTTCTTACTTTGTTTCCTTTGGTTTTTATACTTGCGAGCTGTTGATGCCTAACAACCACCACAGTTGGTTAGGGCACAACGTTGTTTGTTCACTGTTGCAGGTTGTTTGAAGAGTGAGGAAAAAGAACCAACCTCAGGCTTCACCGAGAGTTCGATAATTACCCCGAGCCACACTTATGAGGAAAATTTCTCTTGCTGCATCACTCTACGCTTGGAGTCCCGACAAATGGCATTTTAAAAAATAGAGTTGCTGCCATCAGATGGTGGTGGTCATGCGTCGACTGGTGGTGGAGATAGTGGCGGCGTGCTTCACGACAACGTTGTGGCTTGAGTTGATCATCGGTGCTTTGCAAGATTGCATGATTTTTTTTTGTCGTGGTTTGATGTTGTGCATATTTTTGGATACAAAATTGTTGTACCAGAAACTATTGGATCATCCGTGTCGCTTAGATTTGACATGGTAGATCAATATCGCATATGTGTTACTTCAAACAGAATTAATTTTTTACGGTATCATGTGGGCTATGGCTGAGCAGATCACCCAAATATTTACCATAAAATCGCCGAGTAGATCCCTCAAACGTTTACCATAAAACCGAATATGTTTACGGGATCTGCTCCGCCATAGCCCGCGCCGCTCTAAAACTGTTTTTTGGTGCCTTTATACACGTTTTATTATATATAAGAGATTTGCTAGAGATGATCTAAGAGACTAACAGTGATGTCACGCGTTCCGATTCCAAATACCTTAAAAGGGAGCTCAAGCTCCATGTAGGCTGTGTGTTTTTTTTAAATTATTTTAAACCAGCATTTGTAAGTTTTAAAAATTCATAACAAAATCCCTAGACGTAGACAATGTTGACAGGTTTGAGAAATCTTAATTTGCATTTTAGCCACATAAAAATGACAAATTTGATAAAATTTTAAATTTTAAAAGTGTGTACTGTTCACTACATCTATCCACACATTTATCATTTTTGCTGAGCCTAATGTAAGACGATGTTTGGTAGATTTTATAAAAACTAGTAGATCTCATAATTATTTATATTTATGATTTTATATTAATTTTTAAAAACTTTTAAATGCTATTTTCGATTTTTTTTCAAGAAAAAAACTCCATCAAACTCGGGAGTCATTTGTACCCCCCCCCCCCCCCGTACCCCCACCCCCCCACCCCACACACCCACCAAACTAATCTCTCGTATCCATGCTAACGGCAGATCAGGATCTAATAATAAATTGGAGACTGGAATTAAAGATCTGGATTTCTAGAGAAAATCAACAACTCCATTATTGTGGATCTTTGACTTACGAGGATCTTTCACCAAATTCGCAAAAAATTCCGTTATCGTAAGAAATGGCCATTCTACCCTTAGTCCATTTTCTTCCCTGAGCATCAGTGAGTGAGGGAAGCTACGTCCCTCTCGTTCGTCCATGGCGGAGAATACCCCGCCTAGTCTTCCCTGCACCGAAGATTTGATCAAAGCAAAAATCTACAGATTTCCAAAATTTCTGGATAATTCCTTCCTCAACGCCTCAAACACCTTCCCAGATCGAGTAACAAAACACAGGCAAATTGAATCTAGGGTTTGATGCAGAAGTAAAATGAGGAGAGAATGGGAAGGGGAGAAGATGCACACGGAGTGCGCCTTCGCTGGTCGCCGTTTCAACCAGGTCCGTGCCACGGGTCGGGATTTGCTCCGCCGGCCGCTGCTGGGAGCTGGAAGGCTCTGCCGTCGTCCGTACTCCCGAGTCAGTCAGGACACAGCAGGCGCCGAGCTCTACTTCAGAGACGAAGAAGGGCAAGCGAATTACTAGGAGGGTAGGCAGGTAATTTGATTGCATAATAAACCCAAGGTGTGCATTACCTGACATGACAGTCCAGGAAATTTGGAGCTACTTTCAGTTAGAAAAACTGCCAACATTTCATATCTGCAACTTGATGCAGATATATAATTGTCTTATAACATTAGGTTGCCGATGTAGGGTTCCTATTACATGGATTTGCTCAAGTCCACTCTTCTGTCACAAAAGAGCTCAAAATAGTATGATTATTCCTTGTGCACCTGTCATCAGCACATTCTCTTAACTACAATTGTCAATTGTGTATGCAAAATGATTTGCATGTAGCAAGTGATGGGCTGTGGTATACTTAATCTATTCACATGGTAGGCATTTTTCTGCGTGCAATTTTCAACGCAGATTCGTACAGCTTACCATATCTGTTCGCCCTATTGAAATCTTCAACGCAGATTCATACAGCTTACCATATCTGTTCGCCCTATTGAAATAGAGTTTGGCCATGATTATACTTCATAGCAGGACATCCTCTGCCTTTATATGTAATGTGACATTCACTTGCTTCCTAACAGTGCAACAAATCAGACCTTTGTTCGTTGTGGGCTAAATGCGTCTGATAGGCATCACTGTGTAAGTTTTCTTTCCTGTCTCCAGTCTTTATACTGATACTGATGCCAATATCAAAAGCTGGTTACACCAGAAGGGGCCATTGATCACTCACCGATGAATGGTGCTGATTGGTTACATGTTTGTTAACTGCATGTTGTTCATTTACAGAGAGAAGTAAATATCCTTCGGGCCGACAATGCTGCGAACTATGTCTGACGGAGGCAAAGAGTCTGTCGACGGCACCATCTCTAGCCGGAAGGGATTGCACCACGGCACCGACACCGTCTACAAGGTCGGGTACCCGCCAATGAAGGGCCTCCTCACGGAATTTTCTGACACAGTGAAGGAGACATTCTTCGCCGACAATCCACTGCGGGAGTATAAGGACCAGCCATGGTCAAAGAAGCTGTGGCTCAGCCTGCAGCACATCTTCCCAGTGCTGGATTGGGGCAGGCACTACACCTTCAGCATGTTCAAGGGAGACTTTGTTGCCGGTCTCACCATTGCCAGCCTCTGCATACCTCAGGTAATTAGCGAGCTAAGTAACCGGTCTCCTGCGCATCAATAGTAGCACGATATATACAGTTCATGCAGGGACCAATCCTGCGTGAAGCCTTTATTGATTTGTCAACCTTTCTGATATGAGTTATGGTAGTATATAATTCCAGGACATCGGTTATGCCAAACTTGCTAACCTGCCGCCACATATTGGACTGTGTAAGTTCACATTTATATTTCATTCTTGTTGAGATCACATAGCAATCACAATGTTCAGTTTTTCTACTGCAAATCTGCAATGACCAGAGTTTACTTTCCCTTTTGCAGATACTAGCTTTGTCCCACCTTTGATATATTCCGTGATGGGTAGTTCAAGGAATATAGCTATTGGCCCAATTGCCATCGTGTCGTTGATGATGGGAACTCTCGTCCAGAATGAGATCGATCCGGTCAAGAATCCGCTAGAGTACAGACGCCTGGTGTTCACCGCCACATTCTTTGCAGGGATCACTCAGGCAATGCTCGGAATCTTCAGGTGAGTCGAGTGACATCTTGACATCTGGTGACTGTTAACCTGTTGATTCTGATGATACATTGGCATGAACATTTTGCCGTTTATGTAGTCTCTGACGACTCAACTGCAGGCTGGGATTTATCATAGACTTCTTGTCTCACGCTGTCATCGTTGGATTCATGGCTGGTTCTGCTATCATCATTGCTCTTCAGCAGCTGAAGGGCTTCCTTGGTATCGTGCACTTCACAAAGAAGTCTGATATCATATCTGTCATGAAATCAGTCGGAGAAAATGCTCATCATGGGGTAAGAGCATCATACCTTTCATATATTGTTTACTTCTATAGTGGAAACCAATATTTCAGACAACTTACGCTTGCGTCATTGATTCAGTGGAACTGGCAAACACTATTAATCGCAGCATCCTTCTTGGCATTCCTTCTGGCTACAAAGCACATTGTAAGATAATACTACACCTAGTTGTTCCGGACTTTTTTTTGTCATGACCGTGTTGTTCCGCTTTGATAATTTAGGCCAAGAAGAATAAAAAGTTATTGTGGGTTTCTGCAACCGCACCACTCATTTCGGTGATCGTATCCACCTTTTGTGTGTACATCACTCGTGCAGACAAGCATGGTGTTGCTATAGTAAGTGATACTTGGCTACTCACAATTTCTGCTATCATGGGGGCTGTGGTAACGAATTAGTTGATGATAAAATTGTGGATTAATCACTGAATAATTGCAGGTCAAGGACATAAAGCAAGGCATCAATCCACCTTCATTTGATCTCATATATTTCTCTGGCCCATACTTGCTGAAAGGATTCAAAATCGGGGTAGTAGCTGGACTGGTCGGCCTAACGGTAACAAGAACCTCATTCCCTTATTGAGTCACGAATATGTACCATGCAAAATGATCTATATGGTATCCAACAGTGTGCTAAAGCCTACAATTGATACAAACTTCATCAGGAAGCAATTGCAATTGGAAGATTATTTGCTAGCATGAAGGACTACCAGATAGATGGAAACAAAGAAATGGTGGCTATAGGAACCATGAACATTGTAGGTTCAATGACTTCGTGCTACGTAGCCACAGGTAACCAATTATTCAGTTGACAAATGCTACACAGCCCATACAAATATTGTCATTATGTTGACAAACTATGTTTGCTGCAGGTTCCTTATCAAGATCAGCTGTCAGTGAAATGACTGGCTGCAAAACAGCAGTATCCAATGTTGTTATGGCAATTGTAGTAATGCTCACACTGGAGTTGATCACTCCATTGTTCAAGTACACACCCAATGCCGTTCTATCTTCCATCATCATAAATGTAGCGGTTGGCCTACTTGACCATGAGTCAGTCTACCTCATCTGGAAGGTTGACAAAATGGACTTCGTGGCATGCCTAGGAGCATTCTTCGGGGTAATATTTGCCTCGGTGGAGTACGGACTGCTCATTGCGGTGTGTATTTGTACAATTGTACACTATTTTTCATGTTAATTACAATTAAGTTTCTCCTATTGGCATGGCTGAAGATTGTTCAACTTGTGTGGAATAGGTTGCAATTTCTCTTGCCAAAATTCTTCTTCAAGTAACACGGCCGAGAACATCTTTGCTTGGTAACCTTCCAAGAACATCTATCTACAGGAATGTTGAACAATACCCAGAAGCTACCAAGGTGCCTGGGGTTCTGATTGTAAGGGTGGACTCAGCCATCTATTTCACGAACTCCAACTATGTTAAAGAGAGGTAAGCTTCTTATGTTCAAGCAAACAGAATTTATTCCAGTCATTCGTATGATTACTAATATAGGAATTGGAAGAAAGCAATACTCACGTACTATCATATCAGTTAGAAAAGAAGTGCTTCACTTACTATCATATTTTCAGAATCCTGAGATGGCTGAGGGAGGACGATGAACAACAACATCAGGAACAGAAGTTACCCAGAACAGAGTTTCTGATTGTTGAGCTATCTCGTATAACACAATAACTTTACTACATTTTCAGAAAATACTAATTATTAACTAATTACTAGTGGTTCAGAACACTGATCTGACTCTTCAACAGCGGTAATTGATATCGACACAAGCGGAATCCATGCCTTGGAGCAGTTGTTAAAATCACTCAAAAAGCGCAAAATTCAGGTAAACTACCAAAGCTAGTACTAGAATGCTACAACTACTATGCTGCTACCGCAAGAATTTTCATGGAAGAAACACTTCACTATGTACAAACTCCATGTTTGCAACTTACAGCTGGTCCTTGCCAATCCCGGGCCGGCAGTGATACAGAAGCTCTGGTCTGCAAAATTCATAGAGCTCATTGGCGAGGACAAGATATTCATGTCTGTCGGTGATGCGGTGAAGAAATTTGCTCCTGATTCGGCGGAGAACGTCTGAAGAGATGCATCAAGCCATGCGAAGGAAGAAGACAACAGATGTTTGTAGGTGTAAACTTACAGAGCGTGGAGTACAGTATCGGAGGCTTCTGATACTGTGCCCTGACGATACTGTTACAGGTTGAAGCAACGACTCTGTAAATCCTGTTTTTCAAGTTCACCTTTCATATTTCCCTCCAAAATCAAGATGTAAAGTCTATTAGGGCATCTCCAGCGGGCCGACCCATTTTGGACAGCCAATTTGTCCGAATCGGTCCGTTTGGGTCGGACCCCGGACAGAAAAGGCCTCCCGTCCGGCCTCTGTCCGTTTGGGTCGGGCGGTGCACCCAGCGGCGCGACCCATTTTCTAGGCAGGGATGGTTTGGACTGGCGTTTTCGTCAGGATGGCTGCCTGTCTGTCCATGCTGACTATCATTTTGGCCAGTTTGACAAGGGCAATATATTTACAAATTAGAAGACAGATTAAAACATACAAATAAGTAGAGTTTTAGCATATAATTACATTAATTTAATCGTCTCTGGACAGAATGAGGCGTTGCCTCTTCTCAAACCATGCCCTTGTACCCGGGTCCATCTTGGACAAATCGGCGGTCATGATTCGGTTCTCCTCGGCGAGCAAGGTGGCGGCGACCTCTTTTTCCTTCAACTCAATCTTCTTGGCGGTAGCACGGGCATTGGCCTCATCAATCTGGAGCTGCCTCTCTCGTACCTCGATGGCCTTCTGTTGAAAGGCCGCAAAGTTGGTCATCGCTACCTCTTTCTGTTGGCGCCTCCTCTCCTCTCGCGCCGTCCACACTTCTTCCTTCTCGGCCAGGACAGCCTTCAGTGTGCTCTCCAGAGCTAGGGCACTGGCATCGCGCTTCATGTCTTGCTTGGTGGCCTTGTGGCCCCTTGGCCGATCACCTCGGATAGGTTTGGCCGAGTCGCCGCTGTCAAGGTCGACCGTCTCGCCTGGATGATGCTTGCCGGCTGCCTTTTCCCTCTTATAGATGGCATAGCTGGCTTGCCATTTAGGAAAATCTTTGAGCTTCTTCCAACAATGGCTAAACATGAATTGGTGCTTCTCCACCTCCAAGAAAAAGTCCAAAGAGTTGGTCACCACATCCTTCACGCCATGGCCGCTCAATCTCCGATTGGTGATATTCTCGTGAGCGCCACAAAACTTGTTGCACTCCAATTGAATTGTCGCCCACCTCTTTGAGATCGATAATTCATTTCGATCACTCTCGAAATTGTGGGGGGCGAACCGGCGGCGCTCGTGGAAGTAGATCCAAACTCTCTTCCAAAATGCAGCCCCCTTTTGCTTGTCATACAACGCCAAACCATACACAATTTACTTGTCATACAACGCCAAACCATGGTTGGTGTCAGTCGGCGGTGGGCGGGGCGGCATGGTTGGTGTCAGTGACGACACAGTCGTCGCCGTCATCATGTACCTATACACAATTTACTTGTCATACAACGCCAAACCATACGCGGCGCGGCCAGTGAGAGATTGTGGGCATACCTCCATTGTTGGGGTCGGGTCAGGCATTTCGTCGAACAGGTTCCGGCCATCCGGCATTTGGCCGGCGGGCACGACTCGTGGCCTCTTGTTGAGCTCCGGAAGGCCATCGCTAGAGTGGGGCGTGCGGTTGCGGTCGACGTCGATGACCGGCGGGCGAGTGCGCATGGGTGGCCGCGAAGACACCGAGCTTGCCGCCGAATGGGTGGCCTCGACGGCGACCCCGTTGGCCAGCTGGTACTGGGTGATTGCCTCCTCCTTCATCATCATCACCGCGTGGGCGGCCGCCTGTGATGCCAACAACTCGGCGTTGGCCCGGCACTGCATCTCCCGGAACTGCTCGGCCGCAGCGGCCTCCTCTATCGCCTTCTCGGCCTCGGCCTTCCTTGCCCGCTCGGCGTTCCGGCGGGCGGCGCGCTTCTTGGACTCGGCGGCGCGCTGCTCCGCCGATATCTCCTTCTTCACCCTCACCGCTGTCGCCCGCGCTGGCTCGCCGGTGAGATCGACGGAGGGGTTCATGCTGGCGTCGTAGGAAGGAGCTGTGGCGGCGATGGGAAGGCTGGTGGCGGCGACGGGAAGGGTGGCGCCGGCGGCGATAGTGGAATCGGTGGCTTGCTCCATGGCTGGCTAGGGTTTTCGGCGGGACAGTCCAGTGGCGCTGGCGGGATAGGAATGGGCGAAATTTTAATTTTGTGTCACTGCCTTGGGGGCCAGGGGAGGACAAGAGAGGCGAGCGCGCGGACGAGCGAGGCGTCCGCGCGCACCCATCTTTGACCCAAAACTGGGTCACGGATAGGTGCGCGCGGACGGCTCCGGGGTCCAGGGTCCGTTTGGGTCGGCCCGCTGGGTGCAGGTTTTTCGGCCTGTTTGTCCGGTCAGACAGAAACGGACCCGCGGTATCCGTTTGGGTCGGCCCACTGGAGATGCCCTTACAGAAGGTAGCAGTAATAAATGGCTCCAGTCCCACCGGTGTTTCCCCCCTTTAACATCAAACTGTATTGAGAAGAAGAAAGTATATATATTTATTTTGGTCCTTTTATATATTAGATTAGAAAATGAAGAAATCACAAAGAAATCAATTTCCACGTTTTCCCCACTTTTTATACGAATCAAAATAGGCCCTGGAAATTGAGAAGTTCCATTGCGCAGCACGTGGCTCGTGAAAAGCAGTGGCACGTGCCTCACTGGACGTCACGATGGTTTCCGTTCTTCCATATTCGAGAGAAAACAACCACCACGAGTAACCCCTAAATGAAAAGATGGTCTATAAAACAAAACCTTGTTAACATCATGCTGCAGATACACGCACACACACCTTGCGTTGTCAACTTGAGCAGCACAGAAGAATGGCGCCGGTGAAGGTGTTCGGGCCGGCGATGTCAACGAGCGTGACGCGGGGGCTGGTTTGCCTGGAGGAGGTAGGCGCCGAGTACGAGGTCGTCGACCTCGACAGGAAAATATCCGGTGATCCACACTTTACATGTTACCATGTTACTAGTTTATAAAATTCAAATTTATAAGTGTCTAAATTTTTTACAAAAAATATATTAATGTTCATAAGATATGTGCATGGAACCGTAGTACCGTCTGATACCGTTAAATTGAATTTTGTATAACCGTTGATTAAAACAATAACCGACTTTCTTAAACCGGAATAATGCTTTGATTTATCGTTATGTCTAAGACAACGCACGTACATACGTCCGATCATGTCTCCTCTCTTTTTTTCTCCTTATTTTTCACCCGAGTGTGCATGGACCAATTCCTCACGCACGAAGGTAGCTAGTGAGCATCACAGCATGTGCGGCCGGTGAGCTCCTCTAGCTCGCGCTTGGAGCGTCCAGTGAACGTCCAGCTGCTCAAGCGCGGGGTGGGCAGCAAGTTTTTGCTCACGCGCGGTGTGGCCGGCGAGCGTCGTGAGATGTTGCTCACGCGCGGAAGCAGCCGACGAGCGCGGTTGCCTGCAGCTCCTCACTCGCGGGGCGGCGAGCGTGCCAGCTTGCTGCTTCTCATGATGTACCCAGCGAGCGATGCAGCCGGTGAAACGCGTGTCGGGCAGCGCACTGCGGCCAGCTGCCACTCTAGCGCGTCACGTCGGCGAACTCGGCTGGCACGCAAAAATACGAGGACGGTGTTGCCTACATAGGGTATGAGCGCTCGATTCCTTCGAGAGTAAGCACAAGGACAACAAGAAGGAGCTAACAGTCGAGGTGGGAGGGCTCGTCGGGGTCGACTGCGGCGGAACGAGAAGCCACGCTGCCAATGGCATGAACCAAATGCCGATCACGTTCTCATTGCAGAAGGCATCTGAGGAGCTGTTATTTGGAGGGTGGGGAGAGGGGAGTGGGGCAAGGTTAAATGACACGGTTTCGGAGCTTGTCGAGGTCTCTAACCATGGGTACGAAAGATATCGCCAGCGTGGACTTAAACCAAATGGTTGCAGTGCATGTCGTGCTCCCCAGAGTAGGGCATCGGTAGAAGAAACAGCAGCACGGCCTTCTCGTGGGCATGCTTGTTGGCGCGTATTGCGGCTGGCCTGGACGAGGTCACCGGTGTCCATATCGGGCAGCTAGGCGTCGGGAGCTCGCCTGGATCCACGTTCAATGGAGTCCGGTGCTTTAAGATGTGTACGATCATCCGGTGATTTGGCCGCTTCAAAGGGCGCTTGGTTTTTACAATTTTCGTTAAATAAATAAAAGCTATCGCTCACAATTTTTTTGGTACCGATCCCACAATATAACGGTACCGTGGTACCGTTGGGTTCCATCAGTTTGGTTCCGTCTATTTTATGTTCGTCAGATCGAGGTAGATGGACGGTTACTAAAAATGTCAATCATTGTAAAACTTGTAGTGTTTACAATATCTTAAGTTTTGAGAACCAGATTTAAAATAGACACAGAGAAACAAAAAAGAGAAATCTAGCAAGAATAGTGTCACAAAAAGACAAAAGTACAAATGGCACTATTTATGTATCAATTTGTCCTTTTTATTTCTCCATGTGCATTTTGAATTTGGTTATAAAAAGTTTAGGGATGGTAAACACATGTCTAATGAACACAAACATATTTTTTTCTAAAAAAATTAGACACTTAAAAGTTTGAATTTTAACTAATGGTATCATAGGAGCATTTAAAGTCTGGGATCACTGGATACTTTCCCGACCTCGACTTCAAGGGCCTGGAGCACAAGGGTCCCGACCACCTCACTAGAAACGTACTAAACCCATCACCTGCTTAATCTTATTTTTTCTATACAAAAAATTCCAACTACTGGTATTGCCGCTGATGGATGTCTTATTTCCTGTGTAGCCGTTCGGGCAAATCCCTCCTTTGCAGGATGGGGATCTGGTTCTCTTCGGTATGATTTAGTTTGCCATTTCTTTATGGGCCCGTCTAATTCTTATTCGAATTAGAATTAGCTTAATCCTCATTTGAATGACGTGTGCCACGTTTAAAGAGAAAAAAATCAGTTGTGCAACTGAAAAATATTCAGTTGTAATAGTAGTTGAAGTGAAAAAGATTAATCTATAATGTAAAAGATTTAGATGCAACCGTCGTGCAACTGAAAAATATTCAGTTGTAATAGTAGTTTTCAGTTGCAACCATAGGATAACTGCAAAGTATTTAGTTGCAACTGAAGAAAGCTTGTTGCAACAATTGTGCAACTAAGCAACACAAATCTCCATGTCAACATCCAATAGTTAAGGAGTTATATAAGCTCTAAACTAATTCTAAATCTTGTTCAAACGGAAATTAGTAAAATTGTTTCTTTATTTTCGGTTATCCATCAAATTGTTTTCAAACATATCTTTATTTGTTGCCTTCCCAGAATCACGTGCGATTTCAAAGTATGTGCTTCGCAAATACAAGATGGAGGAAGTGGATCTGCCGAGGAAAGGCAACCTGAAGGAAGCCACGATGGTGGACGTGTGGATGGACGTGGACACACACACACCTACCACCCGGCCCTCTCGCCCGTCGCGTACGAGCGCCTCATAAACCCCTTGATGCTTGGCATACCCACTGACCAGAAGGTCGTGGGCGAGAGTCTAGAGAAGCTTAAGAAGGTGTTGGAGATGTATGAGGCACATCTATCCAAGCATACGTTCTTGGCGGGGAATTTTGTCAGCTTTTTATGGATCTTAACCATTTCACCTACACTTTCTACTTCATGGCCACACCCCACGCGGTCCTCTTTGACTCCTACCCACACGTCAAGGCATGGTGGGAGAGGGTCATGGAGAGGTCGTCTCTCAAGAAGATCAGCGCAAGCATGGTTGTAGCAAAGCCATAATTTGTAGGGGAAATGTCATTTTCTGGCTCATATGTATCTTAAATTCCTGATTCCTTTTGCCGGTATCACTAATAACCTTGTATGTATCTCTAGAATTTCATGAGTGCGCATTTGGTCATTGTGCATATGTCAGCTTCATGAAATTCTTTGAAGTGAACCATATTTTAACAATTTCAGCTTTTTATTGTAAGTACTAAATCAGAAGGTAGATATCTATCCTTGACCAATATCTCTTCGGTTTTAAAAAATATGACATCACTGATTATTTTTCAAATATGAGTTCTTCCAACTTGCTTTTTTAGCAAAAGTGCCGAAAGGAAATTTTAGGTTTCAGTGAGGGTTAAGGAGGTTTAAAGAGCATGGAATTATCTGAAACGAAAATTCTACAACACCGTTTCTATAGAGGCTTCTATTTTTTTTGATAGAAGGCAGCCTGTGCCCAACTTTAAATTAATAAAGCCACCACAGCAGAGTTTTACAGCACATAAGGTTTACAAACACCTGCCCAAAGACGAGGGCAGGACCAACTTAGTACCAATGTAACATGACCACACTGGTCAAGCTACCAAATAGTTAGATAGATATAAAGAGTACGATATTACAGGACTACAGAGCACGCATGCTGGATGGTAGGTCAGGCGTCTGCTGGTTCCTGTTTGATGCCGCTGGAGGAGTATGGTTACAGGCGAAGAAGGCCTTGGTCAATGCAATCAGCTCGTCCAGCGCGTCCAGGTCCTTAGGCTTTTGAAGCGGGCGCCACAGCTGCAAAGAAATCAGTAGTTTGAAAATTATATCAGCAGGTTGACGAGGGAATTTTCTCTCGATGGTAAACTTATTACGCGTATCCCAGAGAGCCCAACATTGAGCAGCGAAAAAAGTCCAGACCATCCTTTTAGATCTCTCACCAAGAGAGTCTAAGATTCTAAACCAATCCACTCTTGAGCTAGGGTTCCAGCTTACACTAAGCATATCACGAACCCCGCTCCACATAAATTGAGCGAGAGGGCATTGAAAGAAAATATGATCCACATGCTCAATCTCTCCACAAAGAGCGCACAGCCCATCAGACGGGCCATGCTTGGCAAGGATCTGATCATTGGACAGCAGACGACCACGAGCTAACTGCCAAGTGAAAATCTTAATCTTTGGAGGGATAGCATAGTTCCAAATGTACTTTGTAATCTGAACTTCTGGTTTCCGACATAGCTCCCTGTACAAGGATCGAGAAGAGTAGCTTCCAGATTGTCCCACTGCCAGGAGATACGATCCTCCTGATCCTCCAGCTCAATATCCTCAACTAAACTGGAGAGCTCACCCCAAGCTTGGATGTCCTCCTGATCCAGGTTTCTTCGGAAGGGAATCCACCAGCCCTCCTCAGAATAGGCTTGGGCAAGCGTTATGTTCGTCTCTGAGCTTTTCCGGAAAAGGTTTGGAAATCACGCTAAGAGGAGCATCACCTATCCATAAATCATTCCAGAAACTAATGGAAGAGTGAGCCCCTGGAGAGAACCTAACTCCTTTCTTGAATAGGTTCTTGATTTTGTGTATGCTATGCTAGAACGGTGAGCATGCCACTGGTCTGGAAGAGAACGGGTCCTTGACATTGTATTTTGCCTTAAGAAATCTCAACCAGAGCAGGTCTGAGTCTGGCTCACCAAGGATACGCCACATCCATTTGGCCATGAGCGCAATATCCATCATTTTAGAATTAATGACCCACAAGCCACCCTGACTTTTGGGTTGGCACACATCCTCCCACTTCACCATATGATATTTCTTTTTGGTACCCTGCCCCTCCCAGAAGAATCTATTTCTATGTTTATCAAAGCCTGCATGGGTCCCATCTGCCAGTAGGAAGACGCCCAAGGTGTGGAGAGGCATGTTGGATAGGCACGCATTTACCAAGGCGAGCCTAGCCGCAGAAGACATGAATCTCCTCTGCCATGGAGCTGCTTTCTTAGCCACTGCCGCCACCAGAGGTTCCATATCTGCTATAGTCAGTTTATTGTCACTCATGGTGAATCCTAAGTAAGTGAAAGGGAACCTGCCCTGCTTACAATTGAGAAGCCTGGCCACTCTAGCCTGCTCCTCGATCTCACATCCCATGACAATTACCTCACTCTTATGGAAGTTGATCTTCATTCCAGACAGTAGCTCAAAGCACAGCAGAATGAATTTTAGGTTAATCAAGCCTAATTCAGTGTTCTGGACCAAAATCATTGTGTCATCTGCATACTGCAAATGGTTTACCCCCTCTGGGATCAAGTGAGACACCACTCCCTGGATATGCCCTGCTGCCCTAGCACGGGACAAAATTATATCCAGAGCATAAGCCACAAAATCAAAAAGGAGAGGGGAAATAGGGTCCCCTTGCCTCACCCCTCTCTTGTTTCTGAAGTATGGGCCCACCTCCCCATTGATTGAGATAGCAGTTTGGCCACCACTGACTAACTGCATGATTCTATGCACATAGGCAGGGTCAAAGCCCTTTCTGAGGAGCACTTCCCGCAGAAATTGCCAGTTAACTCTATCATAGGCCTTTTCAAAATCCAGTTTGAGCAGAACAGCCGAAAGTTTCTTTGATTTCAACTCATGGATAATCTCATGCAAATCCAACGGGCCATCTTGGATAAATCTACCCTTGATGAATGCAGTCTGAGATTGAGAGATCACTCTGTGGGCCACTGGTGAGAGACGCATAGCATAGACTTTAGATATCAATTTGAAGATAACGTTGATCAAAGCAATAGGTCGAAACTATTTGATGTTGACAGCACCAGGGACTTTGGGGATCAGGGAAAGCATTCCAAAATTGAGTCTGGCAATATCAACTGTCCCTAAGGCAAAGCCATTCAGTATGAGCAGAACCTCCTTCTTTTTATAAAACAGTACAGGCAATCCATCAGGCCCAGGAGCTGTATCAGTTTTGGTGTCTTTAAGGACGACATCGAGCTCCTCAGCAGTGAAGGATCGTAACAGATCCTCATTTTCCTGGGTAGAGACTCGCATGTTAGCACTCCAGATATTTTTCTGGAGACACAAGGTCTTGGGCTCCTCTGTACCCATGAGGCCCCTGTAGAAGGCATAGATAATGCCTTGGATACCAATGGGATCTGTTACTTGCCCAGTCTCATCCTCCAGCGAGAGAATCGCGCACTTGCGTTTCCTGCCATTAGCAAAAGCATGGAAGAGCTTTGTATTTGCGTCCCTTTCAGTAGCCACTGATGTCTTCCTCTTTATCTCCAGTACTCCTCCTCTGCACTCAGCATATCCATCATTTGTCCTTCTAAGTGATAGCGAAGGGCCCAGCCGTCCTCATCAAGCCCATTATTATCAGCCGCGATATCTAGCTCTTGGATACGGGCAAGGAGATTGGCCTTAGCCACCCTAGCATCCTTGCCCAAGTTAGCACCCCAGCCTTTCAAAAATTGTCTAAGCTTTGTAGACTGCCGATGCCACCAGTCAATGGGTCCACGACATCTTTGGATCCCAGCGGCGTGATCCAGCCACCTAGCGGCCACCATCTCTTTGAAGCCAGGAATATCAAACCAACTTGTCTCAAAGAAAAACCGAGAAGACCTCCTTGGTACCACACTGCCCGTGTCGAATACCAGCGGTGTATGGTCAGAGCCCAAGCTAGTCGAGGCTCGAAGAGACAAACAAGGGAACTGGGATTCCCACTCTGGAGCTACCAGCGCCCTATCTAGCACACATCTTACCGGGGACCTCTGCCGATTTGACCAGTTAAAACAAGCCCCAGTACGTGCCACTTCTCTAAGTGTCGTGTGCGCAATGGCATCGTTAAACGCATTCACCAAAGGCTAGTTGACATTGGAATTGTTTTTATCTTGCGTGCCCCTGATCAGATTGAAATCGCCCAGAACAACAACTGGGAAAGAAGAACTAAGCACTTCAGTCTCCAGATCCCCTAAGAACTGGGGCGAACGGGCATGATCAGATGGCCCATCAACCCCGATGAATTCAAACTTAAACCTGGAGTGCCTATGCAGAATAGACGCGCTAAGAAAAAACTGACCCTGATCAATGGAACCCACTTCCAAGGCATCGTCCCTGATCCCTAAGAGCATACCACCCGAGCGCCCCACCGCTGGTCTCCAGTGCCAGTGAAAAAGCTCACCATTAACCAAGTTCCTAAGCTCCTGATCCATAAAATCCTAGCGCATGGTTTCTTGAAGAAATATGATATCTAATTGTTCTTTGCTGATAAAGTCACGCAGTTGGGTTCTCCGACTACTCCGGCCAAAGCCCCTCATATTCCAGCCCGTGGCTCTCATTGAGACTCCAGCGCTAATGCTCGTGCTTGTCAAGCGGGGGTAACTCTCAGATTGGTATGCGGGGGAAGGGCCACCCTATGCGCCTTCTTCTTCTTTCGTCACTGCAAAGAAGCCACCAAAATGTCTTCCGGGTTTCCAACTTCCTCAGCTTGGCACACTGCCTGCGGCTGTGGGATTGATGCACCTACCGCACTGGTATGTTCATCTGGCACGGATGTCAAAGCCATTTCCGGAGCTTGCTGCCTATCCTTCTGAGCTGCAGCCTCGATGGCCTTAGTAATCTTAGCCTGGGCAATCTCTTTAGCATGAATAACAAAAAGGAGAGCTGATGGGGTAGGAGAAGAAAACCCATCTCCCAAAACCAAACCACAATCGCCAACCACTCCCAAAAAATGCAAGTCCGGCGTAGAGGAAAACGCAAGGAACTGGGAGCTAGAAGGGGAGCTCATACCTGATTTGGCCGCTGCCCTCTTGATTGCCTTCTGGAGGATGGGCTCGGTCTCCGATCCTTTGCCGCGGGCACTGCTATGGGAACCCGAGATCGGAGACACAACCGCCGTCGAGCTCTTGGCCTTGGACACCTGGGATGTCGCCGCCACCTCCTTCGCCAGATCAATCTTCGTTGCAGAGGCCGGTGAGTTGTCCACTTCACCATCCTGCTTCTTCTTCAGTTTTGCGATCTTTGCAGCCAGGGTTTCTGTATCATATTCCCAATCCTCCGGGCTCTCCCACCCCACCTCTGCTCTGTCAGCAGCTGACATCTTGGAGCGCTTAAGAATATTGGGTTCAATTGGGGCTTGAGAATCTGGTGAGGAGTCATCGTCCAGAATGATTGTCATAGAAATAGCCTCCGGTTGTAGAATTGGCTCCTTGGATAGCAAGCCTTCACCCTCAAGATTAGAGCCATATTGGTTGAAGGGGATCGCCTGCACATGAGCCTTTGCAGGTGCCGAAGCAGGTTTGGAGGTAGACTCATCCCTGGCAGAAGGAAGAGGAACGCTGTTGCTGCCCACTGAAGACTTTGTACTAGGTTTCTTCATCAGCTTCTTCTGGTAGACCTTGTGCAGGCCATGTTTAGGAAGAGCTGGAGGGGGTGTAGCAGTGGGCACCTCAGGAGGAGGAGTGGAGGCATCCATCAGATCCGCCGCTCTTGCAGTACCCACCAGCATCCCTGAGGCCCCTATGTCTCTAGCCTTTTCCTTGTCTTTGCCACTCCGCCGCTTCCAGTGACAATCATATTGGCTTTGATCTTCTGTCTGGGCCTTGTCATCATCTTTGTGCTTGCCGTCGTTCTTCCTAGAGGGATATCCCATCGGAATGGTTCCATCATCCGGGGAGAGCTCCACTGACACGACAATGCGGAGACCTCTAAGGTTAGCGAAGAGCAGCACCGACTTTGGGAGGCGATCAGGAGCATGGGAGTGAAATAGCATGCGCACTGGGCCAGCACTATCAGCCAAGGAGTCTTCATCCACCATCCTGGGGTGCCCAAGCATCTTTGTACCTTCCAGCAAAAGATCAGCTTTCCGCAGGCAGGTTGGCACCTCAGAGAGATGCACCCAGATCTTTGACAAGGCAGCTGAGGCGCGGAGGTGGGGTTGGGGATCAGCGAACAGCACAAACACCTTGCTAATTGGAAGAGCAATCCTGCCCGCATTCCGACACAGGTTCTTGCACATAGTCAAGCTCGCGTTGGTTGGGCAAACCACTAAAAAAATCAGTGTCACTGATGCGCTTCACTTGCCAGTCCCAATTATCTTCCACCAGGGCCTTCAAATCTTGTGAGAGTAGCTCACAGGTGAGTCTGTTTTTGCCAGCAATCACTACGGCTTCATGTTCTGCAGCTGCAGGCTCAGGGACCAGCATAGACTCCTCCACTTCCAGAAGTGAAAACCAACTCCATCCACCGCATATCCATACCACTATAGCATCGGTTGCTTGACAGCCCTCGGGCACATGCCCGTCGTGTGGCCATCTGTATCACACAAGCTGCAGTGTGCCTTGAAATGGCAGGCCGACTGGAAGTGGCCATCCCTTCCACAATTGAAACATTTGATACCTTGTTTCTTGCCCCCTTGCTTCTGAATATCCGAGGGCGGAGAGCCATCCACAGATGGAGGAGGAGGAACCTGCATCGGCGATGGCAGAGGGGTTGGCGTAGGGGTGATGGTTGCCATCGTCGACGCCCTGGATTTGGCGGAGTACTTCTTGGCCCCCACCTTGTGCCGCTTCACTGGCTCCTAAGCCCTGGACGGCCCTCCCTGCACACGCCGGTCTTCTTCACGGCGGTGGTCCTCGCCCCGGCGCCACTCTGGCGACCAGTTGCGGTCCCAATCGCGAGAAGTCACGTGCCCCCTCTGGCGACACTCCTCTTTGTACTCCAAGCGGCTCCTGAGCTGCATCTCTAGCCGCCGGCCCGCGTCGGAGTCATAGTCCTCGAACTGGCGCTTACTACCCGCTCTGCCCTCTCCCTGACCGCGCTCCATGGAAGAGATCTAGGGGAAGAGGAAGCGAGGGATGGATCTTGCAGATCTGGTGCACCTCAACCAGGAGGCGACGTCAGAGAGAGAGGCTGGGTGGGAATGATTGAGATCTAGGATTCCCATAGGGATCCACTCCCACTTAAATACCTCTCCCCTATGCGGGCCCTCGGACGCCCGACCCTGATGCGGGCAGATAAGTGATACGTCTCAAACATATCTATAATTTTTGATGCTCCATGCTTGTTCTTACACCATTTGCTTAGTGTTTTGTTACACTTCGTGGTGTTTTTATGCATTTTCCGGGACTAACCTATTAACAAGATGCCACAGTGCCAGTTCCCTATTTTATGCTATTTTTGTGTTTCAGAAAATTTACACAGGAAATATTCTCGGAATTGGATGAAACAAAAGCCAAACCTCCTATTATTTAACGAAGCTTCCATAAGTCTGAAGAGGAGATGGAGGGGGGCCACAGGGCGGCCACACCACAGGGCGGCCACACCATAGGGCGGCGTGGCCTACCCCTGGCCCGCGCCCCTGGTGGTGAGGGCAACCTGGCCCACCTCTGGCGCCGCCTCTTCGCCTATAAAGACCCCACGACGGGAAAAACCTAAATACCCGATCAATTTTCTAGAAACATATCGCTATCCGCCGCCATCACCGACCCAAGATCGGGAGGGTCCAGAAGCTCTTCTCGGCACCCTGCCGGAGAGGTGAATCGCCACCGGAGGTCTTCTTCATCGCCATGCTTGCCTCTGGCGCGATGAATGAGTAGTCTACCTTCGACTATGGGTCCGTAGCAGTAGCTAGATGGTTGTCTTCTCCACCATGTGTGATACGTCTCAAACGTATCCATAATTTTTGATGCTCCATGCTTGTTTTTACACCATTTGCCTTGTGTTTCGTTACACTTCGTGGCACTTTTATGCATTTTCCGGAACTAACCTATTAACAAGTCGCCACAGTGCCAGTTCCCTGTTTTCTGCTGTTTTTGTGTTTCAGAAAAGCTACACAGGAAATATTCTCGGAATTGGACGAAACAAGTTCCAGAAGTCTTATTTTCCCCGGAAGCTTCTTGAAGACCGAAAGAGAGCCAGAGGGGGGCCAGAGGCCGCCCTCACACATAGGTGGCACGGCCCAGGCCCTGGCCACGCCACCCTGGTGTGAGGAGCCCCTGTTTGCCCTCTGACGACGCCCCTTCGCCTATATAAAGCTTCGGGACGGAAAACCCTAAGGGAGTCGGCGAAATTTCCAGAACAGTTCCGTAGCTCCGCTGCCGCCACCGATGAATTTCGGGGGACAGAAGTCTCTGTTCCGGCACCCTGCCGGGACGGGGAAGTGCCCCCGGAGCCATCTCCATCGGTCTCCATCGCCGTCTCCGCCGTCTCCATCGACCTCACCGCCATCTCCATCAACCTTGCTGTCTCCTATGACGAGGAGGGAGTAGTTCATCCCTGGGGCCGAGGGCTCTACCGGTAGCTATGTGGTTCACCTCTCTCTCCCATGATGTGATCTTTATGTGATCGTGAGCTTTGTATCATGTTGAACAAGTAGATGTTATTATTCAGATATTATATGTACTCTAGTGATGTTATTAAAGTAATCTATTCCTCCTGCCATGGTGTAACGGTGACAGTGCGTGCATCGTGGTGGTACTTGGTCTAGGCTACGATTGTGATCTCTTATGGATTATGAGAATAATTATCGCTATGATAGTATTGAAGTGATCTATTCCTCCTTTCATGGTGTAATGTTGACAGTGTGTGCACCGTGTTAGTACTTGGTCTAAGTTGCAATAATATCTATCTTGAGTTGTGATCTGATTTGGATATCTCTATGAGTGGTGTTTGTCAAGTACTTGATGAACTTTAAGGGGTTCTTCTGTAGCCACTACGCAATGATTAGTGTTGTTCAATAGGAGAGTAATTCAGAGTACCATAGTGAAGAGAAGTTGTTTATTTGTTCAATCATGTTATATTTGTTGGGAGTGTGTCCACTAGTGAAAGTATGATCCCTAGGCCTTGTTTCCAAGCATTGCACACCGTTTACTTCCTGTTTTGTTACATGTTTGCTCGCAGCGATATTTATTTCAGATCACGTTTGCTACTTATAATCATCTATACCACTTGTATTTCACTATCTCTTCGCCGAACTAGTGCACCTATACATCTGACAAGTGTATTGGGTGTGTTGGGGACACAAGAGACTTTCTGTATCGTAATTGCAGGGTTGTTTGAGAGGGATAGCTTTGACCTCTTCCTCCCTGAGTTCGATAAACCTTGGGTGATCCACTTAAGGGAAACTTGCTGCTGTTCTACAAACCTCTGCACTTGGAGGCCCAACACTGTCTACAAGAACAGAAGCATGTGTAGACATCAAGCTCTTTTTTGGCGCCGTTGCCGGGGAGGTAAGGTAAAAGGTACTCACATTCTTTTGCTACTAAGTCTTTTAGTTGCTGGTGAGTGCTCGAAGTTATTTCCTTTAGATTCTGCAATTACATCTTTTTGTTTCTTGTTTTTATTTTCACTAGTTAGGCTTAATGGAAAATAAAGAGTTCTCTAGTCTTTTTCCTGAGTTTAGATATGAAGTGTTTGAAGAGAAAATTGAAAAACCTTTGGAGCTTAATTTGCATGCTAATAGTGTTGTTAGTATGAATGCTTTGAACACCGTTGTTGCTAATACTATAGAAAAGTCTAAGCTTGGGGAAACTGGTTTTGTTAAGCATGATATTTTTAGTTCCCCAGCTTTAGTGGAGAAAATTTGCTCTGATGATATTTTATCTCCCATATGTGATGTTCCTTCTTATGATGATATGTTTGAAGAATATGCTTTGCGAAATAGTTGCTCTCTAGCTTGTGATGATACTAAACCTCTAGTTTATGATGGTTATGATGATGGGTATAATATTTTCAGTTCACCTACTTTTGAGGAGAAAATTAGTTATGATTACAATATGCCTCCTATTTATGATGATTATGGTGATCAGAATAATTATTCTGTTGAATCTGCTCCTACTACTATTGTTCCTATGGTGAGTATTAATTCTTTTATGCATGTGGCTCATGATAGGGATGTTTTATGTGATAGTTATATTGTTAGTTCTATTCATGATGCTACTGAAAGTTATTATGAGAGAGGGAAACATGGTTTGATGGATATCAACAATATTAAGTTTCCCCTCTTTATGTTGCAAATCTTGAAGTGGCACTTGTTTTATCTATCCATGCTTGCTACTATGTGCCTCGTTGATTTATTTTCTTACAAGATTCCTATGCATATGAAGTGGTTCAGATATAAATGTCTTTCACACTTCCTTTTTGATGCTCTCTATTGCTTTAAGTTCCTATATGGCGCCTTTGCCTCAAGCTCTTATATGGCGCCCACATGAGCATCTTTGCAAATTACTGCGCCTAGCTCAATGGCGTTAAAGAAAAGCACTCTTGGGAGATAACCCATTGTTTATTTTCAGTACTTTTTCTTTTATTTGAGTCTTGGAAGTTATTACTACTGTAATAACCTCTCCTTATCCTTTTTATTTCGTTGTTGTGCCAAGAGAAGCCTCTAATTTGAGTGAGGTAAGATTTGGGGATGTTGCTGTCCTGAAACAGTTTTCGGTACTGCACCGTAAAAATTCGTGAAAATTCTATGTATATCTTTTGGACCTGCGATTTCTTGTGCATATGCCCCAGGTTATATCCAAACTTTCATTAGTTGAACACTTTTTGATTTGAGCAACAGAAAACCCCTAAAAAATTCGACCTTTGTCAGCTGTTCTGTTTTGACAGATTTCTGCCAATATTTGTGTTTGCCGCTTTATCGCTTTCTTTTTGAGTTCTTTTGATCACGAACTTTTGGGAAAGTTACTACAGTAATATATGCTTAATATGTGGTGGTTTTGAGTTAAAACCTGAAGCAAAAAGAGGTTGATTATATGTTATGCCTACACTAATGTTGCTAATATAATTGTGTTTAGTTTTGTATGAAGGAAGTTTTCAAGTGTAGGGATTGGAGAATGATGAGATGAGTTGAAGAATGGACAAAAGCTCAAGCTTGGGGATGCCCATGCATCACCCCAAGAAATATCCAAGAAGTACAAGCATCAAAGCTTGGGGATGCCCCCGAGGCACCCCCTTCTTCATCGGCAAAAATCAGGTCACCTTTCAAAACACTATATTTTTATTGCTTCATGCACTATGTGTTTTTCTTGGAGCGTCAGTTGTTTTTGTTTTTAGTTTTCTTTTGCTTTATTTGCTGCAATAAATGGTTATATCACATCATGTTTCTTTTGGAGGAGATGAACTCGCTTTTCATTTGCCAAGAACGCTCTAGTTTTCACTCTTATCGTTCAACGAGTGTTCTCTTTTTCTGCTACTGCTTTTGGTTTTCGTTTTCGCCTTGATTTGCGTTCAGATCTTCTTATATCTATTTATCAAGGTGTATTTTTGCCTCTGCACCATCTTGGTTTTCCTCAAAAGAGTTGGATTTAAAAAGTTTGAATGGTGTTGGAAAAGAGAAAAAGCTTTATGCAAAATAGTGGTACAAGAAGGAGCTTGTGTAGACTGCGGCTTAGGCTATTTCATGTCATGCTTGATGTCTTTTTGATAGTATGCTTAGTGGTTTTGCTGTAGCATGACTTGTCTCAAATAACTGAGATTGCTTAATGAGCCTTTGAAAAAATCATGCGTTGTTTTTATTGTATGGAAGCATTATTTTGGTTTTCTCCTTGATGCTTTATTTGGGTTGACTTGGCGCATGCTCACACATGTTAGACTCTTACAAAGTTGCCAATAGCCTCTATGATCATTTAGTTTTTGACTTTTGATGCCATCTTATGCTTCTTTTAATGTCGCTTTGTCGCTTTGCATGATTATGGCCATTATTGCTCTCTTAGTTGGTCGCTCCCAGTCTTTTGCTAGCCCTCGCCTTGTACTGAGTATGAGCTCTACTCGTGCATCCAACTCCTAAAAGCCAAAGTTTTCCAAAGTGTCCACCATACATACCTACTAGCAATTTGCTATTCCAAGTAAATTTGACTTGCTTTTATTTTCTCTTCAAATTAAACTCTTACCAGTGTTATGTGAAATTCGGTCAGTAAAGCTCTCACGAACCGGAAGGCACACTTTACTTTTTCCTGTTCTAAAAAATTTGACATTGTGGTCTCTTATGTTGAGTTGTTATGCTTGCAAGTTGTAAGTTGGAGACTAGCCCAGCCATGCAGTCATGGGCAAGCTTTCAACATTGCACTTCTTATTTGAGTTGATATCGTGATCTTTTGTTTATGGATGCCCGCGGTGTGAAATGAATTGGGAATCTTGTGGGGATCATGGAGTTTGTATATGTGTTAGGGAAACGCCGGGCCGCTAATCTAAGCCATGCATAATTCATGGTGGAAATTTGCAGCATACCCATGGTGAACATTCGACGACGCATCTCACAATAAAAAGCTAAACAAATGGTAAATAAAAGAGATGTCGAGGTGTTCATTGTCTGCTTATCCTGTTATTTTGGTGTGGGCTTGTTCCATGTCATCGGGCACAGAGGTACCCCATTGGCGGTTCTCAATGATATGCATATACTTACGATGACAAGAGCCTTGCTTGGGACTCTAAGTAAAGTAGCATGAGGTTTGGGAACTCGTATTCACGGGGCACGAGGTTTTCAACTTATGATTTGTCAAGCATATGCATCATAATTGTTCTCGCATTAACTTTAACCATTCAAGATGCTTATGATGGGGGCAATGAGAGCTCAAAGCCGGTAAGTACCATAATTTTTGAAGGTTATAAAACTTGCAATCACTGCTTCCCTCTGCGAAGGGCCTTTCTTCTACTTTTATGTTGAGTCACCGCCTTCTATCTTTATGCACCATTAAGAGAGCATAGTTGTCATTCTTAGTGTAATATGCATTGTCCCAAAGTTCATTGATTGATTCATATTGTTGGTTTCACTTGTTCTCAAATTATTTGTATCTAGTCGCCCTCTTAAACTTGAAGGTGTCCTATGCATTTATGTTTTGCTCTCCATGAAGGACAAGCTAAAAACCATTTATTATGTTTTTCCATATGATTTGAACACACGTTTGATTTTCATTGTTTCATTTTCATGATCTTTTGTTTGTGTTCATTTTCATGTTATAACATGATTGCTAAGTTCTTTATTGTCAAGATTATATCTTTCATGCCCATGTTTTAAGTTCTTTGATCTCAGCACTCAATGCTTTACCTATATGATCAAGATTGTGATGGTGCATGTCACCTCAAAAATTATTTATTTTGTTATCACTTACCTACTCGAGGACGAGCAGGAGTTAAGCTTGGGGATGCTGATACGTCTCAAACGTATCCATAATTTTTGATGCTCCATGCTTGTTTTTACACCATTTGCCTTGTGTTTCGTTACACTTCGTGGCACTTTTATGCATTTTCTGGAACTAGCCTATTAACAAGTCGCCACAGTGCCAGTTCCTTGTTTTCTGCTATTTTTGTGTTTCAGAAAAGCTACACAGGAAATATTCTCGGAATTGGACGAAACAAGTTCTAGAAGTCTTATTTTCCCCGGAAGCTTCCCGAAGACCGAAAGAGAGCCGGAGGGGGGCCAGAGGCCACCCTCACACATAGGTGGCGCGGCCCAGGCCCTGGCCGCGCCACCCTGGTGTGAGGAGCCCCTGTTTGCCCTCTGACGACGCCCCTTCGCCTATATAAAGCTTCGGGACGGAAAACCCTAAGGGAGTCAGCGAAATTTCCAGAACAGTTCTGTAGCTCCGCCGCCGCCACCAATGAATTTTGGGGGACAGAAGTCTCTGTTCCGGCACCCTGCCGGGACGGGGAAGTACCCCCGGAGCCATCTCCATCGGTCTCCATCGCCGTCTCCGCCGTCTCCATCGACCTCACCGCCATCTCCATCAACCTTGCTGTCTCCTATGATGAGGAGGGAGTAGTTCATCCCCGGGGCTGAGGGCTCTACCGGTAGCTATGTGGTTCACCTCTCTCTCTCCCATGATGTGATCTTTATGTGATCGTGAGCTTTGTATCATGTTGAACAAGTAGATGTTATTATTCAGATATTATGTGTACTCTAGTGATGTTATTAAAGTAATCTATTCCTCCTGCCATGGTGTAACGGTGACAGTGCGTGCATCGTGGTGGTACTTGGTCTAGGCTACGATTGTGATCTCTTATGGATTATGAGAATAATTATCGCTATGATAGTATTGAAGTGATCTATTCCTCCTTTCATGGTGTAATGTTGACAGTGTGTGCACCGTGTTAGTACTTGGTCTAAGTTGCAATAATATCTATCTTGAGTTGTGATCTGATTTGGATATCTCTATGAGTGGTGTTTGTCAAGTACTTGATGAACTTTAAGGGGTGCTTCTGTAGCCACTACGCAATGATTAGTGTTGTTCAATAGGAGAGTAATTCAGAGTACCATAGTGAAGAGAAGTTGTTTATTTGTTCAATCATGTTATATTTGTTGGGAGTGTGTCCACTAGTGAAAGTATGATCCCTAGGCCTTGTTTCCAAGCATTGCACACCGTTTACTTCCTGTTTTGTTACATGTTTGCTCGCAGCGATATTTATTTCAGATCACGTTTGCTACTTATAATCATCTATACCACTTGTATTTCACTATCTCTTCGCCGAACTAGTGCACCTATACATCTGACAAGTGTATTGGGTGTGTTGGGGACACAAGAGACTTTCTGTATCGTAATTGCAGGGTTGTTTGAGAGGGATAGCTTTGACCTCTTCCTCCCTGAGTTCGATAAACCTTGGGTGATCCACTTAAGGGAAACTTGCTGCTGTTCTACAAACCTCTGCACTTGGAGGCCCAACACTGTCTACAAGAACAAAAGCATGTGTAGACATCAATGTGCTTCATGTTTAGATCTCGTGAGCTGCCTTACATGATCGAGATCATCTTTGTGTAATTCTACATGTTGTGTTTGTTGGGTTCCGATGAATATTGGTGTTATGTTATGTTGATGTGCTGAATATTATCTTATGTTATCTCTATGTTGTTTATGATCTTGCATGCTCTCCATTGTTAGTAGCTATCTTGGCCAAGTAGATACTAGTGACTCCAAGAGGGGGTATTTATGCTCGATAGTTGGGTTCATGCCTCTATTTAATCTAAAGGAGTGACAGAAACCTCTAAGGTTGTAGATGTGCTGTTGCCACTAGGGAGAAAACAACATTCTTGTGTCCAAGGACATTCGTTTTGTTTACATTACACACTTTGCTTAATGCAGTTATCTGTTGTTCGCAACTTAATACTCGTGGGGTGTTCAGACGATATCCCCGTGGGTGGATTATTAGTCATAGATGCAGTTGGATGGCGGTCTATGTATTTTGTTGTAATGCCCAGAGTAAATCTCATAGTGATCCTCGTGACATATGCACATTATCTTTATTCTATTAATTGCCCAACTGTAATTTGTTTACCTAGCATGTTGTTATTTATCTTATAGAGAGACACCACTAGTGAACTATGGACCCCGGTCCAATTTCCTTTACATTGTTACACCGTATTACTATTACTCGCACTGTTTACTTTCTCGCATACTACTACTGTTTTCCACTCGATACGCTCATACCTTTGTTTACAGCAAACCGGTGAGATTGACAACCTCATCGTAAGTTGGGAGCAAAGTTCTTGGTTGTGTTGTGTGCAGGTTCCGCATTGCTACTAGTTGAAGACGCACCAACAAGAATCCTAAACGGCGCCCTTGCTGGAGTGTCACGAAGCTAGCAAGCATCACCTTCTGAAGTTTGGCTTTTTCCTACTGGATCGATAAACCTTGGTTTCTTACGGAGGGAAAACTTGCTACTGTGCTCATCATACCTTCCTCTTGGGGTTCCCAACTAGGTGGTTATCCTGCCCGCATCAAGCATAATTTTCGGGCGCCATTGTCGGGGAAAAAGAAGACTTCTGCAAGGGGAGTTTCGCACGGACATCCTTTACTTTGTTTTAGTCTTGCTTCACTTTATTTTTACTTGCATCATTTTTATAAAAAATACAAAAAATTTCGTTTCCTTTATAGTTGTTTATTTTGTCTAGTTTAGTTGCTACTACTATGTTGCCCGAGGAAATGATCTTCACTTTCAAGCAAAAGAGTGAGGAAAGTTTCAAAGAAGCTTGGTCTAGAATTTATGATTTGCATGGAAAAACTGAACTGAAAATGACTTTGAGTTTGCTTCTTAGTTGCTTTTACTTTGGACTTGCTCTTCGTTATAGATATGCTTTGGATACTACAGCAGAAGGAGATTTCCTTCATTGTGATGGAGATCAAGCTTTCAATATTATAAAAAAGTTGATTACAATTTATAGCATGCTGCTGGTGCCAAGTTGACGTGGGAGTATGTAGTTGATGTGGGAGCTTATTCTTCTTAAATCCCCGGCAACGGCGCCAGAAAATAGGCTTGATGCGTGGTAAATGACCAGCCCGTTGGGAACCCCAAGAGGAAGGTGTGATGAATATAGCAGCAAGATTTTCCCTCAGTTAAGAAACCAAGGTTATGTCGATCAGGAGAAGAACGGACAATATGACTGAAGGTGATGCAGACTGGCTTAGTAACACTCCAACAAGGGCGCCGTTTAACGATACTTGTTGACTCGTCTTCGGCCAATAGCAACGCGGAACCTGCACACAACACAACCAAGTACTTTGCTCCCAACTTGCGATGAGGTTGTCAATCTCACCGGTTTGCTTGAAACAAAGATTATGAGCGTATCGAGTGGAAAACAGTAGAAGTATGCGAGTAAAGTAAACAGTGCGAGTAAAGTAAACAGGTGATAGCAATATGATGGAAATAGGACCGGGGTCCACAGTTCACTAGTGGTGTCTCTCCATAAGATAAATAACACATGCTGGGTAAACAAATTACAGTTGGGCAATTGATAGAATAAAGATAAACGTGATATGTCAAGAAGATCACTATGAGATTTACTCTGGGCATTACAACAAAATACATAGACCGCCATCCAACTGCATCTATGACTAATAATCCACTTGTGGCGAATCAATCCGAGAACTCCACAAGTATTAAGTTGCAAACAACAGATAATTGCATTAAGCAAAGTGTGTAATGTAAACAAAGCATATGCCCTTGAGCATATGAATGTTGTTTTCTCCCTAGTAGCAACAACACATCTACAACCTTAGAGGTTTCTGTCACTCCCCCAGGTTAAATAGAGGCATGAACCCACTATCGAGCATAAATACCCCCTCTTGGAGTCACTAGCAACTACTCGGCCAAGATAGCTACTAACAACTGAGAGCATGCAAGATCATAAACAACATAGAGATAACAAAAGATAATATTCAGTACAGCAACTCAATCATAACACCAATATTCATCGGATCCCAACAAACCAAACATGTAGAATTACATAACGGTGATCTCAATCATGTAGGGCAGCTCATGAGATCTAAACATGAAGCACATGGTGGAGAAGACAACCATCTAGCTACTGCTATGGACCCATAGTCCAAGGTAGACTACTCACTCATCGCTCCGGAGGCAAGCATGGCGATGAAGAAGACCTCCGGTGGCAATTCCCCTCTCCGGCAGGGTGCCGGGAAGAGCTTCTGGACGCTCCCGATCTTCGGGTCGACGGCGGCGGCGGATCGTGATGTGTTCTGGAAAAGTGATCGGGTACTTAGGTTTTTCCCATCGGGGGGGTCTTTATAGGCGAAGGGGTGATGTCAGAGGTGGCCCCAGGCCTCCTCACACCATGGCGGCACGGCCAGGGGCTGGGCCACGCCAGCCAGGTGTGAGGGGCCCTGGTGGCCCGTCTCCTTCTCTCCTTCGGATGACTGGAAGCTCCCGGACAAAATAAGACTTCAGGAACTTGTTTCGTCCAATTCCGAGAATATTTCCTGTGTATCACTTCTGAAACACAAAAACAACAGAAAATAGGGAACTGGCACTGTGGCGACTTGTTAATAGGTTAGTTCCGGAAAATGCATAAAAGTGCCACGAAGTGTAACGAAACAGTAGGCAAATGGTGTAAAAACAAGCATGGAGCATCAAAAATTATAGATACGTTGGAGATGTATCAAGCATCCCCAAGCTTAACTCCTGCTCGTCCTCGAGTAGGTAAGTGATAACAAAAGAATAATTTTTGAGTTGACATGCACCCACACAATCTTGATCATGTATGTAAGCATTTGTGAGCTGGGATCATAAGAACTTAAAACATGGGCATGAAAGATATAATCTTGACAATAGAAACTTAGCAACCATGTTGTAAACACGCAAATGAACACAAACAAAGATCATGAAAATGAAACAATGAAAGTCAAACGTGTGTTCAAATCATAAGGAAAAACATACAAATGGTTTTTAGCTTGTCCTTCATGAGAGAGCAAAACATAAATGCATAGGACACCTTCAAGTTTAAGAGGGCGACTAGATACAAATAATTTGAGAACAAGTGAAACCAACAATATGAATCAATCAATGAACTTTGGGACAATGCATATTACACTAAGAATGACAACTATGCTCTCTTAATGGTGCATAAAGATAGAAGGTGGTGACTCAACATAAAAGTAGAAGAAAGGCCCTTCACAGAGGGAAGCAGTGATTGCAAGTTTTATAACCTTCAAAAATTATGGTACTTACCGGCTTTGAGCTCTCATTGCCCCCATCATAAGCATCTTGAATGGTTAAAGTTAATGCGAGAACAATTATGATGCATATGCTTGACAAATCATAAGTTGAAAACCTCGTGCCCCGTGAATACGAGTTCCCAAACCTCATGCTACTTTACTTAGAGTCCCAAGCAAGGCTCTTGTCATCGTAAGTATATGCATATCATTGAGAACCGCCAATGGGGTACCTCTGTGCCCGATGACATGGAACAAGCCCACACCAAAATGACAGGACATGCAGACAATGAACACCGCGACATCTCTTTTATTTGCCATTTGTTTAGCTTTTTATTGTGACATGCGTCGTCGAATGTTCACCATGGGTATGCTGCAAATTTCCACCATGAATTATGCATGGCTTAGATTAGCAGCCCGGCGTTTCCCTAACACATATACAAACTCCATGATCCCCACAATATTCCCAATTCATTTCACACCGCGGGCATCCATAAACAAAAGATCACGATATCAACTCAAATAAGAAGTGCAATGTTGAAAGCTTGCCCATGACTGCATGGCTGGGCTAGTCTCCAACTTACAACTTGCAAGCATAACAACTCAACATAAGAGACCACAATGTCAAAAAAATTAGAACAGGAAAAAGTAAAGTGTGCCTTCCGGTTCGTGAGAGCTTTACTGGCCGAATTTCGCATAACACTGGTAAGAGTTTAATTTGAAGAGAAAATAAAAGCAAGTCAAATTTACTTGGAATAGCAAATTGCTAGTAGGTATGTATGGTGGACACTTTGGAAAACTTTGGCTTTTAGGAGTTGGATGCACGAGTAGAGCTCATACTCAGTACAAGGCGAGGGCTAGCAAAAGACTGGGAGCGACCAACTAAGAGAGCAATAATGGCCATAATCATGCAAAGCGACAAAGCAACATTAAAAGAAGCATAAGATGGCATCAAAAGTCAAAAACTAAATGATCATAGAGGCTATTGGCAACTTTGTAAGAGTCTAACATGTGTGAGCATGCGCCAAGTCAACCCAAATAAAGCATCAAGGAGAAAACCAAAATAATGCTTCCATACAATAAAAACAACGCATGATTTTTTCAAAGGCTCATTAAGCAATCTCAGTTATTTGAGACAAGTCATGCTACAGCAAAACCACTAAGCATACTATCAAAAACACATCAAGCATGACATGAAAAAGCCTAAGCCGCAGTCTACACAAGCTCCTTCTTGTACCACTATTTTGCATAAAGCTTTTTCTCTTTTCCAACACCATTTGAAATTTTTAAAGACACCTCTTTTGATGAAAACCAATAAAGATCAGAGGCAAAAATACACCTTGATGAAAAGATATGACAAGGTCTGAATGCAAATCAAGGCGAAAACAAAAACCAAAAGCAGTAGCGGAAAAAGAAGAACACCCGGTGAAATTGTAAGAATGAAAAATGGAGTGTTCTTGGCAAATGAAAACGAGTACATCTCCTCCGAAGGAAATTTGTTGGGGTCCAACTATTTATTGCAGCAAACAAAACTAAACTAACTAAGAAAACTAAAACAACTGATGCTCCAAGAAAAACACATAGTGCATGAAGCAATAAAAATATAGTGTTTTGAAAGGTGACCTGATTTTTGCCGATGAAGAAGGGGTGCCTCGGGGGCATCCCCAAGCTTTGACGCTTGTACTTCTTGGGTATTTATTGGGGTGATGCATGGGCATCCCCAAGCTTGAGCTTTTGTCCATTCTTCAACTCATCTCATCATTCTCCAATCCCTACACTTGAAAACTTCCTTCATACAAAACTAAACACAATTCTATTAGCAACATTAGTGTAGCATAACATATAATCAACCTCTTTTTTTGCTTCAGGTTTCAACTCAAAACCACCACATATATAGCACATACTACTGTAGCAACTTCCCCAAAAGTTCCGTGATCAAAAGAACTCAAAAGAAAGCGATAAAGCGGCAAACACAAATATTGGCAGAAATCTGTCAAAACAGAATAGCTGACAAAGGTCGAATTTTTGAGGGGTTTTCTGTTGCTCAAATCAAAAAGTGTTCAACTAACGAAAGTTTGGATAGAACCTGGGGCATATGCACAAGAAATCACAGGTCCAAAAGATATACAGATAATTTATACGAATTTTTACGGTGCAGCACCGAAAATAGTTTCAGGACAGCAACATCCCCAAATCTTTACCTCACTCAAATTAGAGGCTCCTCTTGGCACAAAAACGAAATAAACAAGATAAGGAGTGGTCATTACAGTAGTAATGACTTCCAAGACTCAAATAAAAGAAAAAGTACTGAAAATAAAACATTGGGTTATCTCCCAAGAGTGCTTTTCTTTAACGCCTTTGAGCTTGGCGCAGAAAATTGCGAATCAAGTATTTTCAGAAGAAGCATTAAGATCAACTGCAGAGGTCTTGTCAATAAGGAATTGTATTTCATCCACATAAGTTTTAGAAGACCCTTTGTGATCACGCTTTGGTTCACTCAAATCACAAAAAAGATTTTTGGGACAGATCCAGTCAAAATTATTTTCGAAAGCTTCACACAATCCCAAGAGCTTGCTAGGTATAGGTATTTCGGCTCCTTCATCGTTTGTGCTAATAACCTTTATAGGAGAACCGAGTTTATTAAAATGTTTAAGAACTTTTCTAGCTTCAATAACGACATCTTTAAATTCTAAGCGCAAAGTTTACAAAATAAAAGCTTTCTTTTCGGGATCTTCAATTTCATGAAGCTTAAGGAATATGTATTGCGTAAAAGGATTAAGACTAGCAAACCTAGTTTCCAACATGTGAATCAAATAAGCAGAAGCAACTTCAATACTAGGAGCTAGCTCAACCAAAGATTTTTCCTCAACTTCCTTATGCATACTAATGTGATTAAATAACTCCTCAATGTTACTTTTTCCAATAATTGAACCACTACCTACTGAGAGGTCCTCCAGAACGTACTTAGGGATCAACATGATGAACTAAAAGTAACGAAATAACAACTACCAAGGATTCTAATTTTTTTGGGTTTTTGATATAAAACGATGCAGGTAAAATAAATAAAGTAAAGCAAAACAATAAAACAAAGTAAAGGATGTGCGTGCGAAAACTCCCCTCGCAGAAGTCTTCCACTCTTTCCCGGCAATGGCGCCAGAAAATAGAGTGGTTGGTGCCAAGTTGACGTGGGAGTATGTAGTTGATGTGGGAGCTTATTCTTCTTAAATCCCCGGCAACGGCGCCAGAAAATAGGCTTGATGCGTGGTAAATGACCAGCCCGTTGGGAACCCCAAGAGGAAGGTGTGATGAATATAGCAGCAAGATTTTCCCTCAGTTAAGAAACCAAGGTTATGTCGATCAGGAGAAGAACAGACAATATGACTGAAGGTGATGCAGACTGGCTTAGTAACACTCCAACAAGGGCGCCGTTTAACGATACTTGTTGACTCGTCTTCGGCCAATAGCAACGCGGAACCTGCACACAACACAACCAAGTACTTTGCTCCCAACTTGCGATGAGGTTGTCAATCTCACCGGTTTGCTTGAAACAAAGATTATGAGCGTATCGAGTGGAAAACAGTAGAAGTATGCGAGTAAAGTAAACAGTGCGAGTAAAGTAAACAGGTGATAGCAATATGATGGAAATAGGACCGGGGTCCACAGTTCACTAGTGGTGTCTCTCCATAAGATAAATAACACATGCTGGGTAAACAAATTACAGTTGGGCAATTGATAGAATAAAGATAAACATGATATGTCAAGAAGATCACTATGAGATTTACTCTGGGCATTACAACAAAATACATAGACCGCCATCCAACTGCATCTATGACTAATAATCCACTTGTGGCGAATCAATCCGAGAACTCCACAAGTATTAAGTTGCGAACAACAGATAATTGCATTAAGCAAAGTGTGTAATGTAAACAAAGCATATGCCCTTGAGCATATGAATGTTGTTTTCTCCCTAGTAGCAACAACACATCTACAACCTTAGAGGTTTCTGTCACTCCCCCAGGTTAAATAGAGGCATGAACCCACTATCGAGCATAAATACCCCCTCTTGGAGTCACTAGCAACTACTCGGCCAAGATAGCTACTAACAATGGAGAGCATACAAGATCATAAACAACATAGAGATAACAAAAGATAATATTCAGTATAGCAACTCAATCATAACACCAATATTCATCGGATCCCAACAAACCAAACATGTAGAATTACATAACGGTGATCTCAATCATGTAGGGCAGCTCATGAGATCTAAACATGAAGCACATGGTGGAGAAGACAACCATCTAGCTACTACTATGGACCCATAGTCTAAGGTAGACTACTCACTCATCGCTCCGGAAGCAAGCATGGCGATGAAGAAGACCTCCGGTGGCGATTCCCCTCTACGGCAGGGTGCCGGGAAGAGCTTCTGGACCCTCCCGATCTTCGGGTCGATGGCGGCGGCGGATCGCGATGTGTTCTGGAAAAGTGATCGGTTACTTAGGTTTTTCCCGTCATGGGGTCTTTATAGGCGAAGGGGCGATGTCAGAGGTGGCCCCAGGCCTCCTCACACCATGGCGGCACGGCCAGGGGCTGGGCCACGCCAGCCAGGTGTGAGGGGCCCTGGTGGCCCCTCTCCTTCTCTCCTTCGGATGACTGGAAGCTCCCGGACAAAATAAGACTTCAGGAACTTGTTTCGTCCAATTCCGAGAATATTTCCTGTGTATCACTTCTGAAACACAAAAATAGCAGAAAACAGGGAACTGGCACTGTGGCGACTTGTTAATAGGTTAGTTCCGGAAAATGCATAAAAGTGCCACGAAGTGTAACGAAACAGTAGGCAAATGGTGTAAAAACAAGCATGGAGCATCAAAAATTATAGATACGTTGGAGACGTATCACATGCCAACTGATTTTGATTCCTCTCTTGTGAGCATTTTTAATAGACTTAATACTCTTGAGACTCACACTGCTAGTTTGAATACTTGCTATAGTACTTTGCGCCAGTATTTTGATTATGTGCCAATAAATTCTGAACCTTCGAGTTGGTACCCTACGATAAAAATCACCATTAGTGGTGAAACTTTTCATGCTCGTTGTGATATTATGTCTGAATTTTGTCTTATGCCAAAGGATGTTTATGAATCTTTGAGTCTTTGGAAACTTTCTCAGGGGGGAGAAGAAATTTCTCTTACTAATAATGCCACTATATTTCCTGTTGGAATAGCTGAAGGAATACAAAAGTCCTAGGAAAAATGGTATCTACTGATTATCTTGTTATTGAATGTGTAGGAAAAGGACAAATCACGCTAGGAAGGTCTCTACTAAAGCTCCTAGGCGCCGTTATAGATGTGGGAAAAGGCACCATAAGATTCATCTCTCCACCTTGCAATAATCATGTATTTCCTAAAGTTAAGAGCAAAGGTAAGAGAGGAAGACATAAGGCATCCGTTGACCCTAATGCTTCATCACTTGATATTACTTGATTCGCACTTTCTGCGTCTAGCTCAAAGCCGTTAAAGAAAAGCACTCTTGGGAGATAACCCATTGTTTTACTTTCAGTTCTTTTTCTTTTATTTGAGTCTTGGAAGTTATTACTACTGTAATAACTGCTCCTTATCCTTTTTATTTCGTTGTTGTGTCAAGAGAAACCTCTAATTTGAGTGAGGTAAGATTTGGGGATGTTGCTGTCCTGAAATAGATTTCGGTGCTGCACCGTAAAAATTCGTGAAAATTCTCAGAATATCTTTTTGACCTACGATTTCTTGTGCATATGCCCCAGGTTATATCCAAACTTTCATTAGTTATATACTTTTTGATTTGAGCAACAGAAAACCCTCGAAAAAATCGACCATTGTCAGCTGTTCTGTTTTGACAGATTTCTGCCACTATTTGTGTTTGCCTCTCGATCGCTTTCTTTTTGAGTTCTTTTGATCACGGAACTTTTGGGGAAGTTGCTACAGTAGTATATGCTTTATATGTGGTGGATTTGAGTTGAAATCTGAAGCAAAAAGGGGTTGATTCATTATTATGCTTACACTAATGTTGCTAATAGAATTGTGTTTAGTTTTGTATGAAGGAAGTTTTCAAGTGTAGGGATTGGAGAATGATGAGATGAGTTGAAGAATGGACAAAAGCTCAAGCTTTGGGATGCCCATGTCACCCCAAGAAATATCCAAGAGGTACAAGCGTCAAAGCTTGAGGATGCCCCCGAGGCACCCCTTCTTCATCGGCAAAAATCAGGTCATCTTTCAACACACTATATTTTTATTACTTCATGCACTATGCGTTTTTCTTGGAGCGTCTTGTCTTTAGTTTTCAGTTTTCTTTAGTTTTGTTTGCTGCAATAAATGGTTGGACCCCAATAAATTTCTTTTGGAGAAGTTGCCTTGCTTTTCATTTGCCAAGAACACTCCGTTTTTCACTCTTATCGTTCAACGAGTGTTCTCTTTTTCTAGAACTGTGTTTAGCTTTTGTTTCTCGCCTTGATTTTTGTTCAGATCTTATTATATCTTTGTATCAAGGTGTATTTTGACCTCTGGTCCATGTTGGTTTTCATCAAAAGAGTTGTTTCAAAAAGGTTCAAATGGTGTTGGAAAAGAGAAAAAAATTCATGCAAAAAGTGGTACAAAAAGGAGCTTGTTTAGACTGCGGCTTAGACTTTTGCATGTCATGCTCGATATCATTTTGATAGTATGCTTAGTGGTTTTGCTGTAGCATGACTTTTCTCAAATGACTGAGATTGCTTAATGAGCCTTTGAAAAAATCATGTGTTGTTTTTATTATTTGGAAGCATTAATTTGGTTTTCTCCTTGATGCTTTATTTGGGTTGACTTGGCGCATGCTCACACATGTATGACTCATACAAAGTCACCATAAGCCTATATGATCATTTAGTTTTTGACTTTTGATGCCATCTTATGCTTCTCTTAATGATGTTTTGTCGCTATGCATGATTATGGCCATTATTTCTCTCTTAGTTGGTTGCTCCCAGTCTTTTGCTAGCCCTCATTTTTTACAGAGTATGAGCTCTACTCGTGCATCCAACTCCTAAAAACCAAATTATTCCAATGTGTCCACCATACATACCTTTTAGCAATTTGCTATTCCAAAGTACATTTGACTTGCTTTTATCTATCCTTCAAATTAAACTCTTTTGGTGTTATGCGAAAATTGGTCAGTAAAGCTCTCACGAACCTGATGGCACACTTTACTTTTCTCGTTCTTAAAAATTTGACATTGTGGCTCTCTTATGTTGAGTTGTTATGCTTGCAAGTTGTAAGTTGGACATTTGCCAAACCATGCCGTCATGGGGTAAGCTTTCAACATTGCACTTCTTATTTGAGTTGATATCGTGATCTTTTGTTTATAGATACTCACGATGTGAAATAAGTTGGGAATCTTGCAGGATCATGGAGTTTGTATACGTGTTGGAGAAATGCCTGGGCTGCCAATCTAAGCCATGCATAATTCATAGTGGAAATTTACAGCATGCCCATAGTAAACATTCGACGACGCATCTCAAAATAAAAAAGCTATACCAATGGTAAATAAAAGAGATGCCGAGGTGTTCATTGTCTGTTTGTCCCATCATTTTGATGTGGGCTTGTTCCATGTCATCGGGCACGGAGGTACCCCATTGGCGGTTCCCGATGATATGTGTGTACTTACAATGACAAGATCTTGCTTGGGACTCTAAGTCAAGTAGCATGAGGTTTGGGTATTCATACTTCACGGGACACGAGGTTTTCAACTTATGATTTGTCAAGCATATGCTTCATAATTGTACTCACATTAACTTTAACTATTCAAGATGCCTATGATGGGGGCAATGAGAGCTCAAAGCTAGTAAGTACCATAATTTTTGAAGATTTATAAAACTTGCAATCACTGCTTCCCTCTGAGAAGGGCCTTTCTTTTACTTTTTTTTGTTGAGTCTCCACCTTCTACCTTTATGCACCGTCTAAGAGAGCATAGTTGTCATTCTGAGTTTAATGTGCATAGTCCCAAAGTTTATGATTGATTGACTCATGATTTTGGTTTCACTTGCTCTTAAATTATTTGTATCTAGTCGCCTTCTTAAACTTGAAGGTGTCCTATGCATTTATGTTTTGCTCTCTCATGAAGGACAAGCTGAAAACCATTTGTTATGTTTTTCCATATGATTTGAACACACGTTTGACTTTCATTGTTTCATTTTCATGATCTTTCGTTTGTGTTCTTTTTCATGTTATAACATGGTTGCTAAGTTTCTTCTATCAAGATTATGTCTTTCATGCCCATGTTTTAAGTTCTTTTGATCCCAGCACTCAATGCTTTACATAGATGATCAACATTGTGTTGGTGCATGTCACCTCAAAAATTATTATTTTGTTATCACTTACCTACTCGAGGATGAGCATGAGTTAAGCTTGCGGATGCTGATACGTCTCAAACGTATCTATAATTTTTGATGCTCCATGCTTGTTTTTACACCATTTGCTTAGTGTTTTGTTACACTTCGTGGCGTTTTTATGCATTTTCCGGGACTAACCTATTAACAAGATGCCACAGTGCCAGTTCCCTGTTTTCTGCTGTTTTTGTGTTTCAGAAAAGTTACACAGGAAATATTCTCGGAATTGGACGAAACAAAAGCCGAACCTCCTATTATTTAACGAAGCTACCAGAAGTCCGAAGATGAGACGGAGGGGGGCCATAGGGCGGACACACCACAGGGCGGCGCGGCCTGCCCCTGGCCCGCGCCCCCTGGTGGTGAGGGCACCCTGGCCCACCTCTGGCGCCGCCCCTTCGCCTATAAAGACCCCCCGACGGGAAAAATTTAAATACCCGATCAATTTTCCAAAAACACATCGCGATCTGCCGCTGTCGTCGACCCGAGATCGGGAGGGTCCAGAAGCTCTTCCTGGCACCCTGCCGGAGAGGGGAATTGATGACCCACAAGTATAGGGGGTGTATCGTAGTACTTTTGATAAATAAGAGTGTCGAACCCAACGAGGAGCAGAAGGTGTTGACAAGTGGTTTTGATCAAGGATTCACTGTAAATACTAGCAAACGGGTTTTCAGGGGTATTTGGTAATGCAAATAAATAAAGTATGAGTAAATAAAAGACAGTAATAATAATTGCTGCAAGTGGCCCAATCCTTTCTAGAGCAAAGGACAAGCCGGTTGTGTAACTTATGATAACCAAACGTTCTTGAGGACACATTGGAGTTTCTGTCAAGTGCTTTCACTTCATGCCGCTAAATAATCTTTATTGGTTTGATAAGTGTTATGGGGGTGAACCTGTGCTAGGGCACTACCCTTTCTAGGATAAATACACACTTGTGATTATACCCCTTGCAAGCATCTGCAACTACAAGAAATTAATTAAGATAAATCTAACCACAGCCTTAAACTCTAAGATCCTACGCTCCCTGGTGCAATAGTTTCCCAACGGAGGTTTAGGTTTCTGTCACTCCAGCAACCCCACAATTGGTAGCCAAATACACGATGCATCTCACTAGGCCCATAAATGGTGAAGTATCATGTAGTCGATGTTCACATGACACCACTAGTGAAATAGCACCACAACAAATAAATATCAAACCATTAAATATTACTCAACATAATTCCACTACTAACAACTTGACTTATCCCATGTCCTCAAGAACTAAACAAACTACTCACAAGACATCATATGGATCATAATCAGAGGTGAAATGATGGTAAATAACAATCTGAACATAAACCTTAATTCAACGGTTCCACTCAATAGCATTAACAACAAGAGTAATCAACACCAGGAGAGTTTCCCCTAAGAATTTGACAAGATTCAACCCAAGATGTTACAGCGGGATGGCGTGGTGATGGTGAAGATGAAGGTGCTGGTGATGAGGATGATGGTGATGATGATCCCGATGAAGTCCAGCGCGATGATGATGACGATGGCGATGATCTCCCCTCTCCGGGAAGGAATTTCCCGGCAGATTTCTGCCTGCCGGAGAGCTTTTCTCTCTCTGGTGTTTTCCACCCCACAGAGGCGGCGGTGTCTATCTCTGAGGCCCCCCTTGACTTAGGTTTTCGGGGACGATGAAATATGCGAAGGGGCGATGGCAGAAGTGGGCCAGGGTGGCCACACAACAGGCCGACGCGGCCAGGGGTGGGCCCGCCCCCCTGTGTGTGTGCCTGCCCTGTGGCTCCTCTCGCCTCCTCCTTCTGGCTTCCTCAGTCTTCTGGAAAAATATAATTTTCTGGTATTTTTCTGGAATTTCCTGATCTTCCGAAATATGGTGTCTTGACGGTCTTTTTTCTAGCAGAATCCTAACTCTGGCAGCAAATCCTCCAATGATCATCAAACATGTAAAAACAGAGGAAACAACATAAGTATCATCTCTAAATGTGAAATATATCAATGAATAACAGTAAATTATGATACAAAATAGTGATGCAAAATGGACGTATCAACCCCCCAAGCTTAGACCTCGCTTGTCCCCAAGCGAAAACTAAACTCGGTAAACATGACCACAGGTTTATGGAGTGAAGTGTCGATAATCAAAATACGGACAAGAAGCATCACATTCACCAAGACACAAATTATAATAGACAACAAATTCCCTTTATATGATATAGACTTGCAATAAGTAATAGGGAATCACAAATAAGGATGCACAAGGTAAACTATAATTGGTGGTGGCAAACCTTAGTTCTTGGTCAGAGAACAATGAACAACTATACTTGCCTTTGAACGGAGCCTTTTAAAACAGAGCTGATATAGCAAAAACCATATGCTCAACGAAACAAACTCTTTACAATCATAGAAAGCTTTCAAAGATATATTCCTTCAGATAAAAGCATTGTACTAAACAAAAGAAGTTAGTAAACATGATCAAACGGATCAACATATGGATGAGTGAAACATAACAACTCAAATGCTTGCTTGAGATAGAAGGTAATAGGTTGACTCAACATAAAAGTAAAAGACATGCCCTTCACAGAGGGAAGCAGGGATTAAACATGTGCTAGAGCTTTTCATTTGTAAAACAGAGGTAAAAGTTATTTTGAGAGGTGGTTGCTTTTGTCAACGACTAGCAACGGAGTTCTTGATATCTTCCATACTAAACAAGTGAGAGCTTTTCCGAGATGTTGATTAATTGGCACATTGGTGCTCTTTGATAGCTTTGCAGTCCTCCCCACCTTTTCCTTTCTCAAACCATGGCTAACCGATTCCATCGGGTGCCCACCAACTTTCACATACCATGGAGGAGTGCCTTTTTCTTTCTTTCTCTTTTTTAGATTACAATGGTCTGACCAGCTCCCTTGCAAAATTAATGACGAACAGATAAAGCTGCCTAGTCGAGGGGTACTTAATTTAGTATGGAAGATAACAAACCCATCCACTACGTCCTCATGAGCTTAAAATAGTGGCACAAAATGAGAAGTATTTGAAGGTTTTTGAAAGGTAGCACATGAAAATTTACTTGGAATGGCTTGAAATACCATGCATAGGAATTTATAGTGGACTCTTTGGAAGTAACTTGGTTTTTGGGAATTGGATGCACGAGAAGTATTTCCTCTCAGTACAGGTTTTTGGCTAGCAAGGCTGGGTAGCAAGCATAAGAGTTGCCTGAAACAAACAATCATACATATAATAGGAACAATCATGCAAACTTCCTTGAAAGTACAACGATTTTAACTTGAGAATACTATTGCTTCTGAGCCAAACATGAAGGAAAGCTGAGATGATATATCTACTAGCACTTCTTTCTTCTTTTCTATTCAAACCTCAAGGTAATGTTGCTACTGACCAAGCGAAGTTTCCCAAAACCAACTAAATTTACTCATGCTCCCAAAGTGATACCAATACTAATCAACAAGACTAATCATATAAGAGAGATTACAAACTAAAATAAAGTGTGCGGAAAGTAAATGATAAACTTCTCATTAATATTTCATTACCGCAACTCACACCAAGGGATACATAGATAACCAACTAAGGAGGATACTTCCACATTGCAAACTATTCTATTAGATAACTTCTTTATTCATGATATGACTCTACTTGAAAAGTAAATGAGTAAAATATAATGATATGATACCGCAGCACTCCCCCAAGCTTGGAACAAGCCAAGGGGATGCCTATACCAATGACGAGTTACTCCTTCAGCGGTGGTGGCAAGATCATCCTTGGACCAAGTAAAAGTTCCAGCATCCTGCGAAGCCTGAGATTCTCCTCTTGAAGTATCTGTATCTCCCTCTCCAGAACTCGGTATTAGGCACAAAGCTCGTCAGTGACCAGCATACCCTCTTTTATTACAGGCATGAAATTTAGATCCAAGACTGGTAGTGTTGGTCCCTGCATATTATGGGAAAAGGCACGTCCAGCGCTCATTGATCCTACAAAAGTAGGGTCTCTGGCCCTTGATCCTCAAGCCACCTATTCTTCCTTTGGCTTGCGGTCTTGGTGATCCTCTTCAATAGGCCTTTTGCCCTTGTCGTCGCTTGAAGGAGCCATGGTGTTCCCAAAACTGAGATCAACTCCTGACAGAAATAGCTTGAAATGAAAACATGACAAGAAAATGATATACAGACCTCGGGCAATCCGGGGGGTTATATAGGCGAAAATTAAACATCGGAACGAAATCACAGGAGGAAACCGGGACGGAGACGAGCTCCGAGGTGCTCTCACACCAGGGCGGCATGGCCTAGAGTGGGCCCACACCCCCTGTGTATGAGGGCACTCCGGACTCCGTCTCCTGCCCGTTTTTGTCTCGTGATTTTTTATATTTAGCAAAAAAAAAATTTATTGAAAAAGTTTAACACGAACCTTTTCTGACTAGAACGGTTACCTATTCGAAAACGAACTCTGCAGGTTCCTGCATATTGTCCTGGATGAATTCTTCCAAAGAAACCGTTTGAATAACATCAACATCTTCATTATATGAATCTCCAGCAATATAATGTTTGAGTCTTTGCCCATTCACCACTTGTGTAGTGTCATCTTTTAACGAAGCAATCTTTATCGCACCTGAGCGGTACACCTCTTCAATAACATATGGTCCTTCCCATTTAGAGAGTAATTTTCCTGCAAAAAACCTGAGACGAGACCTATACAATAGAACTTTCTCACCAACATGAAACTCTCTCTTAAGAATTCTCTTATCATGCCATTGCTTAACTTTCTCTTTGAAAAGTCTGGCATTCTCATAAGCTTCATTTCTCCACTCATCTAGGGAACTCAAATCAAGCAACCTTTTCTTACAGGCGAGTTTAAAATCCCTATTAAGCTCTTTCACTTCCCAAAAAGCTTTGTGTTCTAATTCTAAGGGCAAGTGACATGCTTTTCCGTAAACCATCTTGTAAGGGGACATGCCCATAGGGTTCTTATAAGCAGTTCTATAAGCCCATAAAGCATTGTTTAACTTGCTAGCCCAGTTTTTCCAAGATCTATTGATAGTCTTCCGCAAGATACACTTGATCTCTCTCTATTTGAAAGCTCTACCTGTCCACTAGTTTGGGGATGATAAGCAGAAGCAATTCTATGATTAACGTCATATCTAGCAAGAGTTTTTCTAAAACCACCATGAATAAAATGAGAACCTCCGTCAGTCATAAGATACCTAGGTACACCAAACCTAGGAAAAATAACATCCTTAAGCATTTTTAATGAGGTCTCACCATCGGCACTCTTTGTAGGTATGGCTTCTACCCACTTGGTAACATAATCAACAGCAACAAGTATATGAGTATAACCTTTTGAAGGAGGAAAAGGACCCATAAAGTCAAATCCCCAACAATCAAATGGTTCAATAACAAGAGTGTAATTCATAGGCATTTCATTACGTCTAGAAATATTACCAACTCTTTGACATTCATCACAGGATAAAACATACCTTCTAGCATCTTTAAAAAGGGTTGGCCAATAAAAACCTAATTGTAGAACCTTTTGTGCAGTTCTATGTCCAGCATGATGCCCTCCATAAGCACTACCATGGCATTTTCTCAATATTTCTTGTTGTTCATATTTTGGAACACATCTTCTCATAATACCATCAACTCCTTCTTTATATAAGTGTGGGTCATCCCAAAAATAATGCCTCAAATCATAAAATAATTTTCTTCTTTTCTGAGCTGTAAAGGTTGGAGGCAAATACTTGGAAACAATAAAGTTAGCATAATCAGCATACCACGGAAGGTCTCACGAAGTTACATTTATTGAAGCCAACTGTTCATTTGGAAAACTATCATTAATAGGAATAGGATCAAAAGAAATGTTTTCCAATCTAGACAAATTGTCAGCAACAGGATTTTCAGCACCTTTCCTATCTACAATATGCAAATCAAACTCTTGTAAAAGCAATACCCATCTAATAAGCCTAGGCTTAGCATCCTTCTTAGACATAAGATATCTAATAGCAGCATGATCAGTATGAATAGTTACTTTAGAATTAACAATGTAAGGTCTAAACTTATCACAAGCAAAAACAACAGCAAGAAACTCCTTCTCAGTAGTACCATAATTCTTCTGAGCAGCATCAAGAGTCTTACTAGCATAATGAATAACATTTAACTTCTTATCTACGCGCTGTCCAAGAATAGAACCAACAGCAAAATCACTAGCATCACACATAATTTCAAAGGGTAAATTCCAATCAGGTGGTTGAACAATAGGAGCAGTAGTTAAAGCCTTCTTAAGAGTTTCAAAAGCTTCCTTACAATCATCATCAAAATTAAATGGTACATCTTTTTGAAGAAGATTAGTAAGAGGCTTTGAAATCTTAGAGAAATCTTTAATAAACCTCCTATAGAAACCAGCATGACCAAGAATACTACGAATACCTTTAACATCTCTGGGACATGGCATTTTCTCAGTTGCTTCAACCTTTGCTCTGTCAACTTCGATACCTCTTTTGGAGATTTTATGTCCAAGAACAATTCCTTCATTCACCATAAAGTGGCATTTCTCCCAATTAAGAACAAGATTAGTTTCTTCACACCTCTGCAAAACTTTATCAAGATTGTGCAAACAATTATCAAAAGAAGTTCCATAGACGGAGAAATCGTCCATGAAAACCTCCACAATTTCTTCACAAAACCCAAGAAAAAAAGCAAACATGCATCTTTGAAAAGTAGCAGGAGCATTGCACAAACCAAACGGCATACGTCTATAAGCATAAGTTCCATAAGGACAAGTAAAAGTGGTTTTCTCTTGATCTTGCGGTTTAACAGCAATCTGAGAGAAATCGGAATAACCATCAAGAAAACAAAAATGAGTCTTTTTAGATAACCTCTCTAGCATTTGATCTATAAACAGTAAAGGATAATGATCTTTCTTAATAACTTTGTTACCTTTCTAAAATCAATGCACATCCTATAACCAACTTCTTACCACCTCCTTCATCTTAGGAATTAAGCGGCGTTGATGTTCAACTACTGGCTTTGCATCTTCTTCCATGCTAATAGCATGCTGACATATGGTAGGAGAAATCCCTTTTAAATCATCAAGAGTGTATCCCATATCTCCTCGGTGTTTCCTCAATACTTCCAATAACCTTTCTTCCTCCTTTCCTAAAAGTTTAGAACTGATAATAACCGGATATATTTTCTTATCATCTATATAAGCATACTTAAGATCATCAGGTAAAGGTTTTAATTCAAAAACAGGATCTTCCTTAGGTGGCAAAGTGGTACCAAGATCCTCCACAGGTAAATTGTGCTTAATCAACGGTGGTTGACGAAGAAGGATATCATCAATCTCTTCTCTTTCCTTCCTGAAGACATCACTTTCATGGTCCTCCATAAATTGCTGCAAAGCATTATTAGGAGCAAGAGCAATAGAGGCAATCTGTTCAACTCAAAAATTTTGATTAGGCAATTCATTTTCAAAAGGAGTTTTAGCGAACTTAGAAAAATTAAACTCATAAGATTCTCCATCAAACTTAGTAAAAAATTCTCCTTCTTACAATCTATCATAGCACCACAAGTATTCAAAAAGGGTCTACCGAAAATAATAGGACAAGTTTTACTAGCTTCCTTACCAAGTACTAGAAAATCAGTAGGATATTTAGTCTTACCGCATAAAACTTCCACATTTCGAACAATACCAGGTGGCAAGACAGTCTCTCTGTTAGCAAGCTGAATAACCACATCAATCTCCTCTAGTTCACAAGGGGCAATTTCATGCATGATTTCTCTGTAAAGCTCTATAGGAATAGCACTTGAACTTGCACCAATGTCACATAAACCATAATAGAAATGATCGCCAATCCTGACAGAAATAACAAGAACACTTGTTTTCCTATGCCTACTAGGATGTGAAACAATGTTAGTAGCATCTTCACAAAAGACAATATGTTCATCTCCAACATCTTTAGTAACAAGGTCCTTCACTATAGCCACAGGAGACTTAATAGTAATTTGCTCATCAGGTTCTACAGATTTCTTAGTACTTTTATTAAGCACACTTACCAAAGTAGAATGCTCTTTTACCTTAGTAGGGAAAGGCATCTTCTCGAAATAAGGTTCAGGCAAAATGCTATCAACAGTACAAACTTCAGTAGCTGTAGCAGGAATATGACTAATAGAATCTTTATAAGGCGCATGATATTTGTTCCAATCTTTCTTTGGAACATCAAGATAAGAGGCAAAGGCCTTAAAACAGTTAGCAAGTATATGAGAATCAAGACCATAAGCAGTGCTAACATTATGAAAGTCATCGGTTCCCATAAAAGCTTTAATGCATTAATAATCATAATTTATACCTGACTTCCTACCTTTGTCGTTCTCCCATCCTTCAGCATTTTCTTGAATACGGTCAAGAAGATCCCATTTACCTTCTCCTTTCATATGGGTAAATGATCCAAAATAGGAAGCATCCAAATAATCCTTGTCATGAAGAGCAAGCCTCGCATAAAAGTTATCAATAACAATATTACTAGGGAGCTCATGAATGGGACATTTGAGCATCAGTAACTTCAATCTCCCCCACGCTTGGGCAATACTCTCTCCATCATGAGGCCAAAAGTTATATTTTCGATTACGATCTTTATGAATTTCACTAGGAGGATAAAATTTGGAATAAAAGAGAGGTACAATTTCCTCCCAAGCAATAAATGGACCATCCTTTAGCAGCCAATACCACTTCTCAGCTCTGCCTTTCAGTGATAAAGAGAATAGCTTCCTCTTAACTTTGCACGATGAAATACCTGCACACTTGAACAACTTGCATAATTTATGTATAAAGAGTAAATGATCACCCGGATGGACAGTTCCATCTCCTAAATAGCAGTTATCCATAACACGTTCAACAATTTTCATAAGTATTTTAAAAGGATCTAATTGAGCATGTGGTGGTTGTGGTTCATCCACATCTGCAACAGTGGTAGTAGTGTGATACGTCTCAAACGTATCTATAATTTTTGATGATCCATGCTTGTTTTTACACCATTTGCTTAGTGTTTCAATACACTTAGTGGCATTTTTATGCATTTTCCGTAACTAACCTATTAACAAGATGCCACAGTGCTAGTTCCCTATTTTCTGCTATTTTTGTGTTTCAGAAAAGTTACACAGGAAATATTCTCGGAATTGGACGAAACAAAAGCCAAACATCCAGAAATTTACCCAAACTTCCAGAGAACCGAAGAGGACACGGAGAGGGGCCACAGGTCGGCCACACAATAGGGTAGCACGGCCCAGGCCCTGACCGCGCCCCTATGTGTGAGACCGCCTCGGGCCACTTCTGACGATGCCCCTTCGCCTATAAAGACCCCCCGACGGGAAAAACCTAAGTACTCGATCAATTTTCCAGAAACACATTGCGATCTGCCTCCGTCATCGACCCTAGATCGGGAGGGTCCAGAAGCTCTTCCTGGCACCCTACCGGAGAGGGGAATCACCACCGGAAGTCTTCTTCATTGCCATGCTTGCCTCCAGCGCGATGAGTGAGTAGTCTACCTTGGACTATGGGTCCATAGCAGTAGCTAGATGGTTGTCTTCTCCACCATGTGCTTCATGTTTAGATCTCGTGACCTACTTTACATGATCGAGACTACCGTTAGGCAATTCTACATGTTGTGTTTGTTGGGATCCGATGAATATTGTCGGGGGGATGACCCCCGGCAGGGTCAAGAGACTAGAAAGATACAAAGAGTAAGGTTGACCTTGTGTCGGTTGACCTAGATGGGGTCTGGCCGGAATACAGGAGCGTCGGCCAGACCGGCATATAAGTGTATCCCGGTGGCAGTATAGATGTGCCGGAATAACCGGGATACTTATTGAGGAGTGCCGGCATATGCCTAGATATGCCGGCCTAACTTATTTCATATGTTGTGCAGGAGCGGGGAGGCCGGATTACCCGGCATACCTAGGTCGTTGGTCCGGCATATAGGTCCAGGATATGGCCAACGGTCATATCCGGGATATATAAGTCAACCAAGGTGTCATATCCCTACAATCAAGGAGAGATTCTGCCCCGTATGGAGGAAGATCGTGTCGATAGGGTGCATAGTGGTGGGTTACCTACCCTCACTGTGCACAAGTACAGCCCTTACCTCACAGTGGTAAGGTCACAGTCCAGGAAGTACAAGGTACAGCGAGGGTGAGTCCCATCGAGAGCAATCAGGGAGAAAGTCAAGGGTGTCTGCCTTTGTCAGCTTGCCCTATTCGGAGTGTAGTTGGTGTCTCTGGTCTCTGGTGACCGTTGTAACCCTGGCCACCACTATATAAGGTGGCATAGGGAGCCCTAGTGAAGGGTTGGTCATTCGGTGTTCTTACACTTAGCAGCAGTTCATCTTCCTCCTCTAGCAGAGAGCTTGGAAGCGCCATTGTTGTATACTCCATCGATCCAAATATATATCCAGTAGAGCAGGAGTAGGGGTGTTATCTCCTTACGAGAGCCCCGAACCTGGGTAGATCTGTGTTCCTTTCTGTCGTGCTTTTCAGCTCGTTCCCCTCTCCCGAATCCTCCAGCATCTAGTTCGGCCCCCATTTAAGCCATCCCATGGCAGATGTTGTTTCACCACGACGACATTTGGCACCCACCGTGGGGCAGATCGATATGCTGGGCGGAGTGTTTATTCGGACGGGGTCCGTGATAGTAGCTTCGGGAGTGCGCGTGGTCTCTGGCCTCATCCAGAGGCTAGGCTCGCTCAGCTTCATCAGTGACAACGCCGGATGTCTCGGCGGCCGACCGTTCCCCAGGGACGGCCGGATCATGTCTTTTGGTTCCCACGAGGTGTACGTGGGGACTGAGAGAGTTTGCAGGGAAGAGGTGCTGGTGGCGGCGGATCCTCCGTCACATCGGCTGGCTCACGCTGGGCGTAGCGCTCGCTCAGTAGAGTCGGCCGAGGTGATGATGACCGGCACATCAGCGCCGCCGGCAGATGGTGCCGGCAAGGCAGCAGCAGCAGCGGATATTCCCCCAGAGCCGCCAAAGGCCAAGAGGTCGGCGCGTCCTCCATTGGAGCGCGTTGAGAACCTGGCCGGCACTTCCGGCGTGCCGGCTAGGGGCCAGGTGCTTCTCCCCATCATCGATCGGCTTCTTGAGCCGGTGCGATCCGGCGATGATTCGGAGCAGACAAGGGAGGTCCTGGAGGGATCTCGCCAGGCCCTCGTCGATGAGGCCCTGGCCATGCACCAGGAGCGCGAACGGTTTAACCGGCAACTCCGTGAGTATGAGGCAGCCCATGGTTTTACTCCTGTGGTAACCCGGCCTAGCCGGATAGATGAGATTAGAACTAGAGGTAGAGATCTTAATACTGAGCTAGAAAAAGGTGCTAGTGATAAGGGTCATACTGCAACTAGTAGTGTGCCTAAGGTAATTTATAGCTCCCCAGTGAAGAACCTTAGAGCAGCAGCAGAGGTAGCTAAAGACCTATCTAGTTTATCCGGCGAAGCACTGCGTGAGCTGCAGGCCCGGCTTAACCATCTTTTGTCTGAAGCTACCAAGCAGCAGGAGGCCTTCAAGAAGGCAAACCCAGGTGCCGGGGCATCCCAGTTTGTTGTGTCGGCAGGAGGTGCCGGTGTGAGGTCGAAGGGCCAAGCTTCGTCCCCGCATCCAAGCGCCCGGCGTGCCGGAAGTGTGACCTCTGGCCGCCGGGACAAGCAGATCCAGGTGTATGATCCGGCAGTCGCCGGAAAGCAGGCGGTGGTGCAGAAGAGTGCCGGCCAAGCTGACAAGAATGTCGGCAGCCAGAAAGCCGGTCAGAATGTGCCGGCCGGGCAAGGAGCAGTTTCGGCCGGTGGGGGCCAGAGTAACAGTGCAGCCCGGCGTTAGCAGCAGGGCGCCGGACATGCGGTGCAGCAGCAAGGCATGGGTCAGCCGAGACACCGTGAAGATGATGGAAATTCCGCCCTGGCAAGGACAGGATATCAGCAGCAGTATCAGCAAGGCCAGCAGAATGAGCAGTGTCAGCCGGAACAGCAGCAACAAAAGATGATCGCGGGCCCAATTGCGTCCTGGCTCGGACCTCGGTCGTTAGCGGCAAATGATGCGCGCTTCAAGCTGGACAGGATTCACCAGTCAGAGTTGGTGGAGAGACAAGGAGCTCCGGGTCCTATGTGCTTTGGACCCCGGATTATGGGTGAGCCGGTGCCTTACTGTTTTCAGCTCGCGTGGGGCGCGAGGACATATAACGGCAGTACAAAGCCAGAAGATTGGTTGGAGGACTACTCCACTGCGGTGAACATTGCTGGGGGAAACCTCTGGTGGGCGGTACGATATGTGCCGCAAATGCTAGAAGGACCAGCCCGGATATGGCTGAATAATCTGCCGGTCGGAAGTATCAATGGCTGGGTTGATTTCGAAGAGCAGTTTGTGTCAAACTTCACCAGTATTTATAAGAGACCCAACCGCCCGCAGCAACTAGCTAGCTGCCGGCAAGGAGAATATGAGACTGATCGTGACTACCTGACTAGGTGGTGCACGTTGCGCAATTCCTGCGAAGGAGTTGTGGAGCAGCAGGCCGTCATGTGGTTTGCTCATGGGTGCTGGCATGGCACCATGTTGTGGCAAAAGCTGCTGAGGGAAATGCCGGCCACGTTGGCCGAGACAATCAAGATTGCTGATAGTTATGCTTTGGGAGATCCCATGCAGCCCAGCCTTGATTCACAAGGACAGGGGCAGACCCAGCGGAACAATAGCAACACTGGGAGACCAGGGCAATTCTATCGTCCTGATAACCAAAACAAGAGGAGAGATGAAAGGCCGGATTACCGGTATGGAACGGCACAAGTAGCAGCCATGGAGGAAGAGCAAGAGGGCGCCGGCAGTAGCCAGTGGCCGAGATACGAGGGCTATCCGCAGCCTCAGCAGCAACAGCAGCAACAACCGCAGCAGCAAGCGCAGCCCTTCCAGAAAAAGAATGTCTGGATCAATAAAAATGCCGGCGGTGTCGCCGGTCAAAAGAAGCTGTGGCCGAAATATACGGTGGGTTTGGCCATGGACAAGCCTTATGTGTTTCACACATTCCAGCCGAGTAAGCCGGCGAATCATTTGACCAGAAACTGTTCATGGCTGGATGACATATTGGCTGGTCGTGCAGGTCCTTTCGGGCCGGCTAGACCACCTGTCCCGGCAGCTCCATCGCCGTTGACAGGTGCAAATACAGTTGCAGTCCCGCCCAGGCCGGTTAATCCCGGGAACCAGAATAATGCCGGAAATGCCAGCGTAAATCAAGTGGATCAGAAATATAACCCGGAATATTATGCCCGAGGCCCAGCAACGGGCCGGAATGAGTACAAGGAGCACGATCAGAGCTACATGGTCTTTGAGACCGAAAGAACAGACAAGCAGAGCTTGTACCGGCGGTGTTTGGAGGTGAATGCCGTTATGTCGGCAGTTCCGAAGCTAATGTACTGGTCTGACCAGGCCATTGGCTGGGACAGGGCAGATCATCCCAGGATCATGCCAAACCCCGGCGGATATGCGCTAGTAATGGATCCGACATTTGTCGGGCTGGCTAATAATGTGAGGTTCAGCAAGGTCCTCATTGACAATGGAAGCAGCATCAACATCATGTATCGTGATACGATGCAGAAGTTGGGCATCAAGGAGAATATGCTTGAGCCGAGCAAGACCACATTCCACGGCATTGTGCCGGGACTTTCATGTGCGCCGATGGGCAAGATCCGGATGGATGTCATGTTTGGCAACCGGGATAACTGCAGGGTGGAGAACCTCATGTTTGAGGTGGTGGATCTGGAAAGCCCCTACCATGCTCTGCTGGGTAGGCTGGCACTGGCAAAGTTTATGGCCTCTACGCATGTTGCGTATCTGAAGATGAAGATACCGGGGCCCAAGGGAGTGATCACCATCATTGGTGATTACAAGTGCTCGATGGCATGTGCCACGGCCGGATCAAATCTGGCCGAAACTCTGATCATTGCCGAGGAAAAGAAGAGGCTCAAGCGAGCCGTGGAGATAGCGGAGACAGTCGCGGCCGGCAAATCTATGTCGGGCATGATGAACCCAGGTGGCAGTGCTTCTTTTCAAGTGAGCAAGGAAGTCAAAAAGGTGCCTCTGGATGAAGTTTTCCCGGAGCGCCATGCCCTCATCGGGGCAGGTTTGGACCCCAAATAGGAAAGCGAGCTCATCAGCTTCCTCCGTGAGAGTCGGGATATCTTTGCATGGTCTACTTCAGACCTGCAAGGTGTGCCGAGGGAGCTGGCTGAGCACGCACTGCATGTAAGGCCGGATGCTAAGCCGGTGAAGCAACCGCTCCGGCGGAATGCGGATGATAGGAGGAAGGCAATATGGGAGGAAGTGGCCAGGCTCCTAGCCTCAATCTTTATCAAGGAAGTACTACATCCGGATTGGGTGTCTAATCCGGTTTTGGTGGAAAAGAAGAAGGATGAGCCCGCCATAGTAAAAGTATGGCGGATGTGTGTTGATTACACCAACTTGAACAAGGCATGTCCCAAAGATCCATTCCCGCTCCCTCGGATCGATCAGGTGATTGATTCCACAGCAGGATGTGAACTGTTATCATTCGTAGATGCATATTCCGGTTTCCACCAGATCCCTTTGTATGAGCCGGATCAAATAAAGACGTCCTTTATTACCCCGTACGAGGCTTATTGCTATCTCACCATGCCGTTCGGTTTGAGAAATGCCGGCGCAACTTACCAGAGGTGCATGCAAAAGTGTTTGCATGACCAAATAGATAAAAATGTGCAGGTATATGTCGACGATGTTGTCATAAAAACCAAGGAGAGCAAGACTCTCATAGATGACCTCCGGGAAACCTTTGCAAACTTGAGGAGATTCCGGATGAAGTTGAATCCGGCTAAGTGTACCTTCGGTGTGCCGGCAGGCAAATTGCTCGGTTTCCTGGTTTCCAGCCGGGGTATTGAGGTGAATCCCGGCAAGATTCGTGCCATAGAGAGAATGAAGCCGCCGACAGATTTGAAGGAAGTACAGAAGTTCACGGGGTGCCTCGCATCCCTGAGCCGTTTCATAAGCCGGCTGGGCGAGAAAGCTTTGCCGTTATATCAATTGATGAAGAAGTCCGACACATTTGTCTGGACAACGCAAGCAGATGCAGCTTTCAAGGAACTGAAACAGATGTTGTCAATAGCGCCGGTGTTGGCATCTCCGATGCCCAGGGAGCCAATGTTGCTCTATATAGCGGCGACCAAAAGAGTTGTCAGTGCAGTGGTGGTAGTAGAGCGAGAGGAAGGAGGCAAAACCGTGCAGCGGCCAGTATATTATTTGAGTGAAGTCCTTTCCACCTCGAAGCAAAACTACCCCCACTATCAGAAAATGACATATGGTGTCTATATGGCGGACAAGAACCTCAAGCATTACTTCCAAGAGCATCCGATCCGGGTAGTGGCCGAGGCCCCTATCTCGGAGATCATAGGCAACAAAGATGCCAGTGGCAGGATAGCCAAGTGGGCTATAGAGTTGTCACCATATACTCCTCAATATGACAAAAGAGATACAATCAAGTCCCAGGTGTTGGCTGATTTCTTTATCGACTGGGCCGAGATACAATATGAGCCACCATTGCCAGATGCAAACTATTGGAGGATGCATTTCGATGGTTCCAAGACAATACATGGCCTAGGTGCCGGCATAGTTCTCAGTTCACCCAAGAATGACCAACTGAGATATGTTCTGCAGATTCATTTTGCAGCATCAAATAATGTGGCGGAATATGAGGCACTTGTGCATGGCCTGAGGGTGTCTAAGGACATAGGAATTCGCCGGATTATGTGTTTCGGTGATTCTGACTTAGTGATTCAGCAGTGTTCCGGCATATGGGATGCGCATGATGCAAACATGGGATCCTACCGTTTCCTGGTGCAGCAGTTGAGTGGTTACTTCGAAGGATGTGAGTTCCGGCATGTTCCCCGGGCTCAGAATGAAGCAGCCGACACATTGTCCAAGCTGGGATCTTCCAGAGATTCAATCCCGCCCGGCATTTCGTTGGAGCATCTGAGGAAGCCGTCAATCAAGCCCTCGCCGGAATCATCGTCCATTTATGTCCCGCCAGGCCCGGAGGATGCGGTTCCGATGGAGATAGATGCCGAAGCCAGGTCAGATAACCCGGGGACTGCTCTCTCAGTCCCGGGGACTGGGCCGACATATGCAGTGAGTGCAGTATTCCGGAGCAAAAATAAAGGCAAGGGTAAGATGTACCAAGAGGTTGTACCGGTATTCCCGGGGACTGCTCCGGCATACCCGGGGACTGATCCCTCAGTCCCGGGGACTTCGCAGCCCATGGAGATCGATTATGTGACGGCCGAAATAATGGAGATAGATCAGGCAGTGTTCACTGTCAGGGAAGTGCCCTCATGGGCGCGTCCTATCATGGATTTCTTGGTGGATGGTCAAGTGCCGGCGGATGAAACAGAGGCGCGCCGAGTTGCAAGGAGATCCAAAGGATATACCATCATAAACAAGGAAGTATACAAAAGAAGTGCCACCGGAGTATTGCAGAGATGTGTCGAATCTGCGGAAGGCCTGGAAATGCTCCGGGAAATTCATCAGGGGGAGTGTGGTCATCACGCTTCATCCAGAGCATTGGTGGCCAAGGTATTCCGGCATGGGTTTTACTGGCCGACGGCACTGCAAGATGCAGAAGACTTGGTCCGGAAGTGCAATGGATGTCAAAGATATGCTCACCAGATCCTTCAGCCGGCGTCAGCATTGAAGACTATCCCGATAACCTGGCCTTTTGCTGTTTGGGGCCTGGATATGGTCGGGGCTTTTAAGCCGGCCAGGGGAAACATGACCCATATCCTGGTCATGGTGGACAAATTCACCAAATGGATTGAAGTAAAGCCCATAAGCAAGTGTGATGGTCACACAGCAGTGAAATTCTTGAAAGATATAATCTTGAGATATGGTGTTCCCCATGGCATCATCACTGACAATGGGTCGAACTTTGCCCAAGGGCCATTTGCCAGATTTTGTGAGGAGGTGGGAATCCGGCTGGACATTGCGTCGGTCGCTCACCCTTGTGCCAATGGCCAGGTAGAAAGGTCAAATGGACTAGTGTTATCCGGCATAAAACCCCGGCTGATAGAGCCACTGGAGAAAACTCCGGGATGTTGGCTAGATGAATTGCCAGCAGTGCTTTGGAGTTTAAGGACAACTCTGAATAGGTCAACAGGCTATACACCATTTTTCCTGGTGTATGGAGTAGAAGCTGTCCTTCCAACAGATGTAATACATGATGCACCAAGAGTGGTGCTATATACTGAGGAAGAGGCTAAAGAAGCCAGGGAAAATGATGTTGATCTGCTGGAAGAAGCAAGAGAAATAACACTGTCAAGAACAGCAGTATATCAGCAGAACCTCAGACGCTATCATGCGCAGAAGGTGAATCCAAGGAGATTCCAAGAGGGAGATCTAGTACTCTGGCTAAGGCAAGGCACAGAGGGCCGGCATAAGTTAACTCCTCCATGGGAGGGGCCATTCATTGTGAGCAGAGCTCTGCACAATCATGCCTATTATCTTATAGATGCGCAAGCCCCCAAGAAGGACAAGGTGGACAGGTCCGGAGAAGAAACCAAGCGACCATGGAACATAGCTCTACTCCGCCCCTTTTACTCCTGAGCAGCATAATGTATGTATTTCCATTTAGCTTTGTATGCCGGTATAAGGCTAATAAATGAAATGTTGGCATCCCGAAGAAATCGGGCACTGCCTCCGAGATATATCGGCATTTATTTTTAGTTTTTGTTTATATGCCGGCTGGCTTGATTTGAATGTTTCCTGTGTCGGCCTAGTAGTGTGTCGGCACCAAAGGCCGCTCTTCGGCTCAGCTGCTGTCCGAAACCCGGCTTCATGGCTAGCAAGAGTAGATGCCGGAGATTGTCTACACATGGAAAATGACTAAGGAAATATAGAGCAAGCGAACCGACATTTATGTTATTGCTAAAGTTAAAACCTGAAATGTCGGATGATTTGAAGTCTAAGTTTCAAAGTTGAAGTACTGTATGTTTAATGAAGCAACCTTGAGACTCATAAGTCAAAAGCCAAAAGAGGTAGACAAGTAGCCAAGGTTGTGGAGTTAGGGAAATAGGAAAGCAAACTCGGTGACTTAGCCAAAAGATGATCCGGCATTGATAAACAAGCAAACCAAGTTAAAACTTGTTCAGGTAGCAAACCAAAGGGAAATTAAACGTATATCTTACAGTTGCACCCGGCATACCGGGGATCTAATAAAGCTTAAAGTTTGGTGGTGCAAAGTTCAAAGAGCAGGGGCAGAAGCAGAGCCGCCGGTTGGAGGGGCTGTAGCAGTGGAGATGTCGGCTTCAGGAGTGTCGGACCCAGCAGATGGAATGGAGCCATCACCTCCGGCCGGGACAGATCCCTGTTCCGGAACGTTGGTGTCGGCTTCTTCAGTTTCTTCTTCATCTTGGCTGGAGTCGGAGCCCTCAGCATCAGCAGCATCCTTGGCGTCGTCCTCCTTCTTCTCCGGCTCGCGGATGTCCCGGACAAAGGCTTCGGTGTCGGCATAATCCACATAGCTGTGGGCTAATTCTTGCCGACGCCGGATATGTTCCGGATCCATGGTCCAGATTGATCCTTCGCGCACAGTGCGCAAAGTCTCCAAGTCTGCTTTATCGTACCAGGAGAGGAAGTAGGTGAGAGCTTCATCAGCTCCCACCCTTGCGCCGGAATCCCGCCATTCTCGGAGGCGAACCTTGGAAAGCTGCAGATCATTGCTGAGATCAACAGGATCAGTGGGCATCCTTTGTCCCGGCCAGAGGGCAGAATATGCCTCCTGGGCGCCAAGAAAGAGTTCTTCCGTGTAGAAGGTCATGGCGTTCTTCCGGGATTGCAGGGCCAACAGCTGTTCTGACATGTCCCAGTTGGCCGAGTCAACCGGAACACCCCGATCCACTCGATCCAACTGCAGAGCCCTCTCAACGTCTTTGACGGAAGCAGGAAACATGTCTGAAAAATAGAAAGTATGTTAGCAAAAGAAGTATATGTCGGCGTAAAGGTTGTGCCGGAAAAGGACATGGTATGTCGGGCAGGATAAGGGAAAAGGATTTGAAGCTTACTGGCGAGGTCGGCATTGAGCTGAGCAACTGTAACTTCCCATTTTGTTGCCTGCTCCTTCAAGCTAGACAGTTCGGTGTGGGCATTGGAGGTATCAGTTTCGGAGGTGACAAGCAGCTCCTAGGCCTTCTTAAGTTGGCCCTCCCTCTGTTCCTTCTCCTCCAGAAGCTCAGCGATCCGGCCCTTCCGCTGCTCCACCTCAACTTTGTGGGCGGCATCCCGGTCGTCCAACTGCTTGGCCACGTCCACTGAAGGAGTACAGTCCTGTTGGCGTGCCTCCAGTGCAGCTTTCTCGTCTGCAAGGATTTAAAGTTAAAAGAATGAGAAGACAAGTAGCAGTGACAAGAGTTAAAGGATTTGAAGTACAAGTTGATTAATAAGAGATCAGCAGAATCCGGCATACCAGTCAGCTCCTTCACCCTCTGGAGAAGCACGGTGACTTGCTCTTCTGTAGTAGCTGAAATATGTCGGTAAAAGGGTCATGTGTCGGCAAGAGAAATATTCCGAAGTAAAAGAAGGCAAGACATCCGGCATATATGGATATGACGGCTGAGTTTACCTTTCTGGCGCAGTTCCAGCCGGAGCTTGCTATGCGCGTCAGATAGCTTCCGGTGCTCGCACACCAAATCATGGTACATGTCGGCGCGGGCGTTATTCATGCGCTGCAAAAGTGTTAGGATTTGAAAGGTTATAAGAGAAGGCTAGCATATCAGTGCAATTGAAGATTATGGGAAGTGTTCATGATGTTGAAGATCCGGCACAGGTGCTGCGCACCTATCCCGGCCCTCGGTGACTAGGATTTGAAGCTCGAATCGAGCTTATATCTCAGTCAAAAGGATTTGAAAAGTGCTTAAGATAGTAGTTCATTAAAGATCCGGCACAGGTGCTGCACACCTATCCCGGCCCTCGGTGACTAGGATTTGAAGCTCGAATCGAGCTTATATCTCGGTCAAAAGGATTTGAAAAGTGCTTAAAATAGTAGTTCATTAGAGATCCGGCACAGGTGCTGCGCACCTATCCCGGCCCTTGGTGACTAGGATTTGAAGCTCGGATCGAGCTAATATTCCGGATAGTAAATTTGAAAACAGCTAAGTGCAAAAGGAATTGGAAAATCCCGGCTGCCCGTATCCCGGACAGCCGACATTTTCGGGGACTGGGGATATACATGTGTAGAAAAGACTTACGTTGGTGGCGTCGGCCAGAAGGTGAAGTCTTTGCTGGATGCTGAGGAGCTCGCAGGCGATAGGAATGGGCTTCGCGGCCAGGATATCAGATGGATTGCCAGTAGCCGAAGCTTCGGCCAGCTTCTTGCTCTTGGAGTCGGCAGTATCCATACTGTCCGCGTCGTTCCACTTGATGCAGTGCTCCTTAAGAGAGCCAAGGCTCTTATCACTTTTCGTCAGCAGGGAGACGCGGCCCTCAAGTTCTGGCGTATCAAAGAAGCTAGGCTGGGCGGCTGCCTTGCCAAAATGCAGGGCCAGGGCAGAGCTGGGCCGGGGTGCTACTTTGGCAGCACCAGTGGCGGCAGATTGTGTGCCGGACTTGGTCGGCTTGATCGTGAGGGTGCTGGACTTGACCGAGGTAGAGGTCTTGGCCGGGGCAGCAGGCTTGGCCGGGGCAGGAGTTTTCTCGGTGGTTGGAGTTTTGGGCGCTGATTGTTCCGGCGCGGTAGGGGCAGCTTGTCCAGCAGAGGCAGGTTCCGGAATAGTCCGGACTTCCGGCACTGCAGGGCCCTTTCCTTTGTTATCTATGCCGGCGCTCTTGTTGCTTGCGCCGGCGTCTTCAGTAGTCCCGGCACAGCTGGTGGGCGCGCCGGAGTCTAGGGCATCTTGTTGGGCTCCTATGTCCATATGGACATCAGAAGCCGAAGGTTCCTGTTGAGCCCCCGAGTCCATGTGGACGTCGGGGGCAGAGTTGTCTTGCTCCGGCGGAGGATCGTCCTTCGCCGGGGAGGTGGTTTTATCGGGCGCAGGCGAAGATGCCGGCGCCGGGGAGGTCGTGTGACTTGCAGAAGGTATGTCGGGAGTGGCAGTGGCCGCCGGCTTTTCAATGTTGGGGCTGGCGCTTGTGCTGGAAGCGTGTTCCGGCGCAAGAGGAGCCCTGAAAGAGAGAAAACACCAAGTTAGTAATCAAAGCAAGAGATATGTCGGAAATGAAACAAAGAAAAGAAACTTACCCCGGGGCAACAGGTCGTGGTTTCTTCGGGCGAGGCGCCGAGACCTTCTGCCTCTTCTGTGCCGGCTCAGGCTGGGGTTTGACCCCGCGCTTCTTGCCAGCTCGTGTGTTGGCAGGGGGAGGTCCCTGGTTTAATGGCGCAGTGTCAACCACTTCATCGTCCGGGATGGCTGAGGATGGCATTGGAAAGGCATAAGCAACAGGTGTTTCTGGAAGAGCATAAGCAAGAGGTGTCGGGCAGATAAACATCTGGCAGTCTTCATCGGAGTCATCATCACTCCAGTCTTGAGTGAAATGCCAGGATGAAGAGGCCTTACCCGTGGCAGAGGCAGCACGGGTGTTCCGGGGCAGCTTGTCCCAATGATCTGGATCTTCAACGTCCGCGGCGGTGCGGTCTACTGCGATCTGGATACGGGAGTTCTCCATACTCTGAAAGCTGAACTTCTGCATAGGGCAAAGACAATGGGTCAGAAACATGAAATATGTCGGTACAAGGAGTATGTCGGATAAAGCGTGATAAGTGTCAGAAAATAGAAGTATGTCGGCCAAGGTATCTATATGCCGGACAAGAGATTATGTATCGGCCAGAAGGATTTACCGTTGGGGCGGGGCGATCCCGGCTGTATGGTTCAAGTCCCCAGGCAAAGGTGGCCTGAGAACACTTGCAGATGTCCTTAATCCGCCGCAGAATGTCGGCCGGAGTTAGCTCGTGTGTAGAATGCCGGGTGGGGTCCATGGGCCCGCTCATTTGGTAAATTTTATGTGACCGGCGCTGCAGAGGAGAGATGCGCCGGCTGATAAAGCATGCCACTAAGTCTTGTGGGGTGAGGCCGGCATCCCGTAACTCGCCCTTAACCCGGTGGAGGGCGTTCACCGGCATCACGGAGTTCTTCGGATTATAGCTCCAGTTCTTCATCGCCAAGGGTGGCTCATCCACGAATGGCGGCAGGTTGAGCAGATCCACGTCCGTGGTGTTCTTGACATAGAAGAAGCTCTTCTGCCACTTCTTGCAAGACTCGAGCATTTCCACCTTGGGGAAGTCTGAGCCCTTCCGGGACATGATGGTGGCCGCGCCACATTGGGTCATGGGGCAGTCCTTCTTCTCCTGAGCCGTCTCCGGCGGGTAATCCTTGCTCCGGGGCGGTTCTTGGACGACTTGCTTCCGCAGTTGGAAGTACTTCGCCCAAGCTTGGGTAAAGGGCTCTATGCCGGCGAAGCTTTCGCAAAAAGCAGCGAAGGCGGAGAGGATCATCACTGCATTGGCCGGGATGTGGTGAGGTTGCAGATCGTAGGTGTCGAGGAAGTCCCGGAAGAAATCTGACGCCGGCAGACCAAAGCCCCGCTCGAAGTGGGCGATGAACACGACGCGTTCACCGGGTTTAGGTGCCGGCACAATCTCTCCCGCCGGCAGCCGGCATGCAACACCCTCCGGGACTCTTCTCGTGGAGGTGATCCAGGATATGTCGGCCGGAGTAACCTCCGACCCCTCCCAGCCGGAGCGTCCTTGAAGCTGGGCCGAGTTATCTTCCTCCGAGGCCGAGGTGCCCATCATACTTGATGATGCCATCTTGATGGCCGGGACAGGGTGCGAGAGCCGGAGTCCCATGGTGTTAGTCCTATCAAGGTCAGGATAAAGAGGGAGGTTAGTCTAGCCGATATACCACTCTCACCAAAGTCAGCAGAAGAAGAAGATCTACCAGCGCAGTTAAAACTGGAAGCAAACATGGGTGTAATTCCTAGGGAAGAACATCTGTAAACTACTAAAGAGCGTCTCTGGCAATGCCAATCGAGGCAAGGGGATACTAGGAAGAGAAACTACGGCAAATCTAAGCGAGGAAGATCACCGTGGCGAAGCTACAGAGAAGCAGGAAGGGTGAAGAACAGAGACGGAAGTGGAGCTTACCGAAGCTTGGCCGGCGGCGAAGGAACGGCGGCGAGCGTGCAGAGGAAGATCCAATCCCCCAGCAATGTCGCGAAGAGGGGCGGCGGCGGCGTCGTCGGACGTCGTCGAGTGTCGGCGCCGGCGTGGAGCAGGTCAGCGGCGGCGTTCCTTCTCTGTTCCTCGGTCCGGCGATGAAGCGCAAGAGGTAGAGGAGCGGAGGAAGAAGAAGATACTGTGGGGGTAAAAAGAGCAAGTTCACCCCCGCCCCCGTATTTATATCGCCAGAGAAGGTCGTGGGGATCGTGGTAAGTGTTCCACTACCCCGACCGTTTCTGGGGGAGGTCGCCACATGGCGGCACGGAGTGGGGCGGCGGTTCCTGTAACCGTGCCACTAGGCAATGATGGCCTGCAGTAAGTGCGCTGTGAACCGTCACATCGTGTGACCGTTCGTAGTGGCAGGGCGGTTGCAAGTTTCGATGCAAACTGTCGGACGTGGCTTCTCAAGGAAGTCCAATCTATGTGCCGGTGTAACTGCCCGGGGAATACATTCCGTCCGGAATACCCCGGGACCGGCCGGATTAATTTGTGAAAATGAAAGAAAGCCGGTATATAGTGTGATCGCCGGTGTAAAGTCATTCGCCGGGATATAACAAAAGAGATATCATGTTGAACCTGCCAAGGTCCCTCAGTTAAGACTGGGGGACCCCGACAGCTTCGGGGACTAATGTCGGGGGGATGACCCCCGGTAGGGTCAAGAGACTAGAAAGATACAAGGAGTAAGGTTGACCTTGTGTCGGTTGACCTAGATGGGGTCTGGCCGGAATACAGGAGCGTCGGCCAGACCGGCATATAAGTGTATCCCGGTGGCAGTATAGATGTGCCGGAATAACCGGGATACTTATTGAGGAGTGCCGGCATATGCCTAGATATGCTGGCCTAACTTATTTCATATGTTGTGCAGGAGTGGGGAGGCCGGATTACCCGGCATACCTAGGTAGTTGGTCCGGCATATAGCTCCAGGATATGGCCAATGGTCATATCCGGGATATATAAGTCAACCAAGGTGTCATATCCCTACAATCAAGGAGAGATTCTGCCCCGTATGGAGGGAGATCGTGTTGACAGGGTGCACATTGGTGGGTTACCTACCCTCACTGTGCACAAGTACAGCCCTTACCTCACAGTGGTAAGGTCACAGTCCAGGAAGTACAAGGTACATCGAGGGTGAGTCCCATTGAGAGCAATCAGGGAGAAAGTCAAGGGTGTCTGCCTTCGTCAGCTTGCCCTATTCGGAGTGTAGTTGGTGTCTCTGGTCTCAGGTGACCGTTGTAACCCTGGCCACCACTATATAAGGTGGCATAGGGAGCCCTAGTGAAGGGTTGGTCATTCGGTGTTCTTACACTTAGCAGCAGTTCATCTTCCTCCTCTAGCAGAGAGCTTGGAAGCGCCATTGTTGTATACTCCATCGATCCAAATATATATCCAGTAGAGCAGGAGTAGGGGTGTTATCTCCTTACGAGAGCCCCGAACCTGGGTAGATCTGTGTTCCTTTCTGTCGTGCTTTTTAGCTCGTTCCCCTCTCCCGAATCCTCCAGCATCTAGTTCGGCCCCCATTTAAGCCATCCCATGGCATATGTTGTTTCACCACGACGACAAATATTGGTGTTATGATTGAGTTGATGTGCTGAATATTATCTTATTTTATCTCTATGTTGTTTATGATCTTGCATGCTCTCCGTTGTTAGTATCTTCTTGGCCGAGTAGATACTAGTGACTCCAAGAGGGGGTATTTATGCTCGATAGTTGGGTTCATGCCTCTATTTAATCTGGGGGAGTGACAGAAATCTCTAAGGTTGTAGATGTGCTGTTGCCACGAGGGAGAAAACTACATTCATATGTCCAAGGGCATATGCTTTGTTTACATTATACACTTTGCTTAATGCAGTTATCTGTTGTTCGCAACTTAATACTTGTGGGGTTCTCGGATTGATTCCCCGTGGGTGGATTATTAGTCATAGATGCAGTTGGATGGTGGTCTATGTATTTTGTTGTAATGCCCAGAGTAAATCTCATAGTGATCCTCTCGACATATGCATGTTGTCTTTATTCTATCAATTACCCAACTGTAATTTGTTTACCCAGCATGTGTTATTTATCTTATGGAGAGACACCACTAGTGAACTATGGACCCTGGTCCTATTTCCTTTATATTGCTATCACCTGTTTACTTTACTCGCACTATTTACTTTCTCGCATACTACTATTGCTTTCCACTTGATACGCTCATTCCTTTGTTTACAGCAAACCGGTGAGATTGACAACCTCATCGTAAGTTGGGAGCAAAGTATTTGGTTGTGTTGTGTGCAGGTTCCACGTTGCTACTAGTTGAAGACGCGCTAACACGTTATCATTAACGGCGCCCTTGTTGGATTGTCACTAGGCTAGCAAGCATCACCTTCTTGAGTTTGGCTTTTTCCTGGATTCGACAAACCTTGGTTTCTTACTGAGGGAAAACTCGCTGTTGTACTCATCAAACTTTCCTCTTGGGGTTCCCAACTGGACGGTGATTTACATCATCAACACCGCCACAGCAAAGATTTTTCTGGCGCCGTTGCCGGGGAAAAAGAAGACTTTTGCAAGGGGAGTTTCGCACGCACATCATTTACTTTGTTTATTGTTTTGCTTTACTTTATTTTTTCTTGCATCGTTTTATAAAAAATACAAAAAAATTAGTTCCTTTTATAGTTGTTATTTTTGTTGGTCTGTTATTGTCTTGCTTTATCATGCTTTCTATCAATGGGTGGTATCTTTGAAACTAGATCTTTTTGGCAAGGTGGGTTCACGGAAGAACAGCAAAAATATTATGAGGAACACCGCTTGTCACAAAAGGGGAAATATTTATGCGAACAAATTAATAGATTGTATATCATTGTTAGAAACGTGTGCTCTACTTATAATGTTACTTATTGCTTTGATAGATCTTGTTGCTATAGGAGGTATAAACACCACCCTTTTCAATGTGAGTATAATGATGATGTTACCATATCTTCTTATATTAATGGAAATTATGACTTTTATGATGTGGAACAAATTGAAGAATTTATTGCTTGGAAGGGTGCATTCGAACTTGCTTATTTGCTTGAAAATACTGATGATGCACTTTATAAATATGAGGTTTATAATATACTTAAATTTTGCTTTGATAATTACAAGGAAGAAAATGGCTATATTCTTAAATAACTTAATAGATGCTCTCCAATGGAAGAGACTAATGCCTTGAAGGAGCCTATGGAAGAAGAAATTGCTGAAACTGGAAGCTCATTTGATGATCAAGAGGAGGAAGAATGGAGCTATCCATGTCCACCTCCCAATAAGGGTAACTCTTTAACTAATACCTTATTTGATCGCCCTCCATGCTTACCAAAAGAGGATGAGTGTTATATTGATAATTGTGATGATCCTACTATTTTGGAGCTTGATATGGATTATGTGCCTGCAGATCATGAAAAACATGCTTTGTGTGATATTTATATTGTTGATTTTTTCCATGATGCTACTAAAAATTATTATGAGAGAGGGAAATATGGTTGTTGGAATTTTCATATTACTAAAACACCTCTCTTTATATTGAAAGTTCTGAAGTTGCTCTTGTTTTATCTACCTATACTTGTTATTATGTGCTTCTTTGATTTATTTTCTTACAAGATTCCTATACATAGGAAGTGGGTTAGACTTAAATGTGTTTTATATTAGCTCCTTGATGCTCTCTTTTGCTAATTCATATTTTTTTATGTGAGCATCTTCTCAAATTACTGCGCCTAGCTCAAAGGCGTTAAAGAAAAGCACTCTTGAGAGATAACCCAATGTTTTTACTTTCAGTTCTTTTTCTTTTATTTGAGTCTTGGAAGTTATTACTACTGTAATGACCTCTCCTTATCATTTTTATTTCGTTGTTGTGCCAAGAGAAGCCTCTAATTTGAGTGGGGTAAGATTTGGGGATGTTGCTGTTCTGAAACAGATTTCGGTGCTGCACCGTAAAAATTCGTGAAAATTCTCAGTATATCTTTTGGACCTGCGATTTCTTGTGCATATGACTCAGGTTATATCCAAACTTTAATTAGTTATACACTTTTTTATTTGAGCAACAGAAAACCCTCTAAAAATTCGACCTTTATCAGCTGTTCTGTTTTGACAGATTTCTGCCATTATTTGTGTTTGCCGCTCGATCGCTTTCTTTTTGAGTTCTTTTGATCACGGAACTTTTGGGGAAGTTGCTACAGTAGTATATGCTTTATATGTGGTGGTTTTGAGTTGAAACCTGAAGAAAAAAGGGTTGATTCATTGCTATGCTTACACTAATGTTGCTAATAGAATTGTGTTTAGTTTTGTATGAAGGAAGTTTTCAAGTGTAGGGATTGGAGAATGATGAGATGAGTTGAAGAATGGACAAAAGCTCAAGCTTGGGGATGCCCATGTCACCCCAAGAAATATCCAAGAGGTACAAGCGTCAAAGCTTGGGGATTCCCCCGAGGCACCCCTTCTTCATCGGCAAAAAATCAGGTCACCTTTCAACACACTATATTTTTATTGCTTTATGCATTATGCATTTTTCTTGGAGCGTCAGTTGTTTTTAGTTTTCAGTTTAGTTTTGTTTTGTTTGCTGCAATAAATGGTTGGACCCCAACAAATTTCTTTTGGAGAAGTTGCCTTGCTTTTCATTTGCCAAGAACACTCCGTTTTTCACTCTTATCGTTTAACGAGTGTTCTCTTTTTCTAGAACTGCATTTAGCTTTTGTTTTTTGCCTTAATTTTTCTTCAGATATTGTTATATCTTTATATCAAGGTGTATTATGACCTCTGGTCCATGTTGGTTTTCATCAAAAGAGTTTTTTCAAAAAAAAGTTCGAATGGTGTTGGAAAAGAGAAAAAGCTTTATGCAAAAAAGTGGTACAAAAAGGAGCTTATGTAGACTGCGGCCTAGGCTTTTGCATGTCGTGCTTGATGTCTTTTTGATAGTATGGTTAGTGGTTTTGCTGTAGCATGACTTGTCTCAAATGACTTAGATTGCTTAATGAGCCTTTGAAAAAATCATGCGTTGTTTTAATTATTTGGAAGCATTATTTTGGTCTTCTCCTTTGATGCTTTATTTGGGTTGACTTGGCGCATGCTCACACATGTTTGACTCATACAAAGTCGCCATAAGCCTCTATGATCATTTAGTTTTTGACTTTTGATGTCATCTTATGCTTCTTTTAATGTTGCTTTGTCGCTTTGCATGATTATGGCCGTTATTGCTCTCTTAGTTGGTCGCTCCCAGTCTTTTGCTAGCCCTTGTTTTGTACTGAGTATGAGCTCTACTCGTGCATCCAACTCCTAAAAACCAAGTTTGCCATTGTGTCCACTATAAATTCCTATGCATGGTATTTGCAAGCCATTCCAAGTAAATTTTCATGTGCTACCTTTCAAAACTTTCAACTACTCCTCATTTTGTGCCACTGTTTTTAGCTCATGGGGACGTAGTGGTCGGAATTGCTATCTTCCATATTAAATTAAGTACCACTCGACTAGGCAGCTTCATCAGCTCGTCATTAATTTTACAAGGGAGCTGGTCAGACAATTGCAATCTAATTCTAAAAAGAAAAAAAGGCACTCCTCCATGGTATGTGAATGTTGGTGGGCACCCGATGGAATCGGTTAGCCATGGTTTGAGAAAGGAAAAAAGGTAGGGAGGAGTGCCAAAGCTTTATAAAAGAGCACCAATGTGCCAAATTTTCAAAGAACTCGGAACCGCTCCCACTTGTTTATTATGGAAGATAGCAAGACCCCATTGCCAGTCGTTGACATGAAACAACCACTTCTCAAAACCCAATTTTTATCTCTCTATTTTACAAATGAAAAGCTCTAGCACATGTTTAATCACTGCTTCCCTCCGCGAAGGGCCTTTTTTTACTTTTATGTTGAGTCACCACCTTCTACCTTTATGCACCATCTAAGAGAGAATAGTTGTCATTCTGAGTATAATGTGCATTGTCCCAAAGTTTTCATTGATTGATTCATGATTTTGGTTTCACTTGTTCTTAAATTACTTGTATCTAGTTGCCCTCTTAAACTTGAAGGTGTCCTATGCATTTATGTTTTGCTCTCTCATGAAGGACAAGCTGAAAACTATTTGTATGTTTTTCCATATGATTTGAACACACGTTTGACTTTCATTGTTTCATTTTCATGATCTTTCGTTTGTGTTCTTTTTCATGTTATAACATGGTTGCTAAGTTTCTTTTATCAAGATTATATCTTTCATGCCCATGTTTTAAGTTCTTTTGATCCCAGCGCACAACGCTTACATAGTTGATCAAGATTGTGTAGGTGCATGTCACCTCAAAAATTATTTCTTTTGTTATCACTTACCTACTCGAGGACGAGCAGGAGTTAAGCTTGGGGATACTGATACGTCTCAAACGTATCTATAATTTTTGATGCTCCATGCTTGTTTTTACACCATTTGCATAATGTTTCGTTACACTTCGTGGCATTTTTATGCATTTTGCGTAACTAACCTATTAACGAGATGCCACAGTGCCAGTTCCCTGTTTTCTAATGTTTTTGTGTTTCAGAAAAGTTACACAGGAAATATTCTCGGAATTGGATGAAACAAAAGCCAAACATCCAGAAATTTACCGAAGCTTCCAGAGAACCGAAGAGGAGACGGAGAGGGGCCACAGGCTGGCCACACAATAGGGCGGCGAGGCCCAGGCCCTGGCCGCACCCCCTATGTGTGAGACTGCCTCGGTCCACTTCTGACGATGCCCCTTCGCCTATAAAGACCCCCCGACGGGAAAAACCTAAGTACCAAATCAATTTTCCAGAAACACACTGCGATCCGCCGCCGTCGTCGACCCTAGATCAGGAGGGTCCAGAAGCTCTTCCCGGCACCCTGCCGGAGAGGGGAATCGCCACCAGAGGTCTTCTTCATCACCATGCTTGCCTCCGGCGTGATGAGTGAGTAGTCTACCTTGGACTATGGGTCCATAGCAGTAGCTAGATGGTTGTCTTCTCCACCATGTGCTTCATGTTTAGATCTCGTGAGTTACCTTACATGATCGAGACGACCGTTATGTAATTCTACATGTTGTGTTTGTTGGGATCCGATGAATATTGGTGTTATGATTGAGTTGATGTGCTGAATATTATCTTATGTTATCTCTATGTTGTTTATGATCTTGTATGCTCTCTGTTGTTAGTAGCTATCTTGGCCGAGTAGATACTAATGACTCCAAGAGGGGGTATTTATGCTCGATAGTTGGGTTCATACCACTATTTAATCTGGGGGAGTGATAGAAACCTCTAAGGTTGTAGATGTCACTAGTAGAAAACAGGCCTAATGTCCAGGGCGAATTTGAGTTTTAGTACCGGTTATGTTTTGATCCGGGACTAATGTGAGCATTAGTCCCGGTTCAAAAGACTATGTGGGCCAAGAATCTTTTGTCCCGGTTCAAATGGGACCTTTAGTCCCGGTTGGAAATACAAACCGGGACTAAAGGGTTAGTGACCTTTAGTCCCGGTTGGTGTCTTCAACCGGGACTAAAGCCTCACCCTTTAGTCCCGGTTGGTGTTACCAACACGGACTAAAGGGTCTCCCCCAATTTTCCTCTCATGCCTACCCCCCCCCCCCCCGCGCAGAAAAAACGACTAAAAAAATAAACGAAAATGATAAAAAATTCAAATTTCAAAATCCTTTGACATGCATGTACCTCATGCAACTAACTTTTATGGAAAATTTGAAAATTTGAAATTTGATTTTTTTTGCAAAAAAAGGTTGTTCCGAATTAAAACGGCTCTAACTTTTGCATACGGACTCGAAAAAAACGTATAATATATGAAAAATTATCTACACAAAATTTTACATCCGATTTCAACCGCCGAAGGCCGTTTGCACAAATTCTACTTTCTCAAAATTCCAAAGGAAAATATGAAAGCGGGAAGATTTTAGATTTTGCTAGAAAAATGAGAAAAAAATGATTTTTAAAAAGATTTTTTAATTTCTTTAGTTGTTTCTTCTACTTTTTAGTTATTTTGAAGTTTTTAGATTATTTTGGAATTTTTTAATATTTTTGATTTTTTGAATATTTTGAGTTTAAAATTAATATTTAAATTATGCATAATTTTTTTTTGAAATTTATTGATGCTCATTATTACTTAATCATTGTTGCTTAATTTTCAAATTATTTGGAATTAAAAAAAGTAAAATTATATGTTATCAAAGTCTAAGGGTTAGTACAATTCATAGCATAGTATTATCAAGAAGTCGCGAGCGCAGTCTTGGAAGCTAGTAGAGAAGGAATGGAGAAGTTAAGCGTGCTGAGAGTGGAGCAGTGTGAGGATGGGTGACCGGCCGGGAAGTGGGACCACGAGTATATACTTTGACATGAGAATAGGGGTGGTGATTAGAGATTAGAGGGGTGGTGATTAGAGATTAGAGGGAAAACTGTCAAACAAATCAAAAATCTGAAAATAGGAAAATTCAAAAAAATCTTAAACTTTTTTCAAAAATATTTAAAAATAGCAAAATGACCTTTAGTCCCAGTTGATGTTACCAACCGGGACTAAAGGGTTCTCCAGCCCGCAGCGCTTAGGGCGGCCACGTGGAGAACCTTTAGTCCCGGGTTGTGGCACAACCGGGACTAAAGAGGGGGACCTTTAGAGCATGTCTAGTAGAACCCTCAAACCCTCAAACCCTCAAAGCAGTTTGAGGGTCGAAAAGTGGCATTTTTTGGCACTTTTACGGGCTGAAAAACAGAGGCAAAGACTAGAACCCTCAAACCCTCAAATTTTAAGGGTCTGAGGGTTCTAGTCTTTGCCCCAACCCTCAGACCCTCAAACCCTCAAACTGTACATCATTGCACATATCACAATTATACCATATCAAATATGTCTCATACAAACAATAATCATTCTAGTTATTTATTACAACACCAAATAGTAATCTGAAGCACATAAAATAATCCGAATTATTACAACAAAGTTTTTTGGAATTTGTTCGAATCAAATTGGACATAGCAAAGTAAAACAAAGATAAATCATGGGCCGGTTTGGCGCCGCCCATCCAACTGCCAATGGTGCTCCACAAGATCATCCCGGAGTTGACAATGAGTGCTTGAACTCTCAATCGCACGATGTGCTTCAAGAAAAGCTTCTACGCGATTTGGGTTCCTTTCCGGTTGCACACGGGTACCAACATTGTCATAGAAACAAGGTAAGTTTAACCCCCTCTCATCCTCTAGGATCATGTTGTGTAGAATCACACAACATTTCATGATGTTCACCAATGTTTGCTTGTCCCAAAACCGAGCTGGACCTCGGACTATGGCAAACCTAGCTTGCAAAATACCGAAAGCTCTCTCAATATCCTTGCGGGCTGCCTCTTGTGCCTTGGTGAAATGAGCTTGTTTTTTGGTTAAAGGCACCCCATTCTTCTCCTTGATGGACTTGACAAGAGTTGCCCACTCGGGATAAATGCCATCGGTGAGATAGTATCCCATGGAGTACTCATTGTCCATGACCTTGTAGTTGCAAGTTGGAGCATCCCCGGAAACTAGTCTTGCAAACAAAGGAGACCTATTGAGCACATTGATATCATTGAGAGTTCCCGGCAAACCAAAAAATGCATGCCAAATCCATGTGTCCTCCGATGCCACGGCCTCAAGCACAATGGTAGCATCCTTGCTTTTGCCACAATACATTCCATGCCATGATTTGGGGCAATTCTTCCATGTCCAATGCATGCAATCAAGACTACCAAGCATCCCCGGCCACCCCCTTTTTGCATTCATCTCCATCAACCTCTTTGTATCTTCCTCGTTGGGTGCCCGAAGATACACATCACCATACAACCGGATGACCAACTTTGCAAACCTACGGACGGACTCCGTGGTTGTATCTTGCCCAATGCGAAGATACTCGTCGGTATAGTCCGCGGGTATGCCATAGGCGAGCACCCGCATTGCGGCCGATATCTTTTGGTAGGCACTAAACCCCATGACACCGGCGACGGATCTACGACGCTTGAAGTATTGTGAGGCGGCCTCACAATCGTTGACAATCTTCACAAACAAACTACGACGCATTCGATACCTTCTCCGAAAGAGGCGAGGTGGGTATGTCGGTACCTTGGCGAAGTAGTCTCGCATCAAGTGCTCGTGTCCGAGAGCGCGGTTCCGGTAGATGGTGATTCGCCCCATCTGCGACCCTCTCCGTTGATCCATTAGCTTCGCGCGGTTCTCAAACTCTTGCACGTCGAGGACGATGCCCATCAGCTCGACGTCGTCGTCTTGGAGCAACTCGTCAATATCCGAATCATCCGACGATGACCAACCGGAGTCATCGGACATGGAGTCGTCGGTCATCTCCATCTACACAAAGCCACACACACAAAACAATTTGAGTGCTTGCTATGAATAAAAGAGGAAAAATTAGATACAAAAAAGAGCAAAAATTTGCTCACCGAGCTCGGGGCGGGGAGCGGGCAGCGCGGCGGCGGAGAGCGCGGGCGCTGGCGGCGGCCTCGGGGGAGCTAGGGGAGGCGGGAGGGGGCGCGGGCGCTGGCGGCGGAGTTGGCCGAGCTCGGGGATGCGGGCTCGTCGGGCCGAGCTCGGGGAGGCCGGCTCGGGGCTCGGAGAGGCGGCGCGGCGGGCGGCGAGTGGCGGGGGCCGGCTCGGGGAGGTAGGGGCGGGCTCGGAGAGGCGGGAGGAGGCGCGGCGAGCTCGGAGGCGGCGCGTCGGCGGAGATCGGGGGCGGCGGCGCGGCGAGCTCGCGGAGACGCCTCGGGCGACGGGAGGCGGCGGCGGAGACGGGGGAGGCGGGGGGCCGGCTCTAGCACGGCCGGCGGCGGCGGGGGGGGGGGGGCTTGGGGAGCGGCGGCGCGGCGGGCGGCGGCGCGGAGCAGCCGCTGGCGGCCGGCGGCGGCGCGGAAGAGGGAGGGGAAGGGAAGCAGTTGCTTCCCGCGCGTGCCTGCTCGCGGAATAGGGGTTGGAGGGGTTGGGAGCCTCCAACCCGTGTTTCTACAGGTTGGGAGGGCCGACCCGGCTCCGGCCTGCAAAATTTTTTAGGGGTTTAGGGGTCTAGGGGTTCCAGTATCTGGCTTTTGGACCCTCGAATCTGCAAAAAAGCGGTTAAATTTGAGGGTTTGAGGGTCTAGGGGCTCTACTAGACATGCTCTTAGTCCCGATTTGTTAGTCCCGGTTGCTACAACCGGGACTAAAGGCCCTTACTAACCGGGACTATAGACCGTTTTTCTACTAGTGTGTGTTGTTGCCACTAGAGAAAAAACAACATTCATATGTCCAAGGGCATATGCTTTGTTTACATTACACACTTTGCTTAATGCAGTTATCTGTTGTTCGCAACTTAATACTCGTGGGGTGTTCAGACGATATCCCCGTGGGTGGATTTTTAGTAATAGATGCAGTTGGATGGCGGTCTATGTATTTTATTGTAATGCCCAGAGTAAATCTCATAGTGATCCTCGTGACATATGCACGTTATCTTTATTCTATCAATTGCCCAACTGTAATTTGTTTACCCAGCATGTCGTTATTTATCTTATGGAGAGACACCACTAGTGAACTGTGAACCCTCGGTCTAATTTCCTTTACATTGTTACACCGTTTTACTATTACTCGCACTGTTTACTTTCTCGCATACTACTACTGTTTTCCACTCGATACGCTCATACCTTTGTTTACAGCAAACCGGTGAGATTGACAACCTCATCGTAAGTCGGGAGCAAAGTTCTTGGTTGTGTTGTGTGCAGGTTCCACGTTGCTGCTGGTGCAAAGCAAAGCCCTGGACGAGGCGCCTTATCGAGTACAGCGTCCGGGGACTCAAGCCCCTGAGGCCCTGGACCCACCAGTGCCGCGGCCTCCCCTACGCTCTCCGGCGAGGTCGACGGGGAAACTGACTTCTGCGCCGGCGGCACCTCGGCAGCTAGCGGCCCCTTTGGCACCAGCGGCGGGAACTCTTCCAGCGCTGCCCTAATCGACGCATCACACACCGGTGCCGCTTTAGATCTAGGGATTTTTGAATGCACCTCCCGGAGAAGACGCGACCCATGGCTGCCCGGGGCAAACTTCCTTCGCCGGCACCCTGCCGCACCGGGCTTGGCAACCCCCACCCGCTGCCAGGCCGGGGAAAGAAAATCTCCCAAACTCACCGACGAGGGGCCAGATCTGGGAGAGAGGCACTCTGCCGCCGCCCGATATACGGATCCACCGCCGTCCTCCTCATCGGAACTCTCCCCTGCAAGCGCCCAGAACCTCAAGCCCCTCACTGCCCAGATCTCAGGCAGTGGAGACCGCGGCGAGGTCGGCTCCCTGGACGGAGCAGCGCCGGCAGGCTTCGTCGCCACTAAATCAACCGCGCGAGGGCGAGAGCAGAGCGCAACGGTCATTTTTCCAAAGGCTTCTATTGCAAAGAAAGATTAGGAAATGCACGTGACAGGAAAATAAAAAATGTGGCTCATGTTGTCTCCTCAACGGCAGCCCATTCGGGCATGTCTTGTTGGCAACATGGAATAACGTTTAACCTTGGGTTGTATTTAAACAAATAATGTTGCTAGAAGATGTGATGTACAGAACCGTGGTACGTTAAAAAATCGCTTTGGTACGTCAAATAAACCGGATCCATCGTCGTCTGTCAGCATCAACGCTAGAAAAGCCGGACATGAGTCCTTCGATCGTAGGTTTCGATCGCTCAAATCGGCCCGTATATCTCCATCGAGCAGTTTTCTAATCTAATCTAAACAAATAATATTGCTAGAGAACATCATAGTTACAAAACCGTGGTATGTCAAAAAATCGTTTTGGTATGTCAAATAAATGGATCCATCATCGTCCGTCAGCGTCAACGCTGGAAAAACCGGACATGAGTCATTCGATCATAGGTTTCGATCGCTCAAATCATCGAGCAGTTTGGTCCTTAAAAAAATCCCTCGTATGTAAGAAAATGGAACTGACGTATCTAAAGAAAACCGTCCAGGCATCCTCGATCCCGTGGGCGCTCCCTGTTGTCGTGTTAGCAAGGTGGTACAAAAACTTTGTGTTGTTTGTCACGGGAGCTGATGGGCCGCATGTAGAAAGCTTCAATGGGCCAGCTATGTGAAATAAGAGATGACCGATAGGAGATTTTAATGCATGAGTACTTGTCACCTGCTACTGTTTTTTTAGAGTAAATAGTATCGGTGGTCACTAAACTTGTAACGTGGGTGCACTTACGTCACTGAATTTGTAAAATAGACTAACCGGTCACTGAACTTGTATTCTTAGTGCACGCCTGGTCACAAACCGGTTAATTTGACGTTTTTTTTTTACCAAAGCCAGTCAATCGCGGACCACAACATCTGACGTGTGGTGCTATATATATTTTTTAAAAACCATGTGTATTTTTTTCTAACACATCTGACCTTGATGTTTCCTTATGTGTGGGCCCCACATATCAATGGTAGATGAAAGAGCTAAAAATTAACAAATGTCAAGTTTGAGATTCGAACCCTTAACCGACACCAACAAACAAACAAGCATAGCCGCCAAAGCACACGTGTTCACATATCGAATTTCCTGGAGAACACATTCTTATATAAACTATCCTTTCGATTTGATTATAATTTTAAGTTTCAAAAATATTCGAAACTTATTTAGGGAATATATATAAATCTTCCGTATAAGCGCTGGTAGTTTCAGCAAAAAGATTATTTTATTTTGGGTTATAGAAAAAAGAGAAATTTCTGGCAATGCATAGGACCAAAATACGTATTATTTGTCAGTAATTTGTCTTTTTTAATCCCAAAGTACATGGTATTTTGAAGCGAAATTTCTTTCATACATTCCTAACATATATATATATATATATCAACATGGATTTGCTACCACCGGTGGTAGCTACGCACCATTGATCAGCCGTCGGACCTGCCTATAAGGCATTCTGGGCCTCACGATGTACTTAACGGACGGGCGCGCCGTGACGATTTGTTTCTCTCTCTCTCCAGATCCCAATCCGCACCGGCAAGAGCAAGACCAACCCGACCTGCCCACCACTTCTTTTTCGTTCCCGACCTTCCATCCTTTTCCTTTCTCTACTTGGTATATCGATCCCCAGATCTCCGGTAGACGGTCGCCCGCAACGCCCTCACCCACCTCCTGCCGCACGACCGCCGGCCACCGCAACGCCCTTCCCCACATCCTGCTGCGCGACCGGCGGCAGCCCAGATCTGCTCCCCACAGCCGTACGTCGTGTTCCGGGACTGAGCTGCTGACCGGCCTTCCCATACACTGCGTGGCCGCGCCCCAGTCACCTGCTCCAGAGCCGCCAACAGTGGTTTCTGGAGGCGGGACGGCTGGCCCTATGCCCGTCAGTAGGGGCTGAGTTGTGGCCGATGGTGGAGTTGACCTGCTGTGAAGGCTGTTTTTTGGTAGTGACCGACCGCACAGTCCAGATCTTGATTTCTTGAATTTCTCGATTTCTCTTGTCTCCGATTTATGTCTTTTTTATGCTCAATCTATCGATCATGTTGTATCTGGCGCTTCCAGTTTCCCATGGAGATTCAGTTCCCCGGATGCTGTCGGATGTGGGGCTTTTTTATTCAAGATCCATTGTTGGCCACAAGTCGATTTCTTTCTGTACCCATCCAGTTCACACGTTAATTTTTATATTGCCCTGGTGTTTTTCCCGATCCAGATCCCACGTTGATTCTACGTGGTGCTTTCCCCAATTCAAATAAATCATAAAAATTTCGATCTATATTTGCTTCACCACATGATACTGATTCGACCCGCTAGCTCCTTCCAGTGCCGCCTCGCCCAGCTAGTTCCTCCTAGCGTGTGGCCGTCGATCTAGAGCCCATCTCTCGCCTGCTCGTCTTCCAGCCCTCGAGTAGGCATACAAACAGGCCCTCACCGCCGGACAAGACCGCAAGAGCGTCCAGGCGAAGAAGCCCCCGGCCCTGGTCGGCCGCCCTGCACCACAGCTGCGCCCGGCCGTTGACCACCACACGCCCGTGTGGTCGGGAGGATGTCGGGGGACTGGGCCAGCGCCGAAGTCGACGGTGGCAGGGAGAGGAGGGTGGTGGTGAAGGGTATCCATGAGAGAGGCCGAGGGTGGCAGGGCCCGTCCTCGCTGGGTGGTCGCCTTGCCGTCGTCCGAGAGGAGGAAGAGGGATGCTGGTGGTGGGGGATCTGGAGTGAGAAAGGTGTGTGCGTGCGTGGTGTGGGGCTTTTTTTTTGAACTATGCGTGTATGGTGTGGGGATGGGTGGTATGTCAGTGGACTAAAATCTTAACGGCTGTCAAACGATGTTAGACATGGGTAGCTACCACCGGTGGTAGCTCCTTATTTTGTTATATCTAGCTATATATTTTTTGCTAAAATTTTTAGACCCAAAAATAAGCTTTTTCAAAATTTCAGAAAAAAAGATCTCAGATGTTTATAATATATAGGTTGTTCCCTACATGACAACAAGTATGTCTGCTGTAGTGGCTATACCATCGAGGCGCGCGTTTGCAGGTTCAGTGGTTGATTGCTCAGAACATGCACATGTCCCATGGCTGACTGGTTTTTATAAAAAAAACCGTTAAGTTGACCGATTTGTGACCACACGTGTACCAAGAATACAAGTTTGGCGACCGGTTAGTCCGTTTTACAAGTTTAGTAACTTAAGTACACATGCGTTACAAGTTCAGTGACCACCGGTGCTATTTACTCTTTTTTTTATTAAACTGACTTGGGCTGAACATGTCAAGGAAAATATGGAAAATTAGTTGGTAGCATTGGGATCCGGATCAGTCTAAAAATGCAATGTATTTTAAATTGTATTTAAACAAAAAGTGACAACATATATTTGTCGGGTCACCTTGGTATTAGTGTGGGTGTTAAAAACTTCTACGGCGAGCACCGACAAAGCACCACCCATGAACCCGACTGAGGAAAAGGAGGCCATCAATCTTACCCCTAGACGCACAGTTGTGGAATATCGATGAAGCATGCCACTTGGGGCGGTGAAGATGAACATGAGTCCGGCTCCTCTATCGTGCTCGTATGTAGTGTCGAATCTATCTCTTCCTTCTTTGCCGAGGACACCACATCAATGAGGACTGCACACACGATGCCTCTGTCAACTGACACATGTTCAAAGTGGGACGAGGAGGAGGAGGTGCTAGCTTGTGCTTCACCGACGGGGATGGGTAGGTGGAGGCATGGGCAGGAGATGAGTATGTGCGTCTGTGCGGTGGAGTCGTAGGCGTGGGTGGCAAAGCTAGGCGTGGCGGTCGACAGAGCATCGGAGTCAAATGTAGCACGCCAGAGATGCAGCAGGACGCGCCATTGTCTTGCGTACTTGCGGGCAAGGTACATAATGCCGGAAGAGCATGAGCGAGCTAGCGATCGACAAGAAGGGGTGGCAGCGCATCGATGGGAAGGGTGTAGGTCTAGGAGAGGAGCAATGTGAGGAGGGGATAAGGAACAGGTTGTCGACTTGTCCTAACAGGTTGGTCCAACTGGTTTCCACTATATTTGCTATATCAATTTTTCTTAAAAAAATAGGAAGAGAGAAACACTTTAGGGGTTTAAAAATGACTCATATGAAATGGAGGCGTCTTTCTGCTGCGAGTAACCAAGAGCACTGTCGACCAAACGGTGCTGGTGAAGAACCTCTACCTATGTTGTGAGCATTACATGCGTGGCCAAATGCGGTACTTTCACAACTCTTACACCCACCTCCCCTCCCTAATTCAAGCAAAATCAGATTAGCTTTTCCCCCAAATTAATTCTCCTTTATCGAGAGTTGTGCAAGGATGATTCGTTTACTCACCATGAAATCTGTTGAACTGTCAAATTATAGAAGGTTTGGGTAGAATGAATCTTATCGATTCCATTGTCATGTACATGTGTAGGTTTTTTAAACGTGTTAAGACATAATACAAGGTAGAAAATGAGGAAAGTAGAATCTTGGTCAATAAGCAATGAATATTATATTTTTTTATTTATATCCATATGTTGTCAAATTATAGCTTATGTCGAATTGTATTTTAAGCAAAATAGAACTTTAATTATTTTTAGAATATCATGTGACAATCTATGTCTATACACGTCAACTTTTATATGTATTATATTACTGTAATTTATTTATAGGTCCGTGGTAACGTACGGATATTTAACTAGTTGCTACTATTCCCGTTAAGGGGTATCATTAGTGTGTTAGGATGATCTCCAACGTTTAAGGACCGAGTCTAACGACTCGATCCGTTTCCCCTCTCACGCGCCCTGATCGGGGGCGCCCAACCTCATCTGGTTGGTGGGCCCCTATCGCCAGCGCCATATAAAGAGGTGGGGGCCCGGACGCACACGGTACGAGGTTCACCGTGTGTCGCAGCCCCCCACCGACACCACCTACCAATCTAGGTTAGGCATTTTGGCCGACGGGAAGTTCCACCGAGCCGCCACTCTCTCACCGACGCTAACACCGTCGCCTCTCTCGATGGCGACCGGCTCGAGTTCCTCGAGCACAGGAGCAGGTTAATCCTCCCTCTTTTTCTCCGCTTCTCTCTCTAAGACCCCAGTACCATGGCGCATACTCAGAATCTAACCGAAGGTGATCTAGCCTAGATTAACAATGGTATCAGAGCTGTTCTAGTTGCTAGATTTTTCGGTAGAAAAGAGATAAAGAAAGAGTCCCCACCCCACAGTACCCGATCCCCAAAAGAAAATCACAGAGGAAAAGAAAAAGGAAGTACTCACCGGGAAAGCCCTCGGGCTCGCCGACAAAGAAACGCCGCCGTAAAGCCGCGCCCGTTCCTTTCGATCTCCATGCGCATCGGCAAGCCGAGGCATGGAGACGAAGAACACAACCTCCGCAGGGGGCAAAGGCAAAGGGCGCCGCCACTGAGCTGCTTGACGGCGGTGCGCGCACCTACGGGTGCACGCACACGCCGGCAAGGGGGCCAGAGGGGCACCGGCTCTTCCTCTGTTCCGAGCCGCCGTCGGGTGCTCCGGCATGTGAGCTGCTGGCAGAGAGAGGAGACAGAGAAAGGGGGTGGGGAAAGGGTACCGCCGCGCTAAGCTTCGCCGTCGACCGGCGGTGCGCCGGCCGCAGGGGCTCGGACGGCCTCCCAGCAGCCGCCACGGGCGGACAGAGACTGAGGCCGGGGGGGAAGAAATGGGGCTAGGGTTAGGGTTGACCGGTACGGGGCGGTTTTGTCCTTGCTAGAGTGCCGCTGGACCATCGGATCTAATCCGACGGCCAGCAGCGAACGACGTTAGCGCAGGCGGGCCTTGGGCCATCACAGGTCGGGCCGCAGAGCAAGCGGCGGCTGGTGTCTGCCGCACAGGGGCGCCCAACGCGTAAAGAAGGCCGTGGGCCGCGTTAGGCTGCGGGCCGAATAGGTTTTTTCTGTTATTTTTTTAACAGAAACAGTTTTAATTGTTTTTTGTTCAGATTTTGAGCAAATTTCAAATAGTTTTCTCTATTCAAATTATTCCAACGAAAAAATTGTTTAGAGATTTCAAAAGTTACAGAAACATTTCTGAAAAGATTAAAGTTAATGAATTTTAATTCATTTATTCCGCTGCAAACAGTTAAAAGTGTTATTTAAAGGTAAAAATGCCTAAAAGTGAGAATTAATTTTTTGAAAGATGTGATAAAGTGACTTTAAAGATGATTGTGATTCTGTTATTATATGACCAACGTTGTTAATAGCATGATCATAATTTATTCATTGTATGATTAAATGGTACATTTATCTCTATTTTTGCCCAACCGTGATATAGTTTTAATTGCACAAACAGTTGTATGTGTTGATTTATATCAACGTTGGATTAATGCATGCAATTGTTTTGTTATCTCACATCTTTGTGAATTTCAGGAGGCTACAATCTGATGAGTTGCCTCAAAGATGTTCCGACGCTCCGGGGTGACAACTACACTGAGTGGAGGAAGAAAGTTGATCTAGCTTTTGTCTGCGCTGAAGTCGACTGGGTTGTGGACACTCCACAGCCAGTCAAGCCGATAGGGCCGGTCAAAGATGCAAAGGATGATGATGCTGCATGGGACAAAAAGGAAAAGGACCATGCTCCAGTGGAGATGGCATATGTGCTAGAGAACCAAAAGTGGGTCAATGCAAACAAAAAGTGCATGCCCTTTATAAAGAACACGACTGAGAACGCCATTGCGGGCTCAATCGCAGAGTGCACTTCCATTGGGGAGTTTCTGGAAAAGATAAAGAGTCAGTTCACTGGCTCTTCAAAGGTGTATGATACCCAGCTGGTCACAGAAAAGTACACAAGAGGTGCACATGGCATCAGGGAGCACATCCTGAGGATGAGCAACATGGCTTCTAAACTGAAGCCCATGGATGCTGATCTGGAACTAAAGCCTGCTCTGCTTGTTCACCTTGTCATGGCTTCATTGCCTAAAGAGTTTGATAACTTTGTTATCAACTACAACATGTCTCCCGATAAGTGGGATTTAGACAAAATGATTGCCATGTGTGTGCAAGAGGAAGATAGGCTTAAAGCCTCAAATGATGGTTCAATAAACTATGTCAAGGACAACACGAAAAGGAACTACCAGAATAGCAATCAAGGTTCTCCCTCCAAGCCATATGGCAAAGGTCCCCAACAGTATTGAAAGTACAAGGATGTCGCCTAGAGGGGGGGTGAATAGGCGATTTAAAACTTTTACGAGTGGCTTGACAAATGCGGAATAAAACTAACGTTTAATTTGCCAAGCATACAAAACCTAAACAAACTAGGTTCACCTATGTGCACCAACAACTTATGCTAGACAAGATAAGCAACTATGAGATAGCAAGATATATATAACTTCAAGCACGAAGGCTATCACAAAGTAAATTGCATAAGTAAAGGAGCTCGGGTATAGAAATAACCGAGGGACGCGGAGACAATGATGTATCCCGAAGTTCACACCCTTGCGAGTGCTAATCTCCATTGGAGCGGTGTGGAGGCACAAGGCTCCCCAAACGCCACGGAGGCTCACCGTAATCTCCTCGAGCCCTCCCACCAAGATGGAAGACCCGACCACTATGGGACACTTGAGGGCGGTCACCGAACCCGTACAAGCTTGGGGCAATCTCCACAACTCAATTGGAGGCTCCCAAGAATCGCCACTGAGGCACCACAAAGCTTGGGAAGATCTCCACAACTTAATTGGAGGTCCCCAAGTAATTGCCACGGAGGCACCACAAAGCTTGGGAAGATCTCCACAACTTAATTGGAGGTCCCCAAGTAACCACTAAGCCACTAAGCCGTCTAGGGTTCCAAGAACCCAAGAGTAAAAAGCTCAACGAGCTTTCACTACTGAATCTCCGAGGAGAACTCAAACCGATGCACCAAATGCAATGGCAAGAACACACGAAGTGCTCAAATCCTTCTCTCCCAAATCCTACCAAAGCAACAAATGCTATGGAGGGATATGAGAGGAAGAACAAAGGAAGAAATCCACAAAGAACTCCAAGATCTAGATCCAATGGGTTCCCCTCACAAAGAGGAGGAAGTGATTGGTGGAAATATAGATCTAGATCTCCTCTCTCTTTTCCCTCAAAGATATGCAAGAATAATGGGAGGAATTGAGAGATGGGCAAGCTTTCCAAGGTCAACAATGGAGGGAGAGAGAGGGGAAAAACGAGCTAACCCAAGCTTGAAGAAGGGGAGGGGTATTTATACCCCTCCCGGGATTGTAGCCGTTGCAGTACTGCAGGGGGCGAATATTCCTTTCCAAGTTTGGACCGGATATTCCGCCCCCTCGAAAAACTGCTAAGGACTTCGCGCGCGTCGTTCAGATTTGGGGCCGGATATTTCGGCCGGATATTTCCAAAACTGGGCCGGATATTCCGGCCACCCCTAAAAACGGCTAAGGACCAGAAAAAGGCGAGGCGCGCATCACTCAGATTTGAGGCCGGATATTTCGGCCGGATATTTCCAAAACTGGGCCGGATATTCCGCCCAAGAAAAGCGAGCAACACGAAAACAACGATAACTTTTGCATCCGGACTCCGTTTTCGATGATCTTGGGCTCGTTGGAATCACCACGATGAGCTCTACACCATCATCCATAGAAACATCATAGTCCAACAAAGGAGGATGAAACCAAATGATAAAATATTTGACTTAGCTATAAAGATGAACCGGTAAAACTTCCAAACACTAAAAATGCAATTAGAGTTCCATACGAAATCCATTTTTGATGAGCTAGAGCTTGTCATGGAAATAACCACAAGCTCTAGAACCTCACATGGATAAAAGCCAAATAGGAACCAAGAAAGATAATGCCAAGTATGCAAAGGTTTGAGCTCTCTCCGAACAATACGAATAAGTTACTCACTCGAGAGCCCCTCTTGATAGTACGGCTATCGATCCTAAAACCCGGTCTCCCAAACACTATGAGACCGGTAAGAAAGAAACCCTATCAAGATCATACCTTTGCCTTGCGCCTTCCACTTGAGCTAGATAGTGACGATCTTGATCTTCTCAAGTTGGACTACCTTTCTTGATTGCGCTTGCTCGGTGAAGTCTTGCGGATTGCTCCCCCATACTTCACTATGGGAGAGACACTAGTAGAAATATCTTCACATGTCCATTAACACCAAATGGACATCGAGCTTCAAGCAAATGATATCTTCTATATGCCTATCTTGAACTTGCGCTTCGACTTGATCAACATTGGACTTCATCTTCTTCCTTCATAATGATGATGTCTTCTATAGGCTCAACTCCCTTGATCATCACATAAACTTGTTTATTTGCATCTTCTTACAACCTTGAAACCAACATATGGCTCAAGCGTTGTCTACGGACAAGTCCTACAAATATAACTCGATGCAAACATTAGTCCATAGGGATTGTCATTAATTACCAAAACCACACATGGGGGCAAATGCTCTTTCAATCTCCCCCATTTTGGTAATTGATGACAATCTCTTTGAGAGGGTTTATATAATGAATTTAAAGGACTAAGATGGTTACACTAACATCAAATACTACAAAAGTATGTGATGTTAGTAGAACCATCATATATAGAGCAAACTCCCCCACAATCTATGCACGTGTGAATGAACTTGAATTTCATTGCATATATTGCCAACCAATGTTGTTGGTGGAGTTTCCACTATATATACTCAACCATGCAAAGCATGCAAGGCAAATGCTTAAGAACAAAACAAAAGCATGAAACCCAATTCCTTTCAAACCCTCGAAACTTCTCCCCCATTGGCATCCATTGCCAAAATGGGTGGAAAGGCTTAGAAGGCCAATATAGTGAGAGTTCCTCCTCAAGGTGTGCATGACACAAAAAAAGGTAAAAACACATGCACAAATTCAAGGACAAGAATTTGGAGGAAATCAAACTATATTGAGGATCAAAGATTGCAAACAAAATAGGATGACATGATGGTTAAACTTCCAACAAATGAAGATAGCAATCAAAAGATCCAAATAGCGAATCAAATAAAGATATTATGAGAAGACCAAAACAATGCTCTAAATAATATGAAGAAGCTCCCCAAGGTTTGTGCACAACATATTCTATCTGAATTAAAGTATAAGGTGCACAAACATGGAATCATCACTCCCTCGATATTATTCAAAACATAATGATACCAAGTGACATCAAATACTATGATAACCACAAAATGGTGCTTTAAAATGAAATGAGGAAGCTCCCCAAGGTACATGCACAAGATAGCATGTTTGCATTTGAATACAATTTGCACAACATGGAATCCTCACTCCCTCAATACCATTTAAAAGGAACCATTAGCAAGAGACCATAGAAAAGAAATCAAGCTTAACACTTGCATCAAGAAAATGGTTGAGCAACAAATAAGAAACCAACATATTAAACGGCTCAACCAAAGGAATGTGTGATAGGAATGTCAAAGCATATTATAAGACTAGTACAAAGATGTACATAGAGCATCCACATAGTCCTCAATGAATGATATTGCTTAGCATTCCATCCCAACACACAAGGTTTAAAAAGATATCAAATAAAGAGATATCATCTCTCATGTGTATAAGTTTCTAAGTAGACAACATCACAAAGATAATTATCACAAAGAAACATGTACACATAAAATAGATACAAAGAATAGAACATGATATCCAAACAAGTTCATGCAATATACCAATGAGATTTTTACTTTTAAAGTATGGCCAAAGGTTCAATTTATCTTATTGCATATTGAAGAACTTCAACCACAAACATGTCAAAGACATCACAAATATCAACAAGGAAAAGAAGATAGTTGGGATGTTTTGAGAAAAGCAACAAGTATCACGAATAAGTATACCAAAAGAAAGAACTAAATTTGCACTTTCATCAATATTGCACATGTGAGGAACTTGAGGAATTGATATGCAATAAAATTGCTAGATAGACATATTTGGGAAGGGTGAATCATGAGCATGATTTTATATATTCCCCAAAATATGCACTCATCTCAAATTACTCATATTTTCAATAGAGAGGTTTCATTAAGATCTTTGCAAATAAAGATTTTCATGCCATGAAATGACCCACACAAGGTTAGATGCTAGAAAAGTATGCATGAATAAGATACTTGTTACCGAGATACCATTGGGAGGATGTAGTAGATAGGAGTTCTTCAATAATCCTAGCTTGCCACAAATTATCAACTAGTCACCGCTTCATGCTTATTATTGAGACAAGCACCAATATATCTCCCATGTACCTAAAATAAATTCAAGTACAATATGGTCCCCAAACTCATTGGGTCCGAAGTAGTTAGAGACACTACAATATATAGGACAAGCTCCACATAAATATGTGCATATAGATATGAACTTGAATTTCATGCACTTCTTAGCCGATTTAGGATTTATTGGAGTTTACCCTATATATTGGATCAAAGAAAGCAAAGCATGCCATAGAGTATACATTTAGTAAATATGCATGCACAAGACATTCAAGAGTCAAAAGAGATACAATTTGGAAAAAACACCAAGAAGACCAAGAAGTCACACAAAGGTGTGAAGAACTAAAGGTTGTCCAAATTATATCAAAGAATCAACTCAACACAAGATTGACTCCAAAGTCCACCAAGTGAACAAAGCAAACGCCAATGAGCAAAAAGGATCACTAAAACACACATGCCCAATGACTTATCTCATTTTAAGAATATAGAGCAAAATCAAGAAAAGAGATAACCATTCTCCCAAAGAGAGCAAGGTTCCAACAAACAAACCAAACTCTCCACTCTTTTATGATGGCACACTAAGTACCAAAAACAAAAAGATTTGTCTTCCAACAATAACCAATACCAATTGAAATAAGCCGCAAGAGTATGTTATAGAAAATATAGGAGTGCTCCCCCAAGATTAGTGCATTATTTATGATTTTGCATTTAAATACAAAATGCACACAAATGGGATCATCATCTCAACCTACATTAAGAATAACACAAAACAAGTTCAACAAAATCAAATGGAATCACAAGAGTTAAGAAAGACAATGGGAATTTAAAACAAATACATTCCTTGGCAAGAGATAAGGTAATTAAAAGAAATAGCCAATAAAAATATGATCAATATATATATACCACATGATAGAGTACCAATTGTCCAAGGACAAGAGGTATTTGGAGTTATTAATTTCCCGGTGGTATTTTACACATAAATCCAAGATCATCTTCACAACAAGAAGCATATGAAAAGGATAAGAATTAAACACCATGCTAAAGAGGATATTCTTGATAGACTCAAATAGTTAAACAATCACGCAAAGCAATGATTAGGATAACTTGAAGCAAATGGTTTTCCAACTTTGATATAGAATTCCACATTTTAGGAAAACCCTACCAAGAATGTATCTCACAAACAAGATCCAAAACAAGAGCAATAAAACAATTTGGCAAATTGAAACTTGTTTGAGCAAACATGTCACATAGAAGAAAGATAATTTGCAATATCAACACTATGTGACACAACCTCAAATATACATATTTTATTGGTTTGTAGTATGCACAAAGCATATTTCTACCCCATAATGTGATAAAGCATTTATTTTCACAAGAGGCAAATAAAATCCAACATGAGATGATTAATGGACATTATAGAATTTGAATTTCTCATGAGCATGACATACCACATAGAGACTAGATAATTTAAAATATAAACACTAAGTGGTATTCCTCATGTGCACACATATTTAGGATTGTGAAGTGCCAAAGCATATCACTCCCCCAAAATGGATAGTCCATTTGACGAGGGTTAACTCGACAAATGTCCTAGATGAAGGACTTAGGATCGGAGAGATAGGGCGTCAGATGAACTCGAAGGTAAAGTTAGTCGAAATAGGTGTGTGTCGAAAGTAAACTTGGGTGTTCAACCTGGCTTGCTTTCAATCTGGCCTACACCGTCCCCTCCAGGCCCCTATATATAGGTGGCCAGGTCTCAAGGATTGGGTAGAGTCCGATACAGATTACAATATCGACATACGGTAGGAACTCGTATTCGACTATCATTACAATTGGGCCTAGCTTAACGGGCCTCAGGGGTACTCAACTAACAGGCTCTATTAACTATACCCTTGTCAGTAGCCCCTGAGATTCTATCAGAATTGTAGATTCGGGTTGAATCTCTAATCTTCTAATCTTCGACTTGATCAATTCTTCGACTTCTTCTTATCTTCAAATCTTCGACTTGGTCTTTCGACTTATATTCATGATAATTTACTCGCAAGGGGTCTTGATGAACAAGCCTGACAACTCTGACGGATCAAGAGGTCAGTTAACTGCCGGAACAGATACTTGTCACCTACTTCAAATTCAATCCCCTTGGACTTGAATTCAGGATACCGGTCAAACCCACTCTTTTGCCGCATTTAGGACTTACAAAGAATGAATCCCAGTGGTTCTCAGGGTACCCAGTGCGTCCACCAGGATTTTCTTCGTGCCGTAGACACGGATACATACCAGCAGAGCGCATCCATGTGCGTATACCAGGCCACATAGGACGGATCCTGGGGTCTTACCTTCGTGACAAGTCACGGCATTCGAGTTGTGTTGCGATAACGCAACTCGAGAATCTCATGTCGCAGTCAAATTTTGACTGAAAATATTCGGGTTTCTTCAACCATAAAACTCGCTCCCGATGGGAGTAACACTCCTGCATTTCTCCAATTATAATGCTTTGCCAAGAAATATTGTTGGGTGCGCGCTCAGCGCTCCCGATGGGAGTAGCCCCCGAGGCTATAGTCGAAAAAGGCTTTTTTCGAGTATAGGCTCAAAAATGTAGTGTAGTCCATCATACTTCAACTCGAGATACTTTAACTGCGAGAGACGTCATCTTCGAGATACTTCAACTTTGAGATACTTTAAGGACATATTGTCGTCGAATACTAATCCACCACTTCAGAGAGAAGTTGTATTTACCATTCTTGAAAATAGTAGCCCCCATGGCTATAATCGAAACTCCTTCGTATACAGTCTTGTGCACCTATTTTGCACTTGTCGGCGCCATCTTTTCCTCTTTCTTATATTATCTTCTTTTATGACATCAATGAGTACGTCACTCTGTACCCTTGCGAACCGTTGCATGGGCAGTACGGTAAATTTCTTAACTTTTGACCGTTAGTGGGCTTACCGTTTCCTATCTTTGCGCCACGTCTCAGCCCACGATCCTTCTCCCAGAAGATATATAAAGGGGATCGTGGGGAGTCTTACTGTTTACCAGCTCTTTCTCTCCGCCACCGCCGCCATTGTTGCTCGTGCTTCCTTCTTCTTCCGTGCATAACCCCCATGCATAGATCTGATAGATGCGCGTGAAGCACCTAGCAAGCAAGAACACCATGGCCAAGGGAAAATCGAATGCTGCGACTAGCTGGGTGACCTCTGCCATCTCGGAGAAGGAGGTGGAGAAGGCCCGGACGGACGGCCTCATCTCCGCCGAAGATTCGATCAAGTTTCCAAGCACAGAGCGGATCCCGAAGCCCCCGAGTGGTTACCGGGTAATGTTCCTCGCCTTCCTCCTCCGTGGTCTTTCTCTTCCTGCCCATGAATTCCTTCGTGGGCTTCTCTTTGTTTACGGTGTGCAGCTTCACCAGCTCACACCTAACTCTCTTCTGCACATTGCATGTTTCGTGACTCTTTGCGAGTCATTCTTGGGCATTGAGCCCCACTTTCTTCTCTGGAGATCAATCTTTCGGCTCCGCCCGAATGTTGCGTTGTCTACAAACCCGAACTGGGCGGAGCCGTTGTTTCTGTGCGCCCTGAAGCACAATACTTTGAATTTTCTATGGCCGCATCTGTCCAGGGATGGAGGACCAAGTGGTTTTATATCAAGGACCGTAAATCCTCTCCTGAAGATGAATACGGCCTACCTCCTTTTGACGCTTCCCAGGAGGTAAAGAAATTGGCATCGTGGGATATGCTCCCCTCAGATGCGGAAGTCGAACAAATTCTTCCTCTTCTTTCTCGCATCAAAGCTTTAAAAGGAGGTCAAGGAGGCGCTTTATCGGGTATTCAACTCATGGCGTTTTTCATTCAACGTCGAGTTCAACCCCTACAACACCGCTTTACCAAATTTTGGAGTTACTCCGGCTTGGAAGATCCTACCCGTGTCTCTGAAGATCTGATATCGAAAGAAGATGTCGACAAGCGGGTCAAGAATCTCACCAAGCTCACCAAGGATCATGCAGTTGCTGATTTGACTGCTGATTTCTTTGACTCCGTACACCCTCTTCCTGAGGTATATATCTGCTTACTTCCTTTCTTCTTGTTGTCGATTTTCGTGTTTCTCAGACTATACTTTCTTTTCCCTTACTTATTCTAACAACACATTCGCGTGCAGGAACACCAATTTCTCCTCTCACACCCCCCTCTTCCAGAGGCAGGGCCCCTTCCGGCTGATCTGGCCAGGTCTATATCTGAAGCCCCCGAGGCTGATGACAATCAGGACGGAGATGACGCCGAAGAATCAGAAGAGGATACTAGTTCGTCGACATCGCTTCCTCCTGTGCAGCCTGAAGACACTCGCTTGGACAAGAAAAGGAAACGAATCGACGAATTTGCTTCTTCGAGTTCCTCTTTGCAGCAAGCAGCTGCGGAGAAATCTCCTGTATTGACAGAAGATATGGATCTCTTCGACCTCCTGGCGTCGTAAGTGTTCTTACTCAAGTTCCTAAATTGCATCTTTTCTTGCCTTGCTTCCGTCACGTGACTCATAAATTGTTTGCTTCGTGCGGAGATGACGAAGAGCCGTCAAAAGCTGCCACAGCTACTCCTTCAAGAGATCCTGCTATTGACGATGAGCCCCCGGCTCAAGTAGTTGCGCCTAGGGTTACCAGGGCTTCTGTAAAGAAGGTTCCTGTGCCCCGAAACCCCAAGCACGTGAAGAAGGCGAAAGAACCCGAAGTTTCTCTAGAAGCCCATGAATCCTCGGCTTCCCCCCATGATGTGAGTAATTTCCCCTGACTTATCTCCCTTGCATATACTCGTACTTCTTTCCCACTCTTTTCCTTTTTCTTCTCAGGCTTTATTGAAGAGATTTGTCGCCTTGGGTACTGAATGCGCTGAGTACCTAAAGGTTGCGAAAGCTTCTGAAGGTATGTTCTACATCCATTCATGGTTTTTCCTCCTTGCATATCTTGTGCTATTTTTCTGACTTCCTTTCTTCTTCCATTGTAGCTGCTCTAGCAACAGCCAATGCCCGGATTGCGTCACTGGAGGCGGTGCTCCGTGCTTTGTCGTCGTGGTGAAACAACATATGCCATAGGATGGCTTAAATGGGGGCCGACTAGATGCTGGAGGATTCGGGAGAGGGGAACGAGCTAAAGAGCACGACAGAAAAGAGACACTGATCTACCCAGGTTCGGGGCTCTCGTAAGGAGATAACACCCCTACTCCTGCTCTACTGATTGTATATATGGATCGATGTAGTACACCACAATGGTGCTTCCAAGCTCTCTGCTAGAGAAGGAAGATGAACTGCTAAGTGTAGAAACCTTCAACCTTCTAACCTTCTTCCAGCTATCAACCTTCTACCTTTCAACCAACGTTCCACCCTTTACCAGGGCTCCCTATGCCACCTTATATAGTGGTGGCCAGGGTTACAACGGTCATACAAGACCACAAGACAAGGGCTACACTCCAAACAGGAGCTGGTGGCGATGGCAGAGACCCTTGACTTCGCCCCTGATTGCTCTCGATGGGACGCCATATCCCTGTACCTTGTACCTCTTGAACTGTGGCCTTACCTCTGTGCGGTAAGCTCGTACTTGTGCACAGTGAGGGTAGGTAACCTCCACTGTGCACCCTGCCATCTTACTCTGCTACCATGCTTGGATGTTTTCTTCCTTGATTGTAGGGATGTGACACCTTGGTTGACTTAAGTATCCCGGATATGACCGTTGGCCATACCCAGGACTTATATGCCGGACCAACGACCTACGAGGGTCGGGTAATCCGGCCTCCCCTGCTCCTGCACAACACACCAAACGGTTAGGCCGGCATATCTAAGTATATGCCGGCACACTTTTATAAGTATTCCGGCTATGCCGGCATATCCAAGTATCAGCCGGGATACACATTATATGCCGGCCTGGCCGATGCTCTTATATTCCGGCCAGGCCCTTCCTTGATAACCCGGCATAAAGTCAATCATAGCCTTGTGTCTTTCTACTCTCTTGACCCTACCGGGGGTCATCCCCCCGACACTAGTCCCCGAAGCTGCCGAGGTTCCCCAGTCATAACTGTGGAGCCTTGACAGGTTCAACATACCTTTCTTTATTATGCCCCGGCGGTCAGATGTATATGCCGGCACATCTGCACATATCCCGGCCTCTGTTCCTGTTCCAAAACTTATTCCGGCCGGTCCCGAGGGTATTCCGGACGGAACATATACATCGGGCAATTAATCCGACATATAGACGAGTCTTCCTCGAGAAGCCATGTCCGACAGCTTTGCATCGAAACTTGTAACTGCCCTGCCACCTCGAACGATCACCCACGATGTGACGGTTCACAGTGCAGCAGTTACTTCTCGCCATCATTGCGTCATGGCACGGTTACAGGAACCGCCGCCCCACTCTGTGCCGCCACGCGGCGCCTTGCCGCAGAAACGGTCGGGGGAGTGGAACACTCCCACGATCCCCACGACCCCCACGACCGGCCTCCTCGGTAGACCTATAAATAGGGCGGCGGGGGTAAACCTATCTTTTTACCCCCCACCATCGTCTTCCTCGCCTTCCTCCTTTGCCTCCTGCGCTTCACCGCCGGCCCGAAGAGCAGCATCGCCGCCGTAGCCGACCTGCTCCCCGCCGAGGCCGACGCCCGACGACGCACGGCATCATCATTGACGACGCCGCCGCCGCCGTCTCTTCCCTCTGCAGCATTGCGGGGAGATTGGATCTTCCTGCACGCTCGCCGCCGCTCCATCGTCGCCGGCCAAGCTCCGGTGAGACCTCCCTCTGTTCTTCCTTTCCCTGCTCTTCTGCAACTAGGCTGCGGTAGCCTCACTGGTTTGCATCCATGGTAGTTCCTTTGCCGGATATTTCGTTGCTTCGATTAGCATTGTTAGCAGTGTTTCGTAACAGCTCACAGGTGTTCTTCCGCAGAAATTATATCCCTGTTTATTTCCGATTTTAACTGCCTCGGTAGATCTTCTATTCCTGCTAACATCTGTGAGAGTGGTATGCCGGAGAGACTAACCTCCCTCTTTTCTCCGGCCTTGATAGGAATAACATTACGGGACTCCGGCTCTCACGCCTTATCCCGGCCACTAAGATGGCATCTTCAAGCATGACGGCTACCTCGGCCTCTGAGGAAGATACCTCGGCCCGAGCTCAAGGACGCTCCGGCTGGGAGGGGTCGGAGGTTACTCCGGCCGAGATATCCTGGGTCACCTCCACCAGGAGAGTCCCGGAGGGCGTAGCATGCCGGCTACCAGCGGGAGAAACTGTGCCGGCACCTGAACCCGGCGAACGCGTCGTCTTCATCGCCCACTTCGAGCGGGGCTTTGGTCTGCCGGCATCGGACTTCTTCCGGGACTTCCTCAACACCTACGAGCTACAACCTCATCATATCCCGGCCAATGCCGTGATGATCCTCTCCGCCTTCGCTGCTTTTTGCGAGGGCTATGCCGGCATAGAGGCCCTTACTCAAGGATGGGCGAAGTACTTCCAACTGCGGAAGCAAGTCGTCCAAGAGCCGCCCCGGAGCAAGGACGGCCCGCCGGAGACGGCCCAGGAAAAGAAGGACCGCCCCATGACCCTCTGCGGCGCGGCCACCATCATGTCCCGAAAGGGCTCGGACTTCCCCAAGGTGGAGCTCCTGGAATCTTGCAAGAAGTGGCAGAAAAGCTTCTTCTACGTCAAGAACACCACCGACGAGGATCTGCTCAACCTGCCGCCATTTGTGGACGAGCCACCCTTGGCGATGACGAACTGGACCTACAACCCGAAGAACTCGGTGATGCCGGTGAATGCGCTTCACCGGGTTAAGGGCGAGCTCCTGGATGCCGGTCTTACTCCTCAAGACCTGGTGGCCTGCTATATAAGCCGGCGCGTCTCCCCTCTGCAGCGCCGGTCGCACAAGATCTGCCAGATGAGCGGGCCAATGGACCCCACCCGGCACTCCACACACGAGCTGACTCCGGCCGACATTCTGCGCCGGATTAAGGATGTCTGCAAGTCCTCTCAGGCCACTTTTGCCTGGGGGCTAGAACCATACAGCCGGGATAGGCCCGCCCCAACGGTAAACCATCTTATCCGATACATAAAGTCCATGTCCGGCACATAGATACTTAAGCCGACACATGCCTGTTTGCCGACACATATCATGTTGATCCGACATACCTCTTCCACCGGCATATTTCCTCGTCTGAATACTTGACTTTGCTGTTTATACAGAAATTCAGCTTCCAAACCATGGAGAACTCCCGGATCAAGATCGCGGCGGACCGCACCGTTGCGGATGTTGAAGATCCGGATCATTGGGATAAGCTTCCCAGGAGCACCCGTGCTGCAGCTACCATGGGTAAGGGCTCTTCATCCCGGCATTATACTCAAGACCGGAGTGAGATTGATTCTGACGAGGAGGTCCTGCTGTACTATGACCCGATGCCACTTGCGTACGCCTTTCCAGAAACACCTATTGCTTACGAGTTTCCAATGCCGTCCTCAGCTATCCCGGACGATATGGTTATCGACGCCGCCCCTCTGAACCAGGGACCTCCTTCCACCGGCGGACATGCCGGCCGGAAGCGAGGGGTGAAGCCCCAGTCCGACATACCTCAGAGGTCGAAAAGGCAGAAGGTCTGCGTGCCCAAACAGAAGAAACAGAGGCCTGTTGCCTCGGGGTAAATTTCCTTTTCTTTGCATTTCCTCCGACATATCTCTTGTTTGTATTACTGACTTGGTGTTTTCTCTCTTTCAGTGCTCCTCTTGAGCCGGAACAAGCTTCTGGCTTGAGTGGCGACCCGAAGGTTACCAAGCCCGCTGCCCCTGCTACCTCCGACATTCCCTCTGCCAGTCACACGACCTCACCGGCGCCGGCATCTTCGCCTGCGCCCGACAAGACCACCTCCCCGGCGAAGGACGTTCCTCCGCCGGAACAAGATACCTCTGCCCCCGACGTCCACATGGACTCGGGGGCTCAACAGGAACCTCCGGCTCCTGATGTCCACATGGACACAGGAGCCCACCAAGAAGCCCCAGACTCCGGCGCGCCCACCAGCGACGCCGGCACAACTCACGACGCCGGCGCAAGCGACAAGAGCGCCGGCACAGACATCAAGGGCAAAGGCCCTTTAGTGCCAGAGGTCCAGACTATTCCGGATCCCGCTCCTGCTGGCCAAGAAGCACCGGCCGCGCCGGAACAGCCCGCACCTGAGACTCCTTCAGCTGACAAGACCCCAGCACCGGCCAAGACCACTGCACCGGCCAAGACCACTGCACCGGCCAAGTCCACTACCCCGGCCCGGACCGGCACGTTGAAGATTCAGCCGGCCAAGTCCGGCACACAATCTGCCGCAACTGCTCCTCCCAAGGCAGCGTCCCAGACCAGCTCTGCTCTGGCCCTGCATCTTGGCAGGGCAGCAGCCCGGCCGGGGTACCGGAAAAGCTTCTTCGACACCCCAGAACTCGAGGGCCTCGTCCCTCTTGCGACGAAAAGTGATGAGAGCCTCGGCTCTCTTAAGGAGCAGTGCATCAAGTGGAACGACGCCAGCAACATGGACACTGCGGACTCAAGGAGCAAGAAGCTGGCCGAAGCCAAGACCAGTGGCGACCCAAGCGACTTCCTGGCAGCGAAGCCCATACCGATCGCCAGCGAGCTCCTCAGCATCCAGCAAAGACTTCACAAGTTGGCCTCTGCCACCAACGTAAGTCCTCTCTATTTACACACATATCCCCAGTCCCCGAAAATGTCGGCTGTCCGGGATATGGACATCCGGGATTTTCTCATAGTCCTTTAGCTAGCTTCTTTTGAATTAACTGCCGACATATGAGCTCGATCCGAGCTTCAAATCCTAGTCACCGAGAGCCGGGATAGGTGCGCAGCACCTGTGCCGGGTCTTTAACAATTTCACATCTCTATTATCTTTCAAATCCTCTTGACCGGGATATAAGCTCGATTCGAGCTTCAAATCCTAGTCACCGAGGGCCGGGATAGGTGCGCAGCACCTGTGCCGGGTCTTTAACAATTTCACATCTCTATTTATCTTTCAAATCCTCTTGACCGGGATATAAGCTCGATTCGAGCTTCAAATCCTAGTCACCGAGGGCCGGGATAGGTGCGCAGCACCTGTGCCGGGTCTTTAAAAGAATGATCACTTGACAAAATCTTCACTTTAATTATCATGTCAAATTTCTCTGCTGACATTTCAAATCCCGGCATTTTTGCAGCTCATGAACAACACCCGGGCCAACATGTTCCATGACTTGGTGTGCGAGCATCGGAAGCTTTCCGACGCACACAGCAAGCTTCAGCTGGAGCTGTCCCTGAAATGTAATCTTTGCCGACATACTGCTGTATGCCGGATATCTTTCCTCTCTTTACTTTGCAATGCTTACTCTTGCCGACACGTAACCTTGTGCCGACATTCTTCAGCTGGTGCCGAAGCGCAAGTCACCGAGCTTCTCAAGAGGGTGAAAGAGCTTACTGGTATGCCGGATCCTGCTGTTACCCGGATAGCTACTTTATACTTCAAATCCTTTACTCTTTGTCACTGTTTTCTTTCTTCAAATCCTTTTAACCTGAAATCTTTGCAGATGAGAAGGCTGCACTGGAGGCACGCCACCAGGATTGTGTGTCCTCGGTGGATGTGGCCAAGCAACTGGACGACCGGGATGCCGGTCACAAGGCCGAGGTTGAGCAGTTGAAGGGCCGGATCACCGAGCTGCTGGACGAAAAGGAACAGAGGGAGGGCCTACTGAAGAAAACCCATACCCTGCTTGTTACCTCCGAGACTGATGCTGCCAACGCCCACGCTGAACTGGATAGCCTGAAGGAGCAGGCCACCAAATGGGAGGTTACAGTTGCCCAGCTGAATGCCGACCTTGCCCGTAAGCTTCAAATCCTTTCCCCTTTTATCCTTTCCGACATAGTGTAATCTTTTTCGGCATAGCATCTATGCCGACATATTTTCCTTTTGCTAACATTGTTTCTATTCTGCAGGCATGTTTCCCGCTTCCGTCGCTGACGTTGAGAGGGCTTTGCAGTTGGACCGAGAAAACCGGGGTGTTCCGGTTGACTCGCCCAACTGGGACATGTCGGAGCAGCTGCTGGCCCTGCAGTCCCGGAAGGAGGCCATGACCCTTTACACTGAAGAGCTCTTCTACGGCGCCCAGGAGGCATTCTCTGCCCTCTGGCCGGGACAAAGGACTCCCACTGACCCGGTTGACCTCGGCAACGACCTGCAGCTTGCCAAGGTTCGCCTCCGGGAGTGGCGAGATTCCGGCGCGAGGGTTGGAGCTGACGAAGCCCTCAGCTACTTCTTGTCTTGGTATGAAAAGGCAGACTTGGAGACTTTGCGCACCGTGCGCGAAGGATCCATCTGGACCACGGATCCGGATCATATCCGTCGCCGCAAGGAGTTGGCCCACAGCTATGTGGACTATGCCGACACCGACAAATTCGTCCGGGACATCCGCGAGCCGGAGAAGAATGACGATGCCGGGACATCTGCCGCTGCTGAGGGTTCCGACTCCAGCCAAGATGAAGATGAAGCTGAGGAAGCCGACACTGAAGCCCCGGAACAGGCATCTGCCCCGGGCGGAGGCGATGGCTCCATTCCATCTGCTGCGTCCGGCACACCTGAGGCCGACATCTCGACTGCTACTGCTCCACCTGCTGGCGGCCCCGCGCCTGCCCCTTGAATCTTTGCACCAAAAACACTTTAAGCTTTATTAGATCCCCGGTATGCCGGGTGCAGATGTAATATACACGTTTAATTTCCTTTGGTTTGCTACCTGAACAAGTTTTATCTTGGTTTGCTTGTTACTAATGCCGGATCATCTTTTGGCTAAGTCACCGAGTTGTTTTCCTGTTTCCTCAATTTCACAACCTTGGCTACTTGTCTACCTTAATTGGCTTTCGACGTATGAGTCTCAAGGTTGCTTCCTCGAACATACAGTACTTTAACTTTGAGACTTAGACTTCAAATCATCCGACACTTTAAATTTTAACTTTAGCTTTAACGAAAATGTCGGTTCGCTTGCTTTGTATTTCCTTAGCCGTTTTCCATGTGTAGACAATCTCCGGCATCTACTCTTGCTAGCCATGAAGCCGGGTTTCGGACAGCAGCTGAGTCGAAGAGTGGCCTTTGATGCCGACACATTACTAGGCCGACATAGGAAACATTCAAATAAAGCCAGCCGGCATATAACAAAAAACTGTAAATAAACAACAAATATACCTCGGAGCTAGTTACCCGGCTTCTTCGGGATGCCGGTATTTCATTCATTAGTCTTGTGCCGGCACAACACGCCGGCATACAAAGGAAAATATGGAAATACATACATTGTGTTGCTCAGGAGTAAAAGGGGCGCAGTAGAGCTATGTTCCATGGCCTCTTGGTTTCTTCTCCGGACCTGTCCACCTTATTCTTCTTGGGGTCCTGCGCATCTATAAGATAATAGGCATCATTGTGCAGAGCTCTGCTCACAATGAATGGCCCCTCCCATGGAGGAGTTAACTTATGCCGGCCTTCTGTTCCTTGCTTTAGCCGGAGTACTAGATCTCCCTCTTGAAATCTCCTTGGATTTACCTTCTGCGCATGATAGCGTCTGAGGTTCTGCTGATATACTGCTGTTCTTGACAGAGTTATTTCCCTTGCTTCCTCTAGCAGATCAACATCATTTTCTCTGGCTTCTTTAGCCTCTTCCTCAGTATATAGCACTATTCTTGGTGCATCATGTATTACATCTGTTGGAAGCACAGCTTCTGCTCCATACACCAGGAAAAATGGTGTGTAGCCTGTTGATCTATTCGGAGTAGTTCTTAAACTCCACAGCACTGCTGGCAGCTCATCTAGCCAACATCCCGGAGTTTTCTCCAGGGGCTCTATCAGCCGGGGTTTTATGCCGGATAATACTAGCCCATTCGATCTCTCTACTTGGCCATTGGCACAAGGGTGGGCAACCGACGCAACGTCCAGCCGGATTCCCACCTCCTCACAAAATCTGGCAAATGGCCCTTGGGCAAAGTTTGACCCATTGTCAGTGATGATGCTATGAGGAACACCATATCTCAAGATTATATCCTTTAAGAATTTCACTGCTGTGTGACCATCACACTTGCTTATGGGCTTCACTTCAATCCACTTGGTGAACTTGTCCACCATGACCAGGATATGGGTCATTTTCCCTCTGGCCGGCTTAAAAGCCCCGACCATATCCAGGCCCCAAACAGCAAAGGGCCAGGTTATTGGGATAGTTTTCAGGGCAGATGCCGGCTGATGAATCTGGTGGGCATATCTTTGACACCCATTACATTTCCGGACCAAGTTTTCTGCCTCTTGCAGTGCCGTTGGCCAATAGAAGCCATGCCGGAATACCTTTGCCACCAATGCCCTGGACGAAGCATGGTGACCACACTCCCCCTGGTGAATTTCCCGGAGCATCTCCAGACCCTCCGCAGATTCGACACATCTCTGCAATACTCCGGTGGTACTTCTCTTGTATATTTCTTTGTTGATGATGGTATACGCTTTGGATCTCCTTATAACCCGGCGGGCCTCGGTTTCATCCGCCGGCACTTGACCATCCACCATGAAGTTCATGATGGGACGTGCCCATGAGGGCACTTCCCTGACAGTGAACACTGCCTGATCTATTTCCATCATTTCGACCGACACATAATCGATCTCCATGGGCTGCGAAGTCCCCGGGACTGAAGAATCAGTCCCCGGGTATGCCGGAGCAGTCCCCGGGTATACCGGCACAACCTCTTGGCACATTTTACCCTTGCCTTTAGATTTGTTCCGGAATACTGTACTAACAGCATATGTCGGCCCAGTCCCCGGGACTGAGGAAACAGTCCCCGGGTTATCCGACATGACTCCGGCATCTATCTCCATCGGAACTGCTTCCTCCGGCGGACCTGGCGGGACATAAATGGAGGATGACTCCGGCGAGGGTTTGATCGATGGCTTCCTCAGATGCTCCAGCGAAATGCCGGGCGGGATTGAATCTCGGGAAGACCCCAGCTTGGATAATGCATCGGCTGCATCGTTCTGAGCCCGGAGAACGTGCCGGAACTCACAACCTTCAAAGTAACCACTTAACTGCTGCACTAGGAAACGGTATGATGCCATGTTAGCATCATGCGCGTCCCATATGCCGGAACACTGCTGAATCACTAAGTCAGAATCCCCGAAGCACATGATCCGGCGAATTCCTATGTCCTTTGACACCTTCAGGCCATGCACAAGTGCCTCATATTCCGCCACATTATTTGATGCTGCAAAGTGAATCTGCAGGACGTATCTCAGCTGGTCATTCTTTGGTGAACTGAGAACTATGCCGGCACCCAAGCCATGGATTGTCTTGGACCCATCGAAATGCATCCTCCAATAATTGGCATCTGGCAATGGTGGCTCATACTGTATCTCGGCCCAGTCAATAAAGAAATCAGCCAAGACCTGGGACTTGATTGTATCCCTCTTATCGTACTGCGGTGTATATGGTGAAAGCTCTATTGCCCACTTTGCTATCCGGCCGCTGGCATCTTTGTTGCCTATAATTTCCGAGATAGGGGCCTCGGCCACTACCCGGATTGGATGCTCTTGGAAGTAATGCTTGAGCTTCTTAGCCGCCATATAGACACCATAGGTCATCTTCTGATAGTGGGGGTAATTTTGCTTTGAGGTGGAGAGGACTTCACTCAGATAATATACCGGCCTCTGCACGGTTTTGCCTCCTTCCTCTCGCTCTACTACCACCACAGCACTGACAACTCGGTTGGTTGCCGCTATATAGAGCAACATTGGCTCCCGGGGCATCGGCGACGCTAATACCGGCGCTGTTGACAACAACTGTTTCAATTCCTTGAAAGCTGCATCTGCTTGCGTTGTCCAGACAAATGTGTCGGACTTTTTCATCAACTGATATAACGGCAGAGCTTTCTCTCCCAGCCGGCTTATGAAGCGGCTCAGGGATGCGAGGCACCCAGTGAACTTCTGTACTTCCCTCAAATCTGTCGGCGGCTTCATCCTTTCTATGGCACGAATCTTGCCGGGATTCACCTCAATACCCCGGCTGGAAACAAGGAAACCGAGCAACTTGCCCGCCGGCACACCAAAGGTGCACTTAGCCGGATTCAACTTCATCCGGAATCTCCTCAGGTTCCCAAAGGTTTCCCGGAGATCATCTATGAGAGTCTTGCTCTCCTTGGTTTTTATGACGATATCATCGACATATACCTGCACATTTTTATCTATCTGATCGTGCAAACACTTTTGCATACACCTTTGGTAAGTTGCGCCGGCATTTCTTAAACCGAACGGCATAGTGAGATAGCAATAAGCCCCGTACGGGGTAATAAAGGATGTCTTTATTTGATCTGGCTCAAACAAGGGGATCTGGTGGAAACCAGAATAGGCATCTACGAATGATAACAGTTCACATCCGGCTGTGGAATCAATCACTTGATCGATCCGAGGCAGCGGGAATGGATCTTTAGGACATGCCTTATTCAAGTTGGTGTAATCAACACACATCCGCCATACTTTCACTATGGCGGGCTCGTCTTTCTTCTTTTCCACCAAAACCGGATTAGACACCCAATCCGGATGAAGTACTTCCTTGATAAAGCCAGAGGCTAAGAGCCTGGCCACTTCCTCCCATATGGCTTTCCTTCTGTCGCCGGCATTCCGCCGGAGCGGCTGCTTCACTGGCTTAGCATCGGGTCTCACGTGCAATGCGTGCTCAGCCAGCTCCCTCGGCACACCTTGCAGGTCCGAAGTAGACCATGCAAAGATATCCCGATTCTCACGGAGGAAGCTGATGAGCTCGCTTTCCTATTTGGGATCCAAACTTGCCCCAACCAGGGCATGGCGCTCCGGGAAAGCTTCATCCAGAGGCACCTTTTTGACTTCCTTGCCTACTTGAAAAGAAGCACTGCCGCCGGGATTTGTCATGCCCGGCATATATTTGCCGGCCACGACCGTCTCAGCAATCTCCACTGCTCGCTTGAGCCTCTTCCTCTCCTCTGCAATGATCAGAGTCTCGGCCAGATTGGATCCGGCGGTGGCACATGCCATCGAACGCTTGTAATCACCAATGATGGTGATCACTCCTTTGGGTCCCGGCATCTTCATCTTCAGATACGCCACATGCGTAGAGGCCATGAATTTTGCCAGTGCCGGTCTACCCAGCAAAGCATGGTAGGGGCTCTCCAGATCAACCACCTCGAACATGAGGTTTTCCACCCTGCAGTTATCCCGGCTGCCAAACATGACATCCATCCGGATCTTGCCCATCGGCGCACACGAAAGTCCCGGCACAATGCCGTGGAACGTGGTCTTGCTTGGTTCCAGCATATTTTCCTTGATTCCCAGCTTCTCCATCGTATCTCGATACATGATGTTGATGCTGCTTCCATTATCAATGAGGACCTTGCTGAATCTTACGTTATTAGCCGGCCCGACGAATGTCGGATCCATCACCAGAGCATATCCGCCGGGATTTGGCATGATCCGGGGATGATCTGCCCTGTCCCAACCAACAGCCTGGTCAGACCAGTACATCAGCTTTGGCACAGCCGACATAACGGCATTCACCTCCAGACTCCGGCGGTACAAGCTCTGCTTGTCTGTTCTCTCGGTCTCAAAGACCATATAGCTCTGATCATACTCCTTGTACTCATTCCGGCCCGCTCCTGGGCCTCCGGCGTTATATTCCGGATTATAGCTCTGGTCAACTTGATTTACGCCGGCATTTCCGGCGTTGCTCTGATTCCCAGGATTAACCGGCCTAGGTGGGACTGCAATTGTATTAGCACCTGTCAACGGCGATGGAGCTGCCGGGACAGAGGTTCTAGCCGGTCCCCAGGGACCTGCACGACCTGCTAATATGTCGTCCAGCCATGAACAGTTCCTTGTCAAATGGTTTGCCGGCTTTCCCGGCTGGAATGTGTGAAACACACAAGGCTTGTCCATGGCAAGACCCACTGTATACTTCGGCCACTGCTTCTTCTGGCCGGCGGCTCCGCCGGCATTCTTGTTGGTCCAGACATTCTTCTTCTGGAACATCTGTGCTTGCTGCTGCGGCTGCTGCTGAGGCTGCTGATAGTTCTCATATCTCGGACGCTGGCTACTGCCGGCGCCCCCTTGCTCTTCCTCCACAGCTGCAACTTGTGCTGAGCCATACCGATAATCCGGCCGCTCATCTCTCCTCTTATTCCGGTTATCCGGGCGATAAAACTGCCCTGATCTCCCGGCATTGCTGGTGTTCCCCTGGGTTTGCCCCTGTCCTTGTGAATCAAGACTGGGCTGCTTGGGATCTCCCAGAGCATAACTATCAGCGATCTTGATTGTTTCGGCCAGCGTGGCCGGCATTTGCCTCTGAAGCTTTTGCCACAGCATGGTGCCATGTTGGCACCCATGAGCGAACCACATGATGGCCTGCTGCTCATTGATTCCTTCGCAGGAATTGCGCAACGTGCACCACCTGGTCAGATAGTCACGGTCAGTCTCATTCACTCCTTGCCGGCAGTTAGCCAGCTGCTGCGGACGGTTGGGCCTCTTGTATGTACTGGTAAAGTTCGACACAAACTGCTCTTCGAAATCAATCCAGCCGTTGATACTCCCGGCCGGCAAATTATTCAGCCATATCCTGGCTGGACCTTCCAACATCTGCGGCACATATCGTACCGCCCATCTGAGGTTTCCTCCGGCGATGTTCACCGCTGTGGAGTAATCCTCCAACCAATCTTCCGGCTTCGTACTGCCATTATATGTCCTCGCGCCACGCGCGAGCTGGAAGTAGTAAGGCACCGGCTCCCCCATAATCCGGGGTCCGAAACACATAGGGCCCGGAGCTCCTTGTCTCTCCACCAACTCTGATTGGTGGATCTTGTCCAGCTTGAAACGTGCATCATTGGCTTCCAAGGACCGAGGTCCAAGCCGGGATGCTATTGGGCCTGCGATCATCTGCTGCTGCTGCTCCGGCTGATGCTGCTCACTATGCCGGCCTTGCTGATGCTGCTGCTGATATCCCGCCCTGGCAAGGGCGGAATTGCCGTCATCCTCTCGATGTCCCGGATGACCTGCACCCTGCTGCTGCGCTGCACCTCCGGCGCCCTGTTGCTGACGCCGGGCTGCACTGTTACTCCGGCCACCAACGGCCGCTGCTGCTTCATGCCCGGCCGGCACACTCTGGCCGGGCTTCTTGCTGCCGACATACTTGTCAGCTTGGCCGACATTCTTCTGCACCACCGCCTGCTTTCCGGCGGCAGCCGGATCGTACACCTGGATCTGCTTGTCCCGGCGGCCAGAGGTCACACTTCCGGCACGCCGGGCGCTAGGATGCGGGGACGAGGCTTGGCCCCTCGACCTCGCACCGGCACCTCCCGCCGACACAATGTACTGGGATGCCCCGGCACCTGGGTTTGCCTTCTTAAAGGCCTCCTGCTGCTTTGTAGCTTCAGACAAAAGTTGGTTAAGCCGGGCTTGCTGCTCACGCAGTGCTTCGCCGGATAAACAAGATAAATCCTTAGCTACCTCGGCCGCTGCTCTAAGGTTCTTTACTGGCGAAGAATAGACTACCTTAGGCACAGTACTAGTTGCAGTATGACTCTTATCTCTAGCATCTTTTCCTATCTCAGCATTAAGATTTCTGCCTCTAGTTCTAACCTCTTCTATCCGGCTAGGCCGGATTACTACAGGAGTAAAACCATGGGCTGCTTCATACTCACGGAGTTGCGGTTAAACCGTTCGCGCTCCTGGTTCATGGCCAGGGCCTCGTCGACGAGGGCCTGACGAGATCCCTCCAGGATCTCCCTTGTCTGCTCCGGATCAACGCCGGATCGCACCGGCTCGAGAAGCCGGTCGATGATGGGAAGAAGAACCTCGCCCCTAGCCGGCACACCCGAAGTGCCGGCCAGGTTCTCCACACGCTCCAACGGAGGACGCGCCGACCTCTTGACCTTCGGCGGCTCCGGAGGAGAAGCTCCGGCTGCTGCTGCTTTGCCGGCCTCTTCCGCCGGCGGCACGGATGTGCCGGCCATCATCACCTCAGCCGACTCTACTGAGCGAGCGCTACGCCCAGCGTGAGCCAGCCGATGTGACGGAGGATCCGACGCCACCAGCACCTCCTTCCTGCAAATTCTCTCAGTCCCACGTACACCTCGTGGGAACCGAAAGACATAATCCGGCCATCCCTGGGGAACGGCCGGCCACCGAGACAACCGGCGTTGTCACTGACGAAACTGAGCGAGCCTAGCCTCTGGACGAGGCCAGAGACCACGCGCACTCCCGAAGCTGCTATCACAGACCCCGTCCGAATGAACACTCCGCCCAGCATATCGATCTGCCCCACGGTGGGCGCCAAATGTCGTCGTGGTGAAACAACATATGCCATAGGATGGCTTAAATGGGGGCCGACTAGATGCTGGAGGATTCGGGAGAGGGGAACGAGCTAAAGAGCACGACAGAAAGAGACACTGATCTACCCAGGTTCGGGGCTCTCGTAAGGAGATAACACCCCTACTCCTGCTCTACTGATTGTATATATGGATCGATGTAGTACACCACAATGGTGCTTCCAAGCTCTCTGCTAGAGAAGGAAGATGAACTGCTAAGTGTAGAAACCTTCAACCTTCTAACCTTCTTCCAGCTATCAACCTTCTACCTTTCAACCAACGTTCCACCCTTTACCAGGGCTCCCTATGCCACCTTATATAGTGGTGGCCAGGGTTACAACGGTCATACAAGACCACAAGACAAGGGCTACACTCCAAACAGGAGCTGGTGGCGATGGCAGAGACCCTTGACTTCGCCCCTGATTGCTCTCGATGGGACGCCATATCCCTGTACCTTGTACCTCTTGAACTGTGGCCTTACCTCTGTGCGGTAAGCTCGTACTTGTGCACAGTGAGGGTAGGTAACCTCCACTGTGCACCCTGCCATCTTACTCTGCTACCATGCTTGGATGTTTTCTTCCTTGATTGTAGGGATGTGACACCTTGGTTGACTTAAGTATCCCGGATATGACCGTTGGCCATACCCAGGACTTATATGCCGGACCAACGACCTACGAGGGTCGGGTAATCCGGCCTCCCCTGCTCCTGCACAACACACCAAACGGTTAGGCCGGCATATCTAAGTATATGCCGGCACACTTTTATAAGTATTCCGGCTATGCCGGCATATCCAAGTATCAGCCGGGATACACATTATATGCCGGCCTGGCCGATGCTCTTATATTCCGGCCAGGCCCTTCCTTGATAACCCGGCATAAAGTCAATCATAGCCTTGTGTCTTTCTACTCTCTTGACCCTACCGGGGGTCATCCCCCCGACATGCTTCTCAGAAAGCTTATGATGCTGCGGCCACTGCCAAGGCAAACGCTAAGAAGTCGCAGAAATCTGCGCTTGGTAAGGCGAAGAAAGCTGAAAAAGCTTTAGCTGATGCCAACAAGGATCATGCCCAGCGAGAGCAAGCCGTGGCGGAGCGTCTCCACACAATGTCCACTGCTGCTGAAAGTAAGTGTTTCGCCTTGTCTCCTATTTTCGACTTCTGTTGCACTGTTGTACGTGCTGACATCTTCCTCCTTCTTTTCTTTTCTACCTTCTTTGTGTCGTGCAGGATTTACTGGGGTATCTCCATTGGCCCTGCAACCGGACGATGACTCTCTGATGACTGCGGTTAACCTACTCGAGGAAAACTGGATATCTATCCAGGAAACTTTCGAGTTAGTTAACCGCGTTCTTTCACGACTCTTTGTCGGGTTGTGGCCGAAGAAAAGGGCAGCAGTCCCGAAGGACGACCTGAGTAATCTTGCCAAGTCTTTTGATACAACTGAAGACCCCACCCTCCAGCTGAAAGGGCTTTCTATTAAGCGTGGCGCCGAGGGTGCTATCGCACTGTCCCTTGCGCACGGTACGGATTTTGACTGGGAGAAGGTGAGCACTCCCCATGGCCGCACCCGCGATGAGATGAAGACTTTCTTCGAGAAGGCGAAGAAGTTGGCGCCTGCATTGGTGACACTTATCTCCCCATCGGCATCCTCTGCGGCATCTGTTGCACCTCCTGCAGTGGTGGAAGATCCAGTGCCGCCATCGACTTCTGGCGAGGAATCTGCCGTGCCCTCTTCTGCCACGGAGCAAAATGCTGAGGTGGCGTAGACTCGGCTCTTTTGTATTTTCGAGTTTCTCCTTTTTGAATGTAAAGACTTTTAGTTGCGTGCAGCCCGAGAACTTTAGTCATAGGGTTGTGATCTCATGTAAATATATCTTTCTTATGAAGTCCTGTGCTGCCTTTCTGAAATGTTTCTTCTTCCTTTTCTTTCGCTTTCAGTTGACGCATGTCGATGACCTTCTGACTTGCGGGTCTGCTCCTTTTTCTGCCAATACGTTGAATTCGAGGAATCTGTCGCCTCCTAGTCGATGCGATCAGTGCGCAGAATATTCTTCGAGGATTTCTGACCTTGAGGTTCGCTTGACTTCAGCCAAACGCCAAGCTCAGATGGCGCTTGATAAAGCTAGCAAAGCTTCTGCCCTGACGAAGCAGGTATCGACTCTTGGTGATGAAGTGTCCAGCTTGACGGCAAAGATTTTGCATCATGAAGAATGCAATTCTTTTATTCTTGGTATCATCGAATCCGCCTGTGAGATGTTGCGATGTAAGTTTCCGCTCGACTTACTTTCTTTGCTTTTTGCTCTCCTGTTACTTTTGTGATATCCTTTTCCCTTATAGGCACTTGCTTGGATTTCGCTGCTGAAGATCGTCGGGTTACCGAGCGAAGTGCGGCTCTGGAAAAGATGTCCGCAGGTGTTGAAAATTTATGGTCGGATCCTCGACGCCGAAGCGCTATTGTATTGCTTCAGGACCGTGCCCAGCATATTGGCGAGGCAGTGGATGGCTGTAGGAGAGCTCTCGTCACTATGCATTCGGTCATGCTTCCTCGCAATCCTCTGCCTGCTACTTTCCCACTTCTCCTTGACACTTTCAGATCCAGCCAGAGAATTCATCGGTTGATAGAACTGAACCTGGTGGCAGGTGCCAATTTTGCTCTTGGGTGGATACGCAAGTGGCAGCCAAGACTCAATTATAGTTCTATGTCGCTGAGCTATCCTCCTGGTGGGGCAAGCCTTCGAGTACACTTAGAGAGTACCTTACAGCCTGCCCGACGAATTATAGCCAGGTTGTTGCAAGAAGACTTCGCGTTTTTCCGCGAGTTTCACTACCTAGACCCTTTAGGTGTAGATGATTCTGACAACCCGATGTTGTAAGGTGTATGTGGAACGCGAGAGTTTATTTATTTCGCGACTATGCGTCTGAAACTTATTCTCAGGGCGTTACTATATGATTCGTGCGTTTGCCGCACTTTCTCTTTGAAAGACTCGTAAACTCGAATATGAGGAACGTTTCGTCTTTATTATACTTGTAATGTAAGATACATGGGGTGACCCAAGAGATCCGGCCTGTGACCTGTGTTCTGGATCTAGAGGGCATTGCCCCTGGTATAACTCGTGGCTTTTACAGCCGTATTGTTCTACTCTACTCTATTGTCTTTTGATGCTTATGCCGCCAAGGCTTTCCTTTTTTCCTCTGCGTCTGTGTCTTCTCCTGATGCTCCTACTCGTGGTTTCTTCGTTTCGAGCTCCGCGGCGCGTCCTTCGAGTAGCTTGACGCCCTCTGTAGTCGCGCTTTTAGCCTTTTCTGCGTGGTTGGCTATTACGCCAAAATTTTGCGCCATCTTGTGGAACTCCCTGTCGCAGAGATCTGAAACTTCAAAACTTCCTTTCACTGTAATTATTCCTCTTGGTCCTAGCATTTTAAGTACCAAATATGTATAGTGAGGCACTGCCATGAATCGCGAAAACGCAGGTCGTCCGAGGATCGCGTGATATTGAGATGGCCAGTCCATGACTTCGAAGTCTAGCTTTTCTCTTCTATAGTTTTGTCGGTTGCCGAAGCAAACATTGAGTGCTATTCGACCCAGCGGGTAAGTGGCACTTCCTGGTACGATTCCATAGAAGGAACAATCTGTTGGCTTCAGGAACTCTAGTGATATATGCATTGCTCGGAGTGTTTTTGCGTATATCAGGTTAATTCCACTCCCTGCATCCATGAATATTCTGTCGACATCATACGCGCCGATTTGAGCTTTGAGTACCAAAGGCGCGTTTCCCGGCCGAGGTACTGTTATAGGGTGATCTTCTCTGTTGAACTCTATCGGTTGTTCTGACCAATGCAGATACTCTGTTGTGGCTGGAGGTGAGATGACTGCTAGGTTGACTTGTCGAGTTATGCTCTTCTCTTCTTTGTTCGACTTGGGTACAGGTTGTATCATTGCTGTGATGTGCCCTTTAGATGGAACATACCCTTCGTCGTCGTCGTGTCCCTGGTTTTGCTGGTCTTGTCCTTGAGGAGCTCCATTGTTTCCTTGCTGCTTTGCCGGAGGGTTGTTGCTTCCTTCGAATCCTTGTCGCCTTGCTTCAATTTGCTTGTTTAGTGCTGCCTCTTGAAGTTTTAAGAATGTTGTGCAATCTTTCATTGCATGCCTTGATACTCGCTTCCCATCGACGAACGCTGAGTGTATATGACAAGGTCCGTTGAGCATGTCTTCTGGCGAGGGGTTGTATTCTCTAGATTCTCTTACGGGGAATTTTTTATAGTCCTCTTTTCCGTAACTTCGATATCCTGAACTTCTTCGATCACTTCCTTGATAGCTATTGTCTTTGTATCCTGCGGCGACTTGGCTATGAGGGCCATAGTTGTCGTAATTCTAAGACCGTCTCCTTTGACTTCCATATCTATTTCTTCTATCGTCTTCTGGAGATCGTGTCCTCTTGTTGTTGCACGCATCTTCTCCATCTGCGAATCTGTTTGCTGTGTCCATGAGGTCTGACACTATTTTCGGCTTGATTCTACCCATCTCCTCGACAAGGTCTCTTCGTCTTAATCCAATGATGAACGCATCTATTGCTCTTTCGTCTGAAACTTCGACTGCTGAATTTTTGATAAGGCTCCATCTTTGGATGTATGCCCGTAGTGTTTCGTCGCGTTGTTGCATACATGCTTTGACTTCTTCTATTGATGCTGGTCGTTTGTATGTCGACCTGAAGTTGCTTGTAAATTGCTTTGTGAGGTCTTCCCAGCTTCCAATAGATTCTTTCTCTAGTTTGCTCAACCATGACCTTGCTGCGCCGGTGAGGTGTAGTTGCAAACTTTGCATTGTTGTTTCCTTGGTTCCTCCTAATATTTGAACTGCTTGTAAGTAATCTGCGAGCCATGATTGTGGTTCCTGTGATCCGTCGTATTTTTGCTGATCATGAGGTAGCTTGAATCCCTTGGGAACTGGAGTGGTGCGAACCCTGCGGGTAAAGCATGATGCCCCCATCTCTTTTTCGTCGTCTTCATAGTCGCGTTTTTCATTTGGGGATCGCGATCTTCGAGTTCCACCGTGCTGTTTTGGTGATGGCGATCGAGATCGGTGCTTGCTGCTTCTGTGCCGAGGACTATTGTGATGGCGAGGTGACCTTGCTTTGTGTACTTCCTTGTGGTGATATGCTTCTTCTCCTTTTGCTGATAGCTTGTGGCCCACCATGTTGAGTCTGTTCAGTGCAGCTCTATGCATATGTTCTCTAGGATCTCCTGGACTTGGTCGAGTTGTAAGTAGATATGCTTGTGCTGCCACTAGTGCTGCTTCAGGAGTTTTCGGTAGGATGTTTCCCTGCTCGTCGACCGATAGGAAGGACGAGTCGAGGTTTTTAGAAATACTTTTCCTGTCGGAGTACTCGAGGTTATCGTACCTTGAACCGTGTCGACGATTTTTCCTTGCGTTGTTGTATGATGCGTCGCTTTGTGCTTTTCGAGCAGCTTCGCTAGCTGCAATGGCTGAATCTTTTCTTCTTTGTATCTCTATTTTCTCCTTTGCTAATTGCTTGGCCTGTTGCCTTAGGGCGTAGTGATACCCCAAAAGCATGTCTTTGCTAGAATTTGATGGTATTGGCGTGCCGTGTTCTACGACTTCTCTTATTATCCTCCATTCGTCGACTGATAGTCAAATTTTTTCCCTGGTTGCGAGGGATTCTGGTGTTTGCCCTTCTGCTAGGTGATTTGCTCCTCTGTCGATATTTGCTGGGTTTAGTACTGGATTGTCGTTTTTGTCGAACTCTTCTGAGTTATCTCCTATAATGGCGAGCACCTGGCATTGTTTGCCGACGTTACCCTTGAAGCTTGAGAAGATCGAGTTACTATCCTCAGAAAGCTCTAATCCTGTCTTCCACGTATCTGTTGACTTGTCCGCAATATCGTCGAGGCAGATCGTGAGATCTTCGAGTTGGACTCCTACGTCAAAATTTTCCTTTTCTTCGTTGTCCTCTGCGTTCTTTTCTTTTTGCACTTCCTCTGGGCTGACCGGGAGTTTACCTCGCTGGAAGAGCCTTCAGAATATTCCATCATTGCTGTTGTTTCGGGCTCACTTGCCGACGGATCTTGTTTCGTCGGATCTGAAAGGCGAGATGAACCCGACGGTCCGATGAGGATGTTTAAGCTTCCGATTGTCAACTCCATCTCTTGATTTTCGTCGACTTCTGTACTGCTGTTGGCTAAAAGCGAAAAAGCCGTCGAATTCATGATTCCAACGCCCAAGGTCCTCACGGTCGGCGCCAATTGACGAGGGTTAACTCGACAAATGTCCTAGATGAAGGACTTAGGATCGGAGAGATAGGGCGTCGGATGAACTCGAAGGTAAAGTTAGTCGAAATAGGTGTGTGTCGAAAGTAAACTTGGGTGTTCAACCTGGCTTGCTTTCAATCTGGCCTACACCGTCCCCTCCTGGCCCCTATATATAGGTGGCCAGGTCTCAAGGATCGGGTAGAGTCCGATACAGATTACAATATCGACATACGGTAGGAACTCGTATTCGACTATCATTACAATTGGGCCTAGCTTAATGGGCCTCAGGGGTACTCAACTAACGGGCTCTATTAACTATACCCTTGTCACCATTAGTCTCTAAAAAAAATCCAAATAATATAAACAAAGATGCAATAAGGCTCAAACACAAACATACATACATGGTATGCAAACCCACAAGTACATACTTGATTAATCAAAATAAAACAAGTAGGTAGCATAACATATACCAACACATGTAATGGAACACAACCAACACATGCAAAAGGGGCGAGTAACTTTCAATGTAGATAAGTTGAGTACATGTTACCGCAAAGAGGAACATTGGATATATGATATAAACAAGATAATCCAATTGACTTGACTTGAGACAATATATTGATGAAGATCCCTTAATTCTTCATGATATAGCCAAGTCTCCAATGCCCTCCAACAAACACCTATTGATCAAGTTTTGGTGTGATGGTCCCCAACTAAGTTGGGTCCTAAGAGGTTAGTCACAATAGGCTTGGCCACCCAAATGGTTCTTTTCTTGACACCACATGGAGTACCAACAAATTTGGCAAACACATTGCCAACCTTATCCTTGCAAAGGGAATAAGCATCATCAATTATGATAGGGTTGGATGAGTTACCCATAGTGCATGAAGAAGAAAGGTGACCCTTCTCACGGCATATGTAGCAAGTTCTTTTCTTCACCTTCTTCTCACTTGATTTCTCCGCAATGGGAGCATTAGCTTGATTCTTCTTGGAAAGTGGCATTTCTTCAACTCGAGGTTGAGCGTGCCCTTGAACTTGAGGCCGCTTCCCTTGTTGCTTCTCAACTAATGCCTTCTTCTTCAAAGGGCAAGATCTAACATGGTGCCCTTCAATTTTGCACTTGAAGCAAACAATCTTGGCCGGATCTTTGACTTGTCCTTGGCCCTTCTTCTTCTTGTTAACCGTGGACTTCTTGTTGTTGTTGGAGATAAACCCAAGTCCACTCTTGTCATTGGGGGATTTTTGCACACTCAACATATTGTCGAGTTTGGATTTCCCTTCATGACTCTTTACCAAGTCTTTCTTCAAAGAAGAGACTTGGACCTTGAGCTCTTCGATTTCCTCTACATGGTTAGTAACAACACAAGTACTAGAGGAAGTAGAAGCTTCATTGTTAGAGCAACAAGGAAAGGAAAGTAATTCATCACAAGATGTAGCAATGTTATGAGTGGATGAATTACTAGGACTAGCACAAGGCAATATGGCATTTTGAGAAGTAGTGCAAATATCCACATGAGGCTCACTAGATGTTACCTTTGACATAATAGCCTCATGAGCTAATTTTAGCCTATCATGGGAAGCTAGAAGATCCTCATGGGAGCTAGAGAGCTTTCCATGATTTTCTTCCAATTTCCCATATTTGCTAGTTAGCAAATCAAGTTGAGCCCTTAGCTCAACATTCTCCTTCAAGATGGATGCTTCACAAGAAGTAGAGTTAGTAGCACAAGCATCATCACTAATGGAAAGCGGAGAAGACAATTTAGTAAGCTCATTTGAATTTGAAGCTTTAAGTTGCTCATGCGACTCGGTGAGAATGATGGGCTCACACGAAATGACCCTAGAGTCATTTTTAAGAAGCACAACATTCTCAAGGAGTTTAGCATAAGTAACTACAAGCTCTTCATATTTAGTTTCAAAATCATTTGCCACCACAAGAGTTCTATCATAGGATTTCTTTATTTTAGATAATTCTAAAGTAAAGGTCTCCTTAAGAGATTCCTTGGTGGTTTGTTCTTCTTCTAGAGCTTCTTTTAGATCCGCAATCTCATCCGCGTAATCACGGGCATGACCTTGCATTTTAAAAATGGTATTCTCATGCTCCTCAATAATTTTATTGCTCTCGGTGGCAATAGCCAAAATCTTATAGAAGTAAGAGCAAGCAATTTTATTCTTACGAATAGCATGAAAAAACATTTCACTCTTCTCAAATAAAGAAGCAAGATCATCATATTCTTCTTCATTATCCTCATTCTCATCATCACTAGATATATTGGGTTCCAAAGAAGGAGTTACCTTTGAAGCCCTAGCCATAAGGCAAATGTGGGAAGCAATTGATGATGATGAATAAATACTTGAAGCACCAAGCGAGATCATGTCTTGGCCAATAGAATTTCTGGTTTCCTCTACATTGTTAGACACACAACAACTACAGGAACTAGAGGCATTTATATCATGGCAACAAGACGAAGTAAGCATATCATTATGAGATGTGTTCAAGGAGCATACACATGATATGCAAGGACTATCAACACAAGCATCTAAAGCATTTATGGTGCTAGAAGTGTTTAAGTCCAAAGATGAAGCATGGCAATGAGATAGAGATGAATGATCATCACAAGTAAGCTTACTATCAACATTGCAATTTCCATCACCATTCACCATAGAGTTACCTTGTGTCTTGCTACACTTTGGTGAAGTGGAAGAGAGTTCATCACGACCGGAAGTGGAGGGAATACAATCATCCTCAATCTTGTTGGACATGTCATATTTGTCTTGAATCTTTGTCCAAAACTCATGAGCGCTACGGAAAGGCATGATTGCAAGAATAACTGCATTGCTCACAAAATCAACAAGCACATTAGTAGCTCGAGAATTAAGATAAGAGTTTCTCTTCTCCTCTAAAGATAGACTTTGGGAATCCTTTGGAGGAGAGAAACCCATATCTAGAATTCTCTCTATATTTGGGTCCATATCACGAAAAAGATTAAGCATGCAAATTTTCCATATATCATAATTAGTGCCATCAAATATAAAGGTGTCATTGTGCACTAATCCCCTAGCCGACATCTTTGCTCTCAAGGCGGTGAAGCCCTAAAATGAGAGACCTTGCTCTGATACCAAATGAAAGTACAAGGATGTCGCCTAGAGGGGGGGTGAATAGGCTATTTAAAACTTTTACGAGTGGCTTGACAAATGCGGAATAAAACTAACGTTTAATTTGCCAAGCATACAAAACCTAAACAAACTAGGTTCACCTATGTGCACCAACAACTTATGCTAGACAAGATAAGCAACTATGAGATAGCAAGATACATATAACTTCAAGCACGAAGGCTATCACAAAGTAAATTGCATAAGTAAAGGAGCTCGGGTATAGAAATAACCGAGGGACGCGGAGATAATGATGTATCCCGAAGTTCACACCCTTGCGAGTGCTAATCTCCGTTGGAGCGGTGTGGAGGCACAAGGCTCCCCAAACGCCACGGAGGCTCACCGTAATCTCCTCGAGCCCTCCCACCAAGATGGAAGACCCGACCACTATGGGACACTTGAGGGCGGTCACCGAACCCGTACAAGCTTGGGGCAATCTCCACAACTCAATTGGAGGCTCCCAAGAATCGCCACTGAGGCACCATAAAGCTTGGGAAGATCTCCACAACTTAATTGGAGGTCCCCAAGTAATTGCCACGGAGGCACCACAAAGCTTGGGAAGATCTCCACAACTTAATTGGAGGTCCCCAAGTAACCACTAAGCCACTAAGCCGTCTAGGGTTCCAAGAACCCAAGAGTAAAAAGCTCAACGAGCTTTCACTACTGAATCTCCGAGGAGAACTTAAACCGATGCACCAAATGCAATGGCAAGAACACACGAAGTGCTCAAATCCTTCTCTCCCAAATCCTACCAAAGCAACAAATGCTATGGAGGGATATGAGAGGAAGAACAAAGGAAGAAATCCACAAAGAACTCCAAGATCTAGATCCAATGGGTTCCCCTCACAAAGAGGAGGAAGTGATTGGCGGAAATATAGATCTAGATCTCCTCTCTCTTTTCCCTCAAAGATATGCAAGAATCATGGGAGGAATTGAGAGATGGGCAAGCTTTCCAAGGTCAACAATGGAGGGAGAGAGAGGGGAAAAACGAGCTAACCCAAGCTTGAAGAAGGGGAGGGGTATTTATACCCCTCCCGGGATTGTAGCCGTTGCAGTACTGCAGGGGCTGGATATTCCGGTCCAAGTTTGGACCGGATATTCCGCCCCCCTCGAAAAACTGCTAAGGACTTCGCGCGCGTCGTTCAGATTTGGGGCCGGATATTTCGGCCAGATATTTCCAAAACTGGGCCGGATATTCCGGCCACCCCTAAAAACGGCTAAGGACCAGAAAAAGGCAAGGCGCGCATCACTCAGATTTGAGGCCAGATATTTCGGCCGGATATTTCCAAAACTGGGCCGGATATTCGCCCAAGAATAGCGAGCAACACGAAAACAACGATAACTTTTGCATCCGGACTCCGTTTTCGATGATCTTGGGCTCGTTGGAATCACCACGATGAGCTCTACACCATAATCCATAGAAACATCATAGTCCAACAAAGGAGGATGAAACCAAATGATAAAAGGTTTGACTTAGCTATAAAGATGAACCGGTAAAACCTCCAAACACTAAAAAACGCAATTAGAGTTCCATACGAAATCCGTTTTTGATGAGCTAGAGCTTGTCATGGAAATAACCACAAGCTCTAGAACCTCACATGGATAAAAGCTAAATAGGAACCAAGAAAGATAATGCCAAGTATGCAAAGGTTTGAGCTCTCTCCGAACAATACGAATAAGTTACTCACTCGAGAGCCCCTCTTGATAGTACGGATATCGATCCTAAAACCCGGTCTCCCAAACACTATGAGACCGGTAAGAAATAAACCCTATCAAGATCATACCTTTGCCTTGCGCCTTCCACTTGAGCTAGATAGTGACGATCTTGATCTTCTCAAGTTGGACTACCTTTCTTGATTGCGCTTGCTCGGTGAAGTCTTGCGGATTGCTCCCCCATACTTCACTATGGGAGAGACACTAGTAGAAATATCTTCACATGTCCATTAACACCAAATGGACATCGAGCTTCAAGCAAATAATATCTTCTATATGCCTATCTTGAACTTGCGCTTCGACTTGATCAACATTGGACTTCATCTTCTTCCTTCATAATGATGATGTCTTCTATAGGCTCAACTCCCTTGATCATCACATAAACTTGTTTATTTGCATCTTCTTACAACCTTGAAACCAACATATGGCTCAAGCGTTGTCTATGGACAAGTCCTACAAATATAACTCGATGCAAACATTAGTCCATAGGGATTGTCATTAATTACCAAAACCACACATGGGGGCAAATGCTCTTTCAAGTATCATCAACCCACTCTCCCAGTGGATAAAGACCAGTGTCTCCACTGCAAGAAGACTGGGCACTTCAAGAAAGACTGTCCAGAATGGCTCATGTCCATAATGGCAAAGAAAGGTATAGATAGAGTTTCTTTTGTAAATGAATCCATGTATTTACAGTTTTCGAAATCTACTTGGTGGATTGACTCAGGTGCAACTGTTCATGTTGCAAATTCTTTACAGGGAGTCTATTCGACAAGGACTATACAAAGAAACGATAGATGCATTGAAGTTGCAAATGGAGTTCAAGCAGACGTTGAAGCTGTTGGCGACATCTCCTTGGAGTTAGCTGATGGCTTTTCGATTCTGCTTAGAGATGTGTTATTTGTTCCTTCACTTCACAGAAACTTAATAAGTGTATCACGTTTGGATAAAGACAGTTATGAGTGTTATTTTGCACACGACAAGTGTGCCATATGGTTTAAAGATGCTTGTGTGGGTGTTGCTTTACTTCACAACGAGCTTTATTTGTTATCCTTACATGAAAAACTGCATTTTGTGTGTAATGTGAAAGAACAAACTCCCTTGTCGAACAAAGAACAAAAGAAAAGAAAAAGAACTCATGACTCATCAAAGTTATGGCACTATCGATTAGGCCACATTTCGAGGGGAAGAATTGAAAACCTCGTTAAAAATGATATTCTTCCTCCGTTAGAGTTCTCCGATATAGAACAATGCATAGATTGCATAAAAGGAAAGTATATAAAGCAAATTAAAAAGGGTGCAAACCGAAGTACAACAACACTAGAAATAATTCACACTGATATTTGTGGACCATTTTCTGTGACTCGTTCATAACATTCATAGATGATTACTCCCGATATGGTTATATTTATCCAATTAAAGAAAGGTCTGAAGCATTGGATAAATTTAAAATATTCAAAGAAGAAGTTGAAAATTAGCATGATAAAAGAATTAAAATAGTCCACTCCGATCGTGGAGGGGAGTACTACGGTCAGCACACTCCATATGGTCAAGTACCTGGACCTTTTGCAAGGTTCTTACAGGAAAATGGAATAGTCTCCTAGTATTCTATGTCGGGCAAACCTCAGCAAAATGGAGTAGCTGAAAGGCACAACCGTACTATTATGGATATGGTACGCAGTATGATGAGCTATTCCACCCTGCCATTGGGATTATGGATGGAGGCACTTAAAAATGCCATTCACATTCTCAACAGAGTACCAAGCAAGTCGGTGCCCAAAACACCGTACGAGTTGTGGAAAGGGAGAGTACCCTCTCTGCGCCACTTGAGGGTCCAGGGGAGCCCAGCTGAGGCAAAAGTATTTAATCAAAATATTGCAAAGTTAGACCCCAAAACAGTAACTTGCCACTTCATTGGCTATCCTGACAGATCAAAAGGTTATCGTTTCTACTATCCAGACAAATACACAAAGTTTGTAGAAATGAGACATGCAGTCTTCTTGGAGGACGAATTGATGAGGGGGAGCATGATAGCTCGAAAAATTGATCTTGAGGAGAAGAGGGTGCATGCACCTAATCTGATGATTCAGGAGCCATTTTTCTCGCTACCTATTGTACCTGCATCAACAATCCCTGAGGTTGCGGTGCAAGCACCTATTGTAACTCCACCCATGACAACAAGGTGTGAAGATTTGGTACCTGTCCGTCAGGAGCCGACTGAACCCTTTGTTGAGCATGAAAGGGAGCTGCAGCAGCCACCTTTAATAGATGTACCCGAAGTTAAGGTACATAATGAGCCAGAGAATGAGGCCCTTAGAAGATCCAAAAGAGTTAAGAAATCAGCTATTTCTACTGATTATAAAGTTTATAATATAGAAACAGTTCATACGAAAGGTGATCCCACTTCATATGAAGAAGCTATGGGAGGCCCCAACTCATCAAAGTGGCTAGAGGCCATGGAAGATGAAATGAGGTCGATGAGTTCTAACAATGTTTGGGACTTAGAGGAAATTCCTAAAGGAGCCAAAACAGTAGGCTGCAAATGGGTCTATAAAACAAAGTATGACTCTAACGGGAATATAGAAAAGTATAAAGCGCGTCTAGTGGTAAAAGGATTTACAAAAAGAGAAGGGGTAGATTACAATGAGACATTTTCTCCAGTCTCATGTAAGGATTCCTTCAGAATCATAATGGCACAAGTTGCACATTTTGATTTAGAGTTGCATCAAATGGATGTAAAGACGACATTTCTAAATGGAGATTTAGAAGAAAAAGTTTACATGAAACAACCCAAGGGTTTTTTCATGGAGGGGAAGGAACACATGGGATGCCGCCTAAAGAAATCCATTTATGGATTAAAGCAAGCCTCTAGACAGTGGTATCTGAAGTTTAATGATACTATTAAAAGATTTGGTTTTAAAGAAAACATCAAGGACAACTGCGTTTATGCAAGGTTTAAAAGTGGGAAATATATTTTCCTAATCTTGTATGTGGATGATATCCTGCATGCTAGTAGTGATGTTAGTCTTCTGCGAGAAACAAAGAAGTTTTTGTCCTCAAACTTTGATATGAAAGATCTTGGTGAAGCTTCATATATTTTGGGCATAGAAATTCACCGAGATAGAAAGAATGGAGTGTTAGGACTATCACAGAAGGCATATTTTGAAAAGGTTCTAATAAAGTATAATATACATAAGAGTAATGCCACACCTGCTCCTATAGTCAAGGGCGATAGTTTTGGGGAATATCAATGCCCCAAGAATCAATATGAGATCGATCAAATGAAAGAAGTACAATATGCTTCGGCTGTTGGAAGCTTACAGTATGCACAAGTGTGCACTCGCCCTGACTTAGCTTTTATCACCGGGGTACTTGGTAGATATCAGTCAAATCCAGGCATAGAGCAATGGAAGATGGTAAAGAAAGTATTGCGTTATGTGCATGATGTCTACACACGCTTCTGTTCTTGTAGACAGTGTTGGGCCTCCAAGTGCAGAGGTTTGTAGAGCAGCAGCAAGTTTCCCTTAAGTGGATCACCCAAGGTTTATCGAACTCAGGGAGGAAGAGGTCAAAGCTATCCCTCTCAAGCAACCCTGCAATTACGATACAGAAAGTCTCTTGTGTCCCCAACATACCCAATACACTTGTCAGATGTATAGGTGCACTAGTTCTGCGAAGAGATAGTGAAATACAAGTGATATAGATGATTATAAGTAGTAAATGCAATCTGGAATAAAAATGGCAGCAAGCAAACAAGTAACAAAACAACAAGTAAACGGTGTGCAAAGCTTGGAAACAAGGCCTAGGGATCATACTTTCACTAGTGGACACACTCCCAACAAATATAACATGATTGAACAAATAAACAACTTCTCTTCACTATGGTACTCTGAATTACTCTCCTATTGAATAACACTAATCATTGCGTAGGGCTACGAAGCACTCCTCAAAGTTCATCAAGTACTTGACAAACACCACTCATAGAGATATCCAAATCAAATCATAACTCAAGATAGATATTATTGCAACTTAGACCAAGTACTAACACGGTGCACACACTGTCAACATTACACCATGAAAGGAGGAATAGATCACTTCAATACTATCATAGTGATAATTATTCTCATAATCCATAAGAGATCACAATCGTAGCCTAGACCAAGTACCACCATAATGCACGCACTGTCACCGTTACACCATGGCAGGAGGAATAGATTACTTTAATAATATCACTAGAGTACACATAATATCTGAATAATAACATCTACTTGTTCAACATGATACAAAGCTCACGATCACAGAAAGATCACATCATGGGAGAGAGAGGTGAACCACATAGCTACCGGTAGAGCCCTCAGCCCCGGGGATGAACTACTCCCTCCTCATCATAGGAGACAGCAAGGTTGATGGAGATGGCGGTGAGGTCGATGGAGACGGCGGAGACGGCGATGGAGACCGATGGAGATGGCTTCGGGGGCTCTTCCCCGTCCCGGTAGGGTGCCGGAATAGAGACTTCTGTCCCCCGAAATTTGGCTTCGACGGCGGCGGCGCTGCGGAACTGTTCTGGAAATTTCGCCGACTCTTTTAGGGTTTTCCGTCCCGAGGCTTCTTATAGGCGAAGGGGCGTCGTCAGGGGGCAGCCAGGGGCTCCTCACACCAGGTTGACGCGGCCAGGGCCTGGGCCGCGCCACCTATGTGTGAGGGCGGCCTCTGGCCCCCCTCCGGCTCTCTTTCGGTCTTCGGGAAGCTTCCGGAAAAAATAAGACTTCTAGAACTTGTTTCGTCCAATTCCAAGAATATTTCCTGTGTAGCTTTTCTGAAACACAAAAATAGCAGAAAATAGGGAACTAGCACTGTGGCATCTTGTCAATAGGTTAGTTCCGGAAAATGCATAAAAGTGCCACGAAGTGTAACGAAACATTAGGCAAATGGTGTAAAAACAAGCATGGAGCATCAAAAATTATAGATACGTTTGAGACGTATCAGCATCCCCAAGCTTAACTCCTGCTCGTCCTCGAGTAGGTAAGTGATAACAAAAGAAATAATTTTTGAGGTGACATGCACCTACACAATCTTGATCATATAGGTAAAGCATTGAGTGCTGAGATCAAAGAACTTAAAACATGGGCATGAAAGACATAATCTTGACAATAAGAAACTTAGCAATCATGTTATAACATGAAAAAGAACACAAACAAAAGATCATGAATAATGAAACAATGAAAGTCAAACGTGTGTTCAAATCATATGGAAAAACATACAAATGGTTTTCAGCTTGTCCTTCATGGAGAGCAAAACATAAATGCATAGGACACCTTCAAGTTTAAGAGGGCGACTAGATACAAATAATTTGAGAACAAGTGAAACCAACAATATGAATCAATCAATGAAAACTTTAGGACAATGCACATTATACTAAGAATGACAACTATGCTCTCTTAATGGTGCATAAAGATAGAAGGTGGTGACTCAACATAAAAGTAAAAGAAAGGCCCTTCGCAGAGGGAAGCAGTGATTAAACATGTGCTAGAGCTTTTCATTTGTAAAATTGAGAGATAAAAATTGGGTTTTGAGAGGTGGTTGCTTTTGTCAACGACTGGCAATGGGGTTCTTACTATCTTCCATACAAAAATGAAGCAAGTTTTTGAGAGAGAGATTGGCACTTTTGTGCTCTTTTATAAAGCTTGGCACTCCTCCCCACCTTTTTTTCCTTTCACAAACCATGGCTAACCAATTCCATCGGGTGCCCACCAACATTCACATTCCATGGAGGAGTGCCTTTTTCCTTTTCTTTTTTCTTTTTTTTTCTTTTTGGAATAAGCAATATGGAAGATAGCAAATCCGACCACTACGTCCCCATGAGCTGAAAACAGTGTCACAAAACGAGAAGTGTTTTGAAGGTTTTTTTTAAAGGTAGCACATGAAAATTTACTTGGAATGGCTTGCAAATACCATGCATAGGAATTTATAGTGGACACAATGGCAAACTTGGTTATTAGGAGTTGGATGCACGAGTAGAGCTCATACTCAGTACAAAATGAGGGCTAGCAAAAGACTAGGAGCGACCAACTAAGAGAGCAATAACGGCCATAATCATGCAAAGCGACAAAGCAACATTAAAAGAAGCATAAGATGGCATCAAAAGTCAAAAACTAAATGATCATAGAGGCTATTGGCGACTTTGTAAGAGTCTAACATGTGTGAGCATGCGCCAAGTCAACCCAAATAAAGCATCAAGGAGAAACCCAAAATAATGCTTCCAAACGATAAAAACAACGCATGATTTTTTCAAAGGCTCATTAAGCAATCTCAGTTATTTGAGACAAGTCATGCTACAGAAAAACCACTAATCATACTATCAAAAATACATCAAGCATGACATGAAAAAGCCTAAGCCGCAGTCTACACAAGCTCCTTCTTGTACCACTTTTTTGCATAAAGCTTTTTCTCTTTTCCAACACCATTCGAACTTTTTATAAACACCTCTTTTGATGAAAACCAATAAAGACCAGATGCAAAAATACACCTTGATGAAAAGATATAACAAGATCTGAACACAAATCAAGGTGAAAAATGCAAGCTAAACGCAGTAGCAGAAAAAGAGAACACTCGTTGAACGATAAGAGTGAAAACTATAGTGTTCTTGGCAAATAAAAAGCGGAATAAGTCTCTCTCCAAAACAACATGATGTGATCAAACCGTTTATTGCAGCAAACTAAACTAAACTAATAATGAAAACTAAAACAACTGACGCTCCAAGAAAAACGCATAGTGCATGAAGCAATAAAAATATAGTGTCTTGAAAGGTGACCTGATTTTTGCCGATGAAGAAGGGGTGCCTCGGGGGCATCCCTAAGCTTTGACGCTTGTACTTCTTGGATATTTCTTGGGGTGATGCATGGGCATCCCCAAGCTTGATATTTTGTCCATTCTTCAACTCATCTCATCACTCTCCGATCCCTACACTTGAAAACTTCCTTCATACAAAACTAAACACAAATCTATTAGCAATATTAGTTTAAGCATAACATAGAATCAACCCTTTTTGCTTCAGGTTTCAACCTAAAACCACCACATATTAAGTATATACTACTGTAGAAACTTCCCCAAAAGTTCCGTGATCAAAAGAACTCAAAAAGAAAGCGATAAAGCGGCAAACACAAATATTGGCAGAAATCTGTCAAAACAGAACAGCTGACAAAGGTCGAATTTTTAGAGGGTTTTCTGTTGCTCAAATCAAAAAGTGTTCAACTAATTAAAGTTTGGATATAACCTGGGGCATATGAACAAGAAATCGCAGGTCCAAAAGATATACAGAGAATTTATACGAATTTTTACGGTGCAGCAGCGAAAACAGTTTCAGGACAGCAACATCCCCAAATCTTACCTCACTCAAATTAGAGGCTTCTCTTGGCACAACAATGAAATAAACAAGATAAGGAGCGGTCATTACAGTAGTAATGACTTCCAAGACTCAAATAAAAGAAAAAGTACTGAAAATAAAATATTGGGTTATCTCCCAAGAGTGCTTTTCTTTAACGCCTTTGAGCTAGGCGCAGTAATTTACAAAGATGCTCATGTGGGCGCCATATAAGAGCTTGAGGCAAAGGCGCCATATAAGAACTTGAAGCAATAGAGAGCATCAAAAAGCAAGTATGGAAGACATTTATATCTGAACCACTTCCTATGCATAGGAATCTTGTAAGAAAATAAATCAACGAGGCACATAGTAGCAAGCATGGATAGATAAAACAAGTGCCACTTCAAGATTTGCAACATAAAGAGGGGAAACTTAATATTGTTGAGATCCATCAAACCATGTTTCCCTCTCTCATAATAACTTTCAGTAGCATCATGAATAGAACTAACAATATAACTATCACATAAAGCATCCCTATCATGAGCCACATGCATAAAAGAATTAATACTCACCACAGGAACAATCAGAGTAGGAGCAGATCCAACAGAATAATTATTCTCATCACCATAATCATCATAAATAGGAGGCATATTGTAATCATAACTAATTTTATCCTCAATAGTAGGTGAACTGAAAATATTATACTCATCATCATAGCCATCATAAACTAGAGGTTTAGTATAATCACAAGATAAAGAACAGCTATTTCGCAAAGCATATTCTTCAAACATATCATCATAAGAAGGAACATCACATATGGGAGATAAAATATCATCAGAGCAAACTTTCTCCACTAAAGCTGGGGAACTAAAAATATCATGCTTAACAAAACCAGCTTCCCCAAGCTTAGACTTTTCTATAGCATTAGCAACAACGATATTCAAAGCATTCATACTAACAACACTATTAGCATGCAAAGTAAGCTCCAAAGGTTTTTCAATTTTCTCTTCAAACACTTCATATCTAAACTCAAGAAAAAGACTAAAGAACTCTTTGTTTTCCATTAAGCCTAACTAGTGAAAATAAAAACAAGAAACAAAAAGATGTAATTGCAGAATCTAAAGGAAATAACTTCGAGCACTCACACAGGAGGATGTGAGTACCTTTTACCTTACCTCCCCGGCAACGGTGCCAAAAAAGAGCTTGATGTCTACACACACTTCTGTTCTTGTAGACAGTGTTGGGCCTCCAAGTGCAGAGGTTTGTAGAGCAGCAGCAAGTTTCCCTTAAGTGGATCACCCAAGGTTTATCGAACTCAGGGAGGAAGAGGTCAAAGCTATTCCTCGCAAGCAACCCTACAATTACGATACAGAAAGTCTCTTGTGTCCCCAACACACCCAATACACTTGTCAGATGTATAGGTGCACTAGTTCGGCGAAGAGATAGTGAAATACAAGTGATATAGATGATTATAAGTAGTAAATGCAATCTGGAATAAAAATGGCAGCAAGCAAACAAGTAACAAAACAGCAAGTAAACGGTGTGCAAAGCTTGGAAACAAGGCCTAGGGATCATACTTTCACTAGTGGACACACTCCCAACAAATATAACATGATTGAACAAATAAACAACTTCTCTTCACTATGGTACTCTGAATTACTCTCCTATTGAATAACACTAATCATTGCGTAGGGCTACGAAGCACTCCTCAAAGTTCATCAAGTACTTGACAAACACCACTCATAGAGATATCCAAATCAAATCATAACTCAAGATAGATATTATTGCAACTTAGACCAAGTACTAACACGGTGCACACACTGTCAACATTACACCATGAAAGGAGGAATAGATCACTTCAATACTATCATAGTGATAATTATTCTCATAATCCATAAGAGATCACAATCATAGCCTAGACCAAGTACCACCATGATGCATGCACTGTCACCGTTACACCATGGCAGGAGGAATAGATTACTTTAATAACATCACTAGAGTACACATAATATCTGAATAATAACATCTACTTGTTCAACATGATACAAAGCTCACGATCACATAAAGATCACATCATGGGAGAGAGAGGTGAACCACATAGCTACCGGTAGAGCCCTCAGCCCCGGGGATGAACTACTCCCTCCTCATCATAGGAGACAGCAAGGTTGATGGAGATGGCGGTGAGGTCGATGGAGACGGCGGAGACGGCGATGGAGACCGATGGAGATGGCTCCGGGGGCACTTCCCCGTCCCGGTAGGGTGCCGGAACAGAGACTTCTGTCCCCCGAAATTTGGCTTCGACGGCGGCGGCGCTGCGGAACTGTTCTGGAAATTTCGCCGACTCTTTTAGGGTTTTCCGTCCCGAGGCTTCTTATAGGCGAAGGGGCATCGTCAGGGGGCAGCCAGGGGCTCCTCACACCAGGTTGGCGCGGCCAGGGCCTGGGCCGCGCCACCTATGTGTGAGGGCGGCCTCTGGCCCCCCTCCGGCTCTCTTTCGGTCTTCGGGAAGCTTCCGGGAAAAATAAGACTTCTGGAACTTGTTTCGTCCAATTCCGAGAATATTTCCTATGTAGCTTTTCTGAAACACAAAAATAGCAGAAAATAGGGAACTGGCACTGTGGCATCTTGTCAATAGGTTAGTTTCGGAAAATGCATAAAAGTGCCACGAAGTGTAACGAAACATTAGGCAAATGGTGTAAAAACAAGCATGGAGCATCAAAAATTATAGATACGGTTGAGACGTATCAGTGCAAGGCACAAAAGACCTCATGCTAACTTATAGAAGATCTGATTCCATAGAGATAAAAGGGTATTCAGATGCAGATTGTGCGGGAGACAAAGATGAAAGAAAGTCCACAATAGGATATGTGTTCACTCTCGCAGGAGGGGCTATTTCGTGGAGAAGCTGCAAACAGACAATAGTTGCATCATCCACGATGTATGCCGAATTTATCGCATGTTTTGAGGCCACGAATCAGGTGTTATGGCTAAAGAAATTTATACCCAACTTGAAAGTGGTGGATTGCATTGACAAACCACTAAAGATGTACTGTGACAACCAGCTTGCAGTATTTTATGCTCACAACAACAAGTCGAGTAAAGCTACCAGACCAATAGAAGTAAAGTATTTTGTTGTGAAAGATAAAATCCAGGATCAAACTATAAGTCCCGAGCATATAAGGACAAAGGATATGCTTGTGGATCCGCTAACGAAAGGCTTACCACCCAGTGTGTTCAAGGAATACTTAGCCGGCATGGGTTTAATGGCAAGCCTATGATTCCTAGATCATAAGAGGCCCGAAAGTAACAGAATTTGTTTCAAAACAGAAAAGTGTATAGTGGCTGTCTGATTCTATCGGCAATTGAGCTGTGACGATGAAACATGCTCTATGTACTGATCCGTGATAAAAACGAGCAAAGTGTAAAGTCAAAGTTAAAAGTAAAGTTGAGATCAAGGGGGAGAATGTTAGGATGATCTCCAACGTTCAAGGACCGAGTCCAACGACTCGATCCGTTTCCCCTCTCACGCGCCCTGATCGGGGGCGCCCAACCTCATCTGGTTGGTGGGCCCCTGTCACTAGCGCCATATAAAGAGGTGGGGGGCCGTACGCACACGGTATGAGGTTCACCGTGCGCTGCAGCCCCCCACCGATACCACCTACCGATCTAGGTTAGGGGTTTTGGCCGACGGGAAGTTCCACTGAGCCGCCACTCTCTCACCGACGCTAACACCATCGACTCTCTCGATGGTGACCGGCTTGAGTTCCTCAAGCACCGGAGCAGGTTAATCCTCCCTCTCTTTCTCTGCTTCTCTCTCTAAGACCCTAGTACCATGGCGCATACTCAGAATCTAACCGAAGGTGATCTAGCCTAGATTAACATAGTGTTGCTCTGTACTAGTGAATCATCAAATTGAACCCGGGGCAGCCGCCATCATTTTTGGGGCTGAAAATCACCATCGTCACCTTCCTACTCCTCTACCATGCGCACTGGCAGATCCGGTCTACCATAGACAGACCCACACCAAGCCAGGTCGAGCCGCTGCTGCCATCCACCGCATCCGAGGGCTCATGCCCGCACGCCACCAACTGAAGAAGCCAAGGACTTCATGTAGCTGATGATGTCATGATCGTTGTGCTGCCCGCGGGAAAACCACCCATCGTCACCCATCACAACCCTGATGTCCATCCTGCGTTGCAGCAGCACAAAGCCCTGCCGCCCCCTTAGGGCATCTCCAACGGGCCGACTCATTTAGGTGTCTGAACCTGTTCCTTTCAGTTTGTTTGCGTCGGCCCGCGGACAGGAAAATGTGCGTGGACATGTGTTGTCTGAATGGGGAGGAGGTGCACCCAGCGGAGAGGCTTCCCAATTTCGAGCGTGAGAATTCAGCCCATGTTTCTGGAGATTTGGTCCATTTTTCGCGCCATTGGAGGACGCATTTTCAGGTTGCATCCATGCTGTGGCCTACTGCCTCTAGTTTGTGGCCAATAAACATGATATCAAGATATGAAGATAGATGGAAAACACAAATATGAATAGTTTAAAATTTAATAATTCTAAATAGGTTATAATCTAATAAAATAAATAGCTCATAATAAAAAGGTGTTCAAATCACACGGGATTGTTCGGTGGGTTGGGATTGTTTTGTGCGCTGGTTATGGGGTTGTTTCCCGCTCTAATCCAAATATGATTAACCAAAATCTTCATGGAGGACGTGATGAGTTGCCATGTCTCAAATATCGTGATGTGCATGGAGGAAATCCTGAAACGATGCCGGTCCTGGGTTTGGGGCAACCAATTCACCCTGAAAATATGACCCTTGATTGTACACACTGTCATCATGCTCCTCCTTAATGATCATGTTGTGCATGATCACTTAAGTAGTCACTACTTCTCACATTTGCCAAACACTCCATTGCCTTGCAGGGTGACGAATAATAGCCCAACGAGACTGCAGAACACTAAGTGCTCGCTCCACATCCTTCCGGCAAGCCTCCTATTGTTGTGCAAACCTCTTGTATTTGTCGTCCTTGGGTTTACAATATGCCTTCATAAACACATGCCACTCTGGATAGATGCCGTTAGCTAGGCAATAACCCTTGTTATATGGATGACCCATAACCTCATAGCTCACCGCTGGCGCATTGCCTTTCGCAAGCCTAGAAAATACTGGAGATCACTAGAGCACTTTGATATTGTTATGAGACCCTGCAATGCCAAAAAAATCATGCCAAATCCATAGATATTGGCTGGCAACGGCCTCAAGTATGACCGTGCAATCCTCGGCATGTCCTGAGTATTGACCTTGCCATGCGAAAGGGAATTTCTTCCACTCACAGTGCATACAATCTATGTTGCCTAGCATACCGGTGAACTCCCTCTTCTCGTTGATGGACAACATACGTTGGGTGTCTTCCATGGTCGGCTCTCTCAAGTACACACTGCCAAACACCACAATCACAGCTCGGCAAAATTTGTACATTGATTCAATGTATGTGGACTCGCTCATCCGCATATACCCATCAACGAGATCACCGGCAACTCCATATGCAAGCATGCATACATCCGCTGAGTACTTTTGATAAGAAGAGAAGCCAAGTTTACCTATTGCATCCAGCCTGCATTGGAAGTATGGGTCGTGGTAGCGAACCCCTTCAATAATCCACGCGGACACCTTCCTTAACATCCGAAATTGCCGCCAAAAATATGCCTGATACAACGTTGTTACGGAGGTGGATGTAGTCGCTGTAGAGCTGCACGTGGCTGGCCTCTCGGTTGCGGTCCAAATTCGTTGCTCGGCCTGGCACAGAGCCCTCCACTGGGGCAACTGTGCCTCATTGTCCTCATGGAGGGCCGCCGTAACGGCTATCATTAAGTCAGAATCATCGTCCGTTCCAAGTACGAGGACTCCTCAATGCAATGCTTGTAGTAGAATTCATTGTTGGAGCTATCAATGGAGGAAATATCATCGTCCGAGCTGCTGTCCATGGCCGCGGCCCTTTTGGCAAATGACCGAACATGTTGTGCACGCCCAGGAACAACCACCCAGCCGAAAACCACCACGCGGCTGGCGGAGAGATGGACGACCGGCGGGGATGCGCGGAGGGCTCATGGCGGTGGGTGATGGGAGGATGTGGCCGGCGGTGGGCAGGGAGATCAGGTGGGTGGCGGTCGTGGCGGCGCTGGCGACTGGAAAGGGCAGGAGTAGAGAACGAGGGCGAGCACAATGGCAAAGGGGTGCGGGGGTGGGGAATGGCCTCGATATGTCTCTGTATTTTGGGCCTGGATAGGACAAGGAGGACGCTCTTTTAAACGCGTAGGCTGTCCGGCCAACGTATTCCCGACCAAAATCTGAGAGCGAAATGGGTTCACGCGGAGGGCTTCGGACGCCGCAGTCTGTTTGCGTCGCTCCGCTAGGCCACCCCCCCCCCCCCCGGTCCGAACGCGTTTGGACACGCGGTATCCGTTTAGAACTTTAGATCGGCCCATTAGAGATGTCCTTTAGGAAGCAGGCCCACCGCCACTGTAGTCGATGGGACAATTTTGAAAGACATGAAGATTGGATCATCTCTGACGAACAAAGCGTGCTTTTGTGTTAGGTGGGATGAGACCCCCTCTTGTACCATAGAAGAGAATAAATATAATGCACATATAACTATATTCGCCTCATGGACATTCATGTAAAAGCATGGTTTAAAGTACAATATTATGATCTCCTACAGGCTAGTAAGACCGAATCGTATCACAATAACCGGGTACTCATGCTAGCTGCAGATCATGTTCTAATAATTCAAACAAAAATTAAGATCTGGATTTCTAAAGAAATGAACTACTGCATTATTGTGGATCTTTTGCCTTACGACTTATGAGGATCTTTCACCAAAATGTGAAACCATTCCGTTATCGCTGGGACCATTCTACCCTTGGTTCGTAGACGCCGGAGAACGCATAACGCCTTCTTAGTCTTCCCTGTACCGGAACTTTGACCAAAGTAAAGATCTACGCTTTTCTCAAAATTGCTGGATAATTCCTTGCTCACACCCCTGAACTTCCCAGATTGAGTCACAAGACGCATGGAAAATTCAATCTAGGATTTTATGCAGAAGTAAAGGAGAAGAGAATGGAAAGGGAGAAGGTGCACGCGGAGCGCGCCTCCGCCGGTCGCCGTTTCAACCAGGTCCGCGCCACGGGTCGGGAGCTGCTCCGCCGGCCGCGGCTTGGATCTAGAGCGCTCTGCCGCTGTCTGCCGGCGCTGGTGATCAGGTGGAGTTGCTCCTGGTCGGTGTTTCTTAGAGGTACCCAAGTTGGGCAGGACGCAGAGAGACAAAGAAGGGCAAGCCAATTACTGGGAGGTTAGGTAGGTATTACTTGACATGACAGTCCAGGAAATTCGGAGCTACTTTTAGTTAAAAATCTGCCAACATTTCATAGCTGCAACTTGATGTATGAAGTATTAGATTGTTTATAATTGTCTTATAATATTAGATTGCCCAGGTAGGGGCACTTACTACATGGATTTGCTGAAGTCCACTCTTTTCTTGATCACATATGTTTATTCACTCACATTGATCCGAACTGAGCTGAAATAGTTTGATTGTTCCTTGCGTCACATGTCATCCGCACATTCTTTCAACTACAGTTGTCAGTTTTGTAAGATTTACAAGTAAGCAAGTCATGAGCTGTATAATAATTAATCTATTCACGTGGTAGGCTTTTTTGTGCCTGGAATGTTGGATGCAGATTCGTACAGCTTACCATATCTGTTCGCCCTATTGAAATAGAGGTTTCGCTGTGACCATAGTTCATCGCTGGACATCTTCTACTTTATATCTAATGTGTGGCATCACTTGCTTCCTAACAATGCATCATTGAGACATTTGTATTTGTGGCTAACTAAGTCTGATAGGCATCGTTGTGTACGTTTTCTTTCCTTTCTCCGTTCTCGGTAATGATGACAAGATCAGACACTGGTTACATCAGAAGGGGCCATTGATCACTGACAGATGAATGGTGTTGGGTGCTTCCATGTCTGCTAATTGCACATTTTTCATTTACAGATCCTTCAACCTCCAGGAACGCGGTGCGAGCGACACCGACAATGCTGCGAACTCTATCTGACGGAGGCAAGGACTTTGTCGACGGCACCATCTCTAGCCGAACGGGTCCGCACCAGGGCAACGACAATGTTTACAAGGTTGGGTTCCTGCCAACAAAGGGCCTCCTCGCTGAGTTCACCGACACGGTGAAGGAGACGTTCTTCGCCGGTGATCCACTGTGGGAGTACAAGGACCAGCCATGGTCAAAGAAGCTGTGGCTCAGCCTGCAGCACATCTTCCCGGTGTTGGACTGGGGCAGGCACTACACCTTCAGCATGTTCAAGGGAGACTTCGTGGCTGGGCTAACCATTGCCTGCCTCTCCATACCTCAGGTAGGTCTCTTGCGCATAAAAAATAGCTCCCTATCGACAGTTCATGCAGGGACCAACCCGCGTGATGCCTTAATCTATTTGTCAACCATTCTGATATTTGTTACGATAATATTATATAATTTCAGGATATTGGTTATGCCAAAGTTGCTAACCTGCTGTGACACCCCAACTTTTGTAAACATGTCTAAGCAAAGTTTAGAAAGGCAAAAATGAGGGCCAACAATTTTTTTTTTTTGCAATTTAGTAAACCTACTAAACTTTTGTGCATGTTTGACTTGTTTGTTGTGAAATCTTATCTGTTATAATTGATTTCTGAAATAATATTGTTAACCAACATAATTCTCGTGCTCTTGATCATGTCACACTAAAAACTTTTTGGTAAATATATTATCTTGGCAACCTCTCATTTTCGTAAAATGGTTTGACTTCTCCAAAACATATTGCCAAGATTATTTTGACAAAAAGGCTTTCCACAAAAACTATGTATTTATAAGATCTATAGGGATCTATAAAATTGGTCCCGCTATGTTGCAAAACTAAATTTTTACACACTTATGTTTTACTAATATTTTCCAAGTATATTTCTAGCATATAGGAGAAATCTTTAAGAAAGGAGATATAATGTCTCCCTTCCTTTTTGAGAAAATAAAATACCCAAACCAGGGTATCTCCCTCAAAACTCTTTTCTTCCTCAAACCATTTTCAAAGTATTTCCATGACATGGTCATCTCATGAGCACATACCCATAGAAACTTTATTATGTTGATAGCATGTGTTGATCTGTGTTGGCCTTGTTAGAATTCTTGTATGGTAGTATTATCTACTTGGGTCTGTGACCCAACACTTTACCTTTAGTTTTTACCTAATAAGGTTTTTGCTTATCTTTAGCTCTGAACACTATCTTCCCGGCATAAAAATTGGAGACCCTCAAAAAAATCACATCTTGAAACTCATCTTCTTCTTCAACCCTTATGCCCACCCCTACCACCTCCCCTATGCAAAACTCATTCTATTTCCTTCTCATTCATTCTTGAGCTACTTGTAGATGTGCATAGCTCAATCAAAACCTTGTGCCTTCATATCTAGCAAACTCTCATTCTTTATTTGGCTTTTCCCATGCCTCCTTGACACAATAAGTACTCATCATGATTCCCACTTTAATTTCCCAAAAATCATCATCTTTTTAAACAAAACCATATGTCTATATGACCTATGGAACTTCCTTCTCTTTTGTTAAAATTCTTCTTCTCTTCCCTCATTTTATTCTACTTCTTGTTATGGAAAATTCATGGAACACCTTGATCTCATTTGTTTCCTCTTATTTTTAAACTAATCTAGTTTTCTCTCTATAATATGAGACCTTGGTGATCATCTCAAAAACTCTCACTCCGATGTCTATGACTTTGCATCTCTCTCTCTCTCTCTCTCTCTCTCTCTCTCTTCCTCTCATCTGTTGTTTTTTTCCAAAAATTTGATATTCAAAACTACCCAAAGCAACCATTTGAGACTCAAACCTTTGCACTACATATTTTCTCTCCCTCAAATGGTTTCCTAAAAATATCTTATTCCTAGATTTTGAAAAAAAACCCTCAAATATCCCTGTCAAACACTTTTTAGATCAAACAAAATTCTCTCCTCTAAGAATTCCTGGGTTGGGTAATAGACCTCCACCCAAAATCTGCACCTATTGCAAATTCTATTTCTTTTTCTCATCTCTTACCCTTGTTCAAAATTTGGTCCATTGCATCAAACCCCATTCATTCAAAATTCATCTATTTGAATGAATTCTCTTCTTGCCCTTTTTGAACCACAACTCAAGTACTTTTTTAAATCTCGGAAACAAACTACTTTGACCATCCCATCTCTAAAAAGATCTTTGAAAATATCCACTAATCTATTTCTTTTATTTCTTTCTAAATATCTATGAAATCTCTAGTTTCAAAATCTGATTGAAACCTCGGTCTGAATTTTTTTTTGGACCGACCACATCTCTCTTTAATTCGCTCCTGAAGCCTAGCCGTCCCCCTAGCCCGATCCCTCTCTTCCTTGCACGTTTTCTTTCGATCAGGAGTGAGGCGAGGCGATCGCTCCTGCCCTGTCAGACTCGAACCTGTATACCGTCGCCAGGGAAAAGACCATCGATGCCCTGTCACGATACCGAACGAACCTGACCACCCTAGCCATCGGGCCAGCACCCAGCGGCCTGCCTCTCTGCTGACGCCAGCCCTCCTACGTCAGCCCACGACCCCGCGCTGACCTCTGCCCTCGAGCCAGGATTGGCCAGTGCCACCGCCCACCGCACCCATCGGAGCCCCGCACAGCTATAAAAGGAGCACTCCAGCACCCTCACTCCCTCACACCGCTCCTAGAGCATTCCCTTCCCTCCCCCTAGTCCATCAGAGCGCTCCAGCGCTGCTCTCTCCCTCTCGCTCGATGAGGACATTGAGTTCTACTCGCGCTCACTGCAAGGTATCGGGCAAGGTTGCAATCAACTCCAGCCTTTCCGGGCCTCCTTTCCCTCCAACTACCCTTCCCCTGACCTCGGCTAATCCCTGCGGATCTTTTCCCTGCACAGACTTCGCCGGAAACGCCGCTGTTGAGCCGTGCCAGGAAGCGCCGCCGTCGGAGGAGACGTCCAGGCCGCCGCAGGAGAACGACGCCCCTGGGACTGGAGGTGCCGCCGGACCCTCCCCTGCCTTCTGCGACCTTGCCGCCGACCCCGCCGACCCCCGCTGGCCATCCCCTACGCCTGTGAAGCCTTCCCGGTGAGCCCCGCTGCCCAGAGTTCAATCCTCGTTAGGGTTTTCCCCCGTGCGTACGTTAGATGGAGAAGACAGATGAGAGCCGTCAGATCCTCTTTAAATCGAACGGCCAGGGTGGCTAGATACCCCTTCGTTTTAAGAGGGTCGCCGACAGGCGGGGCCCATCCGTCAGCCCGCCTTTTTTTTTAGATCCCGCCCGTGCCGTCCGCTGTTGGGCCGGCCTGCTCCGCCCGCCCAGCCCACTCCAGAATCGGTCCGCCTAACATTTTTTAGGAAAAACGTTTGTTTTTGTTTTAATTACTGCAAACTTCAAATGTGAATATCTTCTAAACCGTAAACCCGAATTAAGTGAAACCTGCGCCTAAATTTCTTAAATTTTATCCTTTTTCCATTAGTCATAGTCCCTTTTGCAATTGACCCTGTTAAGTTGCTGTGTTAATATAAATTGTAGTGCTTAGTGTTGTTAGCACCTAATTCAAAATCTGAATTTTAAATTGCTTGCAGTTTTTGTTTAGATCATCAAAATGCTTTGGGACCAATTGCAGTAGTTTAGAAATAATGTTAGCATTCCATTTCCACTGGTCCCATACCATTAGCCGTTGCATAGTTTAAATATTGATTTTGTTGTTGAGCCATGCTTTGTTTGAATTCAAAATTTTTGATGAAGCTTATTAAGAGAACTCTTAATGTTAGAAAAACCCTAAAACTTTTATAAAGTTTTGCAGCAACTTGGTATAGTATGAAATTAGATATCTGAACTTTTAGAGTGCATACCTTGAATTGCTTGTTGTGGTGTCTTGGTATGATGTGTGCACTTGTATGTTGATTGTTGTACTTTTCTTTTCTTTCGCGACGCTAGATCCGACCGTTGACGAGTTCGAAGAGGAATACTTTGAAGACTTTGAAGACAACCAGGGACAAGCCACCCAAGGCAAGCCACCTTTACTTGTTGCATATCTTGATCCCATTTTTCTTATTATGCAAGTTTTCCCTTTATGTTTATTCCAAGATGCATTGTTTTTTAAATTGCTATTACCTCTTGATAGCTATTCATTTGCGACTAGGCTCCACTAGTCCCTTGATATCATCTTTAAGATGACACCCCTTGATACCTACTTACTCCATTATTTAGTGGTAGCTTGATGCTTACTACCTTGTCACCCCTTATAGCCTTGTTAGTGGAGAAAAAACTCTAGGATGGGACACTCAAGAACTTTTGGGAAATGTTTTTAAACCTTGGTAGGGTTTTGGCTTTACCAAGTGTATGATTGAAAGGAAACTTTATTGGAAATTTTTGATCAAAGAGGCTTTGGTAAAAAGGTGGAGTTTTTGGAAAAACAACACATGGTTCTATGTAATTGAACGGATCCAACCTTTCCGTGCAACCACATTACTCCGGAATGGGACGGGGCTTAGTCCGTAATTTATTTGTCTTAGTATGGGCTACCTCACAACTCTATAAGGGTGTTTGATCCCTTGAAGCCGGGTTGCTATATTTTGGGGCAATACACCGTAGTTGCCTACGGCCGGACGATACTACGGGTCTCTTGACGTGGCGATGGTGTAGTGGAGGAGGAGACTACCATGGTGCCAGAGGGGTTAAGCCCGTAGGGTAGGTGCCTATACTAGGGTGACTAAGTGAAAGGCTTTGATTGATTATCCGAAGCACGCATACTTGTATGACGGTCCGTGGTAAAGTCCCGGCGGATGTATCGATTGATGTGGGTAAAGTGTACACCCTCTGCAGAGTGTAAATATATTCGAATAGCCGCGTCCGCGGTCATGGACAGTTGGGATGTCTTTACTTAGCTGTGTTGGTTTTGTTTTAAAAAGGTTTCTCGGAAAAAGGAAAAAGGAAAAAGGAAAAAGGAAATGGTTCGGAGTACCGATGGGGTACTACCGTGGAGGTGGAAATTGAGTAAAGGAAATGACAACTTGGGTCACCCTTCCTAGAGATTTTACTAAAAATTGTTTTAATAAGGATATAGAAATGTCGTCGATCATGTTTCTTAACATGCTATATCGACACGAGAAAGTTTTGAAAATAAACTTAGCATAGGACCACCCTTGCTACAAGCCATACTAGCATACCTCTTGCATTTTGTTCCTCTTAGGTGGTTTGCGAGTACAATTCCACAATGTACTCACGGCTTTGTCCCTGGCTATTTACTTGGTCAGACTTCGATGACTACGAGGAAGATGAAGGCTACGATGATGACTTCGCAAACTAGGCCGTTCTCCCAGTCAGCTGCCTGTAGGGTTTAAGGCATGACTTGGGCCCGACGATGATGCTACTATTATCCGCTGTGTTATGTGTTGAACTTCGCCTTCAAGGCATTTGATGTAAGACTTGGCCATGATGCCATTGTTGTAAGACTATTTTAAATTCGGTTGTATGGATGATGTACTTTGATTACCAGTTCGGTTATGTGGATTCATGAGCATTTCTGGGATCATGAATTGTATGCATAACGGGTGTTTCGGACAGCCGGTCCGGGGCCCCCACACCTGCCCCCACATATTGGATTGTGTAAGTTGGAATTTATATTTCATGTTTCTTGAGATCACAATGTTCAATTTTGCTACTGCAGTGACCAGAGTTCAGCTTGCTAATTTTTGCAGATACTAGCTTTGTCCCACCTTTGATATATTCTCTGATGGGTAGTTCAAGGAATATAGCTATTGGCCCAATTGCCTTCGTGTCGTTGTTGATGGGAACTCTCCTCCAGGATGAGATCGATCCGGTCAAAAATCCGATAGAGTACAGCCGGCTGGCGTTCACAGCGACATTCTTCGCAGGGATCACTCAGGCAATCCTTGGATTCTTCAGGCAAGTCGATTCACATCTTGACATCTGGTGACTAGTAACCTGTTGGTTCTGATGATACCTTGGCACGAACAATTTACCATTTATGTAGTCTCTGACCAGACTCAACTGCAGGATTGGCTTTATCATAGACACTAGTAGAAAACGGGCCTTAGGCCTGGACCCTTTAGTCCCGGCCTCCATCTGGGCCGGGACTAAAGGCCCGGCCACGTCGCCCCAAATTCGCCAGCCGCCCGGGAGGCTTTGGTCCCGGCCCGTTACGAGCCTTTAGTCCCGGTTTGAGACACAAACCGGGACTAAAGGGCTATGCGCTGGGCGGCCCGCATGTGCGCCCCCTTTAGTCCCGGTTTGTGTCTCAAACCGGGACTAAAGTACTCTGCCTATATATATGGCCCCTGCAGCCCCTCTCTCCCCTCTTGCATTTTTTTGGATGAAAGTGTGTGAGTGTGTGCTAGCTCTCCTTTTTGCTTGGATGCACTAGAGGTGTTTGTTGAAATGTTTGTTAGAGCGATGCCGCTTCAGTTCACCAAACACAACTACGATATGAGGTGCCCGAGCCACGCTTAAGCCTCTTCCTCTTTATTTCCACTTATTCTAAAAGGTTAGCAACTATATTTCCTCGTTTAGACCGTGCGGTACTAATTTTTAGGATCGTGATTGTGTTTGATATACTGTTGCATGACGCAGATGAGCCATCCATGGATGTACGGTGATCGACGCACCGCCGCTTACAGAGAAGGCGTGCATTCTTTTCGAGATGCGGCCGATGCGAACAAGCATGGTGGTGGCTATATGTTTTGTCCATGTGTTGAATGTCGGAATGAGAAGGACTACACTTCCTCAAGAGTCATTCAGAGCCACCTGCTTCGGTCCGGTTTTATGTCGGGCTATAATGTTTGGACCAAGCACGGAGAAAGAGGGGTTATGATGGAAGACGACGATGAAGAAGAAGAGAACGATGATGACAACTACCGATCTATGTTCCCTGAGTATGCTGATACCGCAATGGAAGACAATGAAGAAGAAGATCAGGGTGCAGAACGGGAACCAGATGAGCCCGCTGATGATCTTGGCCGGGTCATTTCTGAAGCACGGCGAGGCTGCGACACAGAAAAGGAGAGGTTGCAGTTCGAGCAGATGTTACAGGACCACAACAAATTGTTGTACCCAACTTGTGAAGATGGCCAGAAGAAGCTGGGTAGCACACTGGAATTGCTGAAGTGGAAGGCAGAGACCGGTGTGACTGACTCGTCATTCGAAAAGTTGCTGGTACTGATGAAGAAGATGCTTCCAAGAAAGAACGAATTGCCCGCCAGCACGTACGAAGCAAAGAAGCTTGTCTGCCCTCTAGGATTAGACGTGCAGAAGATACATGCATGCCCTAATGACTGCATCCTCTACCGCGGTGAGAAGTATGAGAATATGGATAAATGCCCGGTATGCACTGCATTGCGGTATAAGATCAGAAAAGATGACCCTGGTGAGATTGAGGGCGAGCCACCCAGGAAGAGGGTTCCTGCCAAGGTGATGTGGTATGCTCCTATAATACCACGGTTGAAACGTCTGTTCAGAAATAAAGATCATGCGAAGTTGTTGCGATGGCACATGGAAGATCGTATGAAAGACGATAAGTTGAGGCACCCCGCCGATGGTCGGCAGTGGAGAAAAATCGAGAGAGAGTTCCCGAGATTTGCAGGTGACGCAAGGAACTTATGGTTTGGTCTGAGTACAGATGGGATGAATCCTTTTGGGGAGCAGAGTTGCAGTCACAGCACCTGGCCCGTTACTCTATGTATCTACAACCTTCCTCCTTGGTTGTGCATGAAGCGGAAGTTCATTATGATGCCAGTGCTTATCCAAGGTCCAAAGCAACCCGGCAACGACATTGATGTGTACCTAAGGCCATTAGTTGACGAACTTTTACAGCTGTGGGCCGAACCAGGTGTACGTGTGTGGGACGAGCACAAACAAGAGGAATTTGACCTTCGAGCCTTGCTTTTCGTAACCATCAATGATTGGCCTGCTCTTAGTAACATTTCAGGACAGTCAAACAAGGGATACAATGCATGCACGCACTGTTTAGATCAGACAGAAAGTATATATCTGGACAAATGTAGGAAGAATGTGTACCCGTTCAATCATCGTTTTCTTCCGCCCAAGCATCCCTTAAAGAAAAAAGGCAAGCATTTCAATGGCAAGGCAGAACCCCGGGGGAAGCCTGTCATCCGTACTGGTGCTGAAGTATTTGATATGGTCAAAGATTTAAAAGTAATCTTTGGAAAGGGTCCTGGCAGCCAACCTGTTCCTAACGGCCCTGATAAGCGCGTAACCATGTGGAAGAAGAAATCTATATTTTGGGAGCTACCCTATTGGGAAGTCCATGAGGTCCGCTCCGCAATCGACGTGATGCACCTGACGAAGAATCTCTGCGTGAATATTCTAGGCTTCCTGGGCTTGTATGGGAAGTCAAAAGATACACCGGAAGCACGGGAGGACCAGGAACGTCATAAAGGAAGAGATGGCATGCATCCAGGGCAGTTTCAAGGGCGTGCCAGCTACGCTCTTACTAAGGAAGAGAAGGAAATCTTCTTTGAAGTCCTTTTCAGTATCAAGGTCCCGACTGGCTTCTCGTCGAATATAAAGGGAATCGTAAATATGAAAGACAAAAAATTCCAAAACCTAAAGTCTCATGACTGCCACGTGCTTATGACGCAATTGCTTCCGGTTGCATTGAGGGGAATTCTACCGGAAAATGTTCGCCTGACAATTGTGAAGGTATGTGCATTCCTCAATGCAATTTCTCAGAAGGTAATCGATCGAGAAAGTCTATCAGGGTTACAGATTGATGTGGTCCAATGTCTGGTCAGCTTTGAGTTGTTGTTCCCACCATCCTTCTTCAATATAATGACACACCTCCTAGTTCACCTAGTCGAAGAGATTAGAATTCTCGGTCCTGTATTTCTACACAATATGTTCCCCTTCGAGAGGTTCATGGGAGTCTTAAAGAAATATGTTCGTAACCGTGCTAGGCCAGAAGGAAGCATCTCCAAGGGCTATGGAACAGAGGAGGTCATTGATTTTTGTGTGGACTTTCTTCCTGACCTTAAGCCGATTGGTGTTCCTGAATCTCGGTATGAGGGTAGGCTGACAGGAAAAGGCACACTAGGAAGGAAAGCAAAAGTATGTATGGACGGGCATTCTTTCTCTCAAGCACACTACACAGTTCTACACAATTCCACCGTGGTGGCTCCGTATATCGTGAGACACAAGAATATTCTACGCTCCGAAAACCCGGGGAAGACTGACTCTTGGATTAAAGGGGAACACGAGAAGACTTTCGGCAGTTGGTTGCAGACACATCTCATGAATGATGACACCGTTGGAGATCAGCTGTACTGTTTGGCCAGGCCACCATCTTCTACTATATGTATTTTCCAAGGGTACGAGATAAATGGGAATACATTTTACACGGTTGCCCAAGATAAAAAGAGCACCAACCAAAACAGTGGTGTCCGCTTTGATGCAACAGACGAGAATGGGCACTGTTTGGAAACATATTACGGGTACATAGAGGAGATATGGGAACTTGACTATGGACCTACTTTTAAGATCCCTTTGTTTCGGTGCAAATGGGTGAAGCTGACAGGAGGCGGGGTAGTTGTAGACCAAAAGTACGGTATGACAACAGTGGATCTCAACAATCTTGCGTACATGGATGAACCATTCGTCCTAGCCAACGATGTCGTTCAGGTTTTCTATGTGAAGGACATGTCTACAAAAACGAGAAAAAGAAATCAGCAAAAGAAGACATCGTCCGATGAGCCAAAGCGCCACATAGTTCTTTCAGGGAAAAGAAACATCGTGGGAGTAGATGACAAGACAGACATGTCAGTAGATTATAATAAGTTTCATGAAATTCCGCCCTTCAAAGTGAAAACTGACCCAAGCATCCTACTGAATGATGAAGATTCTCCATGGCTACGACCCAGAAGAAAACAGAAATAATAGATAGGAATGTTGGTGCAATAATGTAATAATGTATTAAACCTTTTATGTAATGCATGATGAAGATTCTCCATGGCTACGACAGACACGGTTACATGGATGGCTGGATGTGAATAATGGTATGGATCGGTCATCACCGCTCTTTAGAAAAAAAGCCGGCTCACTAGTTCTTTTCCCGTCCTGCTCTTTATACACACCGTGCTGCGTCTTCCTAAAGCGCCTCCCCTCAAAGCCAAAACAAAAGCAATGGCCGCCGTCTCCCGCCTCAACCCCGTTGCCTCGCCTTTCGTTCTGATGGCACTCCTCCCGACGAGCTACTACCTCTCCCCTACCCCTGCCGCCGCTATACCCAGTCCTGATTTCTTCGCCTCGCAGTTCTTGTACCCACAGCCTCCACATAGAAAATTGTTTTGAATTACTTATTCAATTTTAAACACTTTTCATATTCATAGTTTTATCAGATTCTAAAATATACATAAAGAATATTAATCAATATAGTTTTAATTGAAAATGGCAAACTAGTTAATAGTTTGGATAGTTAAAATAATTAATTTTGAAAATAGAAAATAGTTTTGAATTATTTATTTAATTTCAAACACTTTTCATTTTTATAGTTTTATCAGATTCTCAAATATGCAAAAAGAATATTAATAAACATAGTTTTTAATTGAAAATTGCTAAACAGTTAATAGTTTGGATAGTTAAAATAATTAATTTTGAAAATAAAACATAGTTTTGAATTAGTTATTCAATTTCAAACACTTTTCATTTTCATAGTTTTTTCAAATTCTAAAACCTTTCAAAAGAATATTAATCAATATAGTTTTAATTGAAAATGGCTAAATAGTTAATAGTTTGGATAGTTAAAATAATTAATTTTGAAAATAGAAAATAGTTTTGAATTAGTTATGCAATTTCAAACACTTTTCATTTTCATAGTTTTTTCAAATTCTAAACTATACAGAAGTTATTCAATTCAAATTTCAAATAAAATAGTTTTGAAATGAAATCTGAAAAATTCAGAACTGGCGCGCATTTATGGCACCTTTAGTCCCGGCTGGAGCCACCAGCCGGGACTAAAGGGGGGGGGCTAGGGCGCGAACTGGAACCGCCCCCAAAACCCTTTAGTCCCGGCTCGGGGTTTGAACCGGGACTAAAGGCCCCCCTTTAGTCCCGGTTGAAGCCCCGAGCCGGGACTAGAGGGGGGAGGTATAAAAGCCCGCCCCTCTTCCTTCTTCCTCCTCTCACGCACTTAGCGAAAATCTCGACGGAGCGCAGGAGAAACCGACGCCGAACGTTGCGGTCGGAGAAATCCGTGGAGCCCGCCGTCGCTGCCCTCGCACTCGTCGTCTGAGCGCCGCCCCCGTGACTCGCCGCCCCCGTGACTCGCCGCCCCCGAGCGCGCACCGCCCCCGTGACTCGCCGCCCCCGAGCGCGCGCCGCCCCCGAGCTCTCACCTCACCCCCGACTCGCCGCCCCCGAGCTCACCGCCCCCGAGCTCGCCGCCGGCCCTCGAGCTCGCCGCCGACGCCCCCTACTTCAAGCCCGCGCCATCCCCTGTAGGTAAAAGAAAGGTTAATTAGAATTATATTTAGTTAGGGTTAGAATTTAGTTAATATTTAGTTAGGGTTAGTATTTAGTTAGGGTTAAAATTTAGGGTTAGTATTTAGTTAATATTAATTTAGTTAGGGTTATTATTTAGTTAGGGTTAGAATTTATTTAGTTAGGGTTAGTAATTAGGGTTAGTATTTAGAAAAAAGTTAGAAAAAATAGCAATAGCAAATAGAATTTTTAGATAGAATTTTTAGAAAAAATAGCAATAGCAAATAGCAAAATTCAGAATTGTTAGAAAAAATAGCAATAGCAAATAGAATTTTTAGATAGAATTTTTAGATAGAATTGTTAGAATTTATTATTTGTTAGTGTGTAATAGAAATAGCAAATAGAAATAAGTTAGAAAAAATAGCAAATAGCAAATAGAAAATAGAATTGTTAGAAAAAATAGCAATAGCAAATAGCAAATAGAATTTTTAGATAGAATTTTTTAAAACTGGCGCCTTCTTCCCCAGGTTTTGGACTTACCGTTTTCGCGCGCGAGGAATTGCCGAAGACGCCGCCAGGAACTTTTAGATAGTTTGTTAGTTTATTAGTTAATCAAATGTTCGTTTTTTGCAGAACTATGGATCCACATAGCAGGAACCTCGAAGAGGAAGAACTTATCGAAGATATAATCAAAGACGCCCCCGACGTTGAACCTGCAGAATCTCCGTCGTCATATCTAAACCCCTCCGGAGATGGAATGGAGGTTGATCGACACGAAGATGAAGCCGATGGGGCCGGAGATAGCTCCAATGACGGAGAAGGTGATAGCTCCACTGATGGAGAAGCCGGTGGAGAAGCCGGTGGAGAAATAATAAAGTCCGGCGAGGTATACATATGAAGTTCGACAATCACTTGTAATATGTGAAAAATATTGGAGATAGCTCTATATTGTATACATATACATTCATTTGACGAATGTTTCTCCCTCTTAGGCCTCCACATCGAGCAAAGCTACGAAACGAGGCCCGACTAAAAAGTTGGACGCACGGACGCATTACACCTTTGAGGTGATATTGCCTACGGGCGAACCAAAGCTTCCTAAGAATGCTGCTGACACATTCAAGAAGCAATGCGGAGTTCTCGTTAGGGATCACGTCCCGATCAGCGTTCGGGAGTGGAACAAGCACAAAGGGGCAGCCGATAGTGACTATGTCGCCGAAAGGTACAAAGATAATCTTTGGAATGATATCATGTCACATTTCAACCTGCCAGAATGTGAGAATGAAGACGCCGCAAAAAAACTGAGGGCCAAAGTCAAGCAGTGGACTCTAAAGAAGATGGCCGAACTGTTCCGTAGCTGGAAGAAGAAGCTATGGAAAGACTATCTGAAGACAAAGAAAGTGCCAGTATTCGAGGGGTATCTAGCCAAGCAGGCGAATCACTGGAAGGCATTTCAGGAGTACAAGCAGTCAGAAGATGCCAAGGCATTATCAGAAAAGAACAAGAAAAATGCCGACAAGAAGAAATATCACCACACGCTGGGGCCAGGGGGCTATGAGACTGCCATCCCAAAGTGGGATAAGAAAGAGCAAGATCTGCTAGCTAAAGGCATCGTACCTGAACCCATCCGTGATGAGTGGGAAATGAGAGCAAGGAATTGGTTCCTTGCGCATGGTGGTTCGTACGACGAAGAAACAGGGGACCTCATCTGCAGTGGCGGTCTTAGGATACCCAGGGAGAATTGGAAAAAGATAGTGAAAGAAATTAAAGAGGGAAAAAGACAGTTCACTGCAGATAGAGAGAAAGATTTGCTCACACTGGTCCTCGGCAATGACGAACATGGAGGACGAACGCGAGGCTTCGGTCCTTCTTACCCGTGGTGGCTTGGGTTTGCCAGAGACCAAGACACTTACAGAAGCCGGGCGAGAGCAAAGAAGCGACAGCAGGATGAGGAGAATGACAAGTTCAACCAGTTGCTTGCCAGGCTTAACGAGCAACAGAAGCAGATTGACGAGCTTAGAGGAGTAGCGCGCCAGGAAGATCCTGGACTCGATATTATCGGCGCCCCATCTAAGCGGAAAAGCAGCGTGGCTGAATCTGAGGCCCCGCCCGACGATGCACGAAGAATGATAGAGGGCGGTCCCGGCTACCCCGTGGATGGAATCAAGGAGTCAACATCATGTGAACTCCATCAGAAATTCAAGAACATATCCATGAAGGTGGCCGTCGGACAAGCTTTACCTTCTGGCCCTGATGCACGCTGGCATGGCCGTGAGATTCCAGCTGGCTTTGCTAAAGTCGGGGTGGATGAAATCATGGCGGGGTTTCATGATATGGAGCTCGACATGGCTGGACCCGAAGATGAGAGGACACTCGGAGAAGTACTGGGTGGAGTCATCCTATGGGACAAGAACTACATCAAGCTTCCAGGCTCGGCCCCAAGGACAACACCGCCTCCGAGTCGTCGCAGGTCACCTACACCTCCATCACCTCCAAGCCCTCCACATGACGACGGCCACCACAACACGAGTCCATCTCGATCACCGCCGCCGGACTTGGGTCGGCCGTCTCCGCCGCCGCCCGCTAAGGATACTAAGCGGAAGCGTGCCAGCAAGAACGCTCCGTCCATGAGTTCTAAGCGACGGAGCTCCCCAAAGCGCAAACTGTCGCCCCTCCCAAAGGTACCTCATGCTAATCTTCCTATCAGACCTTATGATCGTACCGACGAGGAAAACGCCAGGATAGCAAAGGAACATTATGAGGCGCAGATGAAAAAGAAGGAACCCGAGCCCCGCCCGGAATACACCGAGAAGCAAATAGCATATGCAAAATACTTCATGACCCTTCCATCACAGTATGACTTACACCATAAGCCTGACGACTATACACGCACATTGCAGAAGGAAGGGCAAAAGAGCAAGTCACGTGCAAGTGCAAGTGCAAGTGGGAGCAAATCAAGTTCAACTACAAGCAAAATAAGATCAGACGTTCCTCAGCTTGGACAACAGGCCAAACAGTCGATCCCACCCCTCAGGGTGTTACCCGAGAATGTTCCCTCTCTGGTGCAGGGGCAAGATTTGGGATTAGCAAAGAAGTGGGCGGATGAATGGGGTATCCCGGTTGAAGTCATTCTGGCTTCCCAAGACGACGTGGTACCCAAGGCTGTGGTAGCCCCTAAGCCACAGTTTGTCATGGGAGCACCTTTGGTCAGCAAAGATAAGTTTGATGATCTCCCAACAAATATGCGTTACTTGCATACATGGTACTTAAGTGAATCAAAGAAAGGGAGAACGATGATCGTGGCGCTTGTCCCACGGGAGTACTACGGCCGTCCCGAAGACATCCATATCGACTTTGATGAACTCTTCCACATGTACAATGCCGACGCCCTCGACAAATCGCTTATGAGTTGCTATTGTCTGTAAGTTTTTCAATTCGTTGTCTACATATAACTTGTTCAATTATTTCAATTCATTGTCTACATATAACTTGTTCAGTTATTTCAATTCATTTTCTACATATAACTTGTTCCGTTCTGACTTGTACTCTATTATGCAGAATGAAGATTCTGGAATGTAAAAGTAGGAACATCCTAAATATTGGGTTTATTGACCCAGATAAAATACATATAAAGACGCTAACTGATAACCCCAAGGAGACGGAGGAAAACCTTCTAAGGTTTCTAACAGATCAAAATTACTGTGACCACATACTGTTTCCATACAACTTCAAGTGAGGGTCTTACTCTGTTGTGTCCATTCACTTATGAGTGTAATTGATAAGTTACTGACACATATATATATATATACATGTGCAGCTACCACTGGATTCTGTTGGACATTCAAATTGATAAGGGAAGAGTTGATGCCTTCGACCCATTATCGAGACCCTTGGAACAGTTCCAAAGCCTGCAGGACATGCTCCAAGGGTAATTTCAATCATTCTTGCGCTCTATCGGTCTCTTTCGATGATTTTCTGATATATCAATTAATGAAAAACTTAGCAAATCATTTTCCTTGTCGGGCAGGGTTTGGAAGCGGTTCAAGTGCGTGACTCCCGGTATCCGGCATGAGAAGCTGACCTTTAGAGCGGCTCAGGTAAGTAGTAGTATGATATACTTCTATTTTCAATACTTTTGTAATGCTAGATTATTATTTTGATTATATATATTCTATTCTCGTAAAGTGCGACCAGCAGCCACGGGGGACGCATCTATGTGGATACTATGTTTGCGAGACCATTCGCACGTTTACCTCTGAGCACAAGGATTACAGATACGATGTAAGCAATAAACATTCACACCTCTATTTTTACTCGTCATTCTTTGTTATCATGATTGATATTCATATTCATCTCCTCTTCTTATATAGTACACGGCCATGCGGGAGAAGTACCTACCAGAGCAACGCGCGATTGCTGTTGCAGAGGAGCTGGCGACCTTTCTGAGAATAGAAGCTATAGACGACAAAGGACGATTTAGTGTAGCTAGGGGCCATTACTAATGTTGGTCCATGTAATCGAATAGACGGGCTCTTGTCCCGATAATTCTGATCTCCATATAATTGTATATATATGCTCGCTTGTAAGATAAGTTAATCTTATATATATGCATAAACTAATTCCCGAACACCAAGGCACCAAACGAGGCATCACGTTAATCCCCCACCTAAAACCCTAAAACCCCTAAACCCTAAAACCCTACAGCAAAAAACAAAAATCTGCAGATGCCCTTTAGTCCCGGTCTGTGTTACAAACCGGGACTAAAGGTCCTGGCCCTGATTCGCTCCGAGGTGCCCACGTGGACACCCTCCAGTCCCGGCTGGTAAGCGGGCCGGGACTAAAGGTTCAGCCTTTAGTCCCGCGGCTGGGGTCCCGGTTTGCAAACCGGGACTAAAGCCCCTTACGGGCCGGGACTGGAGGCCCCGTCCCCACTAGTGAGAGTTCTTGTCTCACACCGTCATCGTTGGATTCATTGCTGGTTCCGCTGTTATCATGGCTCTTCGGCAGCTGAAGGGCTTCATTGGTATCGTGCACTTCACAAAGAAGTCTGATATCATATCGATCATGAAATCGGTCGGGGAAAGTGTTCACCATGGGGTAAGAACATCATACCTTTCATATATGATGGAAACCAAAATTTTGGAGAACTTACACTTGCGTCATTGATTCAGTGGAGCTGGCAGACAATATTAATCGCAACATCCTTCTTGGCATTCCTTCTGGCTACAAAGTACATTGTAAGATAATAATACAACTAGTTGTTCCTGAGTTTTTTTTTGTCATGACCGTGTTGTTCCACTTTGATAATTTAGGCCAAGAAGAATAAAAAGCTCTTGTGGGCTTCTGCAACCGCACCACTCATTTCGGTGATTGTATCCACCTTTTGCGTGTACATCACTCGTGCAGACAAGCACGGCGTTATAATAGTAAGTGATATTGGCCACTCACAGTTTCTGCTACCAGGGGGGCTGTGGTAACGATTTAGTTGAGGATACAAAGGTGTATCAATGAATGATTAACTGCAGGTCAAGGACATAAAGCAAGGCATCAATCCACCTTCATTTGATCTCATATATTTCTCTGGCCCATACTTGATGAAAGGATTCAGAATTGGGGTAGTAGCTGGACTGGCCGGCCTAATGGTAACAAGAACTTCATTGCCTTACTGAGTCTCAAATTTGTAGCTTGCAAAATTATATCGACGATATCCAACAGTTTACTCAAGTTGATACAAACTTTATCAGGAAGCAATTACAATTGGAAGATTATTTGCTAGCATGAAGGACTACCAAATAGATGGGAACAAAGAAATGGTGGCTCTAGGAACCATGAACATTGTAGGTTCAATGACATCATGCTACGTAGCCTCAGGTAACTACTTTTTCAGTTGACAAAAGCTACATAGTCCTTACAAATATAACCATTACGTTGACGATATTTTTTCCCTATAGCTTCTTTATCACGATCATCTGTCAGTGAGATGGCTGGCGGCAAAACAGCAGTATCCAATGTTGTTATGGCAATTGTAGTAATGCTAACACTGGAGTTAATCGCTCCATTGTTCAAGTACACACCCAATGCCGTTCTATCTTCCATCATCATAAATGTAGCGGTTGGCCTACTTGACCATGAGTCAGTCTACCTTATCTGGAAGGTTGACAAAATGGACTTCGTGGCATGCCTAGGAGCATTCTTCGGGGTAATATTTTCCTCGGTGGAGTACGGATTGCTCATTGCGGTGTGTATTTGTACAATAGTTTTCATTTTAAGCGCTATTAAGTTCTTCCCATTGGCTTGGCTGAGGATTGTTCAACTTGTGTGGAATAGGTTGCAATTTCTCTTGCCAAAATTCTTCTCCAAGTAACACGGCCGGGAACATCTTTACTTGGTTACCTTCCAAGAACATCTATCTATAGGAATGTTGAACAGTACCCAGAAGCTACCAAGGTGCCTGGGGTTCTGATTGTAAGAGTGGACTCAGCCATCTATTTCACAAACTCCAACTATGTTAAAGAGAGGTAAGCCTCTTATATTCAAGCAAATGGCATTTATTCCAGTCATTCGTATGATCACTAACATAGGAATTGGAAGAAAGCAATACTCACGTACTATCATATCAGTTAGAAAAGAAGTGTTTCACTTACTATCCTATTTTCAGAATCCTGAGATGGCTGAGGGACGAAGATGAACAACAACATCAGGAACAGAAGTTACCCAGAACAGAGTTTCTGATTGTTGAGCTATCTCGTATAACACAATAACTTTACTACATTTTCAGATATTTTTTTAACTAATTACTAGTGGTTCAAAACACTGATCCAACTCTTCAACAGCGGTAATTGACATTGACACAAGCGGAATCCAAGCCTTGGAGCAGTTGTTAAAATCACTCAAAAAGCGCCAAATTCAGGTAAAGTACCAAAGCTAGTACTAGAATGCTACAACTAATATGCTGCTACCGCAAGAATTTTCATGGCTAAGAACAAAATCCATGTTTGCCACTTACAGCCGATCCTTGCCAATCCCGGGCCGGCAGTGATACAGAAGCTCCGGTCTGCAAAATTCATAGAGCTCATTGGCGAGGACAAGATATTCATGTCTGTCGGTGACGCGGTGAAGAAATTTGCTCCTGATTCGGCCGAGAACGCCTGAAGAAGATGCATCATGTCATGTAGAGGCAGATCAAAGAGATGTTGCAGCGTTGCAGGTGTAATTTTATAGAGTGTGGAGTACGGTATCAGAGGCTTCTGATACTGTACCCTGACGACTCTGTTGCAAGTTGAAGCAACGACTCTGTAAATGAAGATGTGAAGTCCATTATAGATGGTAACAGTATGCAGCTCCAGCACACCAGTGTTTTCCCCTTCAACAGCAAACTGTGTTCACATAAAGAAAGTATTCCCACCGATGATTCAGTACAAGGTTGTACTAAATCAGCGACATGCAATATGGATCATGGGAGTATTTGTTCCTTTTATGTAAAATAAAAAAATGAATCAAAAAAAAGTCTACGATTTCCCCACAAGTTTTCTATCAACCAAAATAGGTCTTGCGAATTGAAAGTTCCATTGCGCAGCATGTTATAGGAACATTGAAAGTAGTGGCACGTGCCTCACTGCTGGCGTCACAATGGTTTCCGTTTTTCCATTTTTGAGACAAAACAACAACCACGAGTAAGGTACTAAGGTCTACGGTACCCACCTACCATTAGCGGAGATGACAAGATGGTCTATAAAACAAAACTGTGTGCTGCAGATCGCTCGCACGCGAGGAAATTGACTTTTTGTTATTAAGTTCGTGAGTCTTTGATAATATGTACAAAGTTGACTAGTTTGTGAAAATATAATTCTAGCTAGATCTCCTAAGAAAAATGACAACGCACGACCCAGTTTAGATTGATCGTGTGATCGCTAGCCTCCTGTGATCTATTCCCAGTTCTCGTCTCTCTCGTGTATACGCTGCCCCCGCCTCTCTCTCTCATAACAACCCATGATCTGGCAAAGAGCGATCCGGCGACGTCGGCAGCGCAAAGGAGCACGACGGAGCACCAGGTTACCTCATCTTCTCTATCTCATTTTCGTTTTTCTATTCTCTTTCTGTATCCCAAATTGGTACATAATAAATATGTTCAACCCTGGTCTGTGACATGAATTACTTCTGAAACTTGACACACATCGAGGAATAGGAGAATGAATATGGGATCAATTAATAGGTAACATCACTGTTTACATTTTTGTACAATTTCGTTTTTATGCTATCGGCTCTGCATTACATGTGACTATGTGAGTACCACCACTTGTGAAATTGATGTGTAGGGATAACAATGATGAAGAAATTGGTAGTCCTGATGCATCAGCGCCAGCAACCTTTGGTGGAGTAGATTGGTCAACTCTCTTGATTGAACCTGAAGAAACAGATGATTACACTGTTCACATACAAGAAGATAAAATGTACAATTTGCTTGGTCTGAAGGAGGACGATGAGACAGTCAGGGTACTGTGGCAGGCTGCTAACGATGCCAATGATGCTCTTGCGGATGCTAATATCTCGGTTACTGATGCCGAGGACACTAAGGGTGCAGCCTTACCTGTTGATGATCTTGCACCCGTGGAGCAATTCACTTTATATGATAGAGATAATCCAAAGATGGCTGTGGGTGACACTTTTCCTTCGATGGATACCTTTAGAATGGCACTCAAACACTATGCTATCAAAAAAGAGTTTGACATAAAAATTGTTATGTCTCAGCCAAAAAAGTACATGGCTAATTGTAAGCGGTTAAATAAAGGTTGCCCTTGGAAGATCACAGCCAAGAAGAAGCAAGAGGGCACTACTGTGGTAGTACGTACTTGATTATATTCTTTCTTGTCTAATAATTTGTACTTTTTCATGCATTATTTGTATAAAATATTTGATATTTTGATGGCTTAAACTATATTGCAATTGTTTGTACATATAGGTGACTACGTTGGAGGACAAGCATATGTGCGCCTCTAGGAGCAAGAAGAAAACTAGTATGGCATCTCAGAGCTGGATTGCTGAAAGAGCAGAAATAATCATGAAGAATGACCCAGATATGAGTGCTATTGACCTGCAGAAGAAGCTTCAAAATGACTATAATGTGAAGCTTCAATATCACACTGTGTATAAGGGTCGCCAAAGAGCTATTGTTGATCTATATGGGAGCTGGAAAGAGAGCTTTCGATTATTGTACAACTTCAAAGCTGAGATTGAGCTGAGGTCACCCGGGATTGTTGTAGAGATTGCCACTAAGGATGTTGAAGGTAAAACATATTTTGACAAGTTCTTCATTGCCTTTAAGCCATGCATAGATGGATTTTTGAATGGGTGTAGACCATACTTAAGTATAGACTAGAGGATTAGGCCATCTAAAGCCACATGTATCAAGTGACTGGAGTGCCGAGGTCAAGGATACAGAGAAAGAACACATTAGGCATGTAGTCAAGGTTGTCACACGCGAATGTACTTGCCTTGAGTGGCAACATACGGGCAAGCCATGTCCACATGCATTAGTTGTTTTAATAGCACTGCCTAATGTCGAATTAGAGGACTTTGTGGATGACTACTACTCAGTGGAAAAATTCAAGGCGGCATATCAAGGGCTAAATATTTATGTCTCAACTTTGATCTTATTGAAATGTGTGCTATGTATGTGCTTATTGTGATAGGAACGGTAGGAGAAACGGGGCTCCATGGGAAGAAGGAAGCACCTCCGCAGCCTTTGAGACGAACAGGTTAACATTTAGCTTGCTACCTTTGTTGTACTGAGTTGACATTCAGCTTTGTGATACCCTATTTTTTTCAGTCCAACCACCATGTTTCCCATATCGCCTGCCAAGACTCCACTAAATGTATCTCCGTGTACTCCTAGACCTGTGAAAAGGAGGTAAATAAAATTCTTGCTATCTAAATGCAATCATTTTTATGCAAATTTCTTATATGAATTATTTTTGCAGTCATGCAACAATGTCCCTGTTAAGCTTCATGCACTAGCCAACGCAACCAAAAGTCCGAACTGATGGAAAGGGCTAGGCAATTCACTTATGCACGTCAACACCCCCACTCACGTATGACGGGAGAAGAGAAAGTCAACACGTGGACACAAACGGGAGAAGAGAAAGTCAACACGTGGACACAAAGGGGGGCAACAACAATTTTACAATAAATTGCAAAAACCTGGACTCGAACTCGAGACCCTAGGCTCTGATACCATGTCAAGCTTCATGCACTAGCGAACGCAACCAAAAGTCCGAACTGATAGAAATGGCTAGTACAATTCACTTATACACTTCAACATGTCAAGCTTCATGCACTAGCCAACGCAACCACAAGTCCGAACTGATGGAAAGGGCTAGTACAATTCACTTATACACTTCAACACCCCCACTCACGTGTGACGAACCAAGGGAGAAGAGTAGTTGCGGCCAGGACGGGAACCGGCGAAACAGAGGCCGGGGCGAACTAGCGGCGACGGTCACGGGAAAAGTCAACACGTGGACACAAAGGAGGGCAACAACAATTTTTATAATAAATTGCGAAAACCAGGACTCGAACTCGAGACCCTAGGCTCTGATACCATGTTAAGCTTCATGCACTAGCCAACGTAACCAAAAGTCCGAACTGATGGAAAGGGCTACGCAATTCACTTATACACTTCAACACCTCCACTCACGTGTGATGGGAGAAGAGAAAGTCAACACGTGGACACAGATAAGAGAGGAGAAAATCAACACGTGGACACAAACGGGAGAAGAGAAAGTCAACACGTGGACACAAAGAGGGCAACGGCAATTTTACAATAAATTGCGAAAACCAGGACTCGAACTCGAGACCCTGGGCTCTGATACCATGTTAAGCTTCATGCACTAACCAACGCAACCAAAAGTCCGAACTTTCTAGCCAACGCAACCAAAAGTCCGAACTTATGGAAAGAGCTAGTACAATCCACTTATACACTTCAACACCCCCACTCACGTGTGACGGGAGAAGAGAAAGTCAACACGTGGACACAAAGGGGGGCAACAACAATTTTACAATAAATTGCGAAAACCAGGACTCGAACTCGAGACCCTGGGCTCTGATACCATGTCAAGCTTCATGCACTAGCCAACGCAACCAAAAGTCCGAACTGATGGAAAGGGCTAGGCAATTCACTTATACATGTCAACAGTCCCCTGGGCCAGTTACAAGGAGCCAAACTGCTACGTCTCCTGCCAAGACTCCAGTCAAGTCTCCAACAAAGTTGCTTCAAAACCCTCCCAAAAAGTTAACTCCAAAGAGGAGAAAGCTCAGTCTATGATCTTCATTTCATTTTACTCCCGAGAGATAGATATTTTGTGTTGATTTTGTTTGAAGCGTGTTTTCTATGAAGCTTGTGATGTTTCAAGTACTAGTTATTTTCTCATCCATTTGTGAGATTTGAAATTACTTTAGCAGATGGTCAGGTTTAAAACTAGTTATTTATGCATTCTCAGAGATACTTTCAAATATTTTATGATATTTATCATTCCTAAAATATTACTGTATATGATTCCATTAGAATGCAAATGCTCCAGCCTGAAAATTCCTTTGTATGAAACCACACTGAATAATAAAAATAGTGGTTTATCAGTACCTCCTTGAACGTGTCGTGGACGGCGTCGGGACATTGCAGTTGCAGCGAAAGCGATTGCCTGCACTGCTAAGGCCGTAAGGCGACCGTGGACGGCGTCGAGGGATTCCGAGCATGACGCCAAGAGCCGTGGAAAGGGCAGCCTCCTTGATCGCGTAGGAGCGTGACGCCAAGGGCTGCGGCAAGGGCGGCCTCCTTCACCACCGTCGCCGCCATGGCTGGAGGTCGCATCGAGGGTGGGGATGGCAACGGAAAGAGCAGCAGCAGCTCCGGGCGACCGGCGTGGGTGCGGAAGTGAGCAAGAGATTCTCCACTCCAGGTGATTTGGGGAATTGGAGGCAGAGGTGAGCAAGCTACAGGTGTAAGGGTATTTTACCCTTAACCTTTATTTTGATTAACAATGACAAACGAGCTAGTGATGATCTAATGTGTCTTGCTAGTCTTATTTGCAGGTTTTAGTTCGTCATGTGTGATGGAAGGAGTTGTGTGACCCCCCCCCCCCCCCCGTTTTTCTCGAAGAGTCGGTAGTTCCTTTGTTTGTTTATTTACCTTTTTTGAGTATAGGAACTCCGCACTATTAAGAGGGGTATGCTCGGTGAACTCAGTGGGAAGGTGGCCTATTTTCTTTTTCCTATCCTACCACCAATAATTGCCAAACACTTCGCCAAAAGTTCACGGGAAGAAAGGATTTTGTTCGAGAGAGTTTTCCTGTGTTGGCACTAAGGGCCGGCGGCGCCGGGCTCTAAGCCGGCCTTCCCGGTACAGCCACCGGACCCTTACCGGAATCCTGTTCTGGTATGGTGTCCGGTTGGCGTCCGGCGTGAAAGCCGGCTGGTCCGGCGTAGGGGCCGGCGGCGCCGGGGCCATACCGGCTCGCCCGGTGCAGCCACCGGTCCCTTACCGGTTTGGCGTGCAGAGATAAGGTTTGGTTTGCGGCCGGCGTGAATACCGGCCCACCCGGCTTTAGTCTCCGGCACAATGCTCCCTTCGCCGACTTGCCCGGTGTAGGACCGGTGTCGCCGGGCTGTGTGCCGGCCGGCCTGTGCAGGTCCGGTCTCGCCGGCCTATGCGCCGGACGGTCCGGTGCAGCGGTCGGCGCCGCCGACTTTGCACCGGCTGGGCGCAGGATTCCTGCCTCAAACGGCTCTTTCTCCCCCCGGACTATAAATACCCCTTCACCTACCTTGGAGAGTATAAGGTTGCCATTCAAATCATATCCTTGCCTTCTCTCTCTCTCTCTCTCTCTCTCTCTCTCTCCTCCATTAAAGAGCATTCAATTCTTGAAGGATCTCCCATTCTACCCACTCAAATCCAAATCCCTTTGGTAGAAAGATAGAGGAGACCCCGATCTACGTTTCCACCAAGCCAAATTTCATTCCCCCTTGTGTTCATCGAGTATTGCTTGTTACTCTTGGGTTTGTGGGAAACCCTAGGCGGCTAGGGTCGCCCGGAGGCTTTCGGCTTGTGATTCAGCCCGTGGAATGTTTGTGAGGGTTCGGAGACCACCCTAAGGTCTACCACAAGTGATTGGGCTCCTACTTCGTGGAGGAGGCTCAAGGAGAAGAAGGTGAGCCTTCGTGGTGCTTGAGTACTGACGAGGGGTTAACTCGACAAATGTCCTAGATGAAGGACTTAGGATCGGGGAGATAGGGTGTCGGATGAACTCGAAGGTAAAGTTAGTCGAAATAGGTGTGTATCGAAAGTAAACTTGGGTGTTCAACCTGGCTTTCTTTCAATCTGCCCTACACCGTCCCCTCCTGGCCCCTATATATAGGTGGCCAGGTCTCGAGGATCGGGTAGGGTCCGATACAGATTACAATATCGACATACGGTAAGAACTCGTATTCGACTATCATTACAATTGGGCCTAGCTTAACGGGCCTCAGGGGTACACAACTAACGGGCTCTATTAGCTATACCCTTGTCAGTAGCCCCTGAGATTCTACCAGAATTGCAGATTCGGGTTGAATCTCTAATCTTCAAATCTTCGACTTGATCAATTCTTCGACTTCTTCTTATCTTCAAATCTTCGACTTGGTCTTTCGACTTATATTTATAATAATTTGTTCGCAAGGGGTCTTGATGAACAAGCCTGACAACTCTGACGGATCAAGAGGTCAGTTAACTGCCGGAACAGATACTTGTCACCTACTTCAAATTCAATCCCCTTGGATTTGAATTCGGGATACCGGTCAAACCCATTCTTCTGCCGCATTTAGGACTTACAAAGAATGAATCCCAGTGGTTCTCAAGGTACCCAGTGCGTCCACCAGGATTTTCTTCGCGTCGTAGACACGGATACATACCAGCAGAGCGCATCCATGTGTGTATACCGGGCCACACAGGACGGATCCTGGGGTCTTACCTTCGTGACAAGTCATGACATTCGAGTTGTGTTGCGATAACGCAACTCGAGAATCTTATGTCGCAGTCAAATTTTGACTGAAAATATTCGGGTTTCTTTAACCATAAAACTCGCTCCCGATGGGAGTAATACTCCTGCACTTCTTGAATTATAATGCTTTGCCAAGAAATATCGTCGGGTGCGCGCTCAGCGCTCTCGATGGGAGTAGCCCCCGAGGCTATAGTCGAAAAAAGAGTTTTTCGAGTATAGGCTCAAGAGATAATGTAGCTCTTCATACTTCAACTCGAAACACTTCAATTTTGAGGTTCTTCAACTCGAGATACTTCAACTTCGAGATTCTTCAATTCGAGATACTTCAACTTCGAGATTCTTCAACTCGAGATACTTTTTTTCTAAGAACACCTTGTTTGTTGAATATGAATCCACCACCTTAGTGAAGAGTTCCATTCGATATTTTTCGCAAGTAACAGCCCCCGAGGCTATAATAAATCCTTCTCATATGATCCTTTTTATCAATTCTGCATTTGTCGGCGCCATCCTGTTTCCTTTATATATATATTTTATGACGTCAATGAAGACGTAGCTCTTCATCAGTGCGAACCGTTTTATGGGTAACACTGTAACTTTCACAATTTTTGACCGTTTAGTGGGCTGCACGATTTTTGACCGTTGGTGGGCTGCCGTTTCCGATCTTTGCGCCACGTCTCAGCCCACGATTCTTCTCCCAGGAGATATATAAATGGCATAGTGGGGAATCGTACTGTTTACCAGCTCGTTCCATCCGCCGCCTCCATTGCTAATCTCCTCTGCCTCTTCCTCTCTTGCGGAGCCCCCAAGCGCGCTTTGTGCTGGATGCGCATGAAACATCTGGCCACTAAGAGCACCATGGCCAAAACTTCTGCCACCAACTGGGTGCGCTCCACCATCACCAAGAAGGAGGTGGAGAAGGCCACGGCGGACGGCCTCATCACCGCCCAGGATTCCATCCAATTTCCCAGCACTGAGCGGATCCCGAAGCCCCCGAGCGGTTACCGGGTAATGTTCCTTGCTTTCCTCCTCCGCGGTTTGTCCCTTCCTGCCCACGAGTTTCTCCGTGGGCTGCTATTTGTCTACGGTGTGCAGCTCCATCAGCTCACACCAAATTCCCTTCTTCACATTGCTTGCTTCGTGACGCTCTGCGAGTCATTCTTGGGCATTGAGCCCCACTTCCTTCTCTGGAGATCAATCTTTCGACTCCGCCCCAATGTTTCTCTGGCAAGGAAACCCGAACTGGGCGGAGCCATCGTTTCTGTGCGTCCTGAAGCACAATATTTTGAATTTTCCATGGCCGCGTCTGTCCAAGGATGGAGGACGAAGTGGTTCTATATCAAGGACCGCAAATCCTCGCCTGAAGACGAATTCGGCCTGCCTCCTTTTGATGCTCAGATGGAGGTAAAGAAATTGGCATCTTGGGACACACTCCCCTCAGATGCAGAAGCACAAGAAATCCTTCCTCTTCTTTCCCGCATCAAGGCTTTGAAAGGAGGTCAAGGAGGTGCTCTGTCGGGTATGCAACTCATGGCGTTTTTCATTCAACGTCGAGTTCAACCCCTACAACACCGCCTTACCAGACTTTGGAATTACTCCGGCTTGGAAGATCCTACTCGCATATCTGAAGATCTGATGTCGAAGGAAGAGGTCGACAAGCGAGTCAGGAGTCTTACCAAGCTCACCAAGGAACACGCAGTTGCGGATTTAACCGCTGACTTTTTCGACTCCGTGCACCCTCTGCCCGAGGTATGTATCTTTGCGTTTACATATTGTCGAACTTTGCTTGGTTCGATTTGTGTTTATTCTGTGCCATTGCATCCTGCTAATTTATTCATATGCAGGGTCATCAATTCCTTGTTTCTCGTCCTCCTCTTCCAGAGGCAGGGCCCCTACCAGCTGATCTTGCCTCTACTGCATCTGAAGCCCCCAAGGCTGACGAAAGTCAGGACGGAGATGATGTCGAGGAATCAGAAGAAGAAACTAGCTCGTCGACATCGCCTCCTCCTGCACTTGCTGAAGATGTTGGTGTCGACAAGAAAAGGAAGCGTGTCGACGACATCGCTTCATCGAGTTCTGCAGCGGCTGGTAAAGCCCCCGTTCTTGCAGAAGATATGGAGTACTTCGACATGCTTGCATCGTAAGTACTGTAGTCGATTTCTTCAATTGCATTGTTCTTGCCTTGTTGTCATAACTTATATTTTTCATGCAGTGATGATGAAGAACCACCAACATATGCAACAGCTGCTCCACCACCTTCTCCTATGGCGATTGATGAGCCTGTCAAACCAGATGTTGCACCGAGGGCTACCAGGTCCGGTGTGAAGAAGGTTCCTCAAGCCCGATACCCTAAACGCTCAAAGAGGGCCAAAGAAGTCGAAGTTTCTCTGGAAGCCCATGCACCTACGGTTTCCTCTGATGACGTGAGCAATTCTTCTTTACTTTCTTTCCTTTCATGCACTTCCACTCTCACACACTTCTTTTCTCAGGCTTTAGTGAAGAGATTTATTGCCTTGGGCACGGAGTGTGCAGGCTACCTAAAGGTTGCGAAAGCTTCCGAAGGTACAATCTTGATGTCCAGTCATTACTTTTCTTCCGTGCTTTTTCTTTTCCCACTTATCTGACTCCCTTTCGTCTTCCTTTGTAGCTGCCTTAGCAACGGCTAATGCTCGAATCGCATCGCTGGAAGCGGAGCTCAATGCTTCGCGAGAAGCTTATGATGTGGCGGCCGCTGCTAAAGCGGATGCTGAGAAGTCGCAGAAGGCTGCGCTTGGCAAGGCGAAGAAAGCTGAAAAAGCTTTAGCTGAAGCCAACAAGGAGCATGCTCAACGAGAGCAAGCCGTGGCGGAGCGTCTTCACACCATGTCTACTGCCGCTGAAAGTAAGTGCTTCGCCTTGTCTTCTTGTTTTTGCCTTCTGTTGTACTGGTGTATTTGTTGACACTTGGCTCTTCTTTTCTTTTCTATTGCTCAGAATTCACCGGGGTATCTCCGTCGTCCTTGCAAACGGACGATGATCCTCTTATGGATGCAGTTAACCTACTCGAAGAAAACTGGATATCTATCCAGGAGACTTTTGAGTTGGTTAGCTGCGTTTTATCACGGCTGTTTACCGGCTTGTGGCCGAAGAAAAGGGCGGCAATCCCGAAGGACAATCTGACTGAACTTGCCAAGTCCTTCGATACCACTGAAGACCCCACTCTCCAGCTGAAAGGGCTGTCCATTAAGCGCGGCGCCGAGGGTGCTATTGCACTTTCTCTTGCGCACGGTACAGACTTCGACTGGGGGAGGGTTGGCTCCCCCCATGGCCACACCCGTGACGAGATGAAGGTGTTCTTCGAGAAGGCGAAGAAGTTGGCACCTGCGTTGCTGACAACGATTTCTCCTTCGGCGGCATCTGCTGTGCCTGCTGCACCGCCTCCAGCGGCGAAAGATCCAGTGCTACCGTCGACTTCTAGCGAGGAACTGGCCGCGCCCCCTTCTTCCACGGAGCACAATGCTGAGGTGGCGTAGACTCAGCTTCTTTGTAGCTTTTTTAGTTTTCTCCTTTTGAATGTACAGACTTCAATTAAGTGCAACCCGAGAACCTTAGCCATTGGGTTGTGCTCTTGTGTAAATATATCCTCTTCATATGAAGTTTTATGCTGCCTTTCTGAAATTGTTTCTCCTTCCTTTTCTTTTGTAGTCGATGAATGTTCATGATCCTTTGACTCATGGTTCTGCTCCTTCCTCTGCCCGTGGATTCGATCCTCAGATTTCGTCGACTCCTAGTCGATGCAATCAATGCGCAGAATATTCTTCGAGGATTTCTGACCTTGAGGTCCGCTTGACTTCAGCCAAACGCCAAGCTCAGATGGCGTTTGATAAGGCTAGCAAAACTTCTGCTCTGACGAAGCAGGTGTCGATTCTTAGTGATGAAGTGTCCAGCTTGACGGCGAGGATTTTGCATCACGAAGAATGCAACTCTTTCGTTCTTGGTATCATCGAATCTGCCTGTGAAATGTTGCGATGTAAGCTTCCTCTCGACTTGTTTTCTTCTCTTTGTACTGTTACTTTTGTGATATCCTTTGCCTTTATAGGCACTTGCTTGGACTTCGCTGCTGAAGATCGTTGGGTTACCGAACGAAGCGCAGCTCTGGAAAAGATGTCTGCAGGTGTTGAAAATTTATGGTCTGATCCTCGACGCCGAAGCGCTATTGTATTGCTTCAGGACCGTGCCCAGCATATTGGCGAAGCAGTGGATGGCTGTAGGAGGGCTCTCGTAACTATGCACTCGGTGATGCTTCCTCGCAATCCTCTGCCTGCCACTTTTCCATTGCTCCTTGACATTTTTAGATCCAGCCAGCGAATCCATCGGTTGATAGAATTGAACCTAGTGGCAGGTGCCAACTTTGCTCTTGGGTGGACACGCAAGTGGCATCCAAGACTCAATTACAGTTCTATGTCGCTGAGCTATCCTCCTGGTGGGGCAAGCCTTCGAGTACATTTAGAGAGTACCTTGCAACCTGCCCAACGAATTATAGCCAGGTTATTGCAACAAGACTCCGCGTTTTTCCGCGAGTTTCACTACTTGGACCCTTTAGGTGTAGATGATTCTGACAACCCGATGTTGTAATATACTTTTGTGTGTGTGTAACGCGAGAGTATGTTATTTCGTAACGAAAATTTGTTCTCAGGGCGTTATTGTATGACTCGTGCGTTTGCCGCATTTTTTCCTTTGAAAGACTCGTAAACTCGAATATGAGGAACGTTTCGTCTTTATTATACTTTGTAATGTAAGATACATGGGGTGACCCAAGAGATCCGGCCTGTGACCTGTGTTCTGGATCTAGAGGGCATTGCCCCTGGTATAACTCGTGGCTTTTACAGCCTTTATTGTTCTACTCTATTGTCTTGTGATGCTTATGTCGTTGTGGCTTTCCCTTTTTCCTCTGCGCCTGTTTCTTCTCCTGATGCTCATACTCGTGGTTTCTTCGTTTCGGGCTCCGCGACGCATCCTTCGAGTAGCTTGACGCCTTCTGTAGTCGCGCTTTTTGCCTTTTCTGCATGGTTGGCTATTACGCCAAAATTTTGCGCCATCTTGTGGAATTCCCTGTCGCAGAGATCTGAAACTTCAAAACTTCCTTTCACTGTAATTATTCCTCTTGGTCCTGGCATTTTAAGTACCAAATATGTATAGTGAGACACTGCCATGAATCGCGAAAACGCGGGTCGTCCGAGGATCGCGTGATATTGCGATGGCCAATCCATGACTTCGAAGTCTAGCTTTTCTCTTCTATAATTTTGTCGGTTGCCGAAGCAAACATTGAGTGCTATTCGACCCAGCGGGTAATTGGCACTTCCTGGTACGATTCCATGGAAGGAATAATCTGTTGGCTTCAGGAACTCTAGTGATATATGCATTGCTCGGAGTGTTTTTGCGTATATCAAGTTAATTCCACTCCCTGCATCCATGAATATTCCGTCGACATCATACGCGCCGATTTGAGCTTTGAGTACCAAAGGCGCGTTTCCCGGCCGAGGTACTGTTATAGGGTGATCTTCTCTGTTGAACTCTATTGGTTGCTCTGACCAGTGCAGATACTCCGTTGCAGCTGGAGGTGATATGACTGCTAAGTTGACTTGTCGAGTTATGCTCTTCTCTTCTTTGTTCGACTTGGGTACAGGTTGTATCATTGATATGATGTGTCCTTTTGATGGTACATACCCTTCGTCGTCGTCCTGTCCCTGATTTTGCTGGTCTTGTCCTTGAGGCGCTCCATTGTTTCCTTGCTGCTTTGTTGGAGGATTGTTGCTTCCTTCGAATCCTTGTCGCCTTGCTTCGGTTTGCTTGTTTATTGCTGCTTCTTGCAGTTTTAAGAATGTTGTGCAATCTTTCATTGCGTGCCTTGATACTCGTTTCCCGTCGACGAACGCTGAGTGTATATGACAAGGCCCGTTGAGCATATCTTCTGGTGATGGGTTGTATTCTCTGGACTCCCTTATAGGGAACTTCTTATAGTCCTCCTTTCCGTAGCTTCTATATCCCGAGCTTTTGCGATCATTTCCTTGATAGCTGTTGTCTTTATATCCTGCGGCGACTTGGCTATGCGAGCCATAGGTGTCGTAGTTTCGGGATCGTCTCCTTTGACTTCCATATCTATTTCTTCTGTCGTCCTCTGGAGATCGCGTTCGCTTGTTGTTGCACGCATCTTCTCCATCTGCGAACCTGTTTGCTATGTCCATGAGGTCTGACACTGTTTTTGGCTTGATTCTACCCATCTCTTCGACTAGGTCTCTTCGCCTTAATCCGATGATGAACGTGTCTATTGCTCTTTCGTCTGAAACTTCGACTGCTGAGTTTTTGATGAGGCTCCATCTTTGGATGTATGCCCGTAGTGTTTCGTCGCATTGCTGTACGCACGCTTTGACTTCTTCTATTGATGCTGGTCGTTTGTATGTCGACCTGAAGTTGCTTGTAAATTGCTTTGTGAGGTCTTCCCAGCTTCCAACAGATTCTTTCTCTAGTTTGCTCAACCATGACCTTGCTGCGCCGGTGAGGTGTAATTGCAAACTTTGCATTGCTGTTTCTTTGGTTCCTCCTAATATTTGAACTGCTTGTAAGTAATCTGCGAGCCACGATTGTGGTTCCTGTGATCCGTCGTACTTTTGCTGATCATGAGGTAGCTTGAATCCCTTGGGAACTGGAGTGGTGCGAACCCTGCGGGTAAAGCACGGTGCCCCCATCTCTTTTTCGTCGTCTTCATGGTCGTGCCTTTCATTTGGGGATCGCGATCTTCGGGTTCCCCCATGCTGTTTTGGTGACGGCGATCGAGATCGGTGTTTGCCGCTCCTATGTCGAGGACTATTATGACGGCGAGGTGACCTTGCTTTGTGTACTTCCTTGTGATAATGTGCTTCTTCTCCTTTTGCTGAGAGCTTGTGACCCACCATGTTGAGTCCGTTCAATGCTGCTCTATGCATGTGCTCCCTAGGATCTCCTGGACTTGGTCGAGTTGTAAGTAGATATGCTTGTGCTGCCACTAATGCTACTTCAGGAGTTTTTGGTAGGATGTTTCCTTGCTCGTCGACCGATAGGAAGGACGAGTCGAGGTTTTTATAAATACTTTGCCTGTCGGAGTACTCGAGGTTATCGTACCTTGAACCGTGTCGACGATTTTTCCTCGCGTTGCTGTATGATGCATCACTTCGCGCTTTTCTAGCAGCTTCGCTAGCTGCAATGGCTGAATCTTTTCTTCTTTGTATCACTATTTTCTCCTTTGCTAATTGCTTGGCCTGCTGCCTTAGGGCGTAGTGATACCCCAAAAGTATGTCTTTGCTAGAATTTGATGGTATTGGCGTGCCGTATTCTACGGCTTCTCTTATTATCCTCCATTCGTCGACTGATAGTCGAATTTTTTCCCTGCTTGCGAGGGATTCTGGTGTTTGCCCCTCTGCTAGGTGATTTGCTCCCCTATCGATATTTGCTGGGTTTAGTACTGGATTGTCGTTTTCGTCGAACTCTTCTGAGTTATCTCCTATAATGGCGAGCACCTGGCATTGTTCGCCGATGTTACCCTCGAAGCTTGAGAAGATCGAGTTACTATCCTCAGAAAGCTCTAATCCTGTCTTCCCTGTGTCTGTTGATTTGTCCGCAATATCATTGAGGCAGATCGTGAGATCTTCGAGTTGGATTCCTACGTGAAGATTTTCCTTTTCTTCGTTGTCCTCTGCGTTCTTTTCTTTTTGCACTTCCTCTGGGCTGACCGGCGAGTTTACCTCGCTAGAAGAGCCTTCAGAATATTCCATCATTGCTGTTGTTTCGGGCTCACTTGCCGACGGATCTTGTTTCGTCGGATCTGAAAGGCGAGATGAACCTGACGGTCCAATGAGGATGTTTAAGCTTCCGATTGTCAACTCCATCTCTTGATTTTCGTCGACTTCTGTACTGCTGTTGGCTAAAAGCGAAAAAGCCGTCGAATTCATGATTCCAACGCCCAAGTTCCCCACGGTCGGCGCCAATTGACGAGGGGTTAACTCGACAAATGTCCTAGATGAAGGACTTAGGATCGGGGAGATAGGGCGTCGGATGAACTCGAAGGTAAAGTTAGTCGAAATAGGTGTGTATCGAAAGTAAACTTGGGTGTTCAACCTGGCTTGCTTTCAATCTGCCCTACACCGTCCCCTCCTGGCCCCTATATATAGGTGGCCAGGTCTCGAGGATCGGGTAGGGTCCGATACAGATTACAATATCGACATACGGTAAGAACTCGTATTCGACTATCATTACAATTGGGCCTAGCTTAATGGGCCTCAGGGGTACACAACTAACGGGCTCTATTAGCTATACCCTTGTCAAGTACCCTTCATGGGAATTCACACCTCTCCAACGGTGACTAGCTCTCTCCCAAGAGAGTGAACATCAGGATACATCTTCGTCTCCGTGTGCCTCAGTGATTTCTATCTGAGCCCCTTTACTTGTGTTTTACCTTTGTGATAGCCTTTGTGCTTGAAGTACTTTGCATCGCATCATATAGGTTGCTCACTTAGTTGTTAGGCTAACACTTATATTCCGCAAAGCCTAAAACTAGTGAAAAGAGAAGTAAAATTTGTAGAAACCTATTCACCCCCCCCCTCTAGGTTAGACCATCCATACTTTCAATTGGTATCAGAGCCAAGGGCTCTTTCTAAGGGCTTAACCGCCTTAAAAGTAAGATGGTATCACCTACGGATGAGGGTGAAGGCAAAGTATTCACGGCCGTTGAGGTCCAAGCGTTGCTTGATAAGCAACGCAACGAACTCAACGAACGTTTCGCCGCGTTGGAAGCGAGATTCTCGGCTTTGGATGCTAAGAGTGTCCCTCCCGAGGTTGTCGAGGTTACTCCGAGGGAGAACCCAAACTCAGAAAAGGTAAAGGTGGATAATCCATCTAAGCCCGATGGACCCTCTTCTCATGCAAAGCCATATGAATATCCCCTCGAACGCGTGCCTATGCCTCACATGAATCCTTCTTCCGGTGCACCCCCCATGCTTGATGAATTTAACTATTCCTATTGGAAGTCTTGCATGCGTTCTCATCTCAGGTGCATTTGTGTGGAGTTTGGGGCGTTGTTGAAAACGGGTTCACTCCCGTTGATGAGAAGCACATGACGCCCAAGGAGAGGATTGATTGTCAACTCAACTCCACCGCTCTTGACAAGATTCGTCAAAGCTTGAAGCATGAAGTGTATGACCAAGTCTCAAGCATTGAGTCCGCCAAGGAACTTTGGGAGAAGCTCTCGGTCAAGTTTGATGGGACATCGGCAATGCAAAAGACCAAGTATGAAGCCGCCAAACAAGACATGAACTTGTTTTGCATGAATGATGGAGAGTCGGTCTCAAGTGCTTACTCAAGACTCCAAGCTCTCAAGGAGAAGATCATTCTTCTTGGAGGAAACACCATTGATGATGGCTTTCACATGAATGATAGCTTTGTGAAGAACAAGTTCATTGAGATTGTGTCTTGCGAGTACAAGGAGTTGGCCTTCAATGTCACCTTCTTGGAACCTTGTCGCAAGATGACCGCGGATGAGCTTGTTGGATACTTTGTAGCTCATGATGACATGATTGCCAAGGCAAATAGGACCAAGGAGATTGTCCGAGCCATGAGCAAGAACCCATCACTTGCTTTGAAGGCCAATGTCACTCACTCTAAGGCACGTGAAGCAAGCAAGGAAGAGAGTGTTGAAGAAGATCTTGAAGAAGAAGAAGAGATGACTTCAACAAGTGAGTTGGATACTGATCTAGCATTCTTCACCAAGAAGTACGGGAAGCATTCCATGAAGAGAGGAAGCTTTGTTCCCAAGGAGAAGAGAAGATCTTGCTACAATTGTGATGAGCCGGGGCATTTCGCCGACACTTGCCCCTATGAGAAGAGACAAGACAAGCCAAAGTACATAAAGGGTGTCAAGCCAAAGTTGAAGCCTAATCCAATCAACTTGAGGAACAAGGGCAAGTTCAAGGACGTCAAGGCGCTTGTGGGTGTTGAATACACCTCCGATGTTGATGAAGAAGATAGTGACGAGGAGGGCATTGTTGGAGTGGCCGGCTTGGCTCTTGCCAAGCCCGGGTCAGTATTCAACTATGAATACACCAAGGACTACGAGAGCTCCACCAAGAACACTCCTCATAAATGCCTTATGGCAAAGGAGGCCAAGGTGACATCTTCTTCCCAACCCTCTTGTCCCATTAATGATGATATGGATGAGGAGACTATTCTTGCCACTCTTTACAAGACTATGTGTTCTCTTCGTGGTGATGCTCGTGATCATTTCGAATACTTGATGGACACTATTGCTCAACGCAATGAGTCCCTTAAGGAAGCGAGATCCCATGTTGAAGATGGGGAACGGAGATTCAATCTCCTTGTTCAAGAGCTAACCGAGGAGAAGAACACTAGATTGCTTCTTTTTCATCAAATTGAAACATATCAACTTGATAAAACTAAGGACTTGGATACTATGGATAAAACCTTGCTAATGGCACAAGAACTTGATGCTTCCAAAAAGGAACTTGAAGTTGCTCATGCTTCTCTTACTAAGGATCTTGAGCACCTTGAACGGGCTAACAAGCTAGTCAAGGATGAGCTCAATAGACTTAGCAAGAAATATGAGGAACTTCAAGCTCTTCATGAGGAAGTTCAAGGTTCATCAAGTGTGCCTATAATTATTGAGGATATTGCTTGTGCTACTAACCCTTCTCTAGATCAAGCAATCCTCATTGAGGAGAATGCTAAGTTGAAGGCTCAACTTGAGAAAGAGCGTCTCTCATCCCAACAACTTGGGAAACCCCCTCATGAGCTCTTTGCTCAACAAAAGGAGAGACCTCGTGGTCAAGGCCTTGGTTATATTCCAAGGAACAACAACAACAACTATGTTCCTCCACCCAAGAAGATCAACTTTGTGAAGGAAGGGAACAATGGGAATGGTAATGGTAAGAATGTGCCTATGGGAAGGAATGCCAATAGGGGCAATCCTAACCGTAGCTTTGCCAGAAAGACCAACCCATCGTACGTGTTGCGTAAGGACACGGATGGGAATATTGTTGCTAGATATGTTGGTCCTCGTGATGGTTATGCTTATAGATGGTACTCCATTTGGGTACCTAAATCTCTTGTTGCTAATGCTAGGGGTCCCATTTCACAATGGGCTCCTAAACCCAAGAATTGATTTTGTAGGGCTATTCCTCCGGTGGACCAAAATGGTTGTTTGATAGTGGGTGTACTAATCATATGACCGGAGGAAGAGAGGTGCTTGAGCAATTCGTTGAAGATGTTAACTCAACTCAATGCATCCTCTTTGGAGATAACTCAAAAGAAAAGGTATTGGGTCGAGGCAAGTTGGCAATCTCAAAGGACTTGTCTCTTGAGAATGTCATGCTTGTCGACACCCTTGGCTATAATCTCCTTTCAATACGTCATCTTGCAAGCATTGGTTATGATTGCTATTTTACCTATAATCATGTGAAAGTCTTTAGGAGTGATAATCTCAAGTTGGTTTGTGTTGGGAATGTTGAGGACAACCTTTACGTGGTTGATTTCTCGAAAGAGAACATTTCCTCCTCAACATGTCTCATAGCCAAGGATGACGAGGGTTGGCTTTGGCATCGCCGGCTAGGCCACGTCAACATGAGAAATCTCAAATGACTCCTAAAGGGTGAACATGTTGTTGGACTAACCAATGTAACGTTTGAAAAAGATCGTGTGTGTAGTGCATGTGTTGCCGGGAAGCAACTTGGGAAGAATCATCCGGCCAAGAGCGTGATCTCAATGACAAGGCCTTTGGAGCTCCTTCACTTGGACCTCTTCGGGCCATCCACCTACGACTCCCTTGGGGGTAGTAGATATGGTCTTGTCATCGTGGATGATTATTCAAGATATACATGGGTGTTCCTCCTTAAGTCTAAGGATGAGACCCACAAGTTCTTCACCAAGTTTGCCAAGCAAGCGGAACGTACATTTGAAGAAGTGATCAAGACCATAAGGACCGACAATGGGTCGGAATTCAAGAACTACGCCATGGATGACTTCATGGGTGAAGAGGGGATCAAGCATGAGTTCTCCACTCTGTACACCCCTCAACAAAATGGCGTGGTGGAGAGGAAGAACCGGACGATCATTGAGATGGCAAGAACCATGTTGGATGAGTTCAAGTCTCCCCATAATTTTTGGGGAGAAGCTATTGCCACCGCGGTTCATGTCTCCAACCGTCTCTTCCTCCGCCCGGTGTACAACAAGACACCTTATGAGCTCCTCACCGGGAACAAGCCCAATGTCTCCTACTTCCGCGTCTTCGGATGCAAGTGCTTCGTCAAGAACAAAAAGGAGAGACTTGGTAAATTCGAAACTAGAACAATTGAGGGTATTTTCGTTGGCTATGCAGATGATTCTCACGCCTATAGATACTACAACATATCCTCCGGATGTCTTGAAGTATCTTGTGATGTGGTTTTTGAGGAATTTAATGGCTCCCAAGTGGAGCAAGTTGTTCCAAGTGATGTAGGTTATGAAGAATCTTCTCAAGTCATCAAGTCTATGGGAGTTGGTCACATCTTGCCTAGTGAAGATCAAGTTCTTCCAAACCAAGACCTTCCTCATGAAGAAGATTCAAGGTCAACTCAAGTGGAGCCTAGCTCAACTCAAGAAGAACCTTCATCACCATCCCAAGTGGAACAAGATCCTCAAGAGAAGACGCAAGCCCAAGAACATCTACCAAGCCCTCAACCTCATGAGCAAGATCAAGGAGTTGATCAAGATCCCCACTCCTCTCAAGATCAAGCTCAAGAAGATGGTCATGACCAAGACAAGCCACAAGAGGAATTTGTTGGTCATGATGGTTTGAAAAGGCGCATCAAGGCCGCCACCAAGGCTAGTGACCTTCAAGTCGACAAGATACTTGGTGATATCTCTAAGGGAGTTTCAGCTCATAGACAACTTGCTTTGCTTGCCACCTTTTGTGGCCATCATGCTTTTGTGTCTAGTTTTGAACCTCAAAAGGTACATGAAGCCTTGGAAGATCCAGATTGGGTGAATGCCATGCAAGAAGAGTTGGAGTGCTTCACCCGCAACAAGGTGTGGTCTCTCGTTGAGAGGCCCAAGGACCATAGGATCAATGTGATTGGCACCAAGTGGGTGTTCAAGAACAAGCAAGACGAGAATGGAGTCGTCACTCGTAACAAGGCAAGGTTAGTGGCGCAAGGTGATGACCCACAAGTTTAGGGGATCGCAACAGTCTTCGAGGGAAGTATTACCAAAATTTATTGATTCGACACAAGGGGAGCCAAAGAATATATGCAAGCCTTAATAGATGAGTTGTCAATTCAGCTGCACCTGGAAACAGTCTTGCTCGCAGCGGTTTATCAGTAGCAACAGTTTTATAGCAGTGACAGTAGTGAAACAGTAACAGCAGTAGTAAAATAGCAGCGGTAATAGTAACAGTAGTAAACAGTATGAACAAATACTGTAGGCATAGGGATGGATTACGGGCGCTGCATGGATAAGATAATTCATGAAATCAATGAGACATGGGCATTGCAGATAAATAATGATAAAGCATCCTAGTACAAACAATCATATGCATGTGTTCCGTATATAGTCGTACGTGCTCACAAGGAGAAACTTGCACGACATCTTTTGTCCTACCAGCCTGTTGCAGCAGGGCCTCAAGGGAAACTACTGGTAATTAAGGTACTCCTTTTAATAGAGTACCGGAGCAAAGCATTAGCACTCGGTGAACACATGTGATCCTCACATCATAGCCATCCCCTCCGGTTATCCCAATTTCTGTCACTTTGGGGCCTCGGGTTTCGGACAATAATATGTGTATACAACTTGTAGGTAAGACCATAAACAACAAGTATCATCATAGAAATAATAACATGTTCAGATCTGAAATCATGGCACTCGGGCCCAAAGTGACAAGCATTAAGCACAACAAGTTGCAACAATGTCATAGGCACTAAATAAAGATACTAGGCACTATGCCCTATCAATCTCATATCAAATTACATGAACAATCTCATCCAATCCCTACCATCCCCTCACCTACAGCGGGGGAATTACTCACACATGGATGGGGGAGTCATGGATGGTTGATGGAGGAGCGTCGGTGGTGATGGTGATGAAGATCTCCTCCGAATCCCCGTCCCGGCAGGGTGCCAGAACGGAGTTCCTGGTTCCGAATCGCGGTTTCTGATGGCGGCGGCGCAGCGGAAGTCTATCTGGGAAAAATGCCGTCTCCCCGATATTATGTCGTCAGGGGGTATATGTACGTGAGAGGGGAGGTCGAGAGGGGTGCTGGGCCCCCCTCACGCAGGGGTGGCGCGGCCAGGGCTGGGCCGCGCCACCACTGTGTGACGGCCCCTCGAGCCCCTTCTCCCTCCTGTCTTCTGGCTCCGTGGGTCTTCTGGTGAAATAGGATTTTTCATGATTTTTCCCCAATTTTTACTGGAAGTTGAATTTCTGCACAAAAACGAGACACCAGAGCAATTCTGCTGAAAACAGCGTCAGTCCGTGTTAGTTGTATTCAAAACACACAAATTAGAGGAGAAACAATAGCAAAAGTGTTCGGGAAAGTAGATACGTTTTGGACGTATCAACTCCCCACAAGCTTAGCTATTTGCTTGTCCTCAAGCAATTCAGTTAACAACTGAGAGCGATAAAAGAAACTTTCATGAACACATTTGCTCATATGATGTATATATACTAACTATGTAATCAGGTACTCAGGCAATTCATAATAAGAAATATGCAACTAATGTCACCTCATAGTCAAGCAAGTTAGGAAAGAGTGCCAATGCACTAATAACAAGTAACATGTGCATGAGAAGCTACAGGATTGTAATATGCATAAATGATATGAACGAGTGGTATCCCACTTGCCTTTATTTGTAGAGAAAAACATAAATGCTGAGGCACCTCTGAAGTCCAAGGGAAGACTAGAAGTAGAAATATCAAAGATACAAGCATCAAAGTTATACCACCATTAACCGTGTTCTGGGACAAGCACATTACACTAAGAATAACAGCTATGCTCTCAAGAAGTGCTTAAAGTTAGAAGATGGTGACTCAACATAAAAGTAAACGAATGGCCCTTCGCAGAGGGAAGCAGTGATTTAACATGTGCTAGAGCTTTTCATTTGTAAAACAGAGATAAAAGTTTATTTTGAGAGGTGATTGTTCTATGTCAACGACTAGCAATGGGGACTTACTATCTTCCATAATAAACAAGTGAGAGCGGTTCCGAGTTCTTTGAAATTTGGCACATTTGTGCTCTTTTATAAAGCTTTGGCACTCCTCCCCACCTTTTTCCTTTCTCAAACCATGGCTAATCGATTCCATCGGGTGCCCACCAACTTTCTCATTCCTTTGGAGGAGTGCATTTTTTTCTTTTAGAATTAAGATTATAATGGTCTGACCAGCTCTCATGCAAAATTAATGACGAGCAGATGAAGCTGCCTAGTCGAGAGGTACTTAATTTAATATGGAAGATAGCAATTCCGACCACTACGTCTCCATGAGCTAAAAATAGTGGCACAAAATGAGAAGTAGTTGAAAGTTTTGAAAGGTAGCACATGAAAATTTACTTGGAATGGCCTACAAATACCATGCATAGGAATTTATAGTGGACTCTTTGGAAAACTTGGTTTTTGGTAATTGGATGCACGAGTAGAGCTCATACTCAGTACAAGTGAAGGCTAGCAAAAGACTGGGAAGCGACAATCGAGAGAGCAATAACTGTCATAATCATGCTTGCGACAAAACAAAATTAGTATAGGCATAAAAATGATACAAGAACTCTGAGGCAATTTAGATCATCGAGGCTTAATTGACTTTTTGTTTAGTCATATGCATGCTTGAGCATGTGCCAAGTCGATTCAAATGGAGCTTTCAGAGGTGGATACCACAATATCATACCATATTATGAATAAAACAATGCATGCAAGCGTCTACATGACATGCTACAGGCTAATAGTAAATTGAAACTAATCATATGAAAGCAAGAACTACAAAGCATCCATTAGATGACATATACCTTACATGAACCAACTAAGCATGTCCACATAGATGAGTATATGTACAAAAATGAAAACAAATAGAGTTCATACCAGCCTTTTACCACATCTCGGATTGTCATATGTCATCATTATTGCTCTTCACTTGTGTGGCTTGAATAATATAAACTGAATACCAAGCTCCAATGGAGTAACGAGAGACTGAACTCTGCAACAAACTTTACAAAACCGAAGAAGAACAACAAATATTTTTGGGATTTTCAATTTTTGAAACAAAAGCAGAAGGAAATAGCAAACAAAGCAAAATATTTTTGGATTTTTCAAGTAGCAAACCAAAAATAGCAAGTAAAGCAAACCAAAGGTAGAAAACTAAAGAACCAAATAGAGAGAAACAACAGAAATATTTTTGGTCTTTTTGTGTTTTGGAAAACAGAAGTAAGAACTAGAACAATAAAGAAGGTGAAACATGGATATACAAAGGTCCGACAAAATATGATATATAGATGAGTGAATCGTCGGCGTACCTCCCCCCAAGCTTAGGCTTTTGGCCTAAGTGGAGATCAATCCCAACTCGGCCAACTCGGCCATGAGGTGGCGCCTTCGTGGTGTGATGAAGAAGCACCATCGTCCTGATAAGAGTTCGAGGATGCCCCGGAGTGGTACATGGTGAAGTGATAGGGCGGCTCCTCCTCTTCCTCCTGGACCACCGCGCCGTGTTGGATATTGAAACCAAGCAGCCTAAGCTGATCGTCCAACTCCACCTTCGCGCGCGACCATGGCCTCATATGAATGCTGAACAAGTTAGGCTGAGGCAAGGGAATTTCCCTTTCCTCTCCATCAATAAATAACATCCTGTAAACTAATTTCCCTGCACATGAGTTAGCAGTAACAAAGTGATGGAGTTTCATAGCAGCAAGATCAAGCCTCTGTGGAGCCAACAATACATCATTAGGAGCAATAGAAAGTCCTAGCTCAGCAACAATGCGCGCAACAATAATACCTCCATAAATAGGTCCCCTAGCGGCTAGGCGACGAGCAATAACAGCACCAAGGTTATACTTCCTACCAACATCAAGAGCGGTAGCTAGAAAAGCTAAATGATAGTTGGAGATATTGCTAGTGTTTTCTCTACCAAGTACACTAGTTGCAAGATAGTAAGTAAAATATCTAATAGCTGGGAGCTGAATATTTCTTATCTTGCCACGCTGTGCATTGCGGTCATCATCATTGGTCACCCCTCGGTAAAGCTCCAACAAATCAGCGGGGTGATTTTGTATCTTCTTGGCCGTTCCAAACATGGGAATACCTAAAATAGAACAAAACCTCCCCAAAGGCATGGTGATAGACTTATCATAAATCTTAAATGCAACGGAAGGATTGTAATGAGCATTAATAAATTTAAAACTTTCAACGAAAATCTTTGTAAGCAAAGCATATTGGTCTCTTTCATCTGCCACGTAATCGGTCAACCCAACCCTGTTAATAAGGAGCAAGAAATCATCAAGAATCCCTGCATCACTCAAAAAGCTAAAACAAGGGAAGGACGATGGATGTGCATCTCCATCGTCCCCTTCAAGGTTTGGCGACATGAGATCCTCATTATAAGATATCCTATATTGAGCAGTGGATCTTGAGGGCCTTGATGACCTTGGTGCATCACTTTCAAACACTTCTCCATATGTGAAGTTGGCCATCTCCCTTCTCTGAAATTTTTCAACAAACTCATAAAAAGTGATTTAAAGACAAGCAAGTGTAGGAAACTACTATGGTGAGTTACTAGAGAGCTAACATGCATCAAAATAACAATTCTAAGCAATAGAACAAACATGCATACTCATTTATACTGTCACCTACAATGCTAAAATACTCAAGAAATACTTTACCAAAAGAAAATCTACTTGGACAAGTGGAGGAGTCACATACCGGAGAGCAAATGATCCAAGTTTCAGCAGAAATGTTGGGCTGAGCAAGGAGATCGAAAAATCGAGGTGAAGAATAGCAAGAACTCGAGCTTGAGCAAATGGGGCGGTGTTTTTCGGGAAAGAGAAAGAGCAGGGGAAGAAGAGATGAGTGAGGGGCCTGGTGGGGCCCTCTCACACATGGGTGGCGCGGCCAGGGCTGGGCCGCGCCACATGTGTGTGAGGTGGCGTGGCTGCCCCACCTGGTGCCTCCCAGGTGTCTCTCTGCCCCATTTTTGGCATAAAAATTTATAAAGAATTTTCTGGAATTTTTCAAAAAACTTTATTTTCGAGGATTTTTCAGAAATTGGCGTATCGATAAAACTCAGAAAAACGAGGATGAAAAGATTCCAAGCAAATCAAAACTAAGCATGCAGCAGCTCTGAGATACTCTTAATCATGCAACTAAACTGAAGGAATAAAATTTGATGAAAGTAAATACAAGTGAGGTGGAGTGGATGCGGTGAAAACGAAGTTTCGTTCATATAAAATCACTTTGTTAACAAGGTTGATCAAGTCTTGTTACCAAACTAACTTTATATGAGGCAAAACTTTGCACTTCACTAAATGCTTATGTTACCTCAACTTTGATAGGTATATCCCCAACCATAACAACTTGATATTCTTCCTTGGGCTTTCGCTCTGAACAAATAATTTGACCAACTTTGATGGTCTCAACATTCTTGATTGAACTTAGAGCATTCTTCCTATCAATCTTCTTGGGAAAATAGACCGTATATTCTTTGTCATTAACATTGAAAGTGACTTTTCCTTGATTGCAATTGATAACAGCACCTGCAGTGTTTAGAAAAGGTCTCCCAAGAATAATAGACATATTATCATCTTCAGGCATTTCCAACACAACAAAATCAGTTAATATTAAACAACTGTTAGCAACTTGAACAGGAACATTCTCACATATACCAATAGGAATAGTAGTAGACTTATCAGCCATCTGCAAGGATATATCAGTTGATACCAATTTTTCTAGATCAAGTCTCTTATAAAGAGAAAAAGGCATGAAACTAACTCCAGCTCCCAAATCACATAAAGCAGTTCTAACATAGTTATTTTTAATGGAGCAAGGAATAGTTGGTATACCTGGATCTCCAAGCTTCTCCGGAACTTTACCATCAAAAGAATAGTTAGCAAGTAAAGTGGAAATTTCCTCACTAGGAATTTTCCTTTTGTTAGTGACAATATCTTTCATATACTTTGCATAAGGAGGCATTCTAATAGCATCAGTCAAAGGAATTTGCAAAAATAAAGGTCTCATCCATTCACAAAACCTGTTGTAGTGTTCTTCTTCCTTGGATTTGTGTTTCTTACTAGGAAAAGGCATTGGTTTCTGTACCCAAGGTTCCCTCTCTTTACCATGCTTGTTGGCAATGAAGTCTTCTTTAGTGTACCTTGCATTCTTGTCACTCTTTTACGGTTCTTCTTCAACTTCTTCTTTATCCTCTTCTTTATCGGAAGCATCTCCTGGTTCAGTTTCAGCATCAGAAATAGAAACATTGTTAGGATCTTTACCTGCATCAGAGGATTCTGCGGTTGTTTTATGCTTCTTCTTCTTCTTTTTGGAAGAAATATCATCACTTGAAGTGCGTTGAGAATCTTGCTCAACCCTCTTAGGATGTCCTTCAGGATATAATGGGTCTTGAGTAGCAGCACCACTTCTTGTGCGTATTTCACATGCTTGCTTCTCTCTTGCAGCATTAACTAGCAAGTCTTTTTGCACCTTGGTAAGCTGATCAATTTGTGTTTGAACCATTTGAAAATGTTTAGCAAGTATCTTTATATCATTGGCGGTTCTCTCCACAATATCCTGCAACTTGTTAATAGCTCTAGAATTCTCCAACAAATGATTATGCACCATTCTATTAAAATTTTCTTGCTTAACAATAAAGTTATCAAACTCATCTAAGAATTGATCAGGGGGTTTAGTATAAGGAATATCTCTTTCATCAAAGCGTTGGAGAGAGTGTACCTCAATAGTAGATGAGTGAGGGATTGGCTTACATAATTCTTCAATAGGAGGTAAATTCTTCACATCTTCGGCCTTAATACCTTTCTCCTTAAGAGATTTCTTAGCCTCCTTCATAACTTCATCATTTAATTCAATCATCCCTATCTTCTTCGGCATAGGCTCTGTAGATGGCGCAGGGGTTGGTGCTGGTGTTGGCTCAACTAAGGTCCAATCATCATGATTCCGGCTTATTTTAGCCATTAATTCTTCTGCTTCAGCCGGAGTTCTTTCCCTGAAAACACAACCAGCACAACTATCCAAATATGACTTAGATTCATCCGTTAGTCCATTATAAAATATGGCAAGGAGTTCATTTTTAGGCAATGGTTCTTTAGGCAAAGCTCTAATTAAAGAACAAAACCTTGTCCAAGATTCAGGCAATATCTCTCCTTTTTCCTGTTCAAAATCAAAGATTTTCTGCACAGCAGCATGTTGAGCACTAGCAGGAAAATATTTCTGAAAGAAAGCATTAACCAAAGCAATAGGACTAGTAAGAGATCCAGGAGACAAGCTATTAAACCAAGTTTTAGCTGCATCTTTCAACGAGAAAGGAAAAATCTTAGCAACAAAATAAGTGCGGAGCTTAATATCATCAGAAAACAAATTACTCAAAGTAGAAAGCTCATTCATGTGCTCCATAGCACTCTCATCTTTAGTACCACAAAAAGGAGTTTTCTCAACAATAGATATGTAAGATAAATCCAAAGAGAAATCATAATCCTTGTCTCTAATATTTATGGGAGAAGCAGCAAACTTAGGATCAGGAGACAAATTATATCTAACAGAACGTCTGGCAAGAAGTTCTTTAACATTACCTGCATTACGAGCAGCACGTGCTTCTGCAATAAAATCATCATTAATCTCAATATAAGCATCATCATCATAATCATCACTAGAACATTCCCTAGACTCAGGTGAACTAACAGGTGTAACAGTGGTGTTTCCCAACTTAGCTCTAGCAATAGTAGCATCTAAAAAGGAACCTAGTGAACCACTCTCATCAAGCACAGTAGAAGCATCATCTAAATTATCAGTGGCATTTTCAATCTCAGCAGAAGTAGTAGCAGTAGCGTGTGGGTGTGGTGGAGTAAGCAACTTACTCATAACAGATGGCGAATCAAGAGCAACAGAGGTGTTGAGAGTCGTACCTCTTCTTGTAGTGGATGGCAATATAGGAACTTTTCCATCACGAGGTTTACCCATGATGAAAGGATTGCAGCGAACAATATGAATACCAAGTGAACTTACAAATAAAGCTATGCTCCCCGGCAACGGCGCCAGAAAATAGTCTTGATGACCCACAAGTTTAGGGGACCGCAACAGTCTTCGAGGGAAGTATTACCCAAATTTATTGATTCGACACAAGGGGAGCCAAAGAATATATGCAAGCCTTAACAGATGAGTTGTCAATTCAGCTGCACCTGGAAACAGTCTTGCTCGCAGCGGTTTGTCAGTAGCAACAGTTTTATAGCAGTGACAGTAGTGAAACAGTAACAGCAGTAGTAAAATAGCAGCGGTAATAGTAACAGTAGTAAACAGTAGGAACAAATACTGTAGGCATAGGGATGGATTACGGGCGCTGCATGGATAAGATAATTCATGAAATCAATGAGACATGGGCATTGCAGATAAATAATGATAAAGCATCCTAGTACAAACAATCATAGGCATGTGTTCCGTATATAGTCGTACGTGCTCACAAGGAGAAACTTGCACGACATCTTTTGTCCTACCAGCCTGTTGCAGCAGGGCCTCAAGGGAAACTACTGGTAATTAAGGTACTCCTTTTAATAGAGTATCGGAGCAAAGCATTAGCACTCGGTGAACACATGTGATCCTCACATCATAGCCATCCCCTCCGGTTATCCCAATTTCTGTCACTTTGGGGCCTCGGGTTCCGGACAATAATATGTGTATACAACTTGTAGGTAAGACCATAAACAACAAGTATCATCATAGAAATAATAACATGTTCAGATCTGAAATCATGGCACTCGGGCCCAAAGTGACAAGCATTAAGCACAACAAGTTGCAACAATGTCATAGGCACTAAATAAAGATACTAGGCACTATGCCCTATCAATCTCATATCAAATTACATGAACAATCTCATCCAATCCCTACCATCCCCTCACCTACAACGGGGGAATTACTCACACATGGATGGGGGAGTCATGGATGGTTGATGGAGGAGCGTCGGTAGTGATGGTGATGAAGATCTCCTCCGAATCCCCATCCCGGCAGGGTGCCAGAACGGAGTTCCTGGTTCCGAATCGCGGTTTCTGATGGCGGCGGCGCAGCGGAAGTCTATCTGGGAAAAATGCCGTCTCCCCGATATTATGTCGTCAGGGGGTATATGTACGCGAGAGGGGAGGTCGAGAGGGGTGCTGGGGCCCCCTCACGCAGGGGTGGCGCGGCCAGGGCTGGGCCGCGCCACCACTGTGTGACGGCCCCTCGAGCCCCTTCTTCCTCCTGTCTTCTGGCTCCGTGGGTCTTCTGGTGAAATAGGATTTTTCATGATTTTTCCCCAATTTTTACTGGAAGTTGAATTTCTGCACAAAAACAAGACACCAGAGCAATTCTGCTGAAAACAGCGTCAGTCCGTGTTAGTTGTATTCAAAACACACAAATTAGAGGAGAAACAATAGCAAAAGTGTTCGGGAAAGTAGATACGTTTTGGACGTATCACAAGGGTTTGCCCAAATAGAAGGTATGGATTATGAGGACACCTTTGCGCCCGTTGCTCGCCTTGAAGCTATTCGTCTATTGCTTGCTTATGCTTCTTTCCATGATTTCAAGCTTTATCAAATGGATGTTAAAAGTGCTTTTCTAAATGGCCCCTTGAAAGAGGAGGCATATGTTGCTCAACCCCCGGGTTTTGAAAATCCCAATTTCCCGAATCGAGTGTACAAACTCCTTAAGGCACTCTACGGTCTCAAGCAAGCTCCACGTGCTTGGTACGAGCACCTTAGGGATTTTCTACTCACGGACGGTTTTGAAATTGGGAAGGTAGATTCCACCCTTTTCACCATGCGGGTTAAAGGGGGTGGGTTGTTCATATGCCAAATCTATGTTGATGATATTATCTTTGGTGGGGCTAACAAAAAACATAACAAAGCTTTTGAGAAGTTGATGACACAGAGATTTGAGATGTCCATGATGGGGGAGTTGAAGTTCTTCCTAGGCTTTCAACTAAGGCAACTTGAGTGAGGAACTTTCATCTCTCAAGAGAAGTACATGAAGGACATGCTCGCATGTTTCAAGATGACCAAGGCCAAGAGTGCAAGAACCCCCATGCTGACCAAGATGCAACTTGACCTTGGTGAAGGTGAGAAACCGGTGGATCAAAAGGTATATCGCTCCATGATTGGATCCCTTCTCTACCTTTGTGCTTCTAGGCCGGACATAATGCTAAGTGTTGGGTTATGTGCTCATTTTCAATCCGCTCCTAAGGAGTGCCACTTTGTGGTGGTCAAACGGATTTTAAGATACCTCGTTCATACTCCTACTCTCGGGCTTTGGTATCCAAAGGGGTCAACCTTTGATCTTGTGGGCTACTCGGATTCCGATTGGGCCGGTGACAAGGTTGATCGGAAGTCGACCTCCAGGGCTTGCCAATTTATTGGCCGGTCGTTGGTGAGTTGGTCGTCCAAGAAACAAAACTCCATCTCCCTATCCACCGCTGAAGCCAAATACATTTCCGCGGCATCTTGTTGCACTCAATTGTTGTGGATGAAGCAAACCTTGAAAGACTATGGTGTGTCTCTTGGTACGGTGCTTCTTCTATGCGACAATGAAAGTGCAATAAAGATCGCCAACAATCCCGTCCAACACTCCCGCACCAAACATATCGACATTCGCCACCACTTCCTACGTGACCATGTCGCAAGGGGTGATATTGCTCTCTCTCATGTGAGCACCAATCACCAATTGGCGGATATTTTCATGAAACCTTTGGATGAAGCACGGTTTGTTGAGTTAAGGAATGAACTTGGTATTCTTGATCCTAAAAACTTGGATTGATTTTCTTGCTTATAATCTATCATTTATCTTGTGTCTAGCTTAGAAACACCGCACACATAGGCCGAAGTCATTTTGTCATGTCTTGACATTATGCATACCTATGCGTGCTACATTAATAGACCCAATGTCATGACATGGACCCAAGCATCTATCTTTGCGGTGCCATGACATTTGCGCTTAAACATAGGGAGAGTAATCCTCCACAATTATCTTGCCTCCTATTTTGAATTTGTGCATCCCTTGAGGTTTTTGATCATGTGTCTCTTGAGTTGTTTAATTGTTTTGGTTTTGATTCATGATCATTTTGATTCTTATTGAATATCCTTCGAGTTTGTGTTTGCTTTTCTTGAGATCTATGTTTCCCTGCACAAGTCTTTGAAACCAGCGCACAATCTCTTCATAGTTTTGGGTCATCAAGGAGAGGGCTCGATCTGCTTTCCTGGAGATATCCGGCACCGCCGGCCTGTGGACCGGCCAGCCCGGCGCTTGTACCGGCTCTGCACCGGAACCCTGGCCAAAATAGGATTCCGGTACAGGACCGGCGCGCACCGACTGCCTCACCGGGTGGTCCGGCACAGCGCCCGGCGAAACCGGTCTCCAACCGGTAGGCCGGCACACAGCCCGGCGCTGCCGGCTTTCCACCGGATTTCCAGATCGAGTATAAAAGGGGGAGCTCGGGTGGAACCCTAGCCAGCCCATCTTCTTCCCCCCAACTCCTCCCTCTCCTCCATGGCCGCCGTCCCCTCGTGCTCCTCCTAATCCCCATAGATTCCACCAATAACTTCTCTCCAAACTCGGCTCATTGATAGATCGGGTCTCTCGGAAGTCTTCTACCAAAGGATTCGTCGATTCGTGCTCGTTTCTTGGAGATCTTGGGAATCTACCCACCAAGAGTCCTCCATAGAAGTTCCTCTCCGCCAAGTTAGGGCAAGAGGAGCGATGGCATCGGATGATGAGTATGTGGTTGGAGATGAGACTCTCGGCAAGAGGGCCCGTACTGAAAGGCAAGAAGGGACTCGCTCAAGTGGGAGGATTGTTACTCCCAGGACGTCTGACAACCCACCAGTGATCAAGAAGACATCTGCATCCAAGAAGAGACCTCCCAACCCTGAAGTGCCGGAGGAGATTCTTGATGACAGCTTTGGCACCATGCATGTTGAGAGGTGGAGGGAGTTCCGTCTCCGTGATCCTTACCGTTTCAAGAAGAGACCCTATACCAGAGCTGACAAGAAGTTTTGGACTGACGGACAGAGGCAAATGTGGGATGAGCATTATAGTGACAAGGCTCATTTCAAGAGAGGCTGGGTTGTGCACCAACATGCACTCCATATGACACACTACAACAACCATATTCAGGATGATCTTCACTTTGTTGATGAGTGTGTGAAGAAGCTTGATGTTCTGGACATTGCTGCGTTCAAGTATGACTACTATCCCGATGTTATTCGCCAGTTCCACTGCACTGTCTACTTTGATGCAGGCCGCAACATGACCTGGATGACTGGCTCTGAGCAGTGCTATGGCACCTATGCTGATTTCTGTGAGGCTCTTGGTTATGATGCAGCAGATGAGTCTGGATACAAGGTTCACTCTGAGGCGGCCAAGCTGGTGAGTGACATCTCTTTCTGCTATCCTACCTCCGACCGTGTGGCTGAGCCTCCCGCTCTCTCTGGCATGTACTACTCGTTCAACGCTTTGGCCAAGTTCTTCCGTGAGAATCTGGTTTGCAAGAAGGGAGATGCTTCTGACATTCGTGGCCATCATATCAACCTTCTCTACTGGTGCAAGCCTGGCCGTCAGAGGAAGATTGATGTTGGTGATTTTATCTTCTGTGAGCTGAAGAGGTCGGTGCTTTCCCGCATGACTCCGGGGTTTTGCCCCTTTGTGCAGAAGTTCATTGACTCCAGAGTGAATGGCAAGTTTGTACATACCGGTGAGCGTACCAAGCATGCTCTTTTCACTCTTGGGCTGAGTGAAGGTTGGTTGGAGCATCCTCAGATTTGTCGTCCCTCGACCCCTACCTTTGGGTCTCCGGGGCCTTCTAGCTCTCGCCATTCACTTGCCCCTCGCAAGAAAAGTGGAGCTGCCAAGTTCTTCAAGAATCTTTGGGATATGTGCAAGAACACCAATGATGTGGCACATCAAGCTTTAGTGATGTCTCAGGACACAAGAATTCGCCAGAATGAGTTCTTTGCTTCCAAGAACTATCCTTTTCCTCCTCCCGGTCCGAAGTTGAACCCTGTGCCCGTGGTAAACTATGTGATACCTCCGCTTGATGATGAGATGTTCCAAGGGTACCCAATGGCTTTCCCTAGTTCTCGTCCCTCACGGACTAGGACTTTTGCTGAAGATGAGATCCAGGAAGATGAAGGTGAAGATGAAGGTGAAGATGAAGACCATGAAGATGAAGATGCTGAGGATGCCGAGTCTCCACCTAATCCATTTGCCTAGTTGCTTTCATTTGCCACTCTCTTGCTCCTTTCTTTTTGGTGTTCTGATGCCAAGGGGGAGAAGTGAGTAGAGTTCCTTTCTTAATGCACAAGTCATCGCTCTTTGATGCTTTATTCTTGGCTTGTGTTTGCTTTTAGTTGGTTTTTAAGAACATTTGGAGTCTTTGTGTGGATGTTTAAGTGGTGAACTATGTGAAAGTCCCATACGTCTGGGCAAGTGTGCTTAAAGTATTGTATGAGACTATGTTATCTATGCGTCCTATCTATCTTGTTTAATCTTATGCATGGATAGGTTAGCCAAGTTGATTCACTTGTTATACTATCTTATTGTTCCTATTTACATTAGAGAAGCTTCCCATACTCTATATATGTTGTACATTGCATTCCAACGCAACTTAATCATGTGCAAATATTATGGGGGAGCCGCTCTAATGTATGTAGAAACTTGTGCTTACATGCTTATTAATTTTTATGAACTCTAGCTTGGTTTGTCATTGTTAACCAAAAATGGGGAGATTGTAAGGGTATTTACCCTTAACCTTTATTTTGATTAACAATGACAAACGAGCTAGTGACGATCTAATGTGTCTTGCTAGTCTTATTTTCAGGTTTTAGTTCGTCATGTGTGATGGAAGGAGTTGTGTGACCCCCCCGTTTTTCTCGAAGAGATGGTAGTTCCTTTGTTTGTTTATTTACCTTTTTTGAGTATAGGAACTCCGCACTATTAAGAGGGGTATGCTCGGTGAACTCAGTGGGAAGGTGGCCTATTTTCTTTTTCCTATCCTACCACCAATAATTGCTAAACACTTCGCCAAAAGTTCGCGGGAAGAAAGGATTTTGTTCGAGGGAGTTTTCCTGTGTTGGCACTAAGGGCCGGCGGCGCCGGGCTCTGAGCCGGCCTTCCCGGTACAGCCACCAGACCCTTACCGGAATCCTATTCTGGTATGGTGTCCGGTTGGCGTCCAGTGTGAAAGCCGGCTGGTCCGGCGTAGGGGCCGGCAGCGCCGGGGCCATACCGGCTCGCCCGGTGCAGCCACCGGTCCCTTACCGGTTTGGCGTGCAGAGATAAGGTTCGGTTTGCGGCCGGCGTGAATACCGGCCCACCCGGCTTTAGTCTCTGGCACAATGCTCCCTTCGCTGACTTGCCCGGTGCAGGACCGGTGTCGCCGGGCTGTGTGCTGGCCAGCCGGTGCAGGTCCGGTCTCGCCGGCCTGTGCGCCGGACGGTCCGGTGCAGCGGCCGGCGCCGCCGACTTTGCACCGGCTGGGCGCAGGATTCCGGCCTCAAACGGCTCTTTCTCCCCCCGAACTATAAATACCCCTTCACCTAGCTTGGAGAGTATAAGGTTTCCATTCAAATCATATCATTGCCTTCTCTCTCTCTCTCCTCCATTAAAGAGCATTCAATTCTTGAAGGATCTCCCATTCTACCCACTCAAATCCAAATCCCTTTGGTAGAAAGATAGAGGAGACCCCGATCTACGTTTCCACCAAGCAAAATTTCATTCCCCCTTGTGTTCATCGAGTATTGCTTGTTACTCTTGGGTTTGTGGGAAACCCTAGGCGGCTAGGGTCGCCCGGAGGCTTTTGGCTTGTGATTCGTCCTGTGGAAAGTTTGTGAGGGTTCGGAGACCACCCTAAGGTCTACCACAAGTGATTGGGCTCCTACTTCGTGGAGGAGGATCAAGGAGAAGAAGGTGAGCCTTCGTGGCGCTTGAGTACCCTTCGTGGGAATTCACCTCTCCAACGGTGACTAGCTTTCTCCCAAGAGAGTGAACATCGGGATACATCTTCGTCTCCGTGTGCCTCGGTGATTTCTATCCGAGCCCCTTTACTTGTGTTTTTTACCTTTGTGATAGCCTTCGTGCTTGAAGTACTTTGCATCGCATCATATAGGTTGCTCACTTAGTTGTTAGGCTAACACTTATATTCCGCAAAGCCTAAAACTAGTGAAAAGAGAAGTAAAATTTGTAGAAACCTATTCACCCCCCCTCTAGGTTAGACCATCCACACTTTCAACAGGCGAGAGTGAGGCGGAGGTAGAGGACTGGAGGATGAGGAAGCGTCTGGATGAGGACACATTTTTGCAAATGGGTCCTCAGAAAATAACCTTCAAGCAATATAACCAGCTTTGTATCTTTTATCTAAGACAGATGAACTTTGTATATATTATCAAAGTTTCAGCAACTTAGTTACATATAGTCAAATTCCTCCACGCGAGATACACCCTGACTTTCTCACCTTGAGCAGCACAGAAGAATGGTGCCGGTGAAGGTGTTCTGGCCGGCGATGTCGACGAGCGTGACGCGGGTGCTGGTTTGCCTGGAGGAGGTAGGCGCCGAGTAGGAGGTCATCGATCTCGATTTCAAGGACCTGGAGCACAAGGGACCCGAGCAACTGATATTCAACTCCAAGCAATGGATGTTCAACACTTGGCACGATCGGGGACGCTCGAGTCAGGGGGTCGGTGGATCTAGATCTGGAGGTGGTCGAGGAATTTTTCGGTCAGCTCTGGATCATTCCTGATTCTCCTCCTCCACTTCACCGTCGCCCCCATGGCTTCCCCGTTTGGACACAGAGGGATCTCGTGACCGCTAACTCATTCTCCATCTCTCGGATTGCTACCCGGCGTCCTCCTCCGAGCGATTCATCCCCGTCTCACATTAGATCCGTGTCGGAGATTGTTTGGGGAGCAACTCCCACGCCTCAATCCTTGCCTCGAAACCCATGACGACTGCTGGCGGGGGTCAGGGCGCGGTCGGGGAGCTGTTGATCCTCCTCCGCCTGCGCCTCCCATAGGGATGGCGATCCAGCAAGGGCCACCCCGTCCTCTCCAAGGTCAGGGCATGCAGCAAGGTTAGGGCCACGGTGGTCAGCAACTTCAAGCCAACCAAGGTCAGCCGCGCAGGGCCTATGGTAATCACAATAAGGGGAATCATCACCATCAGCCTCAGCGCCAAACTTTTTGGTAGCAACAGATTAATCAGCAAGGTAAATCTGCTGCTCCCCCTGCTGTGATGCCTTCTGCTAGAAGCGTAGCTACGAACAATCCTCCTCCAGCCCTTGCTGCGGCTAGTGTTCAGGCTGCGATTCAAGCACCAATCCCTGAACAAGTCCTTGATCCTCGATATAGTAAGATGGTGTGCTATAATTGTGGAGATCCAGGGAATTTTGTGGGGAATTGTGTGCATCCAAAGCTGTGTTTCATCTGCAATTTGGCAGGTCATCCTGTGTACTCTTGTCCGGAATGGAGCACAGATCATCTAGTAGCTGACTAATTTGGTAGTGCTATTTCTGGTCTTGGATTCTATCACATTGATGTGCCTGATGACTCTGAAACACAGTGGCTCAGTTTCAGAAATTGTGGTGTTGTAGTGGTTAAGAAAGGGGAAACTTCGCTTTCCAATCTGGAACAAAAACTTAATGAGATCTTCTGCAAATCAAAAAGCTAGCCATGGCAGATCAGAGAGATTTACCAGATGAATTTCCAAGTCAGATTCCCTCCTTCGAAGAAAGTGCAAGACCTTATTGAGTTTCCTGCTTTTGACTTAGAAGCTGATTCTATAACTATGAAAATCATGCCCTGGGATATGGAAGTAGCTGCTTTGTTAGATCTCACTGAAGTTTGGCTCACAGTGAAAGGGATCCCACCTCGATGGTATGCCTGGAAATCGTTTGCTCCAGTGGCCTCTGTTGTTGGAGTCTTGATGGATATTTGATGGCGCGGTGATGATGGTGCCAGAAAACTTGTTGGCTTGTAGTAAATGACCGGCCAGTTGGTAAACCCCAAGAGAAGGTTTTGATGAATATAGCAGCAAGTTTTCCCTCAGTTAAGAAACCAAGGTTTATATCGATCAGGAGAAAAGCAGACAAATAACGACTGAAGGTGATGCTGACTGGCTTAGTAACACTCCAACAAGGGCGCTGTTTAACGATACTTGTTGACTCGTCTTAGGCCAGTAGCAACGCGGAACCTGCACACAACACAACCAAGTACTTTGTTCCCAACTTGCGATGAGGTTGACAATCTCACCGGTTTGCTTAAAACAAAGGTTATGAGCGTATCGAGTGGAAAACAGTAGAATATGCGAGTAAAGTAAACAGTGCGAGTAAAGTAAACAGGTGATAGCAATATGATGGAAATAGTACCGGGGTCCACAGTTCACTAGTGGTGTCTCTCCATAAGATAAATAACACATGCTGGGTAAACAAATTACAGTTGGGCAATTGATAGAATAAAGATAAACATGATATGTCAAGAAGATCACTACGAGATTTACTCTGGGCATTACAACAAAATACATAGACCGCCATCCAACTGCATCTATGACTAATAATCCACTTGTGGCGAATCAATCCGAGAACTCCACAAGTATTAAGTTGCGAACAACAGATAATTGCATTAAGCAAAGTGTGTAATGTAAACAAAGCATATGCCCTTGAGCATATGAATGTTGTTTTCTCCCTAGTAGGAACATCACATCTACAACCTTAGAGGTTTCTGTCACTCCCCCAGGTTAAATAGAGGCATGAACCCACTATCGAGCATAAATACCCCCTCTTGGAGTCACTAGCAACTACTCGGCCAAGATAGCTACTAACAACGGAGAGCATGCAAGATCATAAACAACATAGAGATAACATAAGATATAATTCAGCACAGCAACTCAATCATAACACCAATATTCATCGGATCCCAACAAACCAAACATGTAGAATTACATAATGGTGATCTCAATCATGTAGGGCAGCTCATGAGATCTAAACATGAAGCACATGGTGGAGAAGACAACCATCTAGCTACTACTATGGACCCATAGTCCAAGGCAGACTACTCACTCATCGCTCCGGAGGCAAGCATGGCGATGAAGAAGACCTTCGGTGGCGATTCCCCTCTCCGGCAGGGTGCCGGGAAGAGCTTCTGGACCCTCCCGATCTTTGGGTCGACGGTGGCGGTGGATCGCGATGTGTTCTGGAAAATTGATCGGGTACTTAGGTTTTTCCCGTCGAGGGGTCTTTATAGGCGAAGGGGCGATGTCAGAGGTGGGGCCAGGTGGCCTCACACCATGGCGGCGTGGCCAGGGCCTGGGCCGCGCCAGCCTGGTGTGTAGGGCCCCTGTGGCCCCCTCCTACTCTCCTTCGGATGACTGGAAGCTCCCGGACAAAATAAGACTTCAGGAACTTGTTTCGTCCAATTCCGAGAATATTTCCTGTGTATCACTTATGAAACACAAAAATAGCAGAAAACAGGGAACTGGCACTGTGGCGACTTGTTAATAGGTTAGTTCCGGAAAATGCATAAAAGTGCCACGAAGTGTAACGAAACATTAGACAAATGGTGTAAAAACAAGCATGGAGCATCAAAAATTATAGATACGTTGGAGACGTATCAAGCATCCCCAAGCTTAACTCATGCTCGTCCTCAAGTAGGTAAGTGATAACAAAAGAATAATTTTTGAGGTGACATGCACCTACACAATCTTGATCATATATGTAAGTATTTGTGAGCTGGGATCATAAGAACTTAAAACATGGGCATGAAAGATATAATCTTGACAATAAGAACTTAGCAACCATGTTGTAAACATGAAAATGAACTCAAACAAAAGATCATGATAATGAAACAATGAAAGTCAAACGTGTGTTCAAATCATAAGGAAAAACATACAAATGGTTTTCAGCTTGTCCTTCAAAGAGAGCAAAACATAAATGCATAGGACACCTCAAAGTTTAAGAGGGCGACTAGATACAAATAATTTATGAACAAGTGAAACCAACAATATGAATCAATCAATGAACTTTGGGACAATGCATATTATACTAAGAATGACAACTATGCTCTCTTAATGGTGCATAAAGATAGAAGGTGGTGACTCAACATAAAAGTAGAAGAAAGGCCCTTCGCAGAGGGAAGCAGTGATTGCAAGTTTTATAACCTTCAAAAATTATGGTACTTACCGGCTTTGAGCTCTCATTGCCCCCATCATAAGCATCTTGAATGGTTAAAGTTAATGCGAGAACAATTATGATGCATATGCTTGACAAATCATAAGTTGAAAACCTCATGTCCCGTGAATACGAGTACCCAAACCTCATGCTACTTTACTTAGAGTCCCAAGCAAGGCTCTTGTCATTGTAAATATATGCATATCATTGAGAACCTGTCGGGGGGATGACCCCCGGTAGGGTCAAGAGACTAGAAAGACACAAAGTCTATGGTTGACTTTATGCCGGGTTATCAAGGAAGGGCCTGGCCGGAATATAAGAGCATCGGGTTGGCCGGCATATGTGTGTATCCCGGCTTATACTTGGATATGCCGGTATAGCCGGAATACTGGTATATGTGTGCCGGCATATACTTAGATATGCCGGCCTAACCATTTGGTGTGTTGTGCAGGAGCAGGGGAGGCCGGATTACCCGACCTTCATAGGTCGTTGGTCCGGCATATAGGTCCGGGGTATGGCCAACGGTCTTATCCGGAATACAGAAGTCAGCTAATGTGTCACATCCCTGCAATCAAGGAAGAAAACATCCAAGCATGGTAGCAGAGTGGGATGGCAGGGTGCACAGTGGTGGTCTACCAACCCTCACTGTGCACAAGTACAGAGCTCACCTCACAGAGGTAAGGCCACAGTTCAAGAGGTACAAGGTACAGGGATATGAAGTCCCATCGAGAGCAATCAGGGAGGAAGTCAAGGGTCGGTGCCTTCGTCAGCAAGTCCTATTTGGAGTGTAGCCCGTGTCTTGTGGTCTCTTATGACCGTTGTAACCCTGGCTACCACTATATAAGGTGGCATAGGGAGCCCTAGTAAAGGGTTGGTCACTCTACGTTCCTACACTTAGCAGTTCATCTTCCTTCTCTAGCAGAGAGCTTGGAAGCACCGTTGTTGTGTACTACATCGACCCAAATATACAACCAGTAGAGCAGGAGTAGGGGTGTTATCTCCTTACGAGAGCCCCGAACCTGGGTAGATCTGTGTTCCTTTCTGTCGTGCTCTTTAGCTCGTTCCCCTCTCCCGAATCCTCCAGCATCTAGTTCGGCCCCCATTTAAGCCATCCTATGGCATATGTTGTTTCACCACGACGACATTTGGCGCCCAAGGGTGCTGGCCAGAATGTGCCACAAGGGTGCTGGCCAGAATGTGCCGGCCGGGCAAGGAGCAGTCTCGGCCGGTGGTGGCCGGAGTAACAGTGCAGCCCGGCGTCAGCAGCAGGGCGCCGGAGGTGCAGCGCAGCAGCAAGGCGCAGGCCATCCGGGACATCGAGAGGATGACGGCAATTCCGCCCTTGCCAGGGCGGGATATCAGCAGCAGTATCAGCAAGGCCGGCATAGTGAGCAGCACCAGCAGGAGAAAGTGATCGCGGGCCCAATCGCGTCCCGGCTAGGACCCCGGTCCTTGGCAGCAAATGATGCGCGCTTCAAGCCGGACAAGATTCACCAATCAGAGTTGGTGGAGAGACAAGGAGCTCCGGGTCCTATGTGTTTCGGACCCCGGATTATGGGTGAACTGGTACCTTACTTCTAACAGCTCGCGCGTGGCGCGAGAACATATAACGGCAGTACCAAGCCGGAAGATTGGTTGGAGGATTACTCCACCGTAGTGAACATTGCCGGAGGAAACCTCAGATGGGCGGTGCGATATGTACCGCAAATGCTAGAAGGGCCAGCCAGGATATGGCTGAATAATTTGCCGGCCGGGAGTATCAACGGCTGGATTGATTTCGAAGAGCAGTTTGTGTCAAACTTCACCAGCACATATAAGAGGCCGAATCGTCCTCAGCAACTGGCTAACTGCCGGCAAGGAGTGAATGAGACCGACCGTGACTACCTGACCAGGTGGTGCACGTTGCGCAATTCCTGCGAAGGAATTAATGAGCAGCAGGCCATCATGTGGTTCGCTCATGGGTGCCGGCATGGCACCATGCTGTGGCAAAAGCTTCAAAGGCAAATGCCGGCCACGTTGGCCGAAACCATCAAGATCGCTGATAGTTATGCTCTGGGAGATCCCATGCAGCCCAGTCTCGATTCACAAGGACAGGGGCAGACCCAGGGGAACCCCAACAGCACCGGGAGACCAGGGCAGTACTATCGCACTGATAACCGGAACAAGAGAAGAGATGAAAGGCCGGATCACCGGTATGGGGCAGCACAAGTAGCAGCTGTGGAGGAAGAGCAAGAGGGTGCCGGCAGTAGCCAGCGTCCGAGATATGAGGGCTATCAGCAGCCTCAGCAGCAACAACCGCAGCAGCAAGCGCAGCCCTTCCAGAAGAAGAATGTCTGGGTCAACAAGAATGCCGGCGGAGCCGCAGGCCAGAAGAAGCAGTGGCCGAAGTATACTGTGGGTCTTGCCATGGACAAGCCATGTGTGTTTCACACATTCCAGCCGGGTAAGCCGGCGAATCATTTGACCAGAAACTGTTCATGGTTGGACGACATATTAGCAGGTCGTGCAGGTCCCTGGGGACCGGCTAGACCCTCTGTCCCGGCAGCTTCATCGCCGTTGACAGGTGCCAATACGATTGCAGTCCCACCTAGGCCGGTTAATCCCGGGAATCAGAGCAACGCCGGAAATGCCGGCGTAAATCAAGTTGACCAGAGCTATAATCCGGAATATAACGCCGGAGGCCCAGGAGCAGGCCGGAATGAGTACAAGGAGTATGATCAGAGCTATATGGTCTTTGAGACCGAGAGAACAGACAAGCAGAGCTTGTACCGGCGGTGTTTGGAGGTAAACGCCGTTATGTCGGCCGTTCCGAAACTGATGCATTGGTCTGACCAGGCCATTGGCTGGGACAGGGCAGATCATCCCAGGATCATGCCTAACCCCGGCGGGTATGCACTAGTGATGGATCCGACATTCGTCGGGCCGGCTAATAACGTGAGATTCAGCAAGGTCCTCATTGATAATGGAAGCAGCATCAACATCATGTATCGGGATACGATGGAGAAGCTGGGAATCAAGGAAAATATGCTGGAACCAAGCAAGACCACATTCCACGGCATTGTGCCGGGACTTTCGTGTGCGCCGATGGGCAAGATCCGGATGGATGTCATGTTTGGCAGCCGGGATAACTGCAGGGTGGAAAACCTGATGTTCGAGGTGGTTGATCTGGAGAGTCCCTACCATGCTTTGCTGGGGAGGCCGGCATTGGCAAAGTTCATGGCCTCTACGCATGTTGCGTACCTAAAGATGAAGATGCTGGGGCCCGGAGGGGCAATAACCATTGTTGGTGATTACAAGCGTTCGATGGCATGCGCTACAGCCGGGTCTAACCTGGCCGAGACTCTGATCATCGCAGAAGAAAGGAAGAGGCTCAAGCGAGCTGTGGAGATTGCTGAGACGGTCGTGGCTGGCAAATCTATGTCGGGCATGTCGAATCCCGGCGGCAGTGCTTCTTTTCAAGTAGGCAAGGAAGTTAAAAAGGTGCCTCTGGATGAAGCTTTCCCGGAGCGCCATGCCCTGGTTGGGGCAAGTTTGGATCCCAAATAGGAAAGCGAGCTCATCAGCTTCCTCCGTGAGAATCGGGATATCTTTGCATGGTCTACTTCAGACTTGCAAGGTGTGCCGAGGGAGCTGGCTGAGCACGCATTGCATGTAAGACCCGATGCTAAGCCAGTGAAGCAGCCGCTCCGGCGGAATGCCGGCGACAGAAGGAAAGCCATTTGGGACGAAGTGGCCAGGCTCTTGGCCTCTGGCTTTATCAAGGAAGTACTTCATCCGGATTGGGTGTCTAATCCGGTTTTAGTGGAAAAGAAGAAAGATGAGCCCGCCATAGTGAAAGTATGGCGGATGTGTGTTGATTACACCAACTTGAATAAGGCATGTCCTAAAGATCCATTCCCGCTCCCTCGGATCGATCAAGTGATTGATTCCACAGCCGGATGTGAACTGTTATCATTTGTAGATGCCTATTCTGGTTTCCACCAGATCCCCTTGTATGAGCCGGATCAAATAAAGACATCCTTTATTACCCCGTACGGGGCTTATTGCTATCTCACTATGCCGTTCGGTTTAAGAAATGCCGGCGCAACTTACCAAAGGTGCATGCAAAAGTGTCTGCACGATCAGATAGATAAAAATGTGCAGGTATATGTCGACGATATCGTCATAAAAACCAAGGAAAGCAGGACTCTCATAGATGATCTCCGGGAAACCTTTGGGAACCTGAGGAGATTCCGGATGAAGTTGAATCCGGCTAAGTGCACCTTTGGTGTGCCGGCGGGCAAGTTGCTCGGCTTCCTTGTTTCTAGCCGGGGTATTGAGGTGAATCCCGGCAAGATTCGTGCCATAGAAAGGATGAAGCTGCCGACAGATTTGAGGGAAGTACAGAAGTTCACTGGGTGCCTCGCATCCCTGAGCCGCTTCATAAGCCGGCTGGGAGAGAAAGCTCTGCCGTTATACCAGTTGATGAAGAAGTCCGACACATTTGTCTGGACGACGCAAGCAGATGCAGCTTTCAAGGAATTGAAGCAGCTGTTGTCAACAGCACCGGTGTTAGCGTCTCCAATGCCCCGGGAGCCAATGTTGCTCTATATAGCGGCAACCAACAGGGTTGTCAGTGCAGTGGTAGTAGTGGAGCGAGAGGAAGGAGGCAAAACCGTGCAGCGGCCGATATATTATCTGAGTGAAGTCCTCTGCACCTCAAAGCAAAACTACCCCCACTATCAGAAGATGACCTATGGTGTCTATATGGCGGCCAAGAAGCTCAAGTATTACTTCCAAGAGCATCCAATCCGTGTAGTGGCCGAGGCCCCTATCTCGGAGATCATAAGCAACAAAGATGCCAGCGGCCGGATAGCAAAGTGGGCAATAGAGCTTTCACCATATACACCTCAGTATGACAAGAGAGATACAATCAAGTCCCAGGTGTTGGCTGATTTCTTTATTGACTGGGCCGAGATACAATATGAGCCGCCATTGCCAGATGCAAATTATTGGAGGATGCATTTCGATGGGTCCAAGACAATCCATGGCTTGGGTGCCGGCATAGTTCTCAGTTCACCAAAGAATGACCAATTGAGATATGTCCTGCAGATTCATTTTGCAGCATCAAATAATGTGGCGGAATACGAGGCACTTGTGCATGGCCTGAAGGTGTCTAAGGACATAGGAATTCGTCAGATTATGTGCTTCGGAGATTCCGACTTAGTGATTCAGCAGTGTTCCGGCATATGGGACGCGCATGATGCTAACATGGCATCATACCGTTTCCTGGTGCAGCAGTTAAGTGGCTACTTTGAAGGTTGTGAGTTCCGGCACGTTCTCCGGGCTCAGAAAGATGCAGCCGATGCATTGTCCAAGCTGGGGTCTTCCCGAGATTCAATCCCGCCTGGCATTTCGCTGGAGCATCTGAGGAAGCCATCGATCAAACCCTCGCCGGAGTCATCCTCCATTTATGTCCCGCCAGGTCCAGACGAAGCAGTTCCAATGGAGATAGATGCCGGAGCCAGGTCAGATAACCCGGGGACTGTTTCCTCAGTCCCGGGGACTGGGCCGGCATATGCTATGAGCGCGGTATTCCGGAGCAAAACTAAGGGCAAGGGCAAAATGTACCAAGAGGTTGTGCTGGTATACCCGGGGACTGCTCCGGCATACCCGGGGACTGATTCTTCAGTCCCGGGGACTTCGCAGCCCATGGAGGTCGATTATGTGTCGGTCGAAATGATGGAGATAGATCAGGCAGTGTTCACTGTCAGGGAAGTGCCCTCATGGGCACGTCCTATTATGAACTTCTTGGTGGATGGCCAAGTGCCGGCGGATGAAACCGAGGCCCGCCGGGTTATGAGGAGATCCAAAGCGTATACCATCATCAACAAGGAAATATACAAGAGAAGTGCCACCGGAGTATTGCAGAGATGTGTCGAATCTGCGGAAGGTCTGGAGATGCTCCGGGAAATTCATCAGGGGGAGTGTGGTCACCACGCTTCTTCCAGAGCATTAGTGGCAAAGGTATTCCGGCATGGGTTTTATTGGCCGACGGCATTGCAAGAAGCAGAGGACTTGGTCCGAAAGTGCAATGGATGTCATAGGTATGCCCATCAGATTCATCAGCCGGCATCTGCCCTGAAAACTATCCCAATAACCTGGCCCTTTGCTGTTTGGGGCCTGGATATGGTCGGGGCTTTTAAGCCGGCCAGAGGGAAGATGACCCATATCCTGGTCATGGTGGACAAGTTCACCAAGTGGATTGAAGTGAAGCCCATAAGCAAGTGTGATGGTCACACAGCAGTGAAATTCTTAAAGGATATAATCTTGAGATATGGTGTTCCTCATAGCATCATCACTGACAATGGGTCAAATTTTGCCCAAGGGCCATTTGCCAGATTTTGTGAGGAAGTGGGAATCCGGCTGGACATTGCGTCGGTTGCCCACCCTTGTGCCAATGGCCAAGTAGAGAGATCGAATGGGCTAGTATTGTCCGGCATAAAACCCCGGCTGATAGAACCACTAGAGAAAACTCCGGGATGTTGGCTAGATGAGTTACCAGCTGTGCTTTGGAGTTTAAGGACAACTCCGAATAGATCAACAGGCTACACACCATTTTTCCTGGTGTATGGAGCAGAAGCTGTACTTCCAACAGATGTAATACATGATGCACCAAGAATAGTGCTATATACTGAGGAAGAGGCTAAAGAAGCCAGAGAAAATGATGTTGATCTGCTAGAGGAAGCAAGGGAAATAACTCTGTCAAGAACAGCAGTGTATCAGCAGAACCTCAGACGCTATCATGCGCAGAAGGTAAATCCAAGGAGATTTCAAGAGGGAGATCTAGTACTCCGGCTAAAGCAAGGAACAGAAGGCCGGCATAAGTTAACTCCTCCATGGGAGGGGCCATTCATTGTGAGCAGAGCTCTGCACAATGATGCCTATTATCTTATAGATGCGCAGGACCCCAAGAAGAATAAGGCGGACAGGTCCGGAGAAGAAACCAAGAGGCCATGGAACATAGCTCTACTGCGCCCCTTTTACTCCTAAGCACCACAATGTATGTATTTCCATATTTTGCTTTGGGTGCCGGCACTTTATGCCGGCACAAGACTAGTGAATGAAATGCCGGCATCCCGAAGAGAGCGGGCACTGCCTCCGAGATATGCTGTTTGTTTATTTACAGTTTTTGCTATATGCCGGCTGGCTTGATTTGAATGTTTCCTATGTCGGCCTAGTAATGTGTCGGCACCAAAGGCCACTCTTCGACTTAGCTGCTGTCCGAAACCCGGCTTCATGGCTAGCAAGAGTAGATGCCGGAGATTGTCTACACATGGAAAACGGCTAAGGAAATATAAAGCAAGCGAACCGACATTTTTGTTCAAGCTAAAGTTAAATTTGAAGTGTCGGATGATTTGAAGTCTAAGTGTCAAAGTTAAAGTACTGTATGTTCGAGGAAGCAACCTTGAGACTCATACGTCGAAAGCCAAATAAGGTAGACAAGTAGCCAAGGTTGTGAAATTGAGGAAACAGGAAAACAACTCGGTGACTTAGCCAAAAGATGATCCGGCATTAGTAACAAGCAAACTAGGATAAAACTTGTTCAGGTAGCAAACCAAAGGAAATTAAACGTGTATATTACATCTGCACCCGGCATACCGGGGATCTGATAAAACTTAAAGTTTTTATGCTGCAAAGTCAAGGAATAGGGGCAGAAGCAGAGGCGCCGGCTGGTGGAGCAGTGGCGGTGGAGATATCGGCTTCAGGAGTGCCGGACCCAGCAGATGGAATGGAGCCATCACCTCCGCCCGGGGCAGATGCCTGTTCCGGAGCATCAATGTCGGCCTCTTCAGCTTCCTCTTCATCCTGGCTGGAGTCGGAGCCCTCAGCAGCGGCGGATGTCCCGGCATCGTCCTTCTTCTCCGGCTCGCGGATGTCCCGGACGAAGGCGTCGGTGTCGGCATAGTCCACATAGCTGTGGGCCAACTCCCGTCGGCGCCGGATATGTTCCGGATCCGTGGTCCAGATGGATCCTTCGCGCACAGTGCGCAAAGTCTCCAAGTCAGCCTTTTCATACCAGGACAAGAAGTAGCTGAGAGCTTCGTCAGCTCCAACCCTCGCGCCGGAATCTCGCCACTCCCGGAGGCGAACCTTGGCCAGCTGCAGATCGTTGCCGAGGTCGACGGGATCAGTGGGAGTCCTTTGTCCCGGCCAGAGGGCAGAGAATGCCTCCTGGGCGCCATAAAAGAGTTCTTCGGTGTAGAGCGTCATGGCGTTCTTCCGGGATTGCAGAGCCAGCAGCTGCTCCGACATGTCCCAGTTGGCCGAGTCAACCGGAACACCCCGGTTCTCTCGATCCAACTGCAAAGCCCTCTCAACGTCTTCGACGGAAGCGGGAAACATGTCTGAGTAATAGAAACAATGATAGCAAAAGGAGAATAAGTCGGCATAGATGCTATGCCGGAGAGAATTACACTATGTCGGGAAGGATAAAGGGAAAGGATTTGAAGCTTACTGGCAAGGTCGGCATTCAGCTGTGCAACTGTAACCTCCCATTTGGTGGCCTGCTCCTTCAGGCTATCCAGTTCAGCGTGGGCGTTGGAGGCATCAGTCTCGGAGGTGACAAGCAGGGTCTGGGTTTTCTTCAGTAGGCCCTCCCTCTGTTCCTTTTCGTCCAGAAGCTCGGTGATCCGGCCCTTCAGCTGCTCTACCTCGGCCTTGTGACCGGCATCCCGGTCGTCCAGTTGCTTGGCTACATCCACTGAGGACACACAGTCCTGGTGGCGTGCCTCCAGTGCAGCTTTCTCGTCTGAAAAGATTGGAAGTCAAAACAAGGATTTGAAGAAAGAAAACAGTGAAAAGATTAAAGGATTTGAAGTACAGAAGGATTAGTTGAAGATTAAGGGGATCCGGCATACCTGTCAGCTCCTTCACTCTCTTGGCAAGCTCGGTGACTTGGGCTTCGGCACCAGCTGCGAAATGTCGGACCAAGATTATGTGTCGGCATATTAAGATGTGCCGGCCAGAGGTCTATTGAGAAGGGGCAAGGTATGTCGGCTGAAATTACCTTTCTGGGACAGTTCCAGCTGGAGCTTGCTGTGTGCGTCGGAAAGCTTCCGATGCTCGCACACCAAGTCATGGAACATGTCGGCACGGGCGTTATTCATGCGCTGCAAAAGTATTAGGATTTGAAGGGATATGAGATAACTAAAGCATGCCAGTACAGTTGAAGATTATATGAAGTATTTATGCTGTAGGAGATCCGGCACAGGTGCTGCGCACCTATCCCGGCTCTCGGTAACTAGGATTTGAAGCTCGAATCGAGCTCATATGTCGAAAAGTTAATTGGAAAAGCAGCTAAGTTTAAAAGGTCTTGGAAAATCCCGGATGTCCGTATCCCGGACAGCCGACATTTTCGGGGACTGGGGATATCTATATGTAAAGGACTTACGTTGGTGGCATCGGCCAGGCGATGAAGTCGTTGCTGAAGACTGAGAAGCTCGCAGGCAATAGGAATGGGCTTCGCGGTCAGGATATCAGCTGGGTCGCCGGTGGCCGAAGCTTCGGCCTGTTTCTTCTTCTTGGATTCAGCTGTGTCCAGGGAGTCGGCGTCATTCCATTTCTCGCAGCGCTCCTTAAGAGAGCCGAGGCTCTGGTCGCTTTTCGTCAGAAGAGGGACGATGCCCTCGAGTTCTGGTGTGTCGAAGAAGCTGGCCCGGTAACCAGGCCGGGTTGCTGCCCTGCCAAGATGCAGGGTGATACGTCTCAAACGTATCTATAATTTTTGATGCTCCATGCTTTGTTTTACACCATTTGCCTATTGTTTCGTTACACTTAGTGGCATTTTTATACGCTTTCCGGAACTAACCTATTAACGAAGTGCCACAGTGCCAGTTCCCTGTTTTCTGCTGTTTTTGTGTTTCAGAAGTGATACACAGGAAATATTCTCGGAATTGGACGAAACAAGTTCCTGAAGTCTTATTTTACCCGGAAGCTTCCAGAGATCCGAAGAGGAGTAGGAGGGGGGCCACCAGGGCCCCACACACAGGGGTGGCGCGGCCAGACCCCTGGCCGCGCGGGGCCCGTGTGTGGGAGCCTGGTCCACCCCCTGACATCGCCCCTTCGTCTATAAGAAGCCTCGGGACGGAAAACCCTAGGGGATTCGACAATTTTCCAGAAAGAGTTCCGTAGCTCCGCCGCCGCCACCGACGAATTTCGGGGGACAGAAGTCTCTGTTCCGGCACCCTGCCGGGACGGGGAAGTGCCCCCGGAGCCATCTCCATCGGTCTCCATCGCCGTCTCCGCCGTCTCCATCGACCTCACCGCCATCTTCATCAACCTTGCTATCTCCTATGATGAGGAGGGAGTAGTTCATCCCCGGGGCTGAGGGCTCTACCGGTAGCTATGTGGTTCACCTCTCTCTCCCATGATGTGATCTTTATGTGATCGTGAGCTTTGTATCATGTTGAACAAGTACATGTTATTATTCAGATATTTTGTGTACTCTAGTGATGTTATTAAAGTAGTCTATTCCTCCTGCTATGGTGTAACGGTGACAGTGCGTGCATCATGGTGGTACTTGGTTTAGGCTACGATTGTGATCTCTTGTGGATTATGAGAATAATTATTGCTATGATAGTTTGAGTGATTTATTCCTCCTTTCATGGTGTAAAGGTGTGAGTGTGTGCACCGTGTTAGTACTTGGTCTAAGTTGCAATGATTTCTATCTTGAATTGTGATCTGATTTGGATATCTCTATGAGTGGTGTTTGTCAAGTACTTGATGAACTTTAAGGGGTGCTTCTGTAGCCACTACACAGTGATTAGTGTTATTCAATAGGAGAGTAATTTAGAGTACCTTAGCAAGAGAAGTTACTTGTTCATTCATGTTACATTGTTGGGAGTGTGTCCACTAGTGAAAGTATGATCCCTAGGCCTTGTTTCCAAGCTTTGCATACCGTTTACTTGCTATTTTATTACTTGTTTGCTCGCAGCGATATTTACTTTAAATCACATTTGCTACTTATAATCATACATACCACTTGTATTTCACTATCTCTTCGCCGAACTAGTGCACCTATACGTCTGACAAGCGTATTGGGTGTGTTGGGGACACAAGAGACTTTCTGTATCGTAATTGCAGGGTTGCTTGAGAGGGATAGCTTTGACCTCTAACCTCCCTGAGTTCGATAAACCTTGGGTGATCCACTTAAGGGAAACTTGCTGCTGTTCTACAAACCTCTGCACTTGGAGGCCCAACAAGTGTCTACAAGAATAGAAGTGCGTAGACATCAAGCTCTTTTCTGGCGCCGTTGCCGGGGAGGTAAGGTAAAAGGTACTCGCATCCTCCTGTGTGAGTGCTCGGAGTTATTTCCTTTAGATTCTGCAGTTACATCTTTTTGTTTCTTGTTTTTATTTTCACTAGTTAGGTTTAATGGAAAATGAGTTCTGTAGTCTTTTTCCTGAGTTTAGATATGAAGTGTTTGAAGAGAAAATTGAAAAACCTTTGGAGCTTAATTTGCATGCTAATAGTGTTGTTAGTATGAATGCTTTGAACACCGTTGTTGCTAATGCTATAGAAAAGTCTAAGCTTGGGGAAGCTGGTTTTGTTAAGCATGATATTTTTAGTTCCCCAGCTTTAGTGGAGAAAGTTTGTTCTGATAATATTTTATCTCCCATATGTGATGTTCCTTCTTATGATGATATGTTTGATGAGTATGCTTTGCGACATAGTAGTTCTCTAGCTTGTGATGATGAGTATAATATTTTCAGTTCACCTACTATTGAGGATAAAATTAGTTATGATTACAATATGCCTCCTATTTTTGATGATTATGGTGATGAGAATAATTATTCTATTGAATCTGCTCCTACTACTATTGTTCCTGTGGTGAGTATTAATTCTTTTATGCATGTGGCTCATGATAGGGATGTTTTATATGATAGTTATATTGTTAGTTCTATTCATGATGCTACTGAAAGTTATTATGAGAGAGGGAAACATGGTTTGATGGATCTCAACAATATTAAGTTTCCCCTCTTTATGTTGCAAATCTTGAAGTGGCACTTGTTTTATCTACCCATGTTTGCTACTATGTGCCTCGTTGATTTATTTTCTTGCAAGATTCCTATGCATAGGAAGTGGTTCAGATATAAATGTCTTTCACATTTGCTTTTTGATGCTCTCTATTGCTTTAAGTTCCTATATGGCGCCTTTGCCTCAAGCTCTTATATGGCGCCCACATGAGCATCTTTGCAAATTACTGCGCCTAGCTCAAAGGCGTTAAAGAAAAGCACTCTTGGGAGATAACCCATTGTTTACTTTTCAGCACTTTTTCTTTTATTTGAGTCTTGGAAGTCATTACTACTGTAATGACCGCTCCTTATCTTGTTTATTTCGTTTTTGTGCCAAGAGAAGCCTCTAATTTGAGTGAGGTAAAGATTTGGGGTTATTGCTGTCCTGAAACTGTTTTCGGTGCTGCACCGTAAAAATTCGTGAAAATTCTCTGTTTATCTTTTGGACCTGCGATTTCTTGTGCATATGCCCCAGGTTATATCCAAACTTTTCTTAGTTGAACACTTTTTGATTTGAGCAACGGAAAATCTCTCAAAAATTCGACCTTTGTCAGCTGTTCAGTTTTGACAGATTTCTGCCAATATTTGTGTTTGCCACTTTATCGCTTTCTTTTGAGTTCTTTTGATTATGGAACTTTTAGGGAAGTTGCTACAGTAGTATATACTTTATATGTGGTGGTTTTGGGTTGAAACCTGAAGCTAAAAGAGGTTGAATATATTTTATGCTTACACTAATGTTGCTAATAGAATTGTGTTTAGTTTTGTATGAAGGAAGTTTTCAAGTGTAGGGATTGGAGAATGATGAGATGAGATGAAGAATGGACAAAAGCTCAAGCTTGGGGATGCCCATGCATCACCCCAAGAAATATCCAAGAAGTACAAGCGTCAAAGCTTGGGGATGCCCCCGAGGCACCCCTTCTTCATCGGCAAAAATCAGGTCACCTTTCAAGACACTATATTTTTATTGCTTCATGCACTATGTGTTTTTCTTGGAGCGTTAGTTGTTTTTGTTTTCAGTATTATTTTAGTTTAGTTTGCTGCAATAAATGGTTAGATCACATCATGTTTCTTTTGGAGGAGATGAACTCGCTTTTCATTTGCCAAGAACACTCTAGTTTTCACTCTTATCGTTCAACGAGTGTTCTCTTTTTCTGCTACTGCGTTTAGCTTGCATTTTTTGCCTTGATTTATGCGTTCAGATCTTGCCATATCTTTTCATCAAGGTGCAATTTTGCCTCTGAACTTTATTGGTTTTCATCAAAAGAGGTGTTTATAAAAATTTCAAATGGTGTTGGAAAAGAGAAAAAGCTTTGTGCAAAATAGTGGTACAAGAAGGAGCTTGTGTAGACTGCGGCTTAGGCTTTTTCATGTCATGCTTGATGTCTTTTTGATAGTATGCTTAGTGGTTTTGCTGTAGCATGATTTGTCTCAAATAACTGAGATTGCTTAATGAGCCTTTGAAAAAATCATGCGTTGTTTTTATCGTATGGAAGCATTATTTTGGTTTTCTCCTTGATGCTTTATTTGGGTGACTTGGCGCATGCTCACACATGTTAGACTCTTCCAAAGTCGCCATTAGCCTTCATGATCATTTAGTTTTTGACTTTTGATGCCATCGTATGCTTCTTTTAATGTCGCTTTGTCGCTTTGCATGATTATGGCCATTATTGCTCTCTTAGTTGGTCGCTCCCAGTCTTTTGCTAGCCTCGCCTTGTACTGAGTATGAGCTCTACTCGTGCATCCAACTCCTAAAAGCCAAAGTTTTCCATTGTGTCCACCATACATACCTACTAGCAATTTGCTATTCCAAGTAAATTTGACTTGCTTTTATATTCTCTTCAAATTAAACTCTTACCAGTGTTATGCGAAATTCGGTCAGTAAAGCTCTCACGAACCGGAAGGCACACTTTACTTTTTCCTGTTCTAAAAATTTGACATTGTGGTCTTTTATGCTGAGTTGTTATGCTTGCAAGTTGTAAGTTGGATTCTAGCCCAACCATGCCGTCATGGGGCAAGCTTTCAACATTGCACTTCCTATTTGAGTGATATTGTGATCTTTTGTTTATGGATGCCCGCTGTGTGAAATGAATTGGGAATCTTGTGAGGATCATGAGTTTTTATATGTGTTAGGGAAACGCCGGGCCGCCAATCTAAGCCATGCATAATTCATGGTGGAAATTTGCAGCATACCCATGGTTGAACATCCGACGACGCATCTCACAATAAAAAGCTAAACAATATAGCAAATAAAAGAGATGTCGAGGTGTTCATTGTCTGCTTGTCCTGTCATTTTGGTGTGGGCTTGTTCCATGTCATCGGGCACGGAGGTACCCCATTGGCGATTCCCAGATACGCATATACTTACAATGACAAGAGCCTTGCTTGGGACTCTAAGTAAACTAGCCTAGTTTGGGTACTCGTATTCACGGGACACGAGGTTTTCACACTTATGATTGTCAGCATATGCATCCATAATTGTTTCTCGCATTAACTTTAATCATTCAAGATGCTTATGATGGGGGCAATGAGAGTCAAAGCCGGTAAGTACATAATTTTGAAGGTTATAAAACTTGCAATCATGCTTCCCTCTGTGAAGGGCCTTTCTTCTACTTTTATGTTGAGTCACCACCTTCTTTCTTTATGCACCATTAAGAGAGCATGTTGTCATTCTTAGTGTGATATGCATTGTCCCAAGGTTCATTGATTGACTCATATTGTTGGTTTCACTTGTTCATAACTTATTTGTATCTAGTCGCCCTCTTAAACTTTGAGGTGTCCTGCATTTATGTTTTGCTCTCTTTGAAGGACAAGCTGAAAACCATTTGTATGTTTTTCCTTATGATTTGAACACACGTTTGACTTTCATTGTTTCATTATCTGATCTTTGTTTGTGTTCACTTACATGTTACAACAGGTTGCTACGTTCTTATTGTCATGATTATATCTTTCATGCCCCATGTTTTAATTTCTATTGATCCCAGCTCATCAATGTTACATATATGATCAAGATGTGTAGGCATGTCCACCTCAAAATTTTTTTGTTATCACTTACCTACTCGAGGACGAGCAGGAGTTAAGCTTGGGGATGCTTGATACGTCTCAAACGTGTTCTATAATTTTTGATGCTCCATGCTTTGTTTTACACCATTTGCCTATTGTTTCGTTACACTTGGCTCTTTTTATATGCTTTTCCGGAACTAACCTATTACGAACGTTGCCACAGGCCAGTTCCCTGTTTTCTGCTGTTTTTGTGTTTCAGAAGTGATACACAGGAAAATATTCTCGGATTGGACGAAACAAGTTCCTAAAGTCTTATTTTAACCCGGAAGCTTCCAGGGATCCGAAGAGGAGTAGGAGGGGGGGCCACCAGGGCCACCACAAACAGGGGTGGCGCGGCCAGACCCCTGGCCGCGCGGGGCCCGTTGTGTGTGGAGCCTGGTCCACCCCTGACATCGCCCCTTGTCTATAAGAAGCCCTGGGACGGAAAACCCTAGGGGATTCGGCAATTTCCAGAAAGAGTTCCGTTAGCTCCGCCGCCGCCACCGACGAATTTCGGGGGACAGAAGTCTCTGTTCCGGCACCCTGCCAGGGGGGAAGTGCCCCCGGAGCCCTCTCCATCGGTCTCCATCGGTCTCTCATCGCCGTCTCCG